>OY751336.1:13931753-15131753 GCA_963564715.1 Catocala sponsa | reverse complement strand
CGTGAGGGAGTTCCCAGCTAAAGACCGAAGGTGCCGTAGAAACTGCGAAGGGCGACGATCACCCAATTCCTCATCACTAACAAGTTGACGGACGCGTTGCTCCTCGGATGTGGAAAGTCTACGAATAAGCTCCAACTTAAGGTGATCATATTTGTTCTCAGCCGGCGGTTGGAGAACAATGTCCTCTATTTCACCAATCACCCGGGCATCCAACTGAGCGACAACTTGATTGTATTTTGTTTGATCAGCAGTGATACCTGAAATGGTAAACTGTGCCTCCACCTGTGCAAACCATAATGCAGGCCGATCGGGCCAAAAAGGTGGAAGTTTAACAGCCACCCTGTATAATGAGGGGGATTGGGAAAAAGTGTGGGGGTCTGGAGGGGGTGTGTCTTTCTTATGTGGTTCCATTATATAACAAAATCAACAAATTTAAATATAAAAGAAACCATACACCAATATTGTTAAATATGCTAAACAAGAGTAGTAAAAAACAACAGTTAATACACACAATAAAATACAGCAAAAAGATAAAACACAAAAACAGTAAAACACAGGACACACAATAGCAGAAATAAAATTGTAAAATTCAGCAGCCCACACAAAATGTTAAGTTAACAATTACAATTTTACAAGACATGCAAAGTACAATTTTACAAGAAATGCAATTTGTTAAAATAAGGAAGAGTGCAAAAAAGAAATGTAGCCCAATAATAATCACAAAAGTTAGGTACAACCTTAAATAAAAACAAAATGTGTACAATAGTGTGTACAAATACACCTTAAAAGACAATGCACCCTTATGTAAATTTACACACAAACTATATTTTTTTAAATAATGACTTTTAAGTATTAGAATAATTAATGCAGCAATGAAGGAATGCAATATACAAGTTAGTTTAAGGAAATGTTAAAAATTATTTTGTTATTACCACCAATCACCGAATAAAAGTTAATGTTTTTGAAATTGTTAATAAACAGAACAGGAATACATGCGTGCACAGGTCCTCAGGATGCTGCTGTGCGCCGCTTCAAGATGAGGAACGATGCGCTGAACCAGGTGCAGGAAAAGCAAGCTGCTTGGCGGTGCAAGTGCTATTAATGTAGCCGATGTCGTGAGGCGCTGCAGAAGCGACAATGTCACTCTCGAAGTGTCGCAATGACTTCGAAGCTCGAACGCGCAAATTCACGACGCGGGAGGCGTCGAAGGAGCGACGATGTCTCTCACTCTTGAACAGTCGACGACTCCGCCTCGACGACGACGGCACGTATGGTGATTGGAGTAATCACGTCGGGGTCACCAATTGTAGATATAAACGTGCAGCAGGAGTATTGATAACACTTGTGGCGGTTTGTTTAAGCAGTATTTATTTGCTTTACATGTAAAGTTTAACTGAAGTAAAAAAACTGTGCGTCGTATTAGATGGCCGATCTGAGTTTTCTAACTCATTTCTGTGAATGTGAACTTTTTGGCGCGCTCACTTGTCAAACCTGACAGAAGCGTTCGGAAATATTACGCTACAAATCTATTCAACAAGAACCTCCTCGTTTTCCTTGGTTTGACAATGACGAGCTGAATAGAAAATATGTCAAGTTAGCATTAAGAATACGCTCTGGCCACATTCCATCAGCTAAGTTTGCATTCCTTATGAATAAAGTGAGTTCACCAAATTGCAGCATTTGTAACACCGTCGAGGATGTGCAACATTTGCTGATGGAGTGTGCAAGGAACCGAAATGAAAGATAAATGTTCATGAGGAAGTTTAAGCTAAATAAGTTAAATATGGGCTTAATCCAGGCTATAATGTCCCAACCCAGGTCTGATCTAGCAAAACAACTTTGTAACTTGGCGGCAGTTGTTAATGTATAACTCATTCTTATTATTGATAGATTTATATTTTGTTTCTTGTGTTAAATTTAGGTAATGCTACAATGGAGTTGGCATGTCCTTGTGGATAAAAACTCCCAATAAATTAATAAAGATTTAAAAAAAAAAAGTATATCTTCGAAGAGATAAGCAGAGGTGTTTTACACCTATACATACATAATGTCTTAGGTCCTATCAGAAATTACTACGAGAATAGTGACTAACAGAAATAAATAATAACAATTTGCTCGGTCCGGTAATCAACCTGAGATATCACAGCAATCGCATTGACTATTGCTTCACCACCAAGATAAAGAAATATATAACTTAATTTTTAAATTTAATATCAAAACATATATCCAAGTGAAGTATAAACCTGCGTCCAAAATCAAAATTCTGAGTAATATTATAAATGCGAATGTGAGTTTGTTTATTACGCTTACACACGTTTACTACTCGACCGATCATCATGAAATTTTGCCAGGGTAACAGAAAAGGACATAGGGTATCTTTCATCCAACTGTTAGTAATCTAACCTAGCCTACATTTATGTGAGCGAAGCCGCGAGCAAAGTCTAGTATACAATAATCTGGTTAAACAAAATCCTATAAAAGTAACAATGATGCGCACACACCTGTCGCAATAAGATAGATCTTCGCCAAAGGCCTATAAATGTGGCCGAACCATTACATTTTCCCAATCGTAAAGGTAACAAATCAAAACCGTCTGAGATATAAATCCTAAACAACGAGATCCCGAACAAATACAAATTACTTTTTGCCGAAGATCGATCTTAGTATTGACTGATAAGCCTTACTATTGAGAAACATGCTAAAGTCAAATTTCAGTCAAACTAAGTAGACAAAATATTTCTTCTTGTCTTCTAATTGCAGTCTGATAAACAGTGAATAAGTATTGAGAAATGGTACTTTACATGCACTGTTATTCGACTAACAATTGGCTTTTAATTAAAAACTTACATTACTCAAACGTCTCTGTAATCGCGTCAACACTTTTTTTTTTTAAGTTTTACGCCGAATTTTCCGTAATAGAGAAAAACTTCCTAATCTAAGGCATAACGCTGTTATCTTGTACATCAGCTTACTAAGAGTAAGTAGACAATATTTAAATCGTTATAAAAATTATTAGTATTCTTGATAATTGATTCTGCTAAGCTAGAATGCTTGAGTTAGGAGTGGGTTCACGTCGCGGCGTCGGTAGGGTAGTGAATGGAATTTTAACCCGCGACTTCTCTATCGTAAATCCAATGCATCATGATTGTATCATATGGTACGAGGAAACTATTGAAAAATGGTGAGTACCTACTGGAAAGCGTAGCGTGGTTACACGGTATAACATCACCTTAAAGATATATGAGAAAGGTCTATGTTTAGCTGTTTGAATTATGTGTATCGCAATTTATAAAGATAAATATTCGAACCATCTCTATATTCACTTAAAATACTATAGATCTTACCAACAGACGAAGTCGTTAAACTTTTATAAATCTATTCTAAAATAAAGCTGCTGAGATCAAAAGTCAATACATTACAGATTTTTATCAAAAGGATTAGAAAGCTTCCATAACTACGATTTTTTATTTTTTTAGAATGTATGTCTCTCTGTGTGTTTCTTCTCTAAAGGTTTGAGAATGGCTTAATGGATTTCAAAAAAGTATAAGTATAAGTACAGCTGCTACTCTAACTTAAAACTGAGATATGTCTCATGTACATCAGTTATAATTCCTTAGATACAGCTTGTATAAGCGGGTGAAATCGCGGCGCACATCTAGTCAGCAATAAAATCATTAATGTTAATTTACTTGACTGAAAGAATCTGCGGGATATTCAAATGTAACATTGGAACGTTTATTATCTTTCGCACAGATAATTAGGACAATGGTTTACCCAATTAAACCGTCGCTAACCACGGCTTACATAATTATTATGTTCGGAATGTGCCATTTCTAGTCTCGCATTGCGTTCATCTTACTGAATAAATATGTCGTTTGTTATCCTTGAAAGATGGATATGTGTTTTGCAAAGTCTACTTAGACAAGTTTACGGTACATGCTCGCCTTTACAGTTTTACGAATCGAGTTACAGGTACGATTTACGATATAGGTAAAACGCATAGTGTACTTTTCCTTTACTTCTAAAAACATGCGCGCACTAGGTAAATAACTTTTTTATTCTTAATACGCTGCTGAATACTGTATTCCATTCATGGATGTAACGTAATTTATGTTAAGATAAATATAGTGTATATAAATGAGAAATAATCCTCATCCTAATCCCAACTAATATTATAAAAGCGAAAATGAGTTTGTTTGTTACCTTTTCACGCATAAATCATTAAACCGATCATTCTAAAATTTTGCATATACATTGTCAGGTGTACAGAAACGGACATAGGCTACCCTTCATCCCGAAAAAAATTACTGTTCCCGAGGAAAACAACAATAACGTTCTTATGATAATAGATGGCGCCACGTGTCTTTCGAATCATGATTGAATTATATTATTACAAGCAGAGTACAACCCGAATTGATTGTCAAACTAAATTAACGCGAGCTAAGCCGCGGGAAAAAGCTAGTATTATATAACTTTTATTATTTAGACAAGCAGTACGTTTAAATAATTCTATTTTACTAGAAATAACTCAAATATAAATATTACAGAAGACAAATAGCAAGCAGAGTATTAAAAACAGCTTCAGTGTTTACAGTTTCAAATAAATCAAAACAGTTCTTTATTTGGTAAACTATCATTAATCATTGGATCTTATTTCTTCTACATATTACCAGTCAGTTTCTAAATATGAGATTTAGTTTTGCCAACTGGAATCCTATCGCTGTATTTATTTTCGCACTTTTATCACTGCAGTTAATTTACATTGCATAGCTTTAAGGGTAAATATTTACTTAAAAACCAAACATATGAAAATTTAAAGTGATTATATCAATTATTTACATACTTACACAAACCACTATTTACAATGGACCTTATTTTTCTTAAGCGTAACATACTTGGAAAGTTGTTATTGGAGAGTATTAAAGTGTCACGATTCCAATTGAATTATGTGAAGGCGCATAATTCAGCAATAAGTATTAATATTTTCAATAAATATTTAGTAGCCAATACCAAGTTAAATCGAGGCTTTACTAGAGTTACGAACATAGCCGTTTGCGGGGCTCTTTCGGAAATTGCGGCCCTCTACCGCTTGCCTCGTGATATATTTGGGCTATTGTTGCTCCCAACGGTGGGCATTTGTTATTCCAATGCTACCGTTATTTAATGCGCCCTAGATAAATATTGTGAACCCTTTTTATGTCCGTGGATACGCAATGTGATCTAATTTCGGAAGAATTTTATAAAATACATCTTGTGGAGAAATGAGAGGCAAGTTTGTTGTGGCATTGGTAGGCTGATGGCGCCATTTGTCGTGGTTGCGTAATAAAATTAGATATTATATTGATGTCCCTACAAATTGGTGACATTAGTTCTGAGTTGAAGGTAGATGTGAAACTGACTGGCAGGTATTTTTACTTACATTCGAAATATATTCGATTGTTAGTCAAACATATACTTACATTCGAAATATATAAAAAGCAACGAGATATAAATCGAAAGTGCCGGTAGCACCATGGATAAGGCATTGGACTTGCGACCAAGAGGTCATGGGTTCGAATCCACCCATTGAACTACCGACGCGACCTCTACGCTGGAGGGGTCTTCAAGAATACTGGTATTTGTAACCCATATTAAAAAATATTTGCAAATATAAAAACATACTGTTATCGACTTATTCAATCGTTTCTTATCATATTTCTATACTCTAATATAATATTATAAAGAGGCAACATTTCATTTTTTGTTTGTTTATTTGTAAGGATTAAACTCAAAAAATACTAAACTGATTTTGAAAAAATTTTTCACCTTTAAAAAGCTATATTATCACAGGGTAATATAGGCAATAATTTATTTTTTAAAAGTACTGTGTATAAGATATATCTTTTTTTACGTGGGGAAATGCTTTGACGCATATATTCCTCTCCGTGGGGCGACGGAGAGGTTATGTCGGGCTCACCGGAGAAAAGAAACCCCGGTAATACCGACTAAACCTACCACGGTATTCCTCGACATAACCATAGACGGCGAGGCCGCGCGAATCGCTTTCACATGCAATCACGACCCTACCGTGTGAAACGGCAGGACACCGTCCCCCTGGGGGGTACAAAGACACGACACAGAGGCGCACGTGGGAACACGCACGCCGCCTCTCGGACCTGGTGCTGATCGGATGATAAGCAGGTCCACGCAGCCCACCACCCCCAGGTCAAGCCTCAGGCTGGCTGGAGGTCATATTACGCCCTCCGGCGCCCGGTTCTGTGGTTGGGGAGAGGGTTTAACCGCTCCCTCTCCCGCTCCGCCACCTCCTTGAGGGAAATTACTTGCTCACAAAAGAAGGCGACGGCGTTCCACGATCTCTCACTCCGGAGCATAAATTGAACCACGGCCGGGAGTGAGAGGGCAACCAGTCCGACTGCCGCGATCAACTCACGGCTCTGAGATGCACAGGCGGGGCAAACCGCTAAAATGTGCAGCGCCGTGTCCACAACAACATCGCGGTAGTCGCCGCAGTGATAACATCCGGGCGTCTCCTGTCGGCCTATGCGACACAGGAACTGACCAAAGCAACCGTGGCCAGTCATTACCTGTGTCAGCCGGAAGGTGAGGGCGCCATGCCGCCTTTCCAGCCACTCCTGAAAAACGGGACTTACCGCTACGATCGTAGCGTGCCCGGCATTGGGGTGCACAAGTCAATTTCTCCATTGTTCCACCAGGGCCTGGTGGAGTTCAGACCGTGCCGCCTCTAAAAGACCTGGTCCTTTGCCCCGAGCTAGCGCTTCCTGCGAGCTAGCGCGCCAACGGTAGAGTGACGCCAGAAGCGCCGCTTCCAGGTCCCAGGGCATCGATCCGGCGAAGAGACTCGCTGCCTCGAACGAGATCGTGCGGTAGCCTCTAATTAACCTGACGGCCATTGCATGCTGTGGCGCACGGAGCGCCGAAATATTACGGGTCGTCAGGTTTTCTCCCAAACTGGTGTCCCCTAAAGGGCCATGGATCCCACGACACCTTCGTAGAGCCTCCGGCAGGAGGTGCCTGAGCCCCTTAGGTTAGGCAGCAGACGCGCGAGCGCACCTGCAGCGCCCAGAAGCGTGTCTAACATAAAACGACACTATGGGCAGTCGCGATAGTACTTAACTTTTCGCCAATATATCAATGACGCACACTTTTTAAGCTGAAGAGAGTGATATCTAAAATATGTATATGTGTCAGCAACATTCACCTTTTTCTAAGACCTAGCTATCAGATATCCGGTTCTTTGTATGTCAGGTGATATTCCCGAATGATCGCTTGTCGAAGCGCTTTATAAGCCAGAGCTAAATTCACCCATGATTCCATGAACATTTCTCGACTGATAAGGTAAAAGGTGACAAGATGAATATAGTCTACACTAGACTACAAACTTTGTTACTGTGTGTATTTTTAATACCAATACTTCTACAAATGTTATACAGAGTGGGAAAACAAATACAAATAAGACAGAATAGCTTTATCTTACTGTATGAAAAATTGATGTCGATTCCCTTATAACACAAGTAAACATACATATCTTTGAGAAATATACTTGTTGTGTTTATAACAAATATGTATTTAAGCTATGAAATTAGTATGTTTATGGTTTTTCACAGAACTAAAATAATAAAGCCTTATTTGACAGGATTTTATGGCTTTTTGTAAGTATGTATAAATATGTTGCTTACCTATTAATAAAAAATATTTGGGCACGTAAGAGATTTATACTTTTGGTAAGCGTAGACTCGTTAACACACACAGAACTGATATTATTATAAGAAATATATTTAATTTCAATCATTCTACGCTTCTATATAATATAATAAAATAATATCAGCCCTGTATTAAACCGTTCCACTGCTGGGCACAAGCCTCTTCTCAGTGTGAGAAGGGTTAGGTCATAGTCCACCACGGTGACTCAGTGCGGGTTGGCAGACTTAACATATCTTCGAAAACATTATGGAGAACTCTCAGACATGCCGATTTCGTTATGATGTTTTCCTTCACCGTTAAAGAGAGCGATAATATAATTAACTATTTAATACGCACATAACTTCGAAAAGTCAATGATGCACGATCGAACTCGAGTCCTCTGCTTGGCAATCTAACTGTCTCTCACTAGGCTTTCGCTGCTAATATATTTCATCAAGAAAAATAATAAAGGTAAAAGTATGTAATGTTGTTCTAGCAAACTGATATTATTGTAAAATTGATAAGGCTTTTTTATTCGAAGGTTCCTTATAATTTACTTATGTATAATTTAAACCTACCAGCTAATGCAAGTGGCCAATTAAGACTGATTGATCAATTGATTGTTACTGTAATCAAATGTTTTTTGAAGACAGCTCCCGCGCTAATTTTACATCTTGTATCGCGGGGGACTTTACAAACATTCAAATAACGGACACGTATAACACCCAGACTCGAAACAACCATTTGTGGATCACACAAAATTTTGTCCCGTGTGGCATTCGAACCCACAACACTCGACGCAGTGGCAGTGGCGAGGCGACCATTTAAATCACTACGTCATCCGTGCAGTCACAAATCAATACATTTATACAAAACAACAATATGAAAATAACTGCTCTCACGAGATTTCGACTCGGCTCAAATCTCGCAAAACTGCATTCCATTAATTGCAACGCAAGCCTGCAGCAGGAATTGACTACTAAATCAATATATCAAACCATTAAACATGTAACGATTGCCCCGGAAATTAGCCATTCGTCGCGAGCATGGCAAGCTGCCATTCCTCCTACAAATGTGTCCTCACATGACAGCTATCACGCCACAAGCGATGCAACGTCCCGACATCAACACATCAGAAACAGTATCACTCTATTTCCGATTAGGTATAACTTGTATTTTATTTATTAACCATATTGAGAAATCCGACTGTGATATTCTGACTAATATTATAAATGCAAATGTGAGCATATTTATTTGTCGCAAACTGTGGTATTTTAATGGAATGTCAAGCATCATTAATTTAGTTAATCGTTTATTTATTTTTTAGTTAATCCTTTATTTAATTTCATTTTGATTAATGCTTGAATGTGTTTAGTTGTGATACGATGACAGCTAACGAATGACAACTGACAGATAACAGTTAGTCGATTTGAAGGGACAGACGTCCGTATGACGGTCATTCTATCGAGAACGCTCGGCGCGGTCGGTCATATAGTGTTACACATATACTGTCTCTCACAGAATACCGGCGTGAAGTAACGGTACCCGTACTGTTGCGTTTCGTATCGGTGAGTGAGAGAGCCGGAGGCCTAGTTTCCCCCCATCCTTTTCCTATCCTTTCCTTTGTCCTTTCCCGCCTTCATTCCTTTTTAAAGGGCTGGCAACGCACTTGTAACTCCTTTGGGGTTGTGGGTGTTCATGGGCGGCGGTAATCGCTTACTATCATGCGATCCGTCTGATCGTTTGCCCCCCAAAGCCTACAAAAAGAAACTCCACATGATTGTAATTTTAAAATAGTACTTTAATCGTTAAATATTGTGAGCATCCTCAATGATTTTGTAACTAAAGTTAGGTTATCAGTAAAGATCGGTGTAACGAACATTACCCTAGTGTTATTTCGAGATTTCCCTCATGTCTCACCACCACGTGGACGAAGTAAAAAATGAAGATGGGCCCTCTTACGCCGTCATATTTATTTTTTTGTTTGTTCCGCTTTTACACCTTTACCTACTACCCGACCGATCATCGTGAAATTGCGCATATAAGTTTTCAGGTTACAAAAAGAACATAAGATACCATTTATCCAGAAAAAATTACTTTTCACGGGCGAAGCTGCGGGCAAAACATGATAAATCTACAGCATTTATGAAATATAAAAGTCAATATACATTTAATAAAATATTTTATTTAATTTTTGTTTATTCTGTCAGTTACATAAAGCTTTACAAAAAGGTACACGGATGTTTCAAATTAGCTGATTCAAGTTTCAAAAGTAAGACAAGACGACAAACAATTCGCTGAAGTTGGTTTAAATATTTTTTGTGAGTATGGAAGGAGCAAACAAAATGTCGGAGAGTAACGTTGTTAGCAGTTTGTTACTACGTTACGGAGTGGTTTCCTCACCCACAACTTCAATATCCTCGCGTTAAGTTAGTTTCCAACAAACTCGACTCCTATCACTTTCCTACAATAGCCCACCATTTGTTATTTATTAATAAAATTATACTTGGACAAGTTCTGGAGACAGCTGAAAGTTATTGCGACTTAAATATAACCTACAAGAGCTGTTTGTTTCAAGTTCTCCAATTTTAGATGAATAGGCATTGTAGGATTGATGTCACAACAAGTTTAGTTCAACAAAACATTCATTAGACTGTCTACTGAAGTCAAATAACAAGTACGAATCATAATACCTATTATTGTCGTAAGTGTACAAACGACACAATTATCATTGTAGTCGTAGTTTCTTAATACTCTCTTACTCTTAAGATAATGTTTATTTTAAAAAGATTACCTCTAAACAATTATTACGTAATTATATATAAAAGTGTATAATATTTTATAAAATAAACAGAAATAGAAATTAATTATTTATATTGTCGCCAATATTTATCTTGTTCTTCAGTGGTAAAAAGCAGAAGAAATATTGGCGATAATGTAATTTTCCCACACTTATGTATGGAAGTGAAAGTTGGGTATGGCAAAAGAAGCATGAGAGCAGAATAAATCAGATGAGAAATGAGAAAGAGAAATGAGAGCGTTGAGAAGCATATGTGGTGTGACTCTGAAAGATAGAATAAGAAATAGTGTGGTTAGAGAGAGATGCGGCATGAAAGTGGATATAGTCAGAAGAATAGAAAAGGGTATGTTAAGCTGGTTTGGACATGTAGAAAGAATGGACGAGGAAAGACTGACTAAGAAAGTTTATAAGGCTAGTGTGAATGAAACAGTCGCAAGAGGAAAACCTAGGCGAACGTTTCTCGATCAGATCGGAGGCGTTCTGGACAAAGGCCAGGTTAAGAGCTCCTTGAACCGACGGGCGTGTATGAGGAATGTGATGAAAGTGAATGAAGCCAGAGAAGTGTGTCAGGATTGTAGCAAATGGAAATCCGTAGTCTCTGCCTACCCCTCTGGTAAACAGGCGTGTATGTATGTATGTAAAAAGTATAAGTACTTACCTATACTTACTTTTTATTTTTGTTTATTTTTACAGTAAGATTAAAGCATGGTTGTCATTACGGTCCTGGAATATAATTATTTCAAGGAACTCGAACATTATATATAACATAATATGTATACTAGTTACGTAAAATTAGCTCAAAATATCATAAAGTCTAGTTTTGCTTCCTTTTGGGTTTAAGTACGAATTACAGGATCTGGTTCAATTCAAATTAAAGAGATTTTTTATGTCAATGGCCTTGCGGAGAATCCGTGGTAGGGATCAGTATTATATTGCGAGTATCTGTGGTTTGTCAAATGTCAAGTAATGATTGGTATCATGTTACATCTGTTCATATGTTACATTAGTTGTTATATACGGCTGCCTATACTTCTTTTGATATGAACAATGTATGAGACTCCACGGTCATCATCAATTTTTTAGAACCTTGCATCCTGTAGATGGTAGGTACTTGACAGATGGTATGATCTTAGCTTGCATCAAGATGTATCCGGTTCTGTTGGCAGTTATTCTTCTTATATATTATATCAGTATGTCTGTATGACGCTCGAATGTAGGTGAATTTTACCAACCCCGTGATGGTAATTGCAGCTTTGAGCTTGTTGTCTCGCAGGACTTGCTAGAAATGCTGAAGCTCACTGTCCAGGCATTTCTTATCACAGATCCCGTGGGCTCTCTAAAATAAAAACGACATTGAACTGTTGAGGATGGTGGTGGTGGTGCTATTTATATGGATCATTTTCCTATACTGTGTTACTTTGATCTCACCATATGATGTTTAACTACGTACCATCGTACTATTCGACCCTGCAGCTAAACCGCAACTGAGACAATTTTACACATATAATATCAGCCCTGTATTAAACTGTCCAACTGCTGGGCACGAGCCTCTTAATGTGAGAAGGGTTAGGCCATAGTCCACTACGCTGGCCCAGTGCGGGTTAACAGACTTCACATATCTTAGAGAACATTATGTAGGACTCTTAGAGATCCAGGTTGCCTCACGATATTTTCCTTCAACGTTTAAGCGAACGTACACATAAAAAAATTACTAACATAAGTTTATAAACTTCAGGCTTTGTTTTGTTTGAGTTCATAACGCTTTTTATCGATTATATTCATTTGGCTTCGCTCGGGAGTAGCACTTTTCTGGATGAAAGGTCGCTATGTGCTTTGAACTCAAATACCGTATGTCAAACTGAACTAATTCACTGTTACTGTTATATCAAACCATCTCCAAAAGAAAATAGATATACCACAGAGCGTCGTACCATTTCACGCTCGCTTCCTCGTGTAGAGATGTGTATCGCAGTATTCCACAGACTTTAAACGAATCCACTGTTAAACAAAGTTTATTAGTAGATGGGCTTACGATTACCTGCATTACATCCAAATGGTTAAACTTCAATTAAACTTAAAGCATTATGCTCCGATAGAAACGTAATTAACAAAACGATATTAAGTGGAAATTAATACAAGTTCTCTTTACAAAGCTCGTCACAACTCGGGGTCGGCTGGAACTTGACTTAACGTGTTTTCACCACAATAAACGACCACTCGAATAACCTAACACACTATGCACATAAAACCTTAACTTCATAAACTTAATATCGATTTTCCCTTGGCAAATGCGGATGCTGTCAGCAACATATTCTGGTAGGTGTGAACAAGTAGAGCTAACTGTCATTGTCATGCCTGGCCTTTGTACTAGAAACGGGGCTAACTTAATCCATGCTCATGTCGACGCGCAATTGACTTAGTAAACCTAATTTGTATTTAAACCATATTTATACTAAGAACTAAACTTTGTATAGTTTTAAGGATAATGAAGAGATAAAATGAGCTGGCGCGTGCCTGGAATTATTTTACAGCTAAAGTAGTTTTAGATCTAATTTATACTGAGTGGCTAGTGAGTAGATTGTTGGACTACTACGCAAAGGTCGCAAATCGATCCTACGGCACGTACTTCTGGCTTTTCTGTATAGCTACGAGTTCTGCGTTATGTTATATAATATAATATAATATTCTATCACATACACACAACACCATCTAGCCCAAACTAAGCAGAGCTTGTACTATGGGTACTAGACAATGGTTAAACATACATATATAATATTTTTTTTTTGTAAATACATACATATTATACATAGAAACACTCAGACCAAGACAAACATCCATGTTCATGCACACAAATGTTTGACTTGTGCGGGAATCGAACCCGCGACCTCAGGCGTGGCAGTCGGTTACACTAACCACTACGCCATCGAAGATGTGTGAAGTCTGCTAACCTGCTCTGAGCCAGCGTGGTGGACTATGTCCTAATCCTCTTCTCACTGCGAAGAGGCCCGAGCTCACGTGCCCAGCAGTGGAATAATTGAATACAGGGTTGATATTATATAGGATGCGAATGTGAGTTTGGTTGCTTATTTGTTTATACTGGCCTGATCATCATAACTCGGGGTGGGCTGTAACATAAGCCATCAATACGAGAAACACTGCGAGAAAGTCCTTGGCCAGCAGTGCGACAGTTTTGAAATAGGGCTGATAGTAGGCTGTTTGTTTAAACGCGCTAATCTCAGGAACTACAGGTTCGAATTGAAAAATTATTTAAGTGTTGGATAGCCCATTTATCGAAGAAGGCTATAGGCTATATAATATCACGCTACGACCAATAGGAGCGGAGCAGCAATGACAAATGTTGCAAAAACCGGGAAAATTCTCTTATATGAAGCAGACGAAGATGCGCGGGTCAGCTAGTATCAAATAATACTAATCAAATATACTGTATTTTTATCAACAGTAAGTTACAAGAGTAAACTGAAGAATATTTGTTTAATTTGACTGCACGGATGGCGTAGTGGTTTAAGTGTTCGCCTCGCCTCGCCTCGCCACTGCCCCTGCGCCGAGTGTTGTGGGTTCGAATCCTACACGGGACAAAACTTTGTGAAATCCACGAATGGTTGTCCCGAGTCTGGGTGTTCTTTGTGTCGTTTGTTTGAGTGTTTGTAAAGTCCCCTGCGACACAGGATGTATTCCTAGTGCGGAGGTTGACTGTAAAAAAAGAAAGATCATATACCAGGTCGAAATAAACTTGCAACTAACGTACAAAGTAGGCAGAATACAACCATAAAATCTGGCTTAAAATATAATGTATGAACTAACCTAACCTAATCTAACCAGGTGGACCGTGAACGCTTGCACTGTTAATAGACAAGCTACGAGCTCGATTCTCATTCGGGCGATCACTTAATCAACGTATCAAGGGTATAGTTTATACGGTGGGAGAGCCACGCTTCGGCACGAATGGGTCGGCTCGACCGGAGTGATACCACGGACTCACAGAAAACCGGCGTAAAATAGCGTTTGCGTTGTGTTTCGTCGAGTGAGTGAGGGTACCGGAGGCCCAACCGTCCCCCCCTTCTGGTGGAGGCAAATTTAAAAGGAATGCGACGCACTTGTAACTCCTCTGGTGTTGCGGGTGTCCATGGGCGCGGTATCGCTTACCATCAGGCGATCCGTTTGCTCGTTTGCCTCATATTCCATAAAAAAAAATTGTGAAAAATAGATCTACAATCGTTTAGACGCAGGTCCGAACTAATACATGATCTAAAACCGTATTTATCTCTTTATAGACTGACTAGATATTGCCCGCGGCTTTGCACGCGTTAATGTAGATTTAGTCAATGAATATCTATCCCTCGGGAACAATGTTTTTTCCCGAATAAAAGGTACCCCTGACAACGAGTATGCTACATTTCATAATCATCGGTCAATTTGGTAAGGCGTGAAAGCGTAACAAACAAATAAACTCACATTCGCATTTATAATATTACTAGTTTTCATCCGCGGCTTCACTCGCGTAAATGTAGGTTAGGTTAGGTTTGCAACAGTTCTTTTTTATGTATGAGAGGTACCCTATGTCCTATTCTGTACCCCTGACAACGTGTATGCAAAATTTCATGTTGATCGGTTGAGTAGTTAAGGCGTGAAAACGTAACAAACAAACAAACTCATTTTCGCATTTATAATATTAGTAAGGACTAGTTAGGCTACGATATTAATTAAGATCAACAAACAATTCGATATCCGTTTATAATTAAACTTGTATTGGTTACCTATGTGGTTTATTGTGGTTTAATATTTGCGTATCGGCAGTTTTATTTACAAAATATTTGTATTTAATTGTTTCATTCGTGCGGTGTACTGAAATGTGATTTAGGGATACCAACAGTTATTTGAATGTTTATTTTTTGTACCTCGATACGCTTTCCAATGCCATTAAAATCTGTTGTCTCGTTATATATCGTGAGTGCATTAATTACAAAAAACATAATACATTTATTTCAAGATATGATATTATATAGTTTTATTCGTACATAAACGATTTATAGTTTAGCTTTTCGATGCACCTTTTCATAATAATTATTTTACTATAGATTACCGTCAAATTGTTTTATTTTTGATTCAATAAATTAGGCTAACTTTTTCTTAGATAGAGACTGGCTTACCTTTGTTACAAATGGTAACATCAAATATCACAATCCCAATTTTTCATTGCACATTCATATCATAAAAGTACAACTAGATTCAAACATGTCTAACTCTTAATTAATATAACGATCAAGAAACACGAGCGTTAAGTGAAACAAGACTGATATTTGATAAAACAGCTAGTAAGTAATTACGATGATCTAGTTCAGACCTTCATACGAGTAAAATACCAGTAATTGGGTAGCTCAGTAATCAGTAGCAAATGATTAATCACTATGCATACCACGTGCACTGAAACACGCAACGACCTATTTACGGAAACTATTAATAATATACACAACTCGGATTTGTTTTATGGTGAGTATGTACGCAGGAAAACAAAGGAAATAATATGATCTTCGCATGATTGATTACACGAACGGCGAGGAGGTTTGAGTCTACAACTAGCTGATCACTAGTGTTATCAACAGACTGTTGTTTTGGGTTAAGGGATGATTGTGATGTATGTAAAGTTCTGACGATACGGAACAATTTAACGGGGACGGAGAAGCCAGTCTGAGGAAACATCTCTACCTCACAGAATGCCGTAGCCAAAATAACCATTTACACTTCACATAGACTTGGAATACATATGCCAGTCTCTGTAGAACGTTCTGATTTTAAAGCTTCTTAATCAGACATCACGATGTAAGCAAAGATCTTTTTCTCTGACGCTGGCAACGCAACTACTGTTTCCTACAGAATCAACCTTACGCAATTACTATCTTTGGTCTTTTTAGCGTCTACATGTCACAGTAAATTCTCTCTTTAGACCCGTCTAAAATTATTTGCTACCTTAGTGGCATACTAGTCGCTTTTATTACACATTTATTAATAAGTCATATAACAAAATTGTTACTGCTCTCGTACATTTATATAACTCTAGTTTAGAGCCCCTATTAACATTGTATAGAGCAGAAATAGCGGTAGTTACCCACAGAACTCTGGACACACTGTTACTAAACAATGTAAACTCCAAATCCAGTAGTAATGAAGACGGAACCGCAAGTAAAGCTAAGCTTGGCTATAAATACGTCTAGTGCAACTTACTGAATGGTACAGTGAGTAGGCTTAAAGCCTTAACTGTTTAACCACATTAAGGGCTGGGCTGTCACTCAGTCGCAGCCGCCGCGCGCCCCGGGGCCCAAGCTAACTCAATGTGATGCCAACTGTGCATTACACACTGTAGCTGTTGACTAATTCTATTAAAACGACGTCGTTGTCAGTATTTGTCTTCATGTGTTAGGGATTAGTGGCCTGATTTACTATATGTGCTTGTATAATATGAGGATTTACATTTTGGTATTTTATAGTTTTATAATAATATAAGGACTATTTATATAAGAGTAAGGTTGTCCACCATGCCGCCGTGGTTAAAAATCGACTCTCATACATAGACATACATGTTATACTTCCATAATGTTGATATTTTTAGGCATATAGACCAACTAATGAAAATCCATAGTATCTGCCCTCTGGGAAACAGGCGTGAATCTATGTATGTATGGACCATCTATTAAAGCATACACAAGTAAACAAGTGGTCATTTAAAACACAAAAATAAAATTATATGTCTATGAAAGTCTATTTTCAACCCACTGTGCGCCGGTCCAGTGCAGGTTGGTAGACTTCACATATCTTAAACATGTTTCAGTTAAGGAGTCCTCTTTGTGATTTTGCCTAGAATGTTAAAACGAGCGACAATAACTAACTATTTAAATCGTATCATAACTTCGAAAAGGCGTACCGTAGTGTCAAACTCTTGATTTCGTGGTATCGCCAACCGATAGAGTTATGCTATTGTAAAAAAATTCTGACCGCACTGGTCGTAGAAGTTTTAAAGATTACACGGATACGCGGAGGGATATGCATTCGATTCCTGTGTAAGCTAAAAACTGTGTGATCCACAGATAAATTAACTGTCCAGATTTACGCTCGGTATGTTTGCTATATTGAAATATTTGATCATTTTCCGCCGACACGGCTGCATCCTACACACGTTTTATAAAGAGGAAACCTTAGACCGGAAGTGGTGCTTAATAATAGACCGGATGTGCATTTAGGTAGGCGTTGTTAGACAGGACACTAGCGTCCCTTCTACTGGTTAACCTCGACGTCCCTGCAGCCTCTCATTTACCTAACTATTGCGTCAGTACCACCACAAACGGGCTGTGAAGTAGGCTTCAATTTTTAGCGCTATAAGGTGGCTTGAAAAAGTCAAATTGTGGTCTTTAACGCCATAAATGATTTTAAATTAGGCCATAACAATAGTTATGTCATGTCCATAGTAGTTATATATCTGGTACCAATGTTTAGGAGACAAAAAAAGCTCTTCACCAAATCATTGGCGCATACTCGTTCAAGGAAAGATCATCTATAGAAAGAGATATTAGAGTTCACTATTTTTTATTGATTCTCACTATCACTATTCCTAGCTTTTGGTAGGAATCGGTAAGGTATAAAGACTTCCTTATTTCGCTGAAGAAAATAGAATATAAGCCAGTTGGTATAGAGTAACAAATTTACCACAACACATACATACATACATAGATTCACGCTTGTTTCCCAGAGCGGTAGGCAGATTCTACGGATTTCCATTTGCAACATTTTATATTTTTTTAAATTTCCACAACACAAAAAGTAGAAATACAGAAAGACTTTAAGATACAAATACAGAAGTCTTTTTGCATACCCTATATACAGTTTTACATCTCTATCATCACAGGCATAAGCAGATTCATAACACCAATATTAAAACAATGTTTAGATACCTTGAAATAAGACAATAATTTAATGTGGATTTGTTATTGAATTTACACGTCGCTTAGGTTATGTGCACTCTACTTTAATGATTTTGTAGCATCGTATTATACGCACATAAATATATACGATCACGAAATTATGTGTATAAAATACATTTGTAAATAGTGACGGCATTTCTTCTAAATAAATCAAAGCAGTAATTCTCCTAATAAAAGCTGTTCGAAATTCATAGGAGGCGAGCCATTTGCCGTATACCAAGAATAGTCGCAAACACGACTGTCAGTAGCAACTTTGCTATTGACAATTCTTGGGAGGAATGTCGACACTTCGCCCTACCTGAAAATCGAATCTAAGTCTAACAGTAATCTAACAGTCGCATTTTTACTACAGCTGCGTCACCCAGGTAGACAATAATTGCACACCCCATCGTAGCAAGTAACAATTTCGTGCTACGATAGGGTATAATATATATAAGTATAGGATACAGCTTTTCATCATAGTAATGGGCATATTTGCATTCGAATCATATTCGAATACAATTATGCACAACGCGATACCTGCTTAGCATAAAGGATGTAGTGCATTCATTATGTACAGTGTTGTCAATACAGTCGAACATAATTCCAACGCTATTTTGCACATCGCTGACTCAATAATAATAATTTTGTGTTAGTAATTTAAGTTAGTACCAAAGACATTTCACAGCAATGCAATAAATTAGCATAAAATATATTCCTACAATTTCGTGCGGTAAATACACAATTTGCCAGTAAAATGGCCGAGACTGCGACGATGGCACGATAGGAGCAATAAGTCAAGAAGAACCTACGGGCGGGCTCCTTATCTAAAATGAGTCGCCCCTGGACACGTTCCCGTGACGACGGGATCAACAACACACACACACACACACACACTACGTCTTTAATGAGAAATACTTCTTTCGCCTCCCTTCCAAAAATCGTGTACAACAGTGCCAAAACGCTGATTACGTATTTTCTGTAGCTTAAGCTTCTGATTCTCGGTGCCAAAGCCCGTTATATGTATGCCACTGAAATGTACTGTTATAGCATTATAAGTGGGTAGAGATAGTTCCAAAATCGCTTGAATATTGCCGCTGATTTGGGCCAGAGTTTTAGGTCAGGATATTATTATAAGATTTTTTTATCTGGAGCTTTTCAAGTACAGAGTTTGGAACTGCTCAGTAATTACCAATAAACTAGTCTCTTACCATGTTGCCCAACAATGATATTGCTATCTATGTAGCATTTTAAGATGTGATGTTATATTACTGAGAAAATACTGGTAATAAAATTATTTACATATACATTAAGTGATATCAACGCAATGATTAATCCTCAGATTAACATCGGCCTTGTGACGGAGAGGTTGCGAGTTCTTCATCCATTGCCTCACCTACGTAAACTCTAATACAAGCATAATAGATTAATCATATGCAACACGCATTGCTAGTAGAAACATAATATGTAAACACATCGAACTAAAATATCATATGAAACAGAAACAAAGTACATTGAGCAAAGCGAAACCTACGTTACCGTACGTACCACAGGCACCCTTTCAATTTGCGTCGCATCTCACGCCCAACAAAGACAACTAGCGAATTCACACTGGCACCCATGGCCGCTAATGAAGCAGTAAATTCACCAATCTGAAGTTTCTCTAACGCTATGCCATTTCAAAACCGCATCAAATATTATTCACGACGGGTTGGACACCATGAATAATGGATAGCAACCCGTGCCCAGCTTAGTGTCAATGAGATCACGCGCAGCCGCTTCCATATTGGATTATTGCGAATAAATGACAAAAATGGTTTTCGATCTAACATCAGACCGAACGTTTGTTGGATTCGTAAAAATGCAATTGTATCACGTAGTACCGTATTGTGATGACACGAATCAGATTTACTCTCCGAATTCATTAGCTACAGCGTCTTTGAAGAGAGTGGTCGGTTTACTTAAAAATACATCGGTATAGGTAATTATGGTAAAAAGATTCGGTTGAATGGCCCGCAGCAACACAGGTAAACATCGCCTCGTATTTTCCCTCCCTTGTAATTGAATAACGACCCCTGCTGGTTCAGCGGATGCTCAGAAAAATAATTCTATTATCTCCCTTTTTCTTTCACTTGTACTTTGCATGCAATATTTGAATAATAATATTGACATTTTAATTAACGTTTTAATCACTGCTTTTACATATTCTAAATCTGTAATTAAATTACATTTCTTTGTTACGCGAGTATTACAACACAAAATACAACCGAGTTTGATTACACAAATCCTTGTCATTCAGAACCCGTGCAGCTAAATCATTTGTACAAATCATTCCTTTATCCTATGATCCTTACAAACTTCCTTACGCATTCGTCATATTACACGTACCTATTATATTTGATATAACATAAACTTAATTATGAAAGTTGAAGCTTAGCTTTCGCTGGCTGAAATAAAATTGCGACCAATTAGGGAAAACAAGGTGGCCGTGCCTTCGGATTAATAACCTTAATTAACGGTTAAGGAGCGAGGGTGGATCATTAAAAGCGTCTCGGGAACTGCCGGCTGTAAACCTTGTCATTCAGCCGCTAGACTATTTCACGCGCACGGTTGACACACCAAAGATTAATGATAATTCGCTAATCATTCTCTGTCTTCTGTAGGATTATGATAACAAATTTAGGAGTTGTAATTACCTGTTGTCACTAAACAATCACATGCCTTATTTTAAACATGAATTTATATTCTGTTGTCACGATTTAGTTTAGGGTAGTATTTAACTGCACAGCAAAAAAATACTAATTGCGCAGCAAAAAAAGCTAATTGATCAGCAACTCATGGCCAGCAAACTTTAAAGAGATCAAACTAAGTCGACGGAGCCCTGCTTAGCGGGGCTCCTATTTTTGGATGGGTTTAAAAAAAGGAACCTAACATAACCTAACACTTCCGAGACGGAATGCAGTGATTTGAGGCGTATAGGTGCTCGTTATGCTGTGCAATATTTGCTGACCAATTAGTATTTTTGCTGATCATTATATTTAATCCCTTTAGTTTAATATAGGTGGCCACTTGTCGTTTATCGTGTCATCTCGGCAAATAACTAACCTAGACTTGTCCTAACCAATATTTTTACACCTGTACTGAGATATGATTAACTAGATTGCCTCGTTAGTCTAGTTGTATAATCTTTTACTTATGTTTGCAGGCGTCAGTGTAGTCTCAAGTTCGATACCCGGATTGATTAAAGCGTTGTTTTTTTTCGGTTAGAAAATGTCAGTGCTAAGTGGCAGCAAGGAGTCCGGACACGTGTCTAATAGACGCCAAAAGGCTCACCTCCTATTTTGTGAGACCTAAACAAGCATAGCATGTGAAACGTGGGGGCAAAAAGCCTTCAACTACCCTATCGGGGATCTAAGAATAGTAGAGCCTCGCTGATTTCAGCATGAATGGGCCAACCGGCTCAACAGAGGAAGGACTACCCTCTCACAGAATATCGACGTGAAATAGCAGCATTCCTACTGTTGTGTTTCGTTCGGTGAGTGAGAGTGCCGGAGGCCCAATCACCCCCTTTCCCCCATCTCCTTCTACTTCCAACTTCCTTTCCTAAAGGGTCAGCAACGCGCAAGTGATGCCTCTGGTGTCGCAGGCGTCCATAGGCTACGGTGACCACTTACCATCAGGTGGGCCGTGTGCTTGATTGGCACCTTAATCGTATAAAAAAAAACGGAAGTGGGCCTACGTTATATGAATTTATTTAATTGTCAATAATAATTGCCGTATCACATTTCATCTTATTATAGATTCTAATCGTTATATATAAAAACAAACTGTATAATCATACATCGCTAAAGGGCTGTCGTTACCTGTATCCCTTGTTCCAAAAATACACATTTACAAATCATCAATACATTCATATACATACAGTCAAAACAAGTCGCAGTAGTAGCTTCCTTGTGTGGAATGAACAAATACGCTTAAAGTAAGTCATCAAACAGTCAAACTAACAGGTACCGCAGGTGCAATGAACTCGTAAAAAAGCCGATCGTAGTAAAATGTATCGGCATTCGAAAAAATTATGGTGACGCAATTATTGACCTAGGGATCGAACTCATAAAAATAAATGATCACTTTTACGGCGACGGCGCGAGTCCAATTTTATGATGTGGGAATTTCAGTAGCCATGACGCTTCATAGCTTGATATTACGCTTATCTCTTTCCCTCTCACAATGTTCCACCAATAAATCTACTGAGAACATAACTTAGGAAAATGTATATTATAAGAAGTACCCTTTACATGAAGTATGAATATGCTATCTTCTTGTCTTTTGAGATGAAAACAAATTACTTTATTAAGAGTAAACGTGTGTTCTTCTACGTAGACCTATGAAATGCTTTATATTAAATGTAGATATATTTGCTGATACCAGTTATAAATTTACTACGACCTAACTGAATGACTGTAGAGAAGTGACTACCATGCGGTGCTATCGCAAACTTACTTGCACCTCAGTATACAATAAAAATGGCAATCATGTTTGTTATAGAACGATTGCTCTTAGAAAGAAAGAAAAGAAAGAAAAATAATTTTATATGTTCCACATTCTTATAAGCTCTTTAGGAAACATAACTAATATAATATAAAAAAGAACAAATAAGGTCCTGCGTGAGCAATGTTGCAGTGTAACCACAACGCTGGTATTCTTGCAGAGCCTGCATGTATTCGGTGCATGTAGGTAATAATAATATATCTACATAGGTAGATATATTATTATTACCTATGCACCGAATTAGGTAATAATAATATATCTACATACAAAACTTAAAAAAGAAAACTTTTTATATAATTTAGGCATAAGATAGTCATAGATGGCTAAAGTAATTTTATACTAAATAATAATATTGGTATTTATATAATTCTTAAATTTATAGATTTAACTTATATTGAAAATAATAATCAATAAAAATAATAAATAAATAAATAATATGTTAACGGTACAGATATTTAATAACTTATTTAACCGCAGCATATTAATGTTATGGTACACTTCCGAAGGACCCCTGGTACTTGTCAACCGACATGACACTGATTGTCATCTAAAGTCAAAATTTATAAGCTTAGCATATTTTCGTATTTTTATTATTTGTTAGGCAATTCCCATGATTACACATATTTTGTGTAAATGTCGGTCGAATACGATACGGTAAACAAAAGAGTCCAATTGGAACAGACAGACGGCAACAGCTTAGTTTATAGCATAAGGTCCCATTAGCACCTCATGGGTATAAAACCCTAAAACGAATGCCTCAATAATGTTCTTACAATTAGTAACTAAATACGCCGCATAATATACCATATTCGTTAATATTTTTTTTATTTTTTTTTTATTTATTGAACTCAAAGAAAATGTGCTACCTACAATTATCCTTTTACATAACTGCGCCAAACTGTGTAACAGTTTGTTGGCGAATACTGCACTCATTTAACAAATTAAAATTATGTATACACACTTTTAAGACACATTAGTTTAGATTAGGTACAATATAGTTATTGTTAATGAAATTAAACTTTTCAAAAAAAAAAAAAAACTTATATTGAGATTTGCCAGACGTTCACTACTATACAAAAGACTTTAAATTCGCTAGCCAGTACAGCATTGTGTTCATATAAAATTGTGCTTTGTTAATCATGTCGTTTCGCTTTTAGCTGAAAATGTATGATAGGTAGCGTTGACGACGTTTTATGCCAGGTGTATTACATATTATTAAAAAATCGTACTGATTATACATTCGTATTTTTTCACTAGAACAAGTTAAGGGTTATTTCTTTTTTTGCAATGATGCGCAATGGACGCTTCCTCCATCCTATGGCATGCCACATCAGATTAATTTGATTTAAAAATATATCTTTTCTATTAAAATACTAGCGTTGGTTAATACCAACGCTAGTATTTTAATAGGAAAGACAATTTTGCTACAATTTTAATAAGTTGTAGCAAAATGACGTCTGGTCGCCCAAGGCGTTGGTGCAAATCTTAAGCCTGTAAACCAGGCTGTTTGAATTATTTTAGTTTCTTTAATTTAATTACGCATTCTATCTGGAGTTGAGAATGACATAGTTGCCAATTATTTTGTGACGATAGCAAAGAGTCGGCCCGCCCGGGAAAGCAACCGGCGCGCGGCGTAGGAGTATATTGTTACTACGTTTCGCCAGGTAAATAAGAGTTCCGAAAGCTTTCTTTTTATCTCATCCAATGTTTAATTCCTTTTCCTTAAGTAGGCACGCGACTGATACCCCTGGTATTCTGTTTTTATAATTAGAATTAAAATTTATAATTTCTAGTAGGTAAGTCAAATACTATGTCCTTTTATAAAGTTTTTCGCGTTTGATTTTTATTACGTGTTTTCGTTAATCTTCTTGTTACCCAAACAAGACCAAAAAAGGTAGGTAAGTAATAAAAAAATATTTTACATAATTTATCCAAAATGAAAAATAACTTAGGGATTACAAGATCAAAGTCAAAATGCAGTCGTTTAGGGCAGTGCCCTGTTTTATTGTAATATTAAAAACAGCAAATTCAAATAAACGCAAGCTCTTAAGTTGCTGTATTTGTAAATGAGCTAGCGTTGTGAGGAGTACCTACAGTCTGTAACAAAAGTCACTAAACACATCCGACTATTATGCTCGGCGTGAATATGGAATTCGCTCGCTTTTGAAATCAGGATGGCCACAAATTTACATGTTCAAGGTAAAACTGAATAAATTAACAGAAATATCACGAATTTGTTTCTGAATCACCAATATAGGTAGACTAGTTAAGAATAGGTCGGGTATTAAGTCTACTTTAAAATGTGTGATTTTGTTTACATCCATTTAAGCAAGTAAATGCAAATTATAGGAAGAAATGTTTTATCTCTTAACAACCTTAATTCTCTAACTTCACCTATTCAATGACATAACAACATAAATACAACATAAACCTTAGCATTAGATTAATTTGGTTACGTCAAGAACTACAATGGTTGAATAAACATTATTAATATTATAAATAATGTCTCCAACTAACCTGTACCAGGCCTCGTTTCACATTAATAATAAAATGGTTCGGATAAAACCTCTATTTAACCAGTATAACTATAAAAATCCGTGACACAAATACAAGTTAAATAAATAGTGTACACGACATAACTTAAAATAACGTGCGCCTCGAGGATCTATACAAAACATATACATTGCGCTACAATTACGAACACACTTTACAAGGTATTCGGTGCGATATGTACGCGCCAACAAATTGCATTCCTCTCTTCATAGCTAGATATTTTGCCTTGCCGTACAAAGGGGATATGACACGCGTTATAAATTGTCTATCCATAGTGCCGGCGTACCGGTTGCGGACACGAAAACATTAAAATGACAAATTGTTCATCGCTGTGATTCCATTTTTCACGACGAAGGAGGTACGCCCCGACATTACCGCGCAAATGTACGACTACGTATATTAATTCGCGCAATTTAATTTGCGTCGACAATTGACGCGGTAAATTGACGAAAAAATGCTCCTATATTTTCCATAAATTTCTTATTGATTGGTCTACGATTGATTTGTGAAATGCTCACGATTCACGGGCTTCAGCCACCGTGGACGTAATAACCAGCTATTGCCGGGGCAGTTCCTAATTATTTTTGAATTGTTAAATATTTGTTTAGATTCAGATGGTTATTAATTGGATGAAATTACGCTATGTTCTGGAACGTTTTATAATAGATAGGCTGCTTTTTGAAATTTTGGTAGTTGTGACACAATGAATGGTCGAGTTTATGGGAAACCATTAAAGTGCTTTTAAGTTAAATGCATTATTTACAATTTCAAAAGGGAATATTTAAAATCAATCACTTGATTGGCTATATGAACTTTAATCAGGAGATGTGGAAATTTTAATGCATTATTTCGTTTTTATTACCAAATTATTTATGGTCCCTTTCAAATTCTGTTGTAAAATAACTATGACTATTCCTAAAATCGATCACTAACAACAATAAAAGCCCCTTCATACAAGAGTTTCTCTAACTTAAGCGTTTGACAAACGTATGCAAAGTTCAGATGCTGTGATAACACACACTTTGCGTGTCATTGACTAACAGAACTATTTGATAAAACAGATTTGAAAACTGACCATAATATCTTTATATAAAAAGAATTAAGATACAGATATTTCAACCGAATTAAAGCAGATTGGGAGGGAACAGAAGGCTGGGACACCGCAACGCAACATGCAACGTTCCTGCGCTACGTAGTAGTCTCTTTAAGGAGGCAATATGCTGGCACGTGATTACTGTGTTATCATTGCTTCTTAAGGTAGCAACACAGAAAGTCTTGTTTATATTACCCATGGCTAACAGGCAGAGTTGTGTGGATTGTGAACTGGGAACGATTTTATGGATACATTTTTACTTTGAAATAATCGTTTGAATTCACAATTAAGATATGTTGCCGGACTTGCCGGCTATAACTGAAAATTAGTTTAAGATGTGACCGCTGCTATAAAACTACAACGAAATCTAAATCTAATCTAAATTATATCTATTGTCAAAATGTTTGCATACTGAATGCTGAATCAATAGTTATGGCTCGTCCACATAGTAACTTAATGCACAAATCGTTGAAACTTGTTACACGTACTCGTTGCTACAGTATGTTGGATGGCCGACCGTCACGGCCTATATTTTTTCAGTGTTACATTTTAACATTTTTACTGACCAAAAACAAAAATGCTTTTGCCACGGCGATTGGACTGCAACGTGATTTCAAATATACGTTTTAATGTGCTTTGTTATCACTCGAGACATTCACTATCCCGTGACAGCTGAGATGATGCGTAACATCCAATATAAAAACATGTCTCATACAACGTGATACCTGGTTATATTCGTTACCTAGGAAATTTCTTCGAGGAAAAGCCACTTTAGACTAATGGGACATCACAATATAACATCGAGCTTTGATAATACAATTTTATGGATGGAACAAATTAATGAAAGAGCAAAATACTATCTATCAAGTTAATATAACAAAGACTCGCTTAACTCATACGGTACATCTATGACAGGCCAAAATTTTCAAAAGAATTTTGACTGACTGCTTTTAACCAACACATTTGCCACGCGAGTTTGTCACTGCCAGTGATCACAGCGCGTCACATGTCACCGAGATGCGAATCCACATACATATAAATATTAGGGGCTATTTATTTATTACGTAACTATACGAGGGGAGAGGGCTCGAATCAGACTTTTTTTGCAATGGCCAATTCTAATCTTGTTTATTAAGGAAATCATAAAAATTCCTATTTACTAAATAAATGGCCCCATATTAATATAACTAGCTCCTACCTTATCACGGTAGTTCGTTACTGCTTCGTTCCCGAGGCTAGTAGCGTGACATTATATAGCCTATAACGTTCCCCAAAAATAGGGCTATCAGAGGAAAAATATTTTTAATTCCGACTGGTAGTAACGGCGATTATCATATTCAAACAAAAAAATACAACACGACAAACAATTCAGCCTTATTAAAATTGAATATGAATAGATCAATATGATAGTATTAAACTTAATATTGTCTTATGTTTACGCGAATGTTATACATTGAAATTAAACAAACTTTATACGGATTTTATCGCGTTGTTAAATTAAATTAAACTTGGTGATGCTGGCTAGTCGCCGTTACTAAATCGTACCGTGGAATAGAAAATCATCATGTGCAGTGAAATGCAAGTAAAATAGCCTGTAGCGATCTACCTTTCCGCTATCCCCTTATCACTTGAGCAAATGAACTCATTAACACTCACGTTCAACTATTTCTTGCAGGCGTGTTATATAAAAAGCTTAAGCCTCGCAAGCAGCGTGTCATATAGTACAGCGGCTCAGACATTTTACTGATATGTCACCAGTAAAATGTCTGAGCCGCTGTCATTTGCTGAATTATGATAGTAAAGTAGCTATTACACCGATAAGAACGCCTTATAAAATAATTATAGTCTAGTTTACCTAGGCTAAAAATAAAGCTTTTCTTAGACAAGATATATCCTAGATACTATTAATATTCATATCTATACTAATATCGTAAAGCTGAAGAGTTTGTTTGTGTGGTTGGTTGCACGCGCTAACCTCAGGAACTACTGGTTCGAATTGAAAAATTATTTCAGTGTTGGATAGCCCATTTATCGAGGAAGGCTATAGGCTATATAATATCACGCTACATCCAATAGGAGCAGCACAAGTGAAAAATGTTGCAAAAACGGGGAAAATTGTCTTACGTGAAGCAGACGAAGTTGCCCGGGTCAGCTAGTAGGTGATAAATCGACTCGATACGGTAAAGTAAGAAGACTTGCAAGATAGCGCCAAGTGTGACTTCTTGTAGTATTTTAGTGGCACTATAGTAAGAGAAAACAGTTATGAAATATTTGCATGGATTGATTACTTTATATTCCCACAACAAAACTATTCAAGAGCGATACGATACGTAGAAATTCCATCCGAAAGCACAATTCGGTTACAAAGTTGTGCAAGGCAGGGGTAGTTTAGTCGTAAAATCGGTATAGCTATCAATCTGAGGCAGCACTAAACATGGAACACAAAAAGAAATGTCACAATGAGACAAACGGATTCGTGATTGGCGAGCCTTATCTGCGACATAAACGAATGCCGTAAAACGATTATCAGTCATCTACATCGTGTTCGAGTAAACACGAGTAACGTGCGCGACTGGGGCCGGCGCACGATGCTCAGCTCTCGCTCACTCGTGTAAACAACAAGCAGTAAACGAACAACCGAATATAATTTATTACCGGCGAAGTGTTCACAACGGTGACATTACCGCTCACATAAAATCGCTTAAATTCAAATCGTCGTGTAGGTCCCGGCGCGGTCGCGTAGGATTGAATCGCTTAAGCGACAATGTCGTTTCGGTTCGCCTCAAATTACTCGAATGGGTTTTCGATATACCGCCCATTTGATGGCGAGCCCTTTTAAGTTAGGTGAAAGCTCCTGGCGCAAATTGTAACCACTAGCCGTAATGGCAACACGTAGTATCTATTAGGAGCACCATTCTATAGCCACTTGAGGATCAAGAAAGTATCACGGGAAATACCATCCTAGAAGCTCTCTATCGCTACGATGTTCGATATCTTACTTCCATAAATTAAGTCCGAGTTGAATAAATAAGAAATGTTTAAACTTTATTAAATGTAACCCGATTTTAAATGAACGTCGATCATAACAAAACGGAGTTATACTCAACATTAAAATTAACGGAATAAATGAAGAACCGTCTATTGTTGTCTTTCAGTTCTGTGTAAACTGTGATGGCTCAAAAAACTAATATTGTCCCAAAAAGTTTTTATTACGTTTGTTATGATATCTTCGGAGTGCTATCCTGCTATGAATTTTTCGGAGATTCGCTTAATAATTTTACTAAAACCACTTTTTGTGAGGCGGCGGGCGCGGCTCGGGGCCAAAGTACATACTTGACTTATATAACTTCATTCTAGCACTCCTGTCACAACTCCAATTTATTTATTTTTCCTTTTTTCATTTTCCAGGCTTCAATTTGCTGTAAGTTATTTTCGCTATTTGTAGCTTTTCCCATATACTGTGAGGTAAACGAGAATAACTAACCGTAACTACGCTTACTGCTTTGAAATAATTATTTTTTACCAGCAAAGCTTCTCGTACTACACTCACTTTAAGATTCATAATAGTTTCTACATGTAATCCCTACATAGAACATATTAATGAATTAATAAAGTAGGAAAGCTTTTGAACAATAACAAATACTTGTATTAATCAAGAAAGCACAGCGGAAAATTCCAAATAACTTTATGTTGTGTAACTGAGATGAGGATTTTCAGTCTCTTAAGAAGCCAGCAATAGGGTGGTCAATGACGTTTACTTTCCTTAGCAACGTAGGGTCTCCATTCAATTAGTTTAGAAAGTCTCAAGTACTACACTTGTGTAAAAGCATCCAAACTTAATTTAAATAATGTCCTAGTGACCGAATTTCTGTCACGGTAACCATTTCTAGCAAACACTGTCCAGGCCACGCAGAAAATAAGTGGCGGTGTACATGAACTTCTAATTTTACAATTTCTTGATAGAAAAACCTAATAACTTTTTCTGGTCCGACTCGGCACTTTAATCGAATACCTTATGCAAAACGGATTCGCTACTGCTGCGCCACTAAGGCTATCAAACTCCACTTACCACGAAGGAAAGTGTTGAATAGAAACCTCCGCAGTGCCACTAATTTTTAAACATAAAAATAATGGATTGCATAATTACGACTTATTTCTCAGAGTAGTAACCTACGAGGGTTTTCGATCATGCCAAAATGCTGTATCAACCGACCTTCGCCTATTAAAGCTAATGACAAACTGTTCAAAGTAATAACAAGTAAAATGATGGGACTGAGTCGCAATGATTAAACAAAATAAAGGTACGACCACAATGATTCTCATGACATATGTGATGTTTACAGAGTATCACCAAAGCAGAATTAATTTATTATGAATGTTATACATGCGTTTACGTTTTACTTTTGGAGGATATTCATACATTAGTATCAGAAATTGCCACTGAATACAGTATATTTAAGGAATCACCATACCATCTCAGTACCTATAGTCTATGAACTTCTTAAAGTCACTCAGTAACTGCGTTTAGGCTGGTTAGTAATGCCGAAGGCTTACAGATCTACCTCCATTATTCCTGTCATCCCGTCATAAATCCTTTTTGCCTTTGTGAAGTCTGCCAATCCACACCAGATAACCGTGGACTATGGTGTAGCCCTACTGACACTGAGAAGAAGCCAGTGCCCAGCAAAAGGACATTTTACTGTCCCTTCTGCAAAAAATATCAGCTCTGTATATTAATACACATGGCTGATATTCTTATTACGATACAATTTTTGATGTTGCCTTGCGTTCTATTTCAATTTTCGTACTCATTTTCATGTCCGTAACTTTCACAGATAATGAGTAGGAAGTTCTACTAAGTAATGTAGATTGTCTTGCGCCTATATCAGCGGAAAACCACTAAATTATGACGTCATATTTAACCCTTGGAAATTCTATTATTATAAATGATCTCGAGTGTACCGCTCAACTTTAGGGCCCACGAATGATTGGCTCAATAAATTGTGCCACAAACATGCGCAAAACATCAACAATTTCAGATACCGACTTGACAGGAGGCAAATTAATGAACACCGGTCAGAGTGGATTTATTACGGTACCACGGGGAGTGTGCTCTCATTGATTACATAGCTGTAATTTCTAGTTCAATATGCTCTTTGAAGTGTACTGTACAGTGAGCGCCCAGAAACGTACTCCCTTTCAAAGTAATAAAGACTTCGGTCCGCACTCTGATCGGGATTATTTCATAAGTTATTAAATGGACATTGTCTATTCCAGACCCGTCTTTATTTTTGTTTAGACCAATCAATATATTTATTATATTATATTATATTTGTACTAAAATCTCGAAAGAGAGCAAATGTTATAAGCTTGAAGACAATATATTAACGTTAATTTATAAGCATACGTAGGACATGTCATGATTTCTTATTTTTGTTAATAATTGTGTTCGGAAGTTTTTATTTACGCAACTGGCAACACAGCCAACCGTCATTTTTAAATAGTCGGGTTATTGATTTGTGGAAGGGGAAAAAGTAACTCGGCTCTCGGCGAAAGATCACTCAGTAGTCAGGAGTGTCAGGACTCAGGAACTGGCATTCAACTTAGTAAGATGTTCTCAACTGTCCGTGTAATTGCTGTGAATTTGGCAAAATAGTCACATCATATTTTATACAATACAACTGAGTTTCATTACGAATATGAATAAATGCCTACTCACAGATTTTGCAAGAAATTCAAAGACTGGCTATTTGATAAATCCTTTTACTCAATAAAAGATTACTTTGATGGTTGTCGAAAATAAATGTAAATTATAGTAAAAGCGTAATATATGTGCATGTGTATATAACAATTTATTAGTCTATCAATAATTTACAAATTAAGTTTAATTTATGATGTTAATGTTTTTTATTTTAATTAAGATTTGCATGTCACAGTTTGACAAAATGTATATGCCTCCAATTATATAATATTCCAACTTATGTACCTACATTTAATGCTAATAAAAATATTCCATTCTATTCTATTCTATTCTAGATACAATTCCACTGTGCTCACTGCTGAGGTTCAAAATTACCTAAGTGTGCGCTCGAACTAAAAGCATCTTATTTAGTATTCAAACTTAGTATAGGACGTTGCTATTCAAATTGAGATATACACAGCAGTGAAAAGACTCCTTATAGTGTGCCCAAGTCGAATGAAAACATTAGTTCAAGTGCTGATAAGAATATAAAATCGCGCGGCTATGAACAGATTTATACAAAGTGTTGTCGATTCGGTTGCACTAGCTTAAATCTTGCTACGTTCCTTTTTACTTACTCAGATAAACACTCGAAGTTTTAATCAGCCTTATTATAGTACTTGCCTTTGTTATCAATATAAAATGATGTGGTTATAAAAAATCTGGAATAATTAACATTTTACAAATTAGTTTAATACACTTCTACGGGTTAAAAAAATATTTTTATTTTATTAATGTCATTTACACAATGAAAATAACTACAGAAGCACAATTTCTTCTGTAGTTATTTTCATTGTGTAAATTACATTATATTATCGGCCGCGTTAACAAAGCACATATTACTTATTGAGACAATGTATCTATCTATTAGACACACTAAGAAAAAAGCATTGAGTCTGGCGTCCAAGTTTATGTATTACTCCGAATCAATTATTATTAAAAATTCACACACGACAGCGATTGTACGACATAGATCCATCTTCTTAGAATAAGAGACAAGATCAATACAACATTTTAAATTCCAAGTACAAGTACGCAAATAAAAGCTAGCTGCGCTATAATCCTATTACTCTATTCATTTACTGCATTATATAATTATAAAAGTTTTGAACAAGTTCTTAATACAGACTCCAGACACATAAAAGGCATAAATCTCAGATTGTAGATTCATTCTTCATTTAGTTCCAAAGTTTTAATGCACCTAAATAATAAAGCAATTCTCTAGAGCCTGGTGGTACGGACACTAAACATCACTCAACCATAGATCATCAGCAAGTATAACTATGGTTTGAACTTGAATATTTTTCACTAAAAAGTTACTTTAATTTATACCAAAATTCATTTGGAGATTGAATAAAGCATCCATCAAAATTAAGGCACTTTTACAACATGAAGATTTTGATGAATATTTATTTATTTATCTATTTACTACATTACACATTTTTATAATTGGCAGCGGCTTCCGCACTAAGCTCGAGGCTTGAGCTTGTATTTGACAATCCATATAGTTTTTCGACCCATTTCTGATCCACTATAGAATGTTTTCTTTGACTAAAAACGAGCGAGTATTGTATTGAATAACTCAGAAAAAGCTGTGAATAAATTGGCCCATCTATTTCTCCAAACTGAGCTATTTGCGATCTGAATTGTAGATTTCAGTCTAGATAATGTTTGTCAATATTTCACGCTGGCTGTAACGAATATAGGGGACGTGAAGGCATTGCCAATATTTATAATAATTGTTGTGAGTGAAGTTGAAATCTCGACAAAGCCCCCAACGTCGAACGAATGCCCCACGATCCATTTATACCGTCTCCTGAGCTCAAATCACGTCCGCGAGGGGATTTCCCATTCTCTTCTGCTGCTGTTTATTTGATAAACACATAGCCGTGCTGGTGTACTCATATTACACAATGTATTGCTCAGCTTCGGAACGCTGATAGCGCAAATAATTTCTACATTACTTTCCAAACTGTTATGAACTGCAAATAGCTTTATTGTATTTTAAACGGCTAATAAAATAACTCGCGCTACGTTGTGTACAGAAATATGTACTTAGTTTAAACCAGAGCCTTTTTATTTATACGGTGTATCGTGCGTAATATTTTTATGTTGAGCTTTCCTTGAGGCTAGAGAGCTCTGATGAAGTTTTCCCCATAACTTTTTTGTGGTCATTGAATTTGTTTGCTGTCCACTCGCTACCGAGCTATGGAAGTTTGATGAAAACTTATACTTTACAAGGATACTTTTGGCCCCTTTGTGTGACTTATATTCGAAAGAAGTTTCAACTCTTGAATGTTTACGTAACTAACTTCGCAAATGTACGTTACGAAATGAAATGTTGTTTTTAAACCTTGGGTAAAATTGCGTCGGATTTAATAATAAAATGTAGTTTGCGAGTTGGATTGCTCACCCCTCTGATATAGGGGTTTCGCCATAATTACCGCATATAATAGCCGCGATGAGATCATTGGATTCCATGTTGATCGCACTGTCCACCCCAAACGCCGACCCTTATTCGTTTTTTACGATACTCATGGGAAATGACAGGGATATATATCGTCCTCTGCTTGCAAATGTCTCCTGAGATATTGCGACAATTGAAATAAATATATTCCTTTCCTTTATAAAAATAAAGAAGAATATTATATTTGGAAAAGACAGACATAATATTCCAAATCCGATAAAAATCCCTAATCCTGAAGGCTCATTAGTAAGATAAAAGGGAACACAGCCACCGTGATATTGAAAGCAACTTCGTCATCGTTATAATAAGAGCTTTTCTTTTCATTTTTCAGGTATTAGACTCCGAACATAACACCGACCGACTAAAGATGAAATCGTAAAAGCTTTTGACAGCCCACCGTAAAAAAATGACAAAGGGACTTCATATGAAGAATCCTCTTTTTATTTAGGTTTCCAGCCCGCTCGTAAAATGTGAAGCCTACTAATAAAATGTGTGCTCGAAGATTGTATTCAACTCTCCCTTTTTGTAGTATCCACGCTCGTTTTTTGAATAACAATGGAATTTAATTCGGCTTCGTGCACAATTTCCGTATGTTTCTATTATTCGTTTCTTTCTTTTGTGATACTCAAACTATGTATGATATTGGAACTCTTTTCACTAATCAATTATTATTGTTAATACGGCTTTCAGATCTTTCAAAGGAATTGGGAATAATTTTAATTTTTAAATAAAATGAACATAATTATTTAACCGCTTGTATATATTTGGCTTTTGTATCAATAATAATAATAATCTTTATTTGGTAATATAATTCCCTAATATTATAAAATAATGACTTGTAATTTAATTAAAATGATTGTACTTTTGATTTAGTGCGAAGAAAGGCCTGGTTAAGAGTAGATAAACCGACGAACGTGCATAAAGAATGTGATGAGAATTAATGAAGTAGGAGCGATTGCCAAGATCGTAGGAAATGGAAATCCGTTATCAATGTCTAGCTGCGAGGAGACAGGCGTGTCCTACACATCTATACTAATATCATAAAGCTGAAGAGTTTGTTTGTTTGTTTGTTTGTTTACTTGAACGCACTAATCTCAGGAACTACAGGCCCGATTTGAAAAATTCTTTCAGTGTTAGATAGCCCATTTATCGAGGAAGGCTATAGGCTATATATCATTACGCTAAGATCAATAGGAGCGGAGCACCAATGAAGAATGTTTCAAAATCGGAGAGTATTTTTTCCTTTTGAGAGCTTCCGCTGCGTGCGCTGCGTAAACAGTTAAAGTTTCGCAAAAATCATGTATGACAGAATTGTTCCCCTTTAAAAGTTCTAAAAAAAAGTCCGCGACAGCATATGTCTATCTTTTAAGATTGGCTCACTATAACCATTTTTATGCTAACAAAATTTGTTCTAAAATAATGCATTATTTGCGAAGGTATTTTTATAAACATGATATTAATTCTTATCCAAATAAATACGTTATTCATCACAAGTATTTAATTTAAAACAAAATTGCCCTTTACATCATTCGATTTAAATGAATATCTTAGGAGATATAGCAGTTTTAAAATAACATCGCAGCAAAATAATTACCCATTACAGACATAGTACAAACGATGTTTCTCCTGGTTTATTCTGCGTGATTACTACTGGTTCGATTTGAAAAATTCTTTTAGTGTTGGATAGCCTATTTATCGAGGAAGGCTATAGGCTATATAATATCACGCTACGACCCACGGGGGCGGCGCAGTAACGATAAACGCGGGTGAAACCGCGGGAACATCTAGTATATGTATATAGTCGTATCTAAATTATATTCTAGTCTGATTTTACTACATTCATTTACACGCATCGTGCAGTCTTTATCATCAGAAAGTCACAAAAGCACGTCACAAACACACAACTTATTAGGTATAAATCTAATAAACTCGTTTTGTAATAATTATAGGAGGCGGTGACTTACCTTTTAAATCCAAAGAGGGGAATGTCGGATGGTATCATATTTTAGTAATCCATATCTACTACTATTATGAAGAGGTAAGATTTAAATCAAAAGCTACTCACCCTATATTAAAAAATATTTTACAATTAGAGAGCTATATTATCACCAAGTAACATAGGCCATATTTTATTTATAACCTAATCTAACCTTCTTTTACGCGAGCGAAGCCGCGGGCAAAAGCTGGTCATTCATATTTTTCAAATTCTTATAGCTACGGCAACATGAGTGTAATTCAATCACTTCGATATATAAAACGAAATTACTAAAGAAAAATTTAAAGAATCACTCTTAATAGTTTTCTTTTCAAACCAGATTATGTTCTTAAAATGTTATATAAAATTACATGTCTGATGAAAACGTCTTAATAAAAGTTGTAAGCTCATAGTAGGTCATAAAAGCGAGCGTGTGAGCTACAGGTGTTAGGTGGATAGACACGAGCAACTAAACATATACGTACTCGTAACATACTCGTACTAATATAGGTAACTGAGAGATAAATAATTTATTTATGTGGTTATCTTATCAAAAATATACTTTGGAGTATGGTTTTATTTGTATAAACTGTATTTTATCACGGCCCTATTTGCTCACGGCCGCCAATCCAATATATTTACTGGAGTTTTTAGTAATACACGTGATTAAAGCGCTTTTCAATTTTTGTGTTCAAATACATCCCTATGTATATAACATAAAAATAAAAAAGCAACTCCTTTAACAAAAATACATGTTGGGCAATATTACACGGCTTCCTTTGTTTTTAGTTCTATATTTCTCTTTCTCTCCCTCGCCTATTTAAAAATCTCAAACAAATCATAAAAAAAAATATGGCTGACTAACTAATGTTATACATAAAATGTATTAAGAAATCTTATTAATGTAGTTATAAATATTACTGATATTTTTGTAGCTTCTACGCTAAATGCTTTTAAGAGGAGATTAAATAGTTTAATAATTTAAATAGTTTAATTATTTAAGTAGTTTAATAGGTACAAAATTATCTAATATTTGTTTTGTTTAAATAAACTTCGGTAAAATCCATATTAAATATATACATTCGCGTAAATGTAAATATTAGGAGATAATAAGATTGATATGAGGAATGTGATGAAAGTGGATGAAGCCAGAGAAGTGTGTCAGGATCGTAGCAAACGGAAATCCATAGTCTCTGCCTACCCCTCTGGGGAGCAGGCGTGAATCTATGTATGTATGTATGTAAGATTGATACAAGATGTCATCCGCCAGAACGCCAAGTAAATGCCACACTGATACAATAATTTATTTTGGTGCATTGCTACTTGCTCGATACTCCGAGGTACTCTCAAAAGCTCATAAAGAAATTGCAGTTTCATTCAAAACTTTAAGATAAAAGAACTCCAGCTAAGTTTTGTTCAAGTCAAATAGAACATTTAATACACAAGTGGATAATAGAAGAAATTTGTGTAGCTTAGCAGATCATTATCAAATTCTGTGTAACCAAAAAGCAACTCAGCAAAGATGCGAGTACATAAACGGGTATCTTAAGGGCCTGAGTGGCCGTTAGCACTAAAAACGTCTTACTCTTAACTAATAGCACTTTGTGTGATAATATTTCTTTGATGGAGCACCTGGGAGCAATTCTAATCTAGCGTTGCTGTACACTGGCTTGGTTCAGTGGACCCGTTTCGCAACCAAAAGGCTTTTTATATGAAACGGCTAAGACACGATGGCGAGACACGATACCTTCTTAGTTTTAGACATTTTAATGTTGCTAAATACATAGTCAAACAAGGCACAGTTCCAGACTCTGTTTTGCTACAAAGAATTGCTGAACAACAAAATGTTATTACTTTTTACTCGAACCGCGAATCTAACGCGAGACATTATGTGCAGCAGCTTTCAATGCCACGGCGTTACTGTCACAAATGTTTAGGGAATTGCTATCAAATAAAAAGATATTGCACAACCTGATTTTAGTTCAATCTTAAGAAAATATTCAATGATCTTATGCTGACTTGATATCTTAATGCAACGTTCGTTACTTATCAAATCATAAATCATTAGAAAATGAAGTTCATTGAATAATAATTAGCTATTAACTAAGATTTTCTCTATATCTATTTAAAACCTCATCAAATGTCATAAGCCGATTAACCGTATAAGCAAATGTGACGTGACATGCAGATATCATCGAGTTTTAATATTACTACTCTAAAAAGTATACCAAGCACTTTAGATTATATTTACATGCTGTTTTCCATTTCCTAACACAACTTTGATCTCGCCTTTACCTTAAGTCTCGTAATAGTTGGCTCAATTTAATTAATATTATTTTGTTAAACAAAATGTAGAGTATCTACTAATAAATAATTAATAAACTGAATTACAAACTAGTACTCTTGTTAACGCCTCCAACTAAGCTAATATGCTTGTTTTAAAAGTGGGCACACGCCTGTAGTACAATCGGTAGGATTTGAACTTACCATTTCTCGAGCGAAAGAACATTATATAGAACATAGTTAGAAAATATTGTTTGGGTGACAACACTACACCTGTCTAAACTAAGCAATGAAACGCTTGCAGTAGGCAACGAGAGTTTCATTGCTCTTCAATAATAAATAAAATAGCATCAACGATATCAATGTCGTCACGTCACCGTATCGTGTAATCTTCAAAGACCTCGTGCCCAAGTGTTGAGTGTATCTCGCCACGGACATGAGTCGTTTAATTGAGATGAAATACCCGCCCCTGAGACCGCAGCCTCCAACTTAGTGATCAAACTATCATGATATCTAACCAACACCAATTTATAAAGCAACTACTACAAATTAAATGGACTTTGCTAATGTACACTTCGAACAGTTAATAACTTCTAAATTGATGTTTATTGCTTACCAAGGTGTATCTCTATATTCAGCTAAAGTAAGTGCACAATATCTTCATACACAAGGCAGAATCACTTCTTAAACATAGAATAACAATCAAATATAGATCAGCCAGACTGGAGAAAATGTCTTTCATACATCTCTTTTATACATATAAGCATTCTCATGCGTATATACCTGAAAGGGTAGACAAAGATCTATTATACATAGTATACAATAAATATATCTTATATATAAAAATCTCGTGTGACACTCGTGGTGTTTGTAATCGCACTCGTCTGAAACGGCTCAACCGATTTTTATGATTTGTTTTTATTTATATTTGGTGGGTATGGGAATAGATAGTAAAGTATATTTTATACTGCTAAGTGACGAAATAATGTATATGGCAGAAAAACGTTTGACGGGACAGCTAGTAATATATAATTCCATAACCGTTTGGGTAGCTATGGTTTTAGGCCTGACGTAATCGTACTGTGACAGACAGACCGCGTGTTGCAACTGAGAATTTCTTGACAGAAATACCTAGTTTCACTTTGCTCGATCCGGCGCCGGCGGTAGTATCCGAATTCTCTGGCTACACAAACGTGTATAACAGGACTTACGAGACAATTTATAGTAATTGCAGATGAATAAAATAATTTTTTACTCTTACATACATACATACATACTTCACGCCTATTTCCCACAGGGGTAGGCAGAGACTACGGATTTCCATTTGCTCTGATCCTGACACACTTCTCGGGCTTCCTTCACTTTCATCACATTCCTCATACACGCTCGCCGGTTTAAGGTACTCTTAACTTTTTTACTCTTAATGGTAAATTAAAGAACACACATCCCTCTATTCATATTTTAATGTTATTTTATAAAATTGTCTTACGTTTACGCGAATGTTATGTTCTCCGTATTACTCAGAGAGTTATACGGAGACTCATTTTCCCCGTGATCATGGCTGCTGTAAAGCAACCGGAACGTCGTCGAACGTCGTTAATTTAAATAGCTTAAATTGTAGTAAAGTTTAAAAATAGTAGTGTTAAAGTTCAAAATTATGTAATAAAAGTGTTATGAAATAAACAACGCGACAAAATCCGTATAAAGTAGTTTAATTTCCGTTCTGGACAAAGGCCAGGTTAAGAGAAGAGCACCTTGAACCGACGGGCACGCCCGTCATACACGTATGAGGAATGTGATGAAAGTGAATGAAGCCAGAGAAGTGTGTTAGGATCGTAGCAAATCCGTAGTCTCTGCCTACCCTCTGGGAAACAGGCGTGAATCTATGTACGTATGTATGTATTTCAAGGTGTTTTTGTTAATTACTAGGCTCAATATAAAAGTTGTTTAAACGGCAAGGATGTGATCTACTAGTTCCAATCTACCTATAGCATGGCCGCATAAACTGCAAAAGAACGGTTACCAAGATAAAAATATATTCTATGTATTAATCCATAACATGGTCTACCTGCGTGCCAAGTTTCATTTCAATCCGCTCATCAATTTACGTGTGATTAAGTTACATACATCCAAACATCTTTACAGACTTATACATTTATAGTATTAGTAGAATGTATTTTGTACCTAGTGGGAAGGAAACTATTAATATAAATAATACCTAGTGCCTAACTGATGAGTGATGACTTATACAAGCACCATCCTAACTACCTCGACGTGGTGTACAGGCCAAGATTATTGGCGAAAACCTCCAGTCTTATTCAAAGAGTGCAGAACGCATGTGCGCGGTTCTGTTTCGACATTCCAAAACGTAGCCATGTAACACCATTTTTAAACGCAGGCAATATTTTGAAAATGAAATTGAGGAGAGATATTCACTTGGCAACTCTCATGTTTGGAACTGTCAAAGACAAAAAACCAGAGTATATCTATGATAAATTGGAATGGATGGCCGAAAGTAAAAAATACTCAAGCAGAGAACTAGGGCAACCATTCCGCATACCTAGGCACAGAACTACTGCTTTCAGAGGTGTTTTCCGGTATAACGCTACCAAGTGCTGGAATAATTTGCCTCCTCCACTACGCCAACTAGTTAAACTAAGTAGTTTCAGGTTTAAGCTAAAGACATTATATTTATCTAAACAGAAATCCAGCACTTAATTGTTTATATTGTGTTTCTATATATATTTATGTTAATAGTAAATCTATATATAATTTTAACCCATTTTTTTTTAAATATTATCTTCTGTTCTACACATATATGTAATGGCCTGTCTATTATACATTATATTATATTTACTCTATCTATTAATAAGTATGTTTATAAACTGTATGCCGAATAATCGTCCGTGCTAGCCCTTGAGTTTCAGCTGAAAAACAACGCTGCGGTCATCCGCAGCAAAGCCTGAGCTGGAACCATTTGGACACACTGCACAACATTTTATTTATTTTTGTTTATTTTTTCGTATTTTCTTCTTGTTTCTATGTTAATATGTTGTGTCTTTGTGTCTAATAAATTATTTTTCTTTCTTTCTTCTTAATATTATAATGCGAATGTGAGATTGTTTGTTACTCTTTCTCCCATTAACTACTCGACCGATGATCATGCACTTTCGCATACACGTTGTCAGAGGAACAGAAAAGGACATATGGTACTTTTCATGCAGTAAAATAGTACTGTTCCCAGATTAACGCGACCCAAGACGCGGGCAAAATCTAGTCATTCAATAAATATAATTGTATACTTGGATATATTTGCACATTGTCTGTGAAAATGTATGTAATACAATTTAATCTCCGGAAATAATTTTAATCAACATCTCAAATTGTCTATGTAGATTAAATTAGTAATTGTATTATAAAGCTAAATTAAGCACCAAATGACCTATAAGAAATATGAAAATATTTTCTTCATTAACTTCAAATAAAATGAGACGCCAAAGTAAAATTAATAGCCTTCAAAATTATACTGTCTGTTAGTCAATTCGTTGTCTATAATAATTTATCTTGATAAGTAAGCAGGCTACAAACGATTACTCACCAGCCGAAGGTTGTTAAATCAGCCATCTTTCGGATAACCTTTTTTAATATCCGTAATAGACCAATATCCGGTAACGACAATATCATTATGAACTTTCTAACATACCGAACCCGCTTGCTATGGAACAGACACCTATTAAATTAATTCGGCCCTCAGCACCCCATCTAAATTATGAGTGGTCGCAGCAAAGTAAATACTTTTGCTGTAAAAGTTTAATTGGTTCCGATGTTTTCGGAAAGTAACTGGCCATGCACAATTTGCCGACAACTAAGCGAGTATATGGCTTTTATAAAAAGTTAAATGTCTATAATATTATATAAATGTACGAGACTCTGTCTGTACTTTGCAGATATTTTTAAATCTATACTAATTATAAAGGGGAAAGATATGATATTATTTTGTTTCATTGTAAATTTTTTTAAAGTATAACAGAACCTAACCTAACCAATTTTTACGCGAGTGAAGTCGCGGACAAAATCTGTTATTATATCATTATGATCTGCAAAATATTGCTCCATCTTTCTGTCTGTTTATTCTAATAGCACGTAAAACTCTAAAAGGTTATTGATGCTGTTATTGCAATTCGATAGCCTGGAGTGCAATGTAAAAGCTAGGCTAGGTTTCATTTAACACCATTTAGCAAAACTAGAGAGACAAAACATCAAACAAAAATATTTTAAGTTGTCTGTAGACAGCTTTGATATAGGGCAAAATCGTCGTCTGGCATTTAAAAGAGAACTAGTTATGTTATTACATTCTTTGGATAGTAAACTGATCAAATAGATCAAAGGTCCGCTGCCGATAGAGAACAAACTATTATTCATAAATTTTAATTTACATGATCTTATTACGCTCAAATCCATAATATAATTTATTTGTTAATCCGATTTGGGCATTCAAAAAATATACCGTTTCGGTCGCGGGGATAATCCCAAATCGAATAAATTGAAAGAAGCTCTTCTTTACGTACTTTACTTGCTTCTCAGAAATCAACGACTTATAAATATAATACATACTTACATAATATTAATAGGTACTCTAAGAAATTTGTCCCTTCTTATTCATACAATTATTATAATATTACGTAAACACCTTTAATAACTTTGTCTAACTAAAAGTTCTTATATGTATGTAAATATCTGTTGTATTCTAGGTAACATGTACAACTAATTACTGAACTTAAAACATAATATTACCAGATTTTGACCTCGGCTCTGCATGTAAATATAAGTTACTAGTTTTCACCCGCGGCTGCGCTCGCGTAAATGTAGGTTATGTTAGGTTAGGTTTGCAACATTTCTTTTTTCTGGATGATAGGTATATGTCCTATTCTGTACTTCTGACACCGTGTATGCAAAATTTCATGTTGATCGGTTGAGCAATTAAGGCGTGAAAGCGTTACAAACAAACAAACTCATTTTCGCATTTATAATATTAGTTAGGATGTCAATTTTCTATTCGCCTTTTTTCGAGGTCAAAGTAACCTAAGTATGTCCTTTTTGTGTACCCCTGACAACGTGTATGCGAAATTTCATGTTGATCAGTTAAGGAGTAAAGCGTGAAAACGTAACAGACAAACTTACATTCGCATTTATATTTAAAGTAGTAGAGCCTCGTTGATTTCAGCAAGAATGGGTCGGCTCAACCGGGGAAGGACAACCGTCTCACAGAATATCGACGTGAAATAGCATTATTCCTACTGTTGTGTTTCGTTCGGTGAGTAAGAGTGCCGGAGGCCTAATCACCCTCTTTCCTCCTTGCCGCTCCTTCGCCTTCCCACTTCCTTTCCTAAAGGGTCGGCAACGCGCAAGTGATGCCCGTGGTGTTGCAGGTGTCCATAGTCCACTTACTATCAGGTGGACCGTATGCTTGTTTGCCACCGTAGTAGAATAAAAAATAAAATAATAATTTAATACTGGTTAGGATTAGTGCGTAATATAGCTCAAGGCAAGAAAGCTACTCATAAAAACTACTTACATGTTCAAGGAAGTTTACAGATTGTCTACTAAAGCCTTTAAATTGGACTAATGCAAGTATAATACTCTTAGAGCCAAACGAGAACACAATAAGCTGAATAACAGTAGTCTGGTATCGACCGGTAAGTGAAATACATGAATCAGAGGTTTAATTTGTATATTGGTCGTTTCCGAGGCTGGCAGCCAGCCAACCACACAGCAGTGAAAGTCCGGCTCCCCAACATAATAAAATTTTAAAATATTGATTTTTAATACTTTGTGCGTAGACGTAGACATGCATTTTCTAATATCGTTAACTTCGTCTGTTTCAGAACAAACAAGAATCTATTATTATTGTAAGTTCTGAGAATATAAATTCATATTTGCAGAGATTTGAAGGCCAAATCGTATAAATGTCAATATCCTTCGTCTGTGGATTGTAATAATAAAAGCTACTGAAATATTCGTATCTACGATTCAAATAACACAATGTACTGTATTACAAACTGTATGCGTACTTCTAGCATCAGTGACTAAGTGTTAGCCTATTAGCATTGAAGATAGATTAATAAATCTTTAAATAACGTGAATGAACTACTTCAAGGAGGTATTTACAATTTAGAAATTATTATGTAGACCTAATTATGAACTTTGGATACCCTATTCTAATTTGTGTATTTCCCTGAAGTGGCAAAGGTTTTAAGTGAAAATAGTTTGTAAAACTTAAATCTTACGCTCTTAACCGTATTTACCGAAGACAATTTTTGGATTAACTATAATTGTTGGACTGAATGTACATTCTAATAAAACGGACGTTTATGTAGAATGTTCATTAATTACTGTTTAACACATTAGGTAGATTGTGCATTTTCCAGACCACTGCTTATTTTATTATAGAAATTAATTGAATGATAAAAACTAACTTAACATATAATTTAAAAAGGAAACTCGGAAATGTTTACAAATCCAGGGAACAAAGATATAGGCAATTACACGTTTAGACCCGTGTAAAGATCGCATTTACATACTCAGAGCATCAGCAGTGACGCGATACCATTGCACCGTCGTTGTTATCAAACTTTACCTGTATATCTTTTTTAGATTAGATATACGTATGTTGGCATAATCACTTTATGATTACGACACCTATTGTCGCAGAAAACACCGCGAATATATAAAGACACCGTTCCAATAATCAAAGCCAGCGTTCAGCCAAGCTAAATAGACTACTTGTAGTAATATATAATATAAGCTTGGAGACTATCGGGGTCCCCCATTTTCGAATATACAGTAGACAGTCAAGTCTCGCCAGGCCATTAAAGTAGTTGATAACAATTCGCAAGTTTGAAGTGAGAGAGTGTTGGCGGAGGAACGCTCGGTGACGTCGCTACATTGCGTAGTTATAACTTTTTGCTTACGTAAGCAGTTGTTACGAGAATATTGTGGTCAGCAATATAATAAAAAGCTGGATAAAACGCTGCTTTTAACTTTGCTGACAATAATTTTGCTGAGATTAAATGAAGTGGAAAATATTGTGGCTCATAGTACTTGGGTCCCGCTTAGAACGTTTCGAGCAAACGTTTCTTGTGGATAAGTTTTTATTGATGTTTATTTATCCTGAATACTTACTTAAACGTCAGATTGTGTGTATGGATAAACACATTTCGGTTTTATAAGTATTTAGGATAAATAAACATCAAGCCCTACTATATATATTTTATATATTTTTATATTATAAATGCGAAAGTAACTCTGTCTGTCTGTTTAGCTTTCATGCCTAAACCACTGAACCAATTTTTATCAAATTTGGTACCGAGATAGACTAGACCTTGGGAAAGGACATAGGTTACCTTTTGTTGTGAAAAAGGGCATAAAGGGTTTGAAATAAGGAATGAAAGAGTGTATGGAAGTTCGTCATTATCCAAGATAAAACCATAAAACTTTGTGTTTAGGTACTTGATAAGAAGTAAATAAACATTTATTAAAGCGTTTTTAAAATTAGGAGATGAAAGATCGTATGAATTAGGAGATGAAAGATCGTATGGAAGTCTAAATAAATCTGACTATATTTACTATACGTATATTTATCTCAAACATGTTTATGATTAGTAAAAATGGCGTCTGCAGTGTGTTTCTTATCAGCATATAAGTATCCTACAAAATTTTAAATGCTACCCAAAGTAACTGTTCCACGCGGACGAAGTCGCGGGCGAAAGCTAGTAAAATATACACTCAAGCACTGACAACACTGCTTAACATCTAAAAGAGCAACGATACGGCCAGAATTTTGTCGATGCTCTAAAGGAACAGTTATTAAATAGCCTTCTACATACACACACCTATATGTCCCCGAAGAAGTTGGTCTATTACCACATTTCGGTGGCTGTATTATACATCCCAAGCATTTGGATAGATATCGCCCAGCTACCGAGATTTTTCTTACAGAAAACTTAATGACACCTTTTCCGAATATCGCACGCAAGCATAAGCACAAACTGATCCCAATGGGACTAGTGGGGTAACTAGTCAAATAAAATAATAATATCAGTCATTTATTAAACTGTCCCACTACCGGTCATGGGCCTCTTCTCAGTGTGATGAGGGTAATCACGCACTGGTTCAGCATGGTGGTCTATAGTTCACCATGCGGGCTCAGCGTGGTTTAGCAAACTCCACATATCTTCGAAAACATTATGGAGTATTCTCAGAATGCAGGTTTCCCCACGATGTTTTCTTTTACCGTTATATCGAGAATTAACTATTTCATACGGACATAACTTCAAAAAGTCAGAGATGCGTGCCTTCGGATCTAACGGTCTCCCACTAAGCTATATAGTCAAACTTCAGGAAAATATATAAAGTAACGGAGTTTGTACTGGAACTGACAAGCTCTTAAAAGCTGTAATCTTAATACACCATACATACAACAGCTAGCCACGTATTCTAATTCAACAATTTACTAACAAATCCAGTTCAAACTACACGTGTATCGACAATCGGATCACGGGAAGGGCATCAAAATCTATTCCAATATTTCATTCCGAACGCACAACTTAATAAAGTATTTCAATTCCAGTAGAACTTGCGTCTCTCTATTTACACACACATACAAGTCGTGAGTCAATGCAAAACTTTTCTATCAAAAGTTCCATAGTATTTATAACTCTTTACATCTTACTGGCTATAAAAGGAAAACTTCACAGGCCTACAATATATATTATTGTCATCGATTCACTTTTTTATTTTTCATTTGATCATAGTAAATTTATTAAGAAAATGGCACACTTTTGAATTGATTTATGTGTTATACACAATTTATTAGATATTAGAGTTTTGAGTAGAAAATGCTGCCGTTGTAAACTACTTGTTGACGGAACAGATAACCGGCCCGCCCGGAGAAATATCACAACCTTCCAAAAAACTAGCGTAAAAGTATTAACGCTACTGCGTTTTGATTGTAAAGTTGGAGTTTTGGATACTTAAATACTTACCTCTTCATCTGTAAATTCTTTTTCTTTTAAAGTTGCCATAGCCTAATTGATATTTGTGATTTCGTAAGCGATCATGGACTCTTTTGTTACCTTTATTGTGTAAAAATATGAGTTTGTTTTATACAGATAAAACAAACTCCTATTTTTATTTACAACTCTCACATTAGGAATTATACCTGTGTTGCGGGAGAGTTTACATTACATTCAATCAACAAACAAATAGAACAATCAGACTCGGAACACACGATTTTTATCTCTTATAGGATTCGAATAAATACAACATACGGCGTAGTGGCAGTTCTTATCTTATCTTATCTTATATCAGACCGGCGACACTTCGACCCAGTGGGATCTTCTGTGTCGACACTCTCCCAATAACGACTGCCATAGATGTTCATGGGAGCCGGGACCAACGGCTTAACGTGCTTTCCGAGGCACGGAGCAGGCGATAATTGTCAATCAATACGCGCATAATTTCGATAAGTCATATAACTTCCGAAAGTCAGAGGTACGCGACGTGGGTTCGAACCCGAGACCCTCTGCATTGCAGTCTGTTAGTCTCCCCACTGAGCTATCGCTGCTCGTAGTGGCAGTTAAAAATATTTCAATATATTATTTTGCAAAAACATCACGTAAATAAAACAATAGGCTAGATGACACAGTACTCAGTTCCCCGAAAATGTGATGCTAATCACATTTTCGGGGAACGACGCAAATAAACAACATTAGAAACAAATTAAATTAAATTAATATCAATTTGTGTAAAATAAATTTCTTTAATAACAAAGAAATTTGTAAAAGTATTGTCAGTTTTAGTTAGTTAGTTTGTCTAGATCAGATGTTTATCTATATATTAATACGTGAAGCGAAAACTTTGGATCCCTTTTTACGAAAATTGGGCGGACGGAGGAGTATGAAATTTCGTACACTTATAGTTTATACAGAGAAGAAGTGACGAATCCTAATATTTATATAAAATATGCATTAGAAATACATTAAATTAATGAAAAAACACTACACGCACACAACCATGCATTTGACACACGCAGTCAAAGCGCGTAACTATGGTTACAATATCAATATATAATGACATAATATATCAGCAATATCTTAAAGGCAAACTTTGGTCGAATTTCGAGCACTAGGCGACCGCTAGTTATACTAAATAGGCTTGTGACGATTCCATAGTAAATCTAAATTGAAAGTGAAATAAACTGAAGGTATACACAGTATGAAAGCCACTAGCGTAATAAAGCCATTAGTCTATTACGTTGTATTGAGCTACTGGTCTAGTCTTCGTCGGCATAATGGATAATCTTCGCTCAATTTCGCTTTCTATAAGGGTTATAGATAGTCAAATTTAGATATAACGCTAACAGACTAGTCCCTCCTCACTTCTAATAAATACAAATGCAACGACGGGAGCTAATTATAAAATATATAACACTTTATAGCAGCAACGACGTTGGATTGCCACACAGAGGTCTTAAGTTCGATCCCAAGGTGCGCAGCTCTGACTTTTTAAAGTTATGTGAGTATTAAATAGTTAATTATCGGTCGCTATAATGTCTGTCTGAGACTTCTCCAAGATATGAGATGTTCTCGAAGATATGAGAAGTCTGCCAACCCGCACTAGGCCAACGTGGTGGACTATGGCCTAACCCTTCTCACAGTGAGGAGACCCCTGCCCAACAGTAAGACAGTTTAATACAGGGCTGATATTATTATATTATACACCTTATTATGTGTTAGTAGATAGCATATCCGTAATAACTGTATATACCTATGGTCCTAAAATAAATGATTATGTTTAAAACCGCTGCGAATGCAGTCATATGAATAATCAAACAACTATTTGATATGACTGCATTCGCAGCGGGTAAGCGCTCACTAATTCTGCCACATTGAGTGTTCGAATTCCAAAAATGATCATTCTGAGTCTAGGTGTACTTTCTATCTGCCGCGACACATAACTTGAACGAATGGCGAGAAATGTATTAAAAAAATACTGTTCAGGTTGTAAACAAGCATATAGCCCACCCGATAAGCGACTTTACCCAGTCAGACTACTCTAGTTTGTGTAATCCCCGGGCTTGATTGGAGAACTCGCTGTGTCGTACATCACTAAATAATTATACTCAAAATATTTCTGCCTAATTGAATGACTGATCATTTGTTCTTTGCGTCCAATCCAATGTTAGCAGCGTTTGTTTTTAGTTTAATTTTTTTATAGTTTAGAATGCCGGGCACTTTGTAGTGTAAAGTTATCTTACAAATATTTAATATTCAAACAATTTTAATACAATTTTGTTTCACTAATTACATAATTATGTAATGACCTTTAAGTAAAATGCTATAATATTTTTTTTTGTTTTTTATTGCATAGCGGGGCAAACTAGCAGACGGATCGCCTGATGGTAAGCGATTACCGCCGCCCATGGACACCCGCAGCCCCAAAGGAGTTACAAGTGCGTTGCCAGCCCTTTAAAAAGGAATGAAGGAGGGAAAGGACAAAGGAAAGGATAGGAAAAGGATCGGGGTAACTAGGCCTCCGGCTCTCTCACTCACCGATACGAAACGCAACAGTACGGGTACCGTTACTTCACGCCGGTATTCTGTGAGAGAGTAGTACTACCCCGGTCGATCCGGCCCATTCATACTGAAACCAGCGAGGATCTACTACCTTAAAGCATTGCTAGTCTTCCTGAAAGGCAGCGCCATTGTTTTACGTAAATTGGATAATTAATAAAAAAATAATTAAACTTAACAACTTTTAATAAAAAGAAGTCTTATAGACGCGCGATATGTAACAAACCATTATCGTTCTACTACAGCTAAAAAAATGTGATGCAGGTAAAATTTTTAAATACAGCCCAGTTGGTAATCGTTTTCCCTCGTAGTAAGTGCCTGACTAGACACCGCCCAAAGCCCTACGCAAATTGAGCAACGTACGCTTGCATTTTATTTCTCAAAAAATGGTCTAACACATCCTCCTCCTCACTGTGCACCACACAAACAAACATAGCACATAACTACACATCGTTATCACGCACACATACACACTATGAGTGTCAAAACAAAACGAAAGCCGTGTCCACATTTTACCGTGCACCGTAGATATCACACCTCAACTTTTTTATGTCGTCTAAAAGGTCGGGAGAGTCACGTGTAACTCTATTTCGATATTTTGTACCACGTGCGGGGGTAAAATAAAAACGTGGCGGAAAATGAGTAAAGAGAAGCACGTCGGTAACACATGACGTGGTCACATAGAGACGTCGTAGTTTATGTAAGTGTAGCTATTTGAATTTATATATGCATCTCTATCGGTACGGGGTGGTAGACTGAACATTATTTGAAAGTAGATGATGTGTGTGATAGTGTTAAAGGAAAATGATGTCAAATATACCAAGATTATTAAACTACTAGTTTTCACCCGCGGCTTCGCTCGCGTAAATGTAGGTTAGATTAGGTTAGGTTTGCAACGCAGGCGGTGGTCTCCTTCTGCGAGGCTGTCATGGCGCAGAAGGAGGCCTTGGAGAGGGTCAGGGAGAACAATCCCCTCGCTGACCCTCTCCGGCGCAGACGGACGGGAGTGAGGAGGAGGCGATTTGCCCGCCTTTTCGCTCCTGTATAGTGGGGTCACTGGTACAGAGTCGGGGGACTCTGTACCGGCTTGCACGGCCCCACACGTCTGGGGGGTGGCCTTGGTGAGCAAGGCCACCCCTCCACAGGTGCTGAGGCCCGGTTACCATCAGCCGGGCCAACCGCCGGGGCGGGATGCTGATTGCTAACGCGACCCCATCCCGCCCCACCCCGTCGGCGGAGGGACTGCTCACCCCAGGTTTTTAGTGTGTATACCGACCCCCTTCAGGGGCGGAGAGTCCCACATAACCAACCTTCCCCCCCCGGGAGAGGGATCCATAAAGGATTTTCCTGGGTAAAAAATAAAAAATAAAAAAAAAGGTTAGGTTTGCAACAGTTCTTTTTTCTGGATGAAAGGTACCCTATGTCCTATTCTGTACCCCTGACAACGTGTATGCAAAATTTCATGTTGATCGGTTGAGTAGTTAAGGCGTGAAAGCGTAACAAACAAACAAACTCATTTTCGTATTTATAATATTAGTAAGGATTATAATATTTTAAACATATTTTATCGAGGTTTATTGTATGTATTAAAAACTTCTTTCAGATATTAAATATGATAGAAATAATTCCATTGCCGTGGGAGTCTTTACAAACATTCAAACAACGGACACAATTAACACCCAGACTCAGAACAACTATTTGTGGAATACACAAATATTTGTCCCGTGTAAGGATCGAACCCACAGTACTCAGTGTGGTGGCAGTGAGGAGGCGACCACTTAAACCACTACGCCATCCGTGCAGATATAATAATTAATGAGAGTTTTCTAAAATTTTGGGATCAGCCGATTTTTATCGCGCTGATGTAATAAATAGGACCATCATCTACTAAAACAATTTGTGGTTGCAGATGCAAAGCATAGTATTTAAATAATCTAGAAACAAAAATGTACCACTCATGTTATTATTTCGTATCTCTATGACCAATTATTTCTTGTAATTAAAACATCGACAAAAAAATTACAAATATTCAGGGGGTTATTCTGTAACTTCTTGGGACGCTTTAGCACTTGCCCGCCGCTTAACATTATTTTTCAGGGCACTCTGCATACCAGCGACGTGCGTTAATAATTAAAAATTTCGAATTATTCTAATTTTTTTTTAAACTATTCGAAATATTTATATTTACCGACAGCACTGAAAATTTACATTGATTGATTATATTTCAATACGCAATACGCATCAACCATACGCAATTGTGGTAAGTGGGTGTAGACTGTAGAATAATAGAAATAATAAACATCAAAGAAAAGGGGTCGTCATAGTCGCCCGCCGCGTACGAAATAACATACATCATAAACACGATCAACTATGACTTATCAATCATAGAATTAAGGTTCCAATATTCAATAAATTCAATAATGATTTTGATAATAAGTACCAACGAATTAATATTCACACACGCACACACACATACATACATACCTCACATAACACATTCACAACAAACACCAAACCCTACATATTTTCATCACATAAAACCATTAACAGTAGGTATTTTTATTTCCCAATTTTTTATGTTAATATTTTCATTTTGTTAGAAGTTTAATTTTTGATAGATTTTATATTTTACAAGATGTGCCCGGGGTTTCACCTGCGTTTATAGTTACTGCGCCGCCCCCGTGGGTCGTAGCGTGATGTTAGCCTATAGCCTTCCTCAATAAATAGGCTATCCAACACTAAAATAATTTTTCAATTCGAACCAGTAGTTCCTGAGATTAGCGCGTTCAAACAAACAAAGAAACAAGCTCTTCAGCTTTATAATATTAGCTTGAGCTTAGTCCGGAAGCCGCTACTAATTATTAAAATGTGTAATGTAGTAAATAAATAAATAAATAATATGACATAGCGGGCAAGCGCTGGCCTCGTTGTTCACGCCACGCTGAGTCTTGTGGATTCAAATCTTAGACGGGACAATTATTTATGTGATCTACATATCATTGTTTTTAGTTTGAGTATACTTTGTGTCCGTCAATAGTAGGTATGTTTATAAAGTATCTCGTGATGGAATATAAAACATAATACGGAAACTATCCTAAAGAAAAAGAAACGAGTTACGTACGAATATGGGCTTTGATAATTCGCGTGTTTACTTAATTTAAATTTTCTAATATTCGATTTAATTTTTCGTAGCAATTGCATACCACTGATATGTACATAGTTATTTATATAATACAACTATCCCGTTTACAATAGTAAAGTAATCAAACTCACCACCAATATAAGTACTACGTCTTACGATTCTGAACACATGCGACAGTTGAGTTCATTTACATTCGGAATAACAATGACAAATTTATTGGATTAGTCGACAATTTATTGCTTCTAAACACTACCTCCTATTAAAGTGATTGAAATATGTTTGACATTTCTACAAAAGCCTGTTACATACATAATTAACTACTGTGAGACTAGTCTAAGAGAAAGCATATTCATACCTTCTATGAAAACATTAATTATTGATTACTTATTACTCAGCGTAAGCCTGTTCTTTGACCTACGAATTATTCTCATAACGTCAAATTAACATGTTAAAAGAATTCCAAATCTCTCTCTTGATAAATAATTCCTTCATTGAATCAGAAAATCGGGCATATTTAAAAGGGAAGTTAGAAGATTTGTATTTTAATTAAACGCAAACCGCTGAATAAGTCGCGACGAATATCCACTTGGAATTCCCTTATAGCTGTTAAAAAATGTTAAAAAGCCTACCGTTATAATTACATGGCCCTTTTTGCGCGACTGTTTTAAAGAGCACTCCCGTTTTATACGACCGCTGGGATAACACGAAACACTGTTTTAATATAAATACTTTAAATCATTAAAAGTATATGAGACGTTAAGTGCTATAATTTAAAATTGGAAGGTCACATCGCTTAGTATGTGCGAGCCGGACGATCGTTTTGGTGCTTGTTAAAAATTTGTGAGATGATTAGTTTTATAATAAATAGGCAACTTAGTAGGTGCCACCTAATGATGCCATTATAGTTGTAATACATTGTATAAACAGGAAAGCAGATAAACGGTAAGGTACGGTAGGTTATGGTATCGGAGTCGCAATAAAGTTGTCGTGTGGATTCAATCTCTACTCATTGCAGTACGTGAACCTGTTCCCAACACAAGCAGGAATTCGTCTGGAGGAAGTAATAAATTTAATATAATAGTATATAATCTGCATTCCAAATTATTAAAATGTCTAGTTACAGATCATGCAGCAAATAACATCTATATAGAATAAGGCATAAGCCAATACTTTTCTAATTTATCTCTCATTATAAGAAACATTCAGTTGCTGCTTTTATGCCGCGGCTACATATTGTATTCAACTTTGCGTCCAAGCTTGGCTCTAATTTGGAATGACCAATATTGAATCAATCTACTGCACCACACATTGGCTTCGTTACCATCTTTGCACCAAACACTGGAAATAGACAAGCGCGGAACTTGTTGTTCAGTTGACGCAGAGCGGACTATGGACAATAACTTATTTGCACTAGCGGCTTACGCATATGGTTTAGGTACATATGCTTATTATTTGTATCGTACAAGAAAACAACGAAAGAAAAGGCGGTGGTGGATGATTAAAATGACCAATGTGTGACGCGCGCGCGACATTCTGTCCAAGATACCCGCGCGCACTCCCCTTCCATTCCCCTCGTCTTTGAACTTGTTGAAAAAACCGACTCTTTGCGCGTCGGTGTTAGACACAGGACGGTGATTGGACGCAATGTTCACATTGTGTCAAAGACTGATCCACACATTGGAGTATTGGCCGCAATAAGCTACATTGGTGCAAATATAACCAATGTGTGGCCGCGGCATTAGCCAATATTTGTTCTATAATAAATAGAGGTCACAGAAAAATACATTACATAGTGATGGATCTCTACGTATTGTCTGAAGCTACCAGCGCTATATTAGTTACCTAAAAAAGAAAATTTAGAAAAAATTTATATAATTTTATTATTATTAACAAACACCAAACTTATCTCAGTAAGCGCAGTTTAGGGCGCCTTCAAATTTGGCGCGCGGCCGTCACTAGTCTATCGATGAACTAATGCGCGGCAATAGCGCGGGTGCAGCGCTCCAGTCGCGCGTTTTTATTTATATGGATTTACAAAGCAGCGTGGCCGCAGCACTGCAGCCGCGCTCTACATTGCGGCAAATTTGAAGGCGCCCTTAATCGTTGGGATGATAAAAGCGCACAAATACACTGACAAAAAATTGTTTACAATACTATTAAAGATACTGTTATAAGATAAATAAATTAAATATGATGATAATGAAAATAGAATAGAATAGAATAGAATATACTTTATTTGTAAACATAGGTAAATATAACAGTATGAGAGATGTTACAGAGCTTTCTTAGCAGCACTATGTTTTGCCTGGCGGCGTACAAATGTAGTTTATGTAAATAATTATACAACAATTGTGGCACTTTTGCACTTTTATTAATTTAAGTTCAACATTTTCACTACGAAAATTGTCAATAAAAAACTAATATATATCTTTTTTATTTTTTCAACGTGGTGCCATTCTAAAGCATTTCGAGAATAGCTCCAAGAAAGAAAAATCTCAAATTTATAGTTTAACAATTATCACACTTGCAATGTTCATGTTCAAGCAGCAAAAAATTATTTATTAACTATGGCATAAATAATTGAAAAAATGTGATAAAAATTTATTTTTTCTACGGCCGATTATTGTTCATTATATATATGAATTAAGAGTTCTATATGTAACTTTACTGTATTTAAATTTAATAAGCGCCGTTAGTAGTATAGAAACCTCTTATAAATAATATTGTCTTCTGTTTACGCGAATGTTATTCATTGAAATTAAACTACTATATACGGATTTTATCGCGTTGTTTATTTGACACTGTTACAAAATTTTTTGAAAAACTGTTACACTACTATAATCACTATTAAACTTTACAAACTTTTAAGCTATTTAAATTATTGAAACTATTTATACTATTACTATACTATTATACTATTTAGATTTATTTTTACACTTTCCCCGACGTTTCGGTTGCTTTTCAGCAGCCATGGTCACGGGGAGACTAAGATGGTAGTTGTCTCAATGTTCCAGTGTAGTTATTTCAAAGTACCCGAACATAATTTAATCATGGGTGTTTCTATTTACGCAGAATGAGCTCAAAGTATCATGAAGTCTAGCTGTGGATTGCTTCTTCTTGGGTTTGACTATTTGGATTACTGGATCCCAAGCTGGTGGTACACTCCAACCATCTTCTCTATTGAAATTAGGATGTTTCTTGATTTCAATAAATTCAATAGTTTAAATAGTTAAATAGTTAAATAGTTTCAATAATTTAAATAGCTTAAAAGTTTGTAAAGTTTAATAGTGATTATAGTAGTGTAACAGTTTTTCAAAAAATTTTGTAACAGTGTCAAATAAACAACGCGATAAAATCCGTATATAGTAGTTTAATTTCAATGAACCTCTTATAAATTTATTGTAATATTATACATATTTTTATCATGATTGTTGGAGAAAGTTTATCTAAATAGTTGAATAATTTAAACAACTTAAAAAAGCAGCAAAATATTAACAGTAGTTGTTTAAAGTATCTAATAATATTGTTGTTATAAATAAACAACGCGATAAAATCCGTATTGAGTACTTTACATTCAATGCAAAACATTTGCGCAAACAATAAGTTAGCGCTAATATAAATAACAAATATTTTCAATAAATAAACCTATCATTCATTTAATACACTTCTTCATTGTGACATTACTGCATTGTATAGAATATATTACAAAATAATAGCTCTAACATATAACAAACTGATAGAGCAATGCCACTATAAACAATTAAAATAAACAAACATTGATGCACACAATGCGTCCTTAAACACAATACATTTAACAGCGCATCGACAAACGCGTAAACAAATTAATTATAGTTAAATTAGAGGATGTAATTAGTGATGCGGTGGTGCATCGATGTTGGTAGAAATAATTACGATATTGGTGTCGAGATCGATTTCTACCTAATGAATTACCTACGAGCTGCAAATTAATTACAAGCTCCGCTGCGCAGCCTCCCAGGACATTGTCGACTACGATATTCCAATGACTTCAATAATTTCCACTTAAAACATTTCGCTAATTGAATTTTCAATCCGCATATTTACTTTTATCTGATCGTAAATTTTCCGATCTGCTGATGCACGATGCGCTAGACACTTAGCAATTTACAAGATTACCAAATAAACCACATAGATATGCTAAGAGTGCCGCTTATCGACGATCTTGAACATAAAATTGGTATCCGCCACCACAATGTACCAGTGCGGAATGTCTTACCCTCACCGTCGCGTCGCCCTTCCGATTCGTTCCCCAAGGAGCCGCAATGCTGACGGGCACGATAAAGAGGGGAGATAAAAAATTGCCTCACAACTGTGACCACGCAGCTGAGCCAGGGGTGCATGTGCATTCCCGACGTGCAATTTGATAAATTACACCAAATTCAAAGTGATGAAATTTCCCTACAAGAAGATTATATGCCACGCTTCTCTTGTACGCAATAAAACCTTTCCAATATAGGGACACATTTTATTACAACACGTCATTTAAATTGCCTATTCTGCATATCAAATAAATATTTTATTGAATACCATAAATATACAAATCTAAAATTAACCACATCAGACGGACACGGGTGTCTCGTGCCAATTTTTGAACTACTTATTTTTTATAACCCTGTTACCGATTCATATGCCGTAACATAAGTGTCTATATTATTATGAATAAAGCAGAGTTAGCAGTCGACCCTAGATATAAAACTGGAATGGTGCTCGTAAAACGAAGCAGTTCTTAGTTGTCTCACCGATCCACAAGAGTTTTATATTTCCTATAAAATATTATATTCCGTGAAGCGTGCAATATTTCAACATTCTACACAGTGCAATTTTCTGTCTATTCTAGTCTTGCAAGAAAGTGCAAGGAGGTTGAGGAGCTAGGTATTCGTGCAATCGCTTTATGAAGCGGGGGCGGGTGCGGGCGCTGCTAGCACTCAATTGATTTGCATCACGGACTCGCGGACAAAGCAGAGCCACACCGAAGGAATCCCGCTCAATTCACTTCTCAAACTAAGTCTGAGGATTAGAATTCGAACTGTGAACCAAATGCTAACATGAATTTCTTGTAATGGAACGAAATTACTGAGATTGGTATTGGTTTCCAATTTTAACACTACATTGCATACCAAGAACTTCAAATATCTTCCTGTTTCACGTAATATATAATTACTTTGCAAATCTATTTTAACAATTGCTACCAAGTGATGGCTGGCATACGTGCATAATTTTCAATAACATATTAATTCAAATAAATAATGTATTCTTGAGAAACATTAAATACTAAATAATATTCGGACAATTCATGTTAGAATTTTTATTAGAAACATTTGATCATCTTTCCTTTGTAGGCCTTCGCTTTTGAAGTTTCTATCAATGAAACCGTATCCTTTACTTTACACGTTCAAGACTCTTATTAAAGTTTTACTGGAGTTTCATACGTTAATACAAGTCTATAATTCAATAAATGACAAAAAGCTCGCTCGTTTCCACGACACAATGGCGTAATGACAAAAGGGTCCGACGTGGCGGAGTATTAAGTTAACAGGTTGCGCTTGCACAACAATATTAAATGACAATTGCAAGTGGCGAGCGGGTGTAAATGAGTCTTGCGTTTATTTTTCCTTTTAGGGACAATACTGAGCTTCACCTCGGCGTTATTGCCCTCGAGGACAACAGGAGTAAGTAGGGAAAACGTAAAAATATCTAATTGAATTTTTCAGCTCACTCTAGGATTCACAGGCGCTTTATTAAACTCGTTGAATGGCTCGAGCTGTGAGGGGCAATCGCCGCTCCCTTGATTTGCATTACCGGAGCGAAGGCACAAAGCACTAGCAGGAATCTAAAAGGAAGGAATTCTGCAGTCAAAGGCCTTGCAAGGACCTGAGCGGCGCGCAGCGCCTTCGCGACCTCTCGCTCTCGGACCAACTGCTTTCTCTGTGGAATTTTGATGCATTTCAAATTGCTTAATGCTTAAGATTATTACTAGAGATGTATTTGTATTTTATATTCTGATACTCGAATTTCAATATCAGGTTTTATATTGACAGGTCAAAGAAATACGATACGTTTAGAGGAGAAATATGTAGGGAACCGCAGATACCTACGTTAAAACTTTTAGTTGTATTGTACTCTATAGTCTGCGTGGATCGCGCATGGCTTCTGTACTTGACTCGCCACTACGCCGTCGATCTGCGGGTTCGATTTTGCAAAATAGTGTGATCCACAAATAGTTATTCCGAAACTAGATATTCTTTGTTTGTTATTTCAATGTTTGTAAATGAAATCAAAACAATACAGGTATAAGTACCTACTAGAGTTTCCTTTTTAATAGAAATAAACCAAAAATATTTAGCCATAACAATAAAAATATTTGACGATATGTATAAGTCTGGGGACTTGTTACTCCCGCAGATAAAGTGTACAGCCAGCTATATAAACCAGTACAGACTTGCGAGCCTTCGATTGCCTTAATCTTTCAAAATCATAACAAACTAGTTTTGCTCGCGATTTCACTCGCGTATCTGTAGATTAGGTTGGTATCAGTACTTTTTCTGGATGAAAGGATGAAATTTATGATGATCAGTTGAGTAGTTAATGCGTGAAAGCGTAACAAACAAATTAACATTCGCATTTATAATATTAGTGAGGAAGTTAGGATTTTAGGTTTTGATACCAAAAATAGTAAAAAGACAGTTCATCAAATCTTAGTTTAAAAATACAGATTAACAATTAGGATAATTAATCCCTAAAACACGTTTACAAAGTTAAATCTTCAGGTAGATTTGTTGCTGACTGAACCACTCTTACACACTAAACAGACTTCAAAATTGTAGCATACTTAGCAAAATCCCACTACTACTTAACCTATTGAACGGCAGCAGCCCGCTGGCGGCCAGACACCTATTGTGTCTTATTTTCAACTAGATGTTCCCGCGTTTATCGTTACTGCGCCGCCCGCGTGGGTCGTATCGTGATGTTATATAGCCTATAAGCCTTCCTCGATAAATAGGCTATCCAACACTAAAATATTTTTTCAAATCGAACCATAAGTTCCTGAGATTGGCGCGTTCAAACAAACAAACAAACTCTTTAGCTTTATAATATTAGTATAAATTAGGTATGTCTGGAATTCCACAATCGACAAGTTAAAACTCAAAGTCTCACCGAGTATCTCAGGTGCGATACTGTTTATTGTAACTGTATCTCACAGATATATCGCATAACACAATCGCTCGACATAGCAGTGTCGGCTTGTTTGATTTATACACCAATTTATTGACAATGATAAAGGTCTCCATTGGAACTGACATTTCGTTATGTTGGGGTGAAAAATGGCGCGCTTTCAGTATCGCGATAAATTGATCTAACGCCGTATTAGCCTGTTTTTGTCATAATTACATTATATTACCTACGTCTGTATATCCTATTAATAAAACCTACCTTAAATTTAAATTGTACAACAAAATGTATTAAATATAATAACGTTGGTGTCACACAGTTTATACTAGTTCAGAATCCCTACTTCGTACACCCTTATCTTTAAATTGTAAATTATATATGTAAATTTTTATTTGTTTTAAATGTAGCTTAACTGCTATGTTTTATGAGCAAATAAAGATTGTTATTATTATTATAATTATATTATTATTATTTTTATCCCCGAAGGGGTAAGCAGAGCTCTAGGTAGGACATACAAATTTCGCCACCAATGTTTTTAGGTCTAATGTAATATACGAGCGAATTACAGTATACCAGGTAACATGCTAGAATCCGAGCTGCTTATAAGAATTATCTGAACGAAAAATATAATATCACTTTGCCCGATATGAAAATCAAACTCAGTACTGCACAACCTCACAGACGTAAGCGCGTCAATTTGGTTTAAAGGGGTGTATTCAATTTCGTTAAGGCTAGTGTCACCTGTTTGGAGATAACCCTATAGAAAGTATCAGTAAAATGACCAGGTATTCCTGCAGTATCGTAATATCGTAAGCTACTTTCAGCACTGTGCTTTCAGGAAGGGGTTTCGTGGTCTATATTCTTTGCGTTATCCCAACAACAACCCCTTTTTAGCAAAGTCGCGTGAACGATACGAGGGATAGGTAGCAGTAGTAGTAGTAGTAGTAGGTACTAGCAGTTAGCGTTGCGACAGAAAGCTCTTCCATACCAGCTATGGAGGTGCTAGCTTTCTTTCGCAACGCTAACTGCTTATATTACCGAGAGACCCTTTGTTTATTTACCACTTAAATCAAGTATTATAAAAAGCTATATAATTATAGGATAAGATAGTGGAATCTCTTAAAACAGTCCATGGGATAATCTAGTAACATTTTTATATATCAAGTTTTGGAATGGCTCAATATTCTATTCAGCCATTCCAACATTACTTAAATTAGTTTAAATTGAGGTAATTTTAAATTCTGGAATTATTTAACCGATCCTAAAATATATTTCATTAATAGGATACCATAATATAGTGTTCACTAATTCGTCTTCTCTCTTAGGTTGGTCTCCCCACTGAGCTATCGCTATCGTTGTTCACTAATTAATGTTACATTATTTTCAATAAATTAAAGAGGTTATTCTTCAATTCACCACAGAAAAGATTTTTTTTATTTTTCCATCATCATCCAAATTGACTGCCAGAACTGATAGGTAAGTACAAGTTTATCCTTAAAACGTTAAGAAACGTGATAAAATCTCAAGTGCAGTTTGGTTAAGGAAGCGAAATTTAAATTAAAGAAAATATATTCCATTTACTTGGAGTATTTCTTTTATTTTGTAGCTATTAGATATGCAGGCCACGTAAAGATCCGCCATCTCCAGGGGTAACAGTAAACCGCCACCATCGGGTTGAACGTCTTAAGCGAAAAAGACTGCACCGCATATAATATAACCTCTACTAACTCTATATACAAGTAATTCAACAGCATTAATTACTATAAATTTGAAAGAAATCCTTATGCTTATTAATAAAAAGCTTTCGCTAGCGTTAATTTCTATCCCTCGGGAACAGTACTATTTTCTGGAAAGGTACCCTATGTCCTTTTCTGTATCCCTAACAACGTGTATGTAAAATTTCATGATGATTTGCTCAGCAGTTAACGCGTGAAAGAGTAACAAAGAAATAAACGAACATATATAATATTAGTTAGGATTTATTGTTGTCTTTGAAAACCACAACTGATTTAAAATAATGCTGAAATTAGAAAAGACATACCGCCATAATATCTTTTTGCAAATAACGCTTTCGAAATTTTATCGATAAACGCATCACTGCAAAAAGCCGAAAAATAATCTAATACTCCAGTAACACTTGACTCTTCTTTAAATAAGTAATCTTGACCTTCTTTAATCTCTTAGCCAATTGTCGGACCCCGGGGTTCAGATACAATGCCTTTGTCATTGGGTCTCTATCCCGGCTTTTGAAGTTTGTTTGTGTATAACTTTATCAAATACATATCGTAGCAATGGTATTGAAAAGACACAAAGTGTAGTAGACATAACGATGCCTTATATTTATCATTATTTTCAAAACTTAACAAGATAAAAAGTACGCAATAAGCTTATGTTACAATCCGTTCTTTCAGACATTTTTGATAGAATCACGATGTTTCGTTATTTCTTTTCGACACAAAAAAAGAACTAGCAAATGTTTATTCATAATATGAGCCAGGATAGACAGAGCCATAGCTCATTACTCGTTATTTACACAGCAGATTTCACCATGCTAAAACATGTAAATGAACGGTGTACACGAAGAAAATCCCATTGTTTATTCAGCGGCACATTTCAAAGAGTAGCAAAAACAATTTGCCATTTTGATTCGACAACAGAAGCAATGAATCCTCGTAACTTACCATATTCAAACATTCACTGTGTTATGCAGATTACACTCGCATGTACGGATTTTCATAATCACGCCAGCTAACTTCGCAGAAAGTAAGTAAATAGAGCGCAGGTGTCGGAAACTCGCCTCCGTACCAAATTACGTCATACATACGTCACTCAAGTATTCTCGTTAATTCAAGTAAAGTGATTGAAGAGAATCACTACACACCAGTTGTTATTGTTTAATTAAACAGACAGTGCAAGTAAACTAAGTATTGCGAAGTGAATTTTCTAAGCTGCCGTAAATACCGACTCGATGTTCCACCAAATTCGCAACAAAAAATACGTTACACAATACGGAAGATGACTTATTGTCGTATGATCGATAGAGCACACGACACACTTATACAAACAAATAAGCATATACGTTATACATGTATAAACATAAGGTAACTGATATATTTCAGAGAATAGAATGTTTTGTTTTGATGTGTACATATGAAAGGCACCCATAAACGTACGACATTTTCCTTATTTTTTATCATCCAACATAAAATCCAATATATTCTTTATTTACCGACAAACGGAAGAGTCCTCAACATACATGTTGTTAGTTTTCCAATGTAATGTAAGTTTCACACAGAAAAATCGGTCACAAATTGTCGCACCATTGCTTTTTTATAGGTTGAACTAAAGCAATATAGGAGCCATGAGCCATGACGGGTTACACGTCGTACTCGGGCCAGTCAATTTAAAATAACTACCTGATCCCATGGCTATATTTCCGCTCCGAGCGGCGCGTAATGTCGCTACCGGAGTCTGAGGGATTTTCACAATACTTCACGCTCATTTCAGACTATTACGCACTATCAGGGCAAATTACGTTACGACATAATTGACTATGTATTTGGCTTTTACGTTACTATTTGGAGATATATACTAGCCATATATGTATTTATATTGCTGCATAGTTTAGCTTTCATTATACAGCTAAACGCGAGATATCATCATGTCACTAACACTAACTAATACTAGAATCGAATTCTGAACTGAGATTAAACTAATTATTATATTATAATATCACAAGCTATTACAATTCACAAATTGGTAAATTGATCTTTGTAATAAGGACGCGTAGGTAAGCTTCACAAATTGTATGTGTAGCTTCTGTCCATAGCTTCGGCCGCGTGATACCCACGTAAGAACACAGACCTCGGACCAAAAGTATCCTATATTTTAGGACGTAGTCGCACACAGGTAGTGCCAAGAATAATCCAAACCCGTTCAACGCGTGATTGAGTACCACACATCCAAACCTCCAGACATCAAAACAAACTTTCACATTTAAAATATTAGTAGAATTATTACATAAGTTAAAATTAGTGTGACATACAAACAGAAATCTAACAAGGAAACCGGCATACCTGAACCTCCTCCTTGGACAAAGATCTAAATGTTATTCGATCCATATAAATATGGAGCAACCTATAGATATACAGCATTCTATAGACTATTGCAGCCAAGTTACTTGATGTGGTGCTCCTATTGTAAATGTTTTTGAGCTCCTTACCTAGGTGCTGTACTGTCAGCAGAGAGATTAGTAGTCTTCTCGTAGCTGGCATCACAATGATTCCTGTTTTAAAATACCCACAACGCCCAAAAATATTGTTATTCTATATTTATGTTACATGCGATCATTAGCAGAGAAGGCGTTCCACCAGTAGGCCGAATACTTGTTAACCATATTAGAATATTTATTTTAGATAAATACTTAACATTTACCCTTAAAATAGTAATATTTTTACTACGACGGCGACGTAGGCCTACAAAACTGGTATGAAAATTACGGGTACTTACCAAAATAATTATTTATAATACCGTGATGTAGCTACAGTAGTCGCCGATATTTTTACAATATCTGTTATCGGTGCTCTCCAGTATAATATCGCTTTATAATTTTCACCATTCATAGAATTTGTGTAGAAACAAAACAGACTGCGGGTGGAATAACTCGCTTATTATGTTCAGCGCCGCGTGTTGTTGTTATAATGTTAGCTAACAAGAACTTTGTGTAGGGTTGGAGCTCATGTTTTGACTCGTAAATTAATATATTTACATAGAACAAGCGGTTACTGATTTTCATTAATGTTGTATGATTTATTATCATGAGTAATAACAGTGTAATCGCTATCTGTGTTCTAGTTATGTCTTTTATACTTACGTAGACATACCATTCGTCTAAATGGAGCATTGAATGGGAAAGGGAGGAAACGTCAGAAGCAGCAAGAAAATATGGTGGTCATCACAATTCACGAAACACTTAAGAAACATAATCCTCAAAACATCAGGTCGCGACGTACAACGGAACCCTCAAATTAACTTAATTGCAATTGTAATTGGCGGACGCGGGGGACCGCAATAAAAGGAAAATATTTTCCCGTCGCCGAGATACTCGACCATCGACCAACCCCGATTATAATACGAGTACAAATTGTTTCAATACTTTCCGACGAGAATTATAGTACTCAACAAGTGTTCCCAACTTCGTTCCTAATTAGTTTTATTCGATTACTGAATAATCCATAGGCGCTATGCAAGCACTCTTCTAAACGTAACCGGTTACTTTAGTCAGAATAAATGCCTACTGGCAGTAATAACATAATTTGAATTTGGAGTCCATCGATTAATGGCTACCCTAAGACAACATTCCGTTGAGGTAAAACAACAAAGCTAATAACAATAAGTTAAGAAGCTCGGGTGTGCCACAAAACGTGTTTTGTTTCAATTTTATTTTTCAAAGAGAACAATTGGCGCCAACTCAATTAGTATAATCTAATTAAACAGGAATAGCGACGCAAGGACTGTTTGAAATAAAAGAAAAATATTATCATTCGCTTCGAGGAGCCTCTACAAGATTGTCAGCGAGTGTTAATAGGCTATTCTGAGCCATTTCCACGGTTTATTCAAAGGGTTGGACAGTTTTATTCGCTTCGTTAACGGAACGGGAATGACAAGTCCGTATTTATTTTATTTTTTATTCCATTATATCCGCTGAAAGTACTTCAACGAGAGCTTTTTTGAATAAAACCTGAGTTCCGTGATCACTAGTTTTATTTACACGTTGCAAAGTTCTTTCATTAATGTTAATAGCTTTACATTTACGTGCTCAATTACCGTGGGGCTGGCTTCGGCGTCGGGGTGTGCGTAAAGCGTTTGATGACATTATAAATCAGAGGTGCGAAGTCTCGCCGGGTGTCGTGTCGTAAGTCCCTATCAATAAATTATTTATCACTTACCTTACCTTACCGGGAATATTATGCCAGCGTGCGTAATGTCAAATGTCAAAGATGTTCGTATTCAGTATATAGCTAATAGCTATGTCTAATCACTCAAAATCTCGCAATATGGTGTACGCATAAAGGTATTCTCGGCAGAAGATAATGAGGTCTCACATTTAATTTCTGTGTGTTTTTCGACGCTAAATTAGAAAAATATATAAGTAGCAATATAAATGAGAGCCAGGTTAAAGCCCCTTTGCTTTGCTGAGGACACACTACTGTTGATACGTTGCGAAGACAACTAAATACATAGACATATTAGTTAACTACACGGACGACGTAGTGGTTTAAGTGATAGCCTCGCCGCTGACACTGCGCCGTGTGTTGTGGGTTCGATCCCCAGACGGAACAAAAACGAGATTTGTCTCTTTTAACCTTTTAACTGCTTAGCTAAATATCGATTGCCGTGTCCCTAGCGCCCGGCTACAAATCGATAAAATAACACCTACAATAATTAGAGAGGTGCAATCGATGTATCAATTAAAAAATAGTCAAAAAGATTTTATGTTTTTATTTTTAATCAGCCTTGTACCACGCAGCTAATAGGACGAAATTAGAACAAAAAAATAATGCATGTTCTCTGTCGCAGAAATACGACACGGGCGGTAGGGGCACGGAAATATGTGTCGCATAAATGCGACACAAGCGGTAAAAAGGTTAAATGAATAAAAATTAAATTGTATATTAGAGGTATCTTTGTGACTGGATAACCGAACCTTGCATGCAATTATGCGGCTTGGTCGCTTCTTTACGATTGAGGGATGAGATGTCTGGTTCGATTTCATGATCATAAATGTTTGGAAATTTCTTAGTAGCACAGAGTCCAGAAATGTTTTTGCTATCTTGATAGAGTCAGAAGAACTCTGTCAACTTCTTCACAGACATACAAACGTGAATATATGTACGTTTTCAAGTATAAATAAAATAAAATTTATTTATTTACAAAATTGGTTAATCACCGTATCTCATGTAAGTGTAACGTGAGATACGGTTTGAGTGAAAAAGATTACTAGAGTAGATTTCGAGATGTAGTGTTATAGTGAACTCTAATACCCAAGATAAGATCGAACTTATGTAATGAGTACCACCGATCTTACAAATGGATTTTACATTAGATATTGGTTTGGTGACTATTGAAATTGGCAGATGATGACACATTCAAGTAAGTACTTCTTATGACTAACATAACTAATATAAGCGAGCCTTTTAATAAAGAAGTGTGTGTGTTTATGTTTTTGGTTTAGGTAAATGTTTGTAATTCTCACGTATGAGAACTAAATATTCTCATAATGAAGGCTTAGTAACCATAAATAAGTTGCTTTTTTGCATTGATCTCTGTTAAGCGGATAGATGAGGCAATGTCTATTTCCAATATTATAAAGGTGGCACCTGATAATCTGATAGATATGTATATATAGATATGTACATATGTATATAAGTATATTTATCTATATTGTTATATATAAGTACGCAATGATTTGTGAAGTGAAAGGGGTGGTAAAAAAGTATTTAATGTCATTAGACTTATAACTAGCTAATATTAAAAGTAGCATCTGAAAACAACAGTGCCAACTGTTTTAAGATGCCTTCGTCGTTCGTCCGTCGAATGATATTAAAGTATCCGACGTCATTATAATTGAAATAAATTATTAAGTCTACATTCCAATATTCAATTTCGCTCAGACAATTCTTAGTTTCGCGCTAGCTTTAACACTAAAGTGACGTGAAAATCCGTCTTTCTTAAAGATGTATAAAGTCTGCACATCCGTGACACGTCTAATGCGCAATACGTGCTGAATTATGATGTATTTATCGGCATATAAACTCATCATATGTCGTCATCAGTATCGGCATAGATACATTGAATAGATTCTATAAAAAAGTACTAGCGATCAAGGAAGATATAGCCATAATCACAAGAAGCTCTAAATTCAGATGACGGCTAGAGCTACAAAGAGAAGCATCTGAACAAATTCTTGTTGCGTTCGTGTAATAAAAGTTTATCATCATAACACGACGATATAGCCAAGTATACGACATCCTTATAAATAGCAATCATTTCGCAATCACTTGAACCTCAGTAATGTAATCTTACAAAAGTATTTACCTTCGAAATTCCTCATATTCGTCGCTAAAATATCAAGATGCGATCACTGTAATATCCGGGCCCAGGTCTTAATATCCGTTTACACATCTATCAAGCACTTAGGCTCTGAATTGACTTTAGGTACTTAATTCAGATTAGATAAACGAAAATATAATGTATCAATAATTTGGCTGCTTCAGTTGCGGTGCTTGTGTGTGCTACTGATATAAATGAGCTCTCGGGTTTAATTCCCTTGTTGAACAAAATGTTATTAAGGTTTTCTGTTAAAAGTAATAGTTACAGCACGGCTGAAGACAAAAGGCTTGATCTTTATTGCGTGGGTCTAAATCCAAAGTGGCGAAATGTGGGCGAAATACACACCTGCCTGATATAAGGATGAGATTATGTATATATGTAGGTATGTTTTCCAAACAAGCGTAAGGCCCATCTGATGGTAAGTGGTCACCGTAGCCTATGGACGCCTGCAACACCAGTGGCATCACTTGCGCGTTGCCGACCCTTCAGGAAAGAATGAAGAGAAAAACGAGTTGAGAAAGAGCGGGAAGGGGAAAAGAGGGTGATTGGGCCTCCGGCACTCTCACTCACCGAACGAAACACAACAGTAGGAATACTGCTATTTTACGTCAATATTCTGTGAGAGGGTAGTCCTGCCCCGATCGAGCCGGCCCATTCATGCTGAAATCAGCGAGGCTCTACTACACAAAAAAGCATAGTTAAAATCAAGCTTTTTTTATTGTATATTTATATGTAATCAAACTTCTCGAGCAAACGGAATTTATATATTATAGTATTCAGATTCTCTCTACCGTACCATTCGATGTCAATCAATAAAAGTTTTATATTCCTCCGTTTTCTGCTTTAAAACTAGAACCCTGTCTTCTTACAGGATTGATTGCAATCTAAACTATGTCAGTTCAATCACAGTTACGAGAACGCTTTCAGAAGCGGTCATAAGATCCTTTAACATGCAGGTATCAGGACATGCATAACTCTATTTATATCTATACATTTATAGTTATAGATAAATGTATCTAAATATTGAAATTAAACTACTATATACGGATTTTATCACGTTGTTTATTTGACACCTCATCACAAAAATTTTTGAAAACTGTTACACTACTATTACTACTAAACTTTACTAATTTTTAAGCTAATTAAATTATTGAAACTATTAAAACTATTTATACTATTACTATACTATTTATATTTATGTTTACACTTTCCCCGACGTTTCGGTTGCTTTAGTCAAACCCAAGAAGAAGAAAACCACAGCTAGACTTCATGATACTTTGAGCTCATTCTGCGTAAAAGAAACACCCATGATTAAATTATGTTCGGGTACTTTGAAATAACTACACTGGAACATTGAGACAACTACCATCTTAGTCTCCGCGTGACCATGGCTGCTGAAAAGCAACCGAAACGTCGGGGAAAGTGTAAACATAAATATAAATAGTATAATAATAGTTTAAATAGTTTTAATAGTTTCAATAATTTAATTAGCTTAAAAAATTAGTAAAGTTTAGTAGTAATAGTAGTGTAACAGTTTTCAAAAAATTTTGTAATAAAGTTTCAAATAAACAACGCGATAAAATCCGTATATAGTAGTTTAATTTCAATGAATAACATTCACGTAAACAGAAGACAATATTATGGATCTAAATATTAAAGAGAAAAAGGCCGTTACGTAAAAAATTACACACTTTGTTATAATAAAAATTGTATCTTGCTATGTATTTATTGTCATTTCAACTTCGCAAAATCAACCACAATCGAAGAGTTTGGATAAAATTTTATAAAATAACAAAAGTTTTCAGCAAAATGGTTAATCTAAGCCTACTTGTTATCAAACTATATATTTATAAGGAACTTTACCAAAAGTATCGATTTCGTAAGATAATAATTTAATTTTAATCACATTTAGAACTGCCTCTTTGGGTCACTATGATAGTTTTGATTTTATGCTTGCTGCACGCATTGTGAAGTCTAAGGTTAAATTTCTGGCACTAACAAAGTTTTATTTATTCTTGTAGAAAATTCTCACTAGCACCATCGATGGTAATAGACTCGTCGTATAAGTCATAGCTCATACAAATAGTAACACTCCTCTGTTAACCCGTTGAGTTGCAGTTATATATGTTGGTATATAGTATATATACTCATAATAGAAGTAGCCTTGTTTACCCCGCAATATAAGTTAAATCACTTATACGGTGGGGGGAATAACGTCAATAGTAGGAGGGAATCGGCACCTTTACGGTGCACGGTGGTCGTTGAGCTATCACTCCTTCATTATTGAGAGGGTGGCCAGCAATAAGTCCACCTGTGTACTTTTTCAATTAGTGCGGTCATCAACCTCCTTGCCAGACGTAGTGTATTAGGAAGAGTCTCCCTCGAGAAAGCAACTAGCAACTAACCTAAATGTAGCTTCAGTAACTTAGTAAACTCACTAACCTATATACTTTGACGTTCATAAGTGTTACTTTGTGACCTAAATGAATAAATGATTTTTGACTTGACTTTGACTTTAAAGGTCTGCTATTGAATTTAGAATATGAGTATGTATGTGGTGTGGCTGTATCTTTTATTAATTGTCTCGCTTATGGGCCTAGTGGTTGCTACTGCGTGCTATTGATTCTGTGCCAATTTTGATACAGAAGACTTTCAAATTTCTTTGGCTTTTTCGTCAGGAGACGTCGAGCTAGCTGGAAGGTAAATAACACGCTAGAAACCTAACCAATATAATCGGTTAAATGTTTTGCCGAAACATCCGCATTAAACCAAATAGTCAGTGGTTTTTAATTGGCAAATACGAAATCATCATCATCATCAGGCTATAACAGTCCACGAAATATAAAATACGAAATGCATGCTAATAATTTTTAATCATGAGCATAATGCCTATGGTTGCCTATCAGTACTTAATTAAATTATAGCAATTAAATATATCTTCAGTATTATAAGAAAATGGTTTATGATTAGTATTAAATTTATATTTCTGTAGTTGAGAAAAAAGAATAGTAAGTGTACTTATTTTAAATTCGTTACGAACTCGAACAAGTGGCAAACAAAATTAATTTTAAATAAAGTGGACTTATTATTCTTTACCTCTAAGCTATAGTATTATAATACTTATAGTAAATACTTACGTTCTTTATACCTATAGAAATTGTTGTCTTTTAAAAGAGGGCAATTTAATAAATACTATTAAGTAAAACCCCGTTGGTCAAGAATTGATCATTCTTTGAGGAGATACAGTAAAGAAAATTAATACAAAGTAAGCATAGGTTATGAACACCCTCATTTTGCTAAATATGTTTATATAGAGTTTCCAGTCTATTCCAGTCTAGCAGGCACATCTCCATACTCTGTGCAGCTGCTGAGAAATTCCTAATGTATAATCGTAATAACACTCCGACTCGAGAATCGCACTCAAGACCTCACGGTCGCACGCAAACTTATGCCAGCCCAACAACAAAGCAGTAAAATTAAATTAAGCATATTGATAGCTCTATTTTAGCAGACACCGTCTTTATAATATTACCACCATATTTTCCGACTGGATGAGTATCTTCTCGGCGAGAAAATGACGTTTCGCCCACAAATAAAGCTTGTAAGAAACGTTACCCATGCTGTTATCATTTGTCTCCCATAAGGAAAGTGCCATAACAATTTACACCCAAATACAGTAATACAGTCTACTGGAAAAGGTCTCGGCATTTGCACGCCCACGTCTTACACAAATATTATTGACAACAATGCCTCGAGGTCTTTCTTGCTACGTCCCTATTACAGTTTGAAGAAAAAATCTTGAGTTACATCAACGCGTAAGAGCCTAATAAAACTTGTTTCGGTTGTAAATGTTTTAAATTACTCATTACAGAGAGTAAAGTTCGTTTTAGCTAAAATGAGAGATCGTGTTATAAGTTTGTGAGACTTCGGGAGTTACGTACCCACGAGTGTAATTATGTACTGTGTTTCCAAATTATCAAGATAAACATACTTCGGGCTTGTACGTAATCGGTACCTACGGGTTACGCAATCGATTTATACAACATTAATTCATCGTGATAACTATCAAAGATTATTGATGATATACATATGTATATTAACTCTGAATTAGATCAAGCATATTCTTTAAGTAAACAGCTTTAAATACACTTAAAGGTAATTATATAAATAAAATACTATGCGTGATTACACTGATTACATACGACCTATTACGAATTATACATTTCACTAACGGACCGAACAGACAACCAATTGTAAATCCAAACCATCTAAAGATCACAAACATAAGACATAAACACACACAAACATTTTATTAAAATTACACCATCACCCGCTTAGGAGGCGCTCAGTAACATACACAAGTAGAAAATAATTAAAGATATATTTTTACAAACAACATGAACTACAGAGGTGTAATAACATGTAACTTGCCAGGTTATTAATAAATTTTAAAGTTTTGTTTTGTGTTAGATTATTATAAAAACCATGATTATTATAATAAATTCTAAATAAACGAGCCCACCTATATCTATAATTGCACTATTTTCGAAAGTGTTAAAGCCCTAATTAAGCTTACTGGCATGATATTTCATGTTACATATCAACTATAATTTTGAGAGAATTGAATTTAGCAACTGGCTGTCAAAGTTTTACTACTTGCCAGTACTATATAGTAGTAGAGGGGCTATGCTTTTTCCCGAAACCTCGGGCTGTGGTAAGTCGCTGCACCAGACTTGGTGTTGCTTACCGATTCGTTGGTTCTTTACTATACATTATTAAGTTTCATCTTATTGAAAAATTACGAGGTTAGCATTCCACCCTAGCAACATACATTAATCAATTTCTAAGGAATTGTAACAGAGCGTTTTAACTATACGATCATGGAAACATCCTGCACAAAGTTCGTAACCATCTACGAACAACTTACGTTTGCTTAAAGTTCTATAATTTGCCTAATTACTCTGTATATGTTTTAGTAACTACTCGTCTAGCTAGCGTTCCGATAATTTTATGAAGGCAGCGGTGAACTATTTGATAATAGCATATTCAAGCGAAGACATTATTGAACCTAAAATTATAATGCAACTAACACTGACGATAGTAAGACACCATTGGATTGCCACGAAGAGGTCTCGAGTTCGATCCCAAGGCGCGCATCTCTGACTTTACGAAAATATGTGCGTATTATATAGTATAGCTTATTTTACCGGTGAAGGAAAACATTGTGAGGAAACCTGCATGTTTAAGAGTTCTCCATAATGTTCTCGAAGATATGTAAAGTCTGCCAACTCGCATTGGGTCAGCGTGGTGGACTATGGCCTAACCCTTCTCACACTGAGAAGAAGCCCGTGCTCAGCAGTTGGACAGTTTAATACAGGGCTTATATTATAACACTGATGTGCTTGCTTGCGCTGGCATGGGTGCTTTGCGACGATGGTTTACACGATGCATGCAACACACGCCTGAACTTGCGCATGTTATCCATGTCGTATGCTCTATAATTAGAACCCTCCATGTAACATTAGCATGAGGCGTGAAACACGCTAGCGAAGGCTCAAACGAAAAACTATATTTCAAACAAGGCCTAACTAAAGATATGATGCTTACGATCGGACTAAAGTAGGATGGTTACACTTCTAAACACTATAAATAAATAAAACATTATTATTATTATTATTACTTCAAGACAGACGAAGCAGGTATCAGCTTACCTCTTATTCTTAATCTAACTAGACGCCCCATCGTTAGCGACATGTATCCGGATGGGTCTTAGCTACATAGAGTCTCGCTACACTAAGATCATACTGAAAACTGTAGTCAAAACAAAACTATATTTAAAGACTAAACTAAAAAAGGAACTTGTTGCTTATAAAAATTACATCATTTTATGTTGTTCTTCTCTTCGGTCTAATATTACTCAGTTTTTACTTACTTAACATTATTTTTAGACAAGTACGAACGTTCATCAATCACCTCAAACTTAATTACTAGAAGTTAATAAATGGCAGCAGCTTCATAATATCGGCAAAATATTCAAGTCTATATCGTCGGCTTATTGCAAGAACTCATTAACTGCAAAAAATCACTAAATACGTTTTTATCTATAATGGACTCATTTTGACACATTCTACCAAATGCAAAAACTCACTTATTTCTATCTAGTCAATTTTAGGCGTTACGGCCTTTGCCATAAAATAAATAACTACAACTATGGAAGTCAGGCATTTACAAATAATCACTAAGCTGCACAAGTTATTTTTATTAAATGGATAATTATAAAAAAATCTGCATACAATATTATACAGAACTCATTTTCACCATGTAATTAACTTTATCAAAACAAGTGTAGCATAAAAAGCCTATAATTAAGTTTCGATAAAATTTATTATTTGCATTTAGTTAGTTTCTGTAATGAAACATTTATTACAATTGCACAATAAGTAATCTTAATGATTTTTATCGAAATTAATTTGATATTAATCATATTATTAAAATTTCCCTAAAATGATTTATTGCTTTTAGTTATTCTTTTTATTTTGTCGATCGCGTAATTTAATTAAATTAACATCGGTTAAAAGAAGATCTTGCAGGCTACGTGGATCCTTGATTGTAGTTTAGTGAGTTATTCATGGTTAGGTCAAATGTGACAAAACAGGTTGTCTAGGGAACGCGGGGCAAAGAACGAACGCGGGCTTTTTGAAACTTCGCGCGGGTGCGGCTGACTGGCTCCCTCGCTCAGTTCGCGGCGAGATACAGTGATTACTACGCGTGTTATTGAAGTTAATGATTTCTGACAAAATGCAAAGAAATAAATGTTTAAAACAAGTACGAGGACGCCAGATGTTGGAGCAATTAAACCATATTAAGGAGAATATTAATATTATTGTAAAGGACGTTTCTACGGAAAATGCGACCATTATTTACCTATGTACATTGTATGAGATTCTCTTTTTACCTAACAGATTGAAGGTAAAAAAGCAGGTAGGTTGATAAAATTACTAACCACTATATACCTAGGACTTTTTTTGCTGTTGTTTATGTAACTTACTTTCACGCCTGTTCATCTCCTTATTTAGCAATAATTTCTATCTACTTACCTACATGCACGTTGGTGTTCCAGTACTTCAACTTATAACTTAGAGTTTAACCTACCAACCTATAACAAAGCTAACGAAATGAGATAAAACATGAAAACATTTCATATGAGAGAATAAGACCAAGATGCATAATACTTGCCGTCGAATGTACATAGGTCAAAAAAGGACAGTGTTTATCTCATAATTTTGGTGGAGGTTTTGTGATATCTAGGTATTTTTTGTTGATAGCGTTAACTAAAAGAAAGCACTTACGAAAGAGAGAAAGAGATATTGCAAGAGCGAAGTCAGAGCACATCGGTAGAATTGGCGAGAGACTTGAGCGTCTTCCTTCGGGAACTCGTGCATTCTGGTCTCTTGCCAAAGCTATTGAAGGAAATTTCTGCTAGCCATCCTTTCCACCCCTACACATGAGAAATGATTCGTTGGCCCACAACGCAAAAGAGAAAGCCAATCTTCTGGACAAAGTCTTTGCCTCCAACTCGACTTTGTATGATGGGGGACACGAACCACCTACCACACCGCGGTGTGAGGGTTGTATGCCAGATATCCGGTTCTACCAAAGCTCAGTGCGCTTAGCACTTCTATCCTTTGATATTAATAAGACGAGTGGGCCTGATGGAAACCCTCCTATTGTGTTGAAGATGTGCGCTCCAGAATTGGAGTCGGTCTTAACGCGACTTTTTCGACTCTCTTACTCTTTTTGCATAGTCCCGACATCATGGAATTTTGCAGCATTGATCCACCTGATCCCAAAAAAAGGCAACCGCTCAAATCCGTCCAAATTCAGACCGATAGCCATAACACCCCCGTTTTCTCGAAGATAATGAAATCCATTGTCAACTGTCAGATCTTTCGGTACCTAGAAAATCATCAGCTACTTATTGACCAGAGTACGGCTTCCGTAACGGTCGGTCGGCAGGTGATCGTCTAGTATACCTGACATATCGTTGGGCACATCGAGATAAAGGAGGAAGCCTTGGCGGTTAGTTTGGACATAGCGAAGGCCTTCGATCGTGTCTGGCACAAAGCGCTTCTTTCGAAGCTCCTTCCCGAGAGATTATACGAATAGATCATTAGCTTTTTAGGAGACAGAAGCAATAAGGTCGTAGTCGACGGTGAATGCTCTAACTCCATGTCTGTAAATGCTGGTGTCCCGCAAGTCTGTGTGCTATCGCCTAATCTGTTCCTCCTTCATATCAATGACATATTGCAAATTAGCAGCATTCATTGTTATGCGGATGACAGCACGAGCGATGCTCTCTATACTGGCCGCGCTAACATCTCTCGGCAAAACGTCATTGAGAGCCGAAACAAACTTGTGTATGAAATTGAGACCTCTTTGAAGAAAGTCTCGGATTAGGGCAGACTTAATTTGGTCCGATTTAACCCCACAAAGTCTGCGCGTACAGCAAAAAACTACCGTTGGTCGTATCTCCTAGTTTTGAGAACATTCCCATAACTGCCTCAGCCAATATTGGAATACTTGGTGTCGACATATCGAGCGAATTCCAGTTTCGCGGCCAATTAGAAGGTAAAGCTAAATTAACTTTGAAAAGCTTGGCGTGCTCAACTGATCGAGACAGTATTTCAGGCCTGCCCACTGCCCACTACTTTATAAGGCGCAGGTTCGGCCTCACATGGAATACTGTTCTAATCTTTGGGCAGGGGTACCCCAGTACCAGCTTCTCCCTCTGGACCGCATTCAACGGAGGGCGACTCGAATCGTCGACTGCCAGGATGTTTCAAATCGGCTAGACGCCTTGGCGCTGCGTAGAGATGTAGCCTCGCTATGCATCTTCTATCGCTTTTACTATGGGGAGTGCTCCGAGGAATTGTTCGTACTGATCCTGCCGCCTCTATTCGCCATCGTCCTACGCGACAGCATTTCCATTCCCATCATTTAGATGGTTGGCAGTCCACAACTGTGCGTTTAACCAAAAATGTTCTGCTTTGCACAACAAAACTATAGAATGATCTGTCGCCAGCGGTATTTCCGGACCAATACGACTTTCAAAAAAAGAGCGTACTCTTTTTTAAAAGGCCAGCAACGCACTTGTGACTCCTCGGGTGTCCATAGGCAGTGGTAATCGCTTACCATCAGGCGATCCGTCTGCTCGTTTGTCTCCTATCCCATAAAAAAAAGAAAATTACCTATTTATTTGAAGACTGAATTACATGGGATGTTTTTTTATGATAAAATATAGTTATTTTGTTTGTTTTGAAGAATTTAATTTGTTTTTCAAATGACTAGCAAGGTTTTATTTAGATTAATACTGGTTATCCCTTTTTTTAAATAAACGTTTGATTAGAATTTCGTTGTTTTATTACAATTTAAGAAATAATTAATTCACATACCGAACAGACTTACAGTAGCAAGAAGTCATTAAATATTATATATTGTTTTAAAAATATATATTTCTTTGTAGGACTAGCGACTCTCGCTTGTTTCAATTACTAGACATATTAAACAAATCTAAAACATTAACTTAGGATAATATGGGCAAATCAACACAACCACTAACTAATTCGAACTAAAATACCGTTTATCTCAGAATAGTGAATATGTCACATAATGACTTCTTACAATAAGCCGACGATATTTTGAAACACTTATAGCTCTTCATACTTAATTAAAATGCAATTATGATATACAAATTTTTCCACGGTTTCGCTCGGGAACAATACTTTTTACCGGGATAATATATGGCCTTTTCTGTACCCCTGAAAAAGTGCATGACGATCGGTCGCATCGTTAAAGCGTGAAAGCGTAACAAACAAACTCATATTAGCAGTTACAAGAATTGATTACGATATATTTGAATAGCTATTCATATTGAGTGATATAGGCACATAATTACAACATTAATCATAGAGTATTTATATCGATATTGGTAGATTTTTCGATCAAGATGACCTTACCAACAATCAACAATCTCCTAAAGCTTTGTTATTGCAAGCGAATGAACAAGACACCGTATAACAGAATGTATAGCTGCCTCACATTCATAATTGTGGTAGCAGTTGGTACGGCCCCTGACACACCATATTTCGTTTCTTAACAGGCACTAGAAACTAGTTTTCTAGAAATCAAAACTCAACAGACCCAATTATCCTCTTTGGCAGAATATAGTCCACCATCAATCATGATCATCATCAATAAAAGCAATCTCAGAGGCCATGAAGTGCACATAAGCCCGTACATACAAGAACTATGTAAGTACGTAGCAACCTTCGAGCATGGCGAGGGTACAGGGACCGGACCTTCATAACCGAGCGCCGATATTACGTAAGGGGGTGTAAATTAGGGTCCCAAATACCTCTTTATAGAGATTGCCTGTCCGTTTTGGGAGCGAGTCACGTAATAATATTGTGGCCGACCTAATCGTCCAAATACGTTGTATCGTACGGTATTTACTGAACGCATTCGAACTCCCCTTTGCGTTCAACTGCTTTTGTAATGCCACTGTTTTCATGCACTTTATTGCATTGTGGGGTGAAAACACAGTGTTTACTCTAGAGAATTTTGGGTTCGAATTCGCGGTTGTAATATTGCGAAAGTGAATTTAGAAGTCGATGTCATTTTAGAACATTTTCCATTCCGTAGAACGATCGTATTTTGATGTGGCTGTGGATTTCAAATATTCAACAGTGGTTTTATAATTAAAGAATTTTCGCAATTTTATATTTTAGTAGATTGCTATACCGAGAGTTAGCTTGCATCACGTTATTTGGCTGAGTGAGATACATATTTACTCGGGATAAAACTTACCCTCATTCCTAAAGTACTACGACTATTTTTATTCAAAAAGTTATGTCGTTTCATTGTTCCTTTTCTACGTGAAGAAAGAATAAGCAAATACATTTACACGTTTATAATATTTAAGCTAGAATCACTATGCAAAGTTATTATTAAAGTTAAATTAATAATGGTAGTATAAATTGACTTTTGATACTAAGACGAAAAGACGGTCTCGGTATCGACTGCAGTAAGTCGCGCTTTTAACACACGGGCGCAATTATCACGCAAGATTTTTTTAATAGCAGTTCGGAGTCTGGAACTTTGCCTGGTAGACAGCAATAGACTCGCCCATCATTATTATTACACACACACAGTTGAGCTCTTACAGAATTCAACCCTAAAGAGATGAATGGTGTAAAAAAAAACAATTCAAACACGAGTTTCGTTATTAAGATTTTTTGGGACGCCGATTACGAAAATTGCATTTATATTAAACTCCACATAGGCAGGCATAGTATATAGCACTATAAATATCCTAATATTATAATATAATTATGTTTGTTTGTTTGTAATCGACAAACTCTGAATATATTAAACCAACTTTAATAATTCTTTCGCCAATAGAACGCTACTTTATCCTGAAGTAACATAGGCTATATAACATCACACTACAAGCCACGAAAGCGAAGCAGTAATCATAACCGTGGGTGAAACCGCGAGGACAGCTAGTCCAAATATAAATTTCGGAATAACGAGAAAAAGTCACGTAAAAAAAAGTAACCTTGTAAAAAGGTATAAAACAGTGTTAATTGAAAACATTTTCTATTTATTTTATTATCCTTAGTTTTCCGCCCGTTATAAGGTTTCCGAACCGCCTCTTACACCGTGGGCGGCCTTTAATATGTATGTTTATGTTATGTTTAAAACATTGAACGGTTTTCTTTTGTTATCGTGATTTTGATTAATAAAAGTGGAAACTTAATTCAAGTAACTAAGTGGAAACCTGAATTTGAATTTCATAAACGTATTCTATTTATTATGTATGTATGAATTGTATTACCTAATTTGTTTAAAACTTATTCGTATTAAGTAAGCTATGATAGTCTGTCATAACATAGACAATGTTTACGACGCCGAAGGAGAACATGAAGGTATTATCACATATTTTCGAGCTAATTCCAATCCATATAATTATTATCCCGATTACTGTCAAGGAATAACATTACTCCAGAGGTAGGAAACGAATGCGTCTTCTCTTAAACCTTAGGCATTGTACCGACACTAGGATAGGCTGGCTCGAGACCACTATATTACCTAAGATAAATCATAGAAATAACCTTTTATTGTGACACAGCGGTAGTACTGTCCAGACTCCTTGAGTAGGAAATGGGCTGGAACGCTCATTATTTGCGCTGGCAGCAAAGCATCTCGCTATACAAAGAATTGGCAACACACTAGTGACCTGCCTGATTTGGAAAGCGTAACCGACTGCAGTTACCGCTTAGCGTCCGGCAGGCCGTAAACTCGATCCGGGACCCCGAATACTGATACTCAGAATGAATGGATAAGTACCCATGACTGACGCTTTTGTCCCATTCCGACATCTACCCTTATAAACTTACAGTAGCGATATCTCAGATTACATACATACGAATTATTCAGATGCGATTACAATATTAGATTACCGAAGATAGCTTGGGTGTGCCTAGTCTTGCATAGTAGGTACCGTTGTGAACAACTGTATTCGAATATGAGTCGAATGCAGTTACGCGCATCAATACCTTACACTCGACATACACTTGTCAATGGTGTACCCAATGGACTAATGAGGCAGGTTATCCATCCATATAATGGTACCGTTCATGAACTATTGTCATTAATAGTTGTCGGTACGCCAAACTATAGGATAGAGTATGTAATTTCCTTAGTATATATGATACACATGTGATTAAGCTTACTATCATTGGCTATTCCAATGGCTATTTGGCTATTCTATTAATTGAATTTATTGATGTATTCAAAAAGAAAACTTATGACTTTGAATATTATATTATTAGATGCCCTAGACCTATACTTATACGCTTACTATGAAACATTGACAGAAATAGACCAGTTTCCCTTGTTGGTATATTGGTAGGTACTTTAATTGCGTCCTACTCCGAACGCTTCTTATTTACCTAAGCTCTCACACGCAACGTATACGGTCGCCTTATAGCGTATGTCACCAAGAACGTCCGACCTAAATGATAACTGATAAATCTGATAATACAAGCACTATCCTATTCTCGACAAACCGATATATGTAAACGAACGCAAAAAAGTGGCTTGCACATGGAAAATATTATCTTAGTTCTTTCTTTTAAATTCGTAATTTATTTTGTTATCAGTCAAAGCGCGGACACAGATCCCAGACAAGCCTAAGAATGCATACCTAAGTCCTATGCACTAGACTCTAGACAATGCAACAAGATATGTTTTAAATAATTGTTAAAATTGATAATTATTTGAGAAATACAATACTGACTTAAATATAAATCTCAATATTCTCAATAGTAAGAAACAAACGATGCATTTCGATCAGATTAGATGACAGCTTTTTGTACGACGGATGTGACAACAAAACGCACCACACGCAGCCTACCTGATGGTAAGAGGTTATTGTAACCTATAACCACTTGTAATCCTATTGACCACGTCTTGCGCAACATGAGGAATAGGAATTAAAAAAGGGATAAGAGAGGTGCATATACGAGCCAGTCAACCTCTTAATAATCTGGCGAAACGCAGTGTTATTTCTCTTACGCCGGTTTCTTATACCTATGAAGTTGTTATTTACCAGGACGAACTGGCTCATTAGTAATGTTAGCAAACAAACAGCAAAGCAGGCTATTCCATTCAAAAATGTTTGTGTATATTCTTTTAGTGAAAAATTCCTTTATCATCATCCTCTCTATAGAATCTTCGCGGAGTAAGTAAGTACTTTGCCTGAGCATATGTTAATCTCATTCACAATAGCTGTTCAGATTTCCTCATCGATTTAAAGCGCTGCTAGCTGATGGAAATTGCTTCCGGATTTGATATCTATAAGCTCTTATTTAATATTGGATCTTTTCGATTGGTTCCGGTAATATTTTATATGTATAATAATAATAATAATAATAAGCCCCCTAAAAACCAACCACACGTCCTGATCGACCATCTGATCACGTGGGGGGCGGACAAACGACAATAGAAACTTTACTGGCGTGGCTAACGTGGCACTGGTAGGTGAGTAGATAGGAGTAGGACCCAAGCTAAGATGGAACAGCATACGCCGAGAGCTGCGTGGCTAAGGGGGAGCTTAGTCGCTAGTATGAGGACTCTGGAGACCAGGGAATCTTTAGTTTTATTTGCCCTTACCACGGTGAATGCAGGGCTCTGCCGTGGCGGACTGATATGTCTCTTGCTACTCGTGGGAAAATGATGAGAAAATACAATACAAAAAAATATAATCTTAGATCGCTTCCCGGGGGTCGCCGGGGCTCAATTAGTGATGATGATACTATGTCTTTATTTTCATCTGTGCCTTCTACCCGTCCTTCGTATATGACTAGAAGCACAACTACATCATCCACTACTAGTAAGCTCGATAGTGTTGTGCAAGAGGTCAATCTTGACATAGAACTTGCACCCACCTCGGGCACAACGCGCAAAAGATGGACGTCTGAAATGAACAAATTCATACTGCGCACTTACCTTCAGCTCACTGCACTAGATACAGATACAAAAACTTACTTAGAACCACTTCACACAAAATTCATAGAAAAATACCCAAATATGCAAGTAAGCCGACAAAGAGTAGGAGACCAACGCAGAGCCATAATACGTAATAAACTACTACCACAAACAGTAATAGATCAGATACGACACGAAATCACAGAGGAATTAGAAAAACTACACACAATGTCCTACACACAACACACACACATCTCTTCTAATAGTAATCAACAATACTCAACCGCCACTCACTTAACACACTTGCAACCTATCAACTCATTGAAAATCAAACCTCAAAATACAGCACAAACCCGTATGCGATGGACCAATGAGCACAATGAAACAATAATAAAGTCTTACTACCGAATAACAAACCTCGGCTCAAACGAAACAGCATACCGGAAACCAATGTATGAAGATTTTATTAATAAATTCCCTTCACTCTCACATTTAAGTGAGCAGCGCATAGCAGACCAGAGAAGAGAGATAATAAATAATAAATATATTTGCAAAGATCGACTGGATACTTTAAAACAACAAGTATCAATAGAATTAAGATCAAAAAATAATTGCTCAAACAGTCCAGCTACTAGAACAATAAATACAAACATAAACATTACAACCTACAACACTGAAATAAATATAAATGAAAACACTATTGAAGACACCCAAACAATACCTATAGATAATATTGACACGAATCCCATTCACGAACTGTTAACTGAATTAGATACAAGTATAGAAAGACACCCACATATCGACGAAACTTTTCAACAATCATTTCAGTTCTACAAAGACACTGAAGCTACAAATAGAGCGTATATTCCTAGACAAAAACCATCTAAAAACCTAGCTAGCATAATCAATTACATAAACCAAATTATTTTGCCAGAAAACACGAATATAGACACTGATTTCCACACATTACAAACGGTTATATACTGTGCAGCTTGGACTGCTGCTAAAGTTAATGGATCGAAGATTACTCTCAAAAAGAATGAAACGCAGCAACAAACTACAAAAGACCGAATGCCAAACTAGCAAAGGCGTCTAGAACAAAAAGTAGACGATTTACGAATTAAAATAGGCCGACTGACTCAATTTAAAAACGGCAATAGAAGTAGAAATGTTGTTAAGTATGCTAATAAAATAATCGAACAATATAAAACCCACACCGTTCATGAAGAGTTAAATACACAACCCATACATGTATTAGACACACTGAAACAAAAACTTTCAGTCGTAACAGGTCGGCTACAGCGATACAAAGCATGCACATTAAGAAAACAACAAAACATCCAATTCACTCACAACGAAAAACTATTCTATCGCAACATCAGACAAATAACTACTAATACACAAGAAAATAGAGTAAACGGAACAACTAACACTCCTATTCCAAAAATAGTACATAATTTCTGGGAAAAAATATGGGCAGTCCCCATTCAGCACAATACTGAAGCTGAGTGGATACAAACTGAAGTCACTAACAGTAGCACACAGATACAACCAATGACCTTTGAATACATATCTCCACAAATATTTCAAAAGATACTTAGCAATTTACATAATTGGAAATCACCCGGATCAGATTACATTCATAGCTACTGGTACAAAAAATTTACTAATATCCACACCTATTTACATAACTATATTAATAATTTCATCCAAGATCCTACAACTATTCCATCTTATTTAACATCAGGCAAAACTTTTATGATACCTAAAGATCGTAATGACCTTTCAAACTCCGCAAAATATAGACCTATCACATGCTTACAGAATCTTTACAAGATCATCACATCGTGCTTATCTGAATTAATATACCAACATATTAATGCCAATAATATATTAGCTGAACAACAAAAGGATGTCGCAAATTTAGTCAAGGATGCAAGGAACAAATAATAATAGATTCCGTTATACTTAAGCAGGTCCAGAAAACCCGATCAGATCTTTTTAGTATGTACATCGACTACAAATAAGCATATGTCTCAGTACCTCATTCTTGGTTACTAAAAGTTCTAGAAATTTATAAAATACACCCTCAATTATCACATTCTTAAAAACTATAATGACAAAATGGTCTACTGTTCTCTCACTATCTACCTCAACAGAAGTAATAGAAACTAACACGATCCGTATACAAAGAGGCATTTTTCAAGGAGATGCTCTCAGCCCGCTATGGTTCTGTCTAGCTTTAAATCCTCTCTCTAACATATTGAATTCTACCTCCATAGGATACCCCTTTAAACACACAGATACTGACGGACAGACTTATACATTAAGCCATTTACTTTATATGGACGATATTAAACTTTATGCTAATACTGAGAGTCAATTGTATGAACTAGCTAATCTTACGGAACTATTTACAAAGGACATAAAAATGGAATTCGGTATAGACAAATGCAAAATAAATTCGATTAAAGCAGGACAGAATTATCGACATCAATACACACTAGATACGGGCAAAAACATAGAATCTCTAGACGAATGCGAAACTTACAAATATTTAGGGTATAACCAGTCACTACAAATAAACCATAAAGACACAAAACAAAGACTGACGCTACAATTTCAACACAGACTGAACACAATACTAAAAACTCAACTTAATTCTAGAAACACCATAAAGGCTATCAACACATTTGTCATTCCTCTACTTACCTACTCTTTTGGTATAATAAATTGGACGAAGACCGACCTTAAAAATGTACAGCGAAATATTAACACATCAATGACGAAATTCCGTAAAAATCATCCAAGATCCTGTCTGCAAAGATTAACTTTACCTAGAAAAGAAGGAGGGAGAGGACTCATCGATATATTGAACATACACAATAAACAAATAACATCCCTTAGACAATACTTTTTTACCAAAACTGAACTTTCCGCGCTGCACAGATCAGTAATACATAACGACGAGAAATTTACACCACTAAACCTCAAAGATGAAACAGAGCAGAAGAACGAAAAATTAACCGATAATAAAACTAAACTCGCAATTTGGACTCAAAAAGCTCTGCATGGAAGACACCGTCACGACTTATGTCAACAAAATGTTGACAGAGAGGCATCGAACGCATGGCTAAGCCGAGGTGAACTCTTCCCCGAAACTGAGGGTTTCATGATTGCTATACAAGACCAAATAATAGAAACAAAAAACTATAGGAAACATATGATAAAGAACCTGCACACTGACACTTGCCGAAAATGCAATAGCACATCAGAAACAATACAACACATAACAGGCGCATGCAAGTCAATAGCTCAGACTGACTACAAACATAGACACGACCAAGTAGCCAATGTCATTCACCAAAAACTTGCACATCAATACAACTTTATAGAATCATTCACAGCATACTATAAATATAGCCCCCAAACTATACTAGAAAATGCCACAACAAAATTGTACTTCGACCGAGCTATACTCACTGATCGAACTATCCATTACAATAGACCAGACATAACGTTAATTAATAAAACAACCAAAACAGGATACCTTATAGACATTGCCGTACCAAATACACACAACCTACAGACCACAATAGCAGAAAACTTAGTAAATATATTGAATTAAAAGATGAAATAACTCGAATATGGCATTTACAAAAAGTTATCATTGTCCCTATAGTTCTCTCAACCACAGGAGTCATACCAAAACAACTACACCAATTTCTTAAAACCTTAAACTTACCACCAAAAACTTACTATCTTCTGCAAAAGGCAGTAATACTAAACGCGTGCCGATTGGTAAGGAAATTCTTACAATGCGAACCGGATAATACGCCATCGCTAACACACGTACCCACTTCGTACACAATCACAAACTAATACTAAAACTAGCCTGATGTATACTTGGCTTAGGCCCGTGCCATCAGTTTCTTACCGGCTAGCCGAGAAAAATAAAATGAAAGTATAAAAATAATAAGAATAATAATATTCTATCACATACACACAACACCATCTAGCCCAAACTAAGCAGAGCTTGTACTATGGGTACTAGACAATGGATAAACATACATATATACTTTTTTTTTTTAAATACATACATATTATACATAGTATAGGTACTGACTTGATTATAATCCAAGCTTATCATCTAACTAATTAAACGAATTGCAGCAGCGAGTCCAGTAAGAAACTAAACGATCTAACTTTGGACACAAATTGTATAAAATTAGATCATGTAAATGATTCATAATAGATTATAATAATGGTTTCTTGATAAAATATGAATTTTGTAAATAAACATAGGTTTTTTATAGAATTACGAAATTAAAAATCGGATAATCTGCAATTGCGTTATAGGTTCACGTCCACAATATTTTATACAACTATATGAAAATAAATTTTATTATTTAGTATCAGTTTCAATCTAAAAAAGATAAACAATTCACATTCTCGATGGCGTAGTGGTTAGTGTAACCGACTGGCACACATGAGGTCGTGGGTTCGATTCCCGCACAAGTCAAACATTTGTGTGCATGAACATGGATGTTTGTCTTGGGCTGGGTGTTTCTATGTATAACATGTATATATTAACAAAAAAAGAAGTATATATGTGTGTTTATCCATTGTCTAGTACCCATAGTACAAGCTCTGCTTAGTTTAGGCTAGATGGTGTTGTGTGTACCTATGTGATAGAATATTATTATTATTTTTATTTTATATTAAATTCAGGTGCGAATGCAATGATTTAAGTCACCTCTCTAAACCATAGCTCTCAACCATTAAACAAAAATGTTGTGGTCGACAGGTAGTAGTTCCAAGCGCTTTGTAACATAAAGAAAACACTATTGCAAGAGACAACTTTCAAAAGAAATAAAAATTCAGCTAACTTACTGCATTTTCTGCAAAAATATATCATCTAGACGGCTCAAAAGTTATTTAAAATTGTGTATTTTCAAAACAATCAAAAAAAGGCTGCGTAAAATTTTCAAAGTAACTTCGGTCACTGTTTAGAAATAATATGATATGATTTAAGAATGTACATACAGGTAAATCTCAATGGATACCAGAATCTCTAGACATATCATATTATTACTTCTGTTAAATGTTTTAGACGGTAAAATATTAAACAGAAATTATGTGACACAGCGACATATAAGTTATCAGAGATAAGTTGACGTTTTACATCATACAAAGCAAAAAATAATATGTAAGAAGCTGTCTATTTATTAGCGCGACTATAGATAAATTTACGGTAAGTTACTTCATCTCAACCGTTCGAAGTCTACTGTAAAACATAAATTTCTACAGCGATTGGCTCACCGCCACTTCGATGTTGGTTGTCTGTAGTTGGGAACGTTCCATTTTACAATAACCCGACTGTGGTCACCAATGTAAATGCTTTCTTAATTCAACTTTGTTTCAGATTTTTTTAGGCTGTATCCGAATTCCTTTGCTAGATTTTATCATGTAGACTGGCTATCAAAACTCTTTGCATAGACTAAGCTTTTTATGAGCATTGATAAATAATTCTATATCATCATGTAAAATTGCTATTTTACATGCAACAGAAATTCGACATTTCCAAATTTTTGCTGTGTTTGACCGAAAATCAGCAAAACTTTAAATTCTTATCTTGTTATCGGCAGTGCACTATGGCCTATATTATTTTACAGCGCATTGCCATTTGCATTTCATCACACTCGTCCTCAAAAAAATCCTATCCGCATACTTATTTTCATCTTATTTTATTATTATTATTATTTCTACATTTCACTTTGTTACTTACTTTACTTTGTTAAGAGCTAAAGTGTATGTTGAACTATTATATTATCTATGTGTGGTTTCAAAACGCTGTTATATGAAAAATAATCTTAGGTACCTACTTGTGACTTTCGTGATTTCTGCCGTCTATCTTTTACTCCATATAATACTTAAATGCACTCACAACATATACACAAAACTATCAGTTGATTGGCTTAAATTTTAGTTTCCATCTTACAAACATTTGCCCACTTTTATACATTCGCGTTGCATGATTTATAAAACGGAAAACGGGTATTGACGCTATCATGCTCAGTATTCACGTACCTTTACGAAAGGCTTAACACTTCGGCCAGGTTGCACTGACCGTGATCACAAGAAGACTGGAGTGGCGATGTCATAGTTTCGTTTGTAGGGTAGATGATTCTTAATCCAGCTGCACATTTTGTTTTTTCTCTATGTACCCTCATATTTTACACTAACTGTGTCCGTATTCCGAGACTTAGCCAACTGCAAATGAAAAGAGATTATGTCACTATAATTACTGAAGTTAGAAGTCCTCCTTCAGAATGAAAGTCTTATGCTTGTGATTTCAATCGCGTCACGCATAATCCTAAGATAGTATTAGCTATCTGTGGAGAGAACTAGCGGACGACGAAACGCAATCCAGGCCCGGCTTCAAGTAAATGCTCTGCTGTTGCCGACTTATTTGTCTGTAAATTACTATCGTTGATTATGTTGTATAAGGCTTTCCATCAGTAAAAATATTTAATATTGGTTCAGTAATTACATAAAGTGCACGATATATATAAACGAAGAAAGTTTACCTCGTTATAATAGAAAGATTGAAACTATAAAAGAAAGATCACTAAATGCAGAGTCACACACATAAATAAAAGAAAATAACGCTGCAGTTGACAGTTTGTATCCAATCAATTTACCCAACCCCCTTTTAACATTGGAAAATTTGCGCAAAAAATTCGCGTTAATGATTTCATCTACCCTCTTCATTGTTACGGTTGGGTGTAGAGGCGGCTGTACACATTGGGCCAAGGTAGTGGGCCAGCGTGTTGGGCCAACGTGCAACGTGTAGAGATCTACTTGGCGGTATCAACATCGGGCGTTTGTGCACTACAAGGAATTTTACTGTCCGGCAGTTAAATTTTTTATGGTCCGATATGGCACGCCCTAAATGTATATATTAGTTTGTGCACTATACGTAATTTTACCGTCCGACATTTTACTTTTCTTTGGTCCGAGATGACAGTAATGAAAAACGTGTTTATGCTTGTGCACTGCGTCCGCGTTATTCATGAGCGGGAAAGGCGGGCGCGGGGAAAGGGGGGAAAAACTCATTGTTCCTAGCGTAATTACGCGTGCGTGGCGTGTAGTTTCAAAGAGAGCAACCGTAAAATGCGTCGTACCAATCCGAGTAAAGACGGACAAGTGCACAAGCCAATCATCCGTTGTTTTCATGCCACATCGGATCGTAAAAAATCGGACTGCCGGACAGTAAAATTCCTTGTAGTGCACAAACGCCCATACCGCCAAGTAGATCTCAACACGTTGGCCCATCACGTTGGCCCAACACGTTGGCCCAACACGCTGGCACACTACCTTGGCCCAATGTGTACAGCCGCCTTAACACTCAGCGCCAATCGCGTGTCTGTTGACGGATGGGCATAGCTATAGATTAATAGTAAATAGAGAATATACCATAGACGCGTGCCGCCGAAACGGACTCCTGTCAAAGCCGTCAACTGCACGTGCGGTTGATGCCGTTTTCACGCCTTTTCTGGAAGCATAGATATCCGGTGCTTGCGCTCTTATGATTGATTTACATTCGATTATTTTTATTAAAGATGATGTAGGGTAAATATTAAAAGTCCAGATGCACTTCTCCATAAAGTGAAATCTATAATGCTTTCCTTGCAACAAAAAAAGTATTTCTAGTTATGGTAGATGTTTGAAAATCGAATATTAATAGTTACGTGCTGTTAAAAAAATATAACAACGGGTGTACCTATTTAAAAAAAATTATTAATTCCCTATTTTATGATTAATTTTTTTAGATTTTAGAGACGTATAAACATAACACAATATTAGTCAACGGTTTATGATTTTCTTCCATTTATCCCATTTTGTTTCATGTTCGAACGTATTTGTATTTCGACCACTTTTTTTAGTGATTGAGCTAAAGTAAACGTCGTCATTGGTCTTATTATAAACTAGCTGTTACCTGCGACTTCGTCCGCGTAGATTTTAACTAAAAACTGTCTCCGCGGAATCCTGTTTTTTTTCTAAAATCAAAGTAGCCTAAGTTACTCCTTATAACATCAGCTATCTGCCAGTGAAAGTCCCGTCAAAATCGGTTCAGCCGTTTCGGAGATTAGCCGGAACAAACAGACAGACAGACAAAAATTTTAAAATATATGTTTTCGCATAAGTACCTTATATACTTTCATATGCATTAGCTAAAAAGCTGTTATTTTGACATTACAAACAGACACTTCAATTTTATTTATTTGTATAGATTATTTTGTTCACCGATAACCTATCATTATTTAAAATACCTGTCGTTTGCCATAAAGTTAGACAGGTTTATATTTTAAAGTCTAAATCCTGCCTAAGCTGGAACACAAAACAAATGGCTCAATTTATCTTTTTTTGGCAACGGAACGTATTCGGTCTACTCGTATCTGACTATAATATATTTCGCTGTCTAACCTGAAAAAAGTTTTGCACTGTAAATATGGCACAGCGTATATTGCAAAAAAATGCTTTAAAAAATCCACACTGGAAATTTTAATGTGTCGGTTAAAAACCGGTCAAGGGCGTTTAAAGTTTGCTCGCGGCCTGGGGGTTCCGTGTTGTAGCTATCATTTCCGTGTGTATTTTACAAAGGGTATGTAGGTGACACAATGTTTGACTTGCAGCTATAAGCCGTCCTTTTGATGTTATTTACTGAATTTTTTTATAAAAGCAAGATTTTTTGTAAAAAATATATAAAGCTTTTGTTTATGAAAATACTATATCTACTGCTATTTAATATTGGATACACTCTCGCCAAATCTTGACCTTAATTTTGACTTCCTTATTAGTAAAATGATATGGAGTATATACATATAGATAACACTCCTCCAGACCTGCCTTTTTTTACTCGACTAGTCTTCAGATAATGTCCAATTCAACAGTACAGGAGATTATCTGATGTGAAATTTCTATTCATTATAACCATCTTGTGTGAACGCAGAATACTGGAATTTTTCGGACACATTGCCCGCAAAGACGGTCACAACATCGAACAGCTGATGGTGACAGGCAAGGTTGACGGCAAAAGACCAAGAGGCCGCAGTCCAACGAGATGGTCGGACCAAATCCGATCGTCGCATAATACCAATCCCCACAAAGCCCTCCACGAAGCAAAACACCGGAACAGATGGAGGGAGTTAGTCCATGAGAAAACGATTCAGCGGGGGCGTCACGACCCTCAGTAATGAGGAATACGACGCGAGGAAGGAGAACCATCTTGGTGGTCACGCTCAGGTTCCTGACGAGCAATCACAGGATATCCTAAGAAATGAAGGCACCGGTATCTCTTGACCCCCTGTTACCTTCCATCAATTTTGATATGACGTCGCGTCACTACACTATTACGATAGACTTAGAATATTTTCGCTAGACTATTACGTACCTACTTTATTTAAATTTAAATATCGAACTCCGTTCCTTCCCCTCCCTTCTCTGAAGAACACTCCACTGGTGATACGTGACAGTCTCTCCATCTTAGGTATGGATCTTTGCCGCTCCCTTAACCAGAAAACCTATATCGAGAGCGTCATTAAGCAAGCTTCGCGAAAACTCGGAGTTCTGAACAGGGTGAGGCGGTTCTTCACGCCTGGGCAACTGTGCCTATTGTATAAGGCACAAGTGCGCCCTTGCGTGGAGTACTGTTCTCATCTTTGGGATGGCTCCGCGCAGTACTTGCTGGACGCTCTCGACCGGTTACAGCGGCGGGCTGTCCGTATCATCGGAGATCCAGAGGTCACGAGTTCACTGGAACCTCTGCAACTCCGTAGAGACATTGCCTCATTGGCATGTTTCTACAGAATATACCACGGGGAGTGCTCTGAAGAGTTAGAGTCCACCTTATCCCGCCCTCCCCTTTCCTATCCAGAACAACGCGTGCTGGGCTCAGATGCCATCCTTACACGGTAGAGTCGATCAGAGCGCGTACCAAAAAGTTTGGGTCCTCATATCTCTGCCGAACGACCAAGGCATGGAATTCTCTGCCAAGGCACGTGTTTCCTTCTTCCTTCAATCCTGGGTTCTTTAAGCGGGGCGTGAAAAAGCATCTTCTCAGGCCGTCAAAGTAGAGACCTCAACATCGCCTCGGCTACTGTGGGGGCGATGTGGAGGCCACTGCTCTTAGACCACACGACTGCTTACCATCAGGTGGAGTGTGGTCATTTTGACGAGCAAAATAAAAAAAAATAAAAAGAATGGATGTTTTAGATAGCTATGAAACTACATTTATGCAATGCACACGAATTCACGGCCGTATATTGGTAGTTAATAAGTTACAGTTAATTATAATGACGACAAATATCAAATAGTTCATTATGTAATGATTAAAGACAACATAATGAGGATTGCTGCATGTCTGAGAGTTCTGCATAATGTTCTCAAAAATATATAAGTCTACCAACACGCACTGGACCAGCGTGGTGGCCTAATTCTTCTCATACCGAAAAAAGGTCTGTGACTAGTAGTGGGGCAGTTTACACACAAGTCTGATATTACTACAATTATAAATATAATCATTACCAACACCACAAAGAACTCTAAATTTATTAATTAACATATATAAAAATTACATCACATCATACAATATATTATATTATATATTGGACTACACATGCATTTTTCTCTCGTTTCAATAGAACCTTAAAAATAATCAGCAACCGCTCGCCGTAATTTCCCTGCATACATAATGTAACACGCATAATCTGAAAAGGTTCGTAGCTCAATGATTACCATGCAGATCGATCGACCTGGCAGTTATGTATCCTTGACATGTTTCAGACTTGAAGAAATCACTGTAATAGAGATCCCCTGAATCATTTAAGGAATGTTTATAGTTTTAGATTATTATTAAAGACCAGTTTCAAAATATTCTAGTATAAAGTATCGTAACAACTGTTTTTGAGCTACAGTTTGCATTATCCCATCAAACATCCATACCTATAGGCCAGCAGTTGCGGCGGCTAGTGTCGAGACACTGGTAGGTGCACCATCCCACTCCAGATTAAAACTCGAAAACTTTCTTCGGAAACTATAGGTATACGTTAGGGATGAAAAAGAGCTTATTCTGAGAGAAATATTCATTGGCAGTACGAAATCGGGTAGATAACAATCGGCTCGCCTCCTACTACGTGGGAACTGAGGATGTACTCGTAATGCACCTCTGACTTTGGGAAAACAAGCGTAAGTATTTGACATATAAAAATACCGTTTAACTAGCAACTATTCCGCGTACAATTATATTTAGCTAGTCTTCTTTACTCGTATTTGTTTTCTTGGTTTCTACCGTCTGCCATTTTTCTTTATCCACACCACACTCAAACATTCAGCGTATGCCTTTTCAAACTTAAGTACTACTCTAAACGTAATTTAAGCATAATCAAATATTATTATTTGCTTTACAAAGTCTCATTTCGTTGTGAACTATGTAGAGAGCAACGGTCCTTTGAGAACTAAACATAATTCAATTGTTGCAGCCAGCATTGTGTGAGTTAGCTCAAAGCTTTTTCTTTGGCCGAGACTATTCGTCCAGGGTCGTTGTCAGCCATTCATTTATAACACCCTCTATTCAGATCGCTGATCCGTCCATCTATCAGAGAGCACATTGTTACTATTTGTGCGGGGATTTGAAAACCTCTGTTTAGTGAGATAAAAATTGGCGAACGGCTGCCATTTTAGGTATGTAGGTATTCACTAATAAAAGTTTTTTTTTACTATTGTCACACATAATATAATACGCTATTGTAAACTCGTGGCTGAGTGGGTCATGTTATGTTATTTATTATGTATAGTTTGGAAATGTTACTTTGGTAGCGTATTTAAATATGGAAGTCTTTTTTTGGATCGGAAATACCTACTAGTGAAAATCTTTTGTAGATATTCAGAGTTTACAAAGTGTCTTAGGAAGTCAATCCGCTTATTGCAATCCACCGTTTCAAACCTTTTTCAATTTGATTCAGATTATTTTGTCTTTCGTCCACATGCAGTCTATACAACTAAAACCTAGCCACCTTTGCCATATTATCCGCCCACTTAACTAAAAGACTTACCTACTTACATTTACCAAAAATAAATATTATTATTTAAAAACAGTTGTACGGCATCCAAAATATACATATACGCCACATCACGCGTGCTTAGCAGAAATTTAGGCAGAGACTACGAATTTCTAATTGCCACGATGCAGACATATCAGTCTTGCTACCTTAACTGTTGTTTGTCTGTGCAGATTACGTGTTAGATTCAATATAGGCGTAGAAAAGGGCAGTCATGGCGTTTGCCTACTCCTCAGGGAAACAGATGTGCGTCAATGTACTGTATAAAGTATGTCGAGTTTGTCGACATAATGCGTCGACCTTACGGTTAGTCCCATTCGCCACCCCCAGCATTGCCCCCTACGGTGGCCAATGGAACATTTTCCAAAAAAATATGGGATATTTTACGAACCTATACCTTACCGATACCTTACCAACGGGGAACTGCAGTAAACCAGTCTTAAAATAATTATAATACTTAAATTAATACTCAAGATCGATTTGAGAGAACTCTGTATTTAAATAAAATACAATACGTATGAAAACCATTACAAAATGTGGCGCTAAATATAAAACGCCATCTTTCTACAATGACCAGAACTAAATTAAGAATACACATCTAACAAATTCGTCTCCATTCAGTGAAGGTACGTATATCGTACTTTATTGACCAAACTTCCGATAGATGGCCGCCATGGATTTTAAAGGTACTCTGCCCAAATATAGATGTCAGCACTAGTCGTCTAATAACTTTATTTTGGTGCTGTAACTTTATATCGAAACGAAATATAAGTTATTTGTTTTCCTTTATAATCCCTTACTATATTATTAAGAATATTGTAAATTTTATTTCCATCCCACTACTGATGTAGGTACTTAGATACACGGTAGACTGCGGCCAAGAGCAGTGAAGCAACAGGCTGGTTGTTTTTGTTTTGCCAATCGAATAGCATAACTCCTTTCAACGTCTTTCTGTTGTTCTATTGTGATGCACTATTTGTTTTGATGCAGTTCATTCATATTTATTAAACGTTATCTATTCTCTTTTGAATGGATATGTATTGATAAATACTATACATATAGGAAATTACCTAAGTACCTAAAACAAAATTTGTTATCATTTATTTATTTTCCCACGCAGTCCATTCTCAACTTGCAAGCGCTGATTTAAACGAATATCTACCTACCTATTATCGTTATTCGAACACAAAATACTTTGCTACCTGTCTGTTGGGCATTCGGGTTTTACAACCGCTCATGATAATATCTCTAAATTTTAGAGAATGCTTATTCTCACAATTAAAATCTTTGTTTTCTTTAGATATTCGTTAAAAATAATTATAACATTTATACATATGCTATTATAAAAGTATTCACATAGTAATAATAGGTACTAAATAATATATGTATAGACTGGCGAAGCAGTAATAAATCCGACTGTTCTGCACGGGGTCTCTGGTTCAACAAAATGTTATTAGGGGTTCTGTTGAGAAAATTTCAACAGCAGCACAGTCTGGACCTATGTCCTATGAGACAAATTATTCAGGCTAGCAATAGTTATTAGATAGCTATATACTTAGTCACTAACTATCTCGATGTTAACATGATAAAAGTACTTTTACATATTTTAGCGTGGTGTGTTTAGTTATTTATTTATTACAATTATTACTTAGCCACTTAAAAGTTTCTAGTATTAGGTACACTGCAGGCCTCATTGCGAAATAGTCGCGTATCTACCTGTGTTTTATAACTCAATATCTGTAGTACAAGTTATCACGAAAGAAGTACTTAACATGATTTTTTATCGTTGCACTTTGCACAGAATGAGATCAGAAGGCCAATTCTTGTAATAAAACTGTTCCAAGTTCCAGCTTGGTCTAATAAACATTATGAGTGACCTGAAATGCAATATAAGGCCGCATGTGACGTTTATCTTAAATTAGGGGAATGCCATTTGTTATGACTATGACACTAAGACCACAATATAGTATACTGTGCTAAGACTTAATGAAGACTTTATTTTGAACAGGTAATAAGAGAATTTGCTCTCTTAGTGTCTGAAAGTCCTGTCGGTTTTGTGTAAATCTATGTTATATAATACACTAGCATCTGCTCGCAGATTCGCTCGCGTAAAAGTAGGTAACGGCACTATTTATTAAATAAAATATAGCTATGTTACTCGATGATAATGTAGCTTACTAATGGTGAAAGAATTTTATAACACAGATATTTTTTTATTGTAATCGAAACTTATGTACCCATTTTCATACTGCTAAGTCCAGAAATGAGAAAATTTCGTTACAAACTTAACCCCCCATTCTACCCCTCTAGGGGGGAGTTTTGTCCATTCCACTTACATAGATAGTTCTTGTTTGTAATCAGGACCCAATATATCAATTTTCATACTTCTAAATCCAGAAATGAGAAAATTTCCATACAAACTTTACCCCCCCATTTTACCTTTTTAAGGGGAGTTTTGTCCATTTTACCTACACAGGTCATTTTTAATTATAATCTATAACTAATTGTATACCTATTTTTATACTTATAAGTCCAGAAATGAGCAAATTCCATATAAACTTCACCCCCTATTTCACCCCTTAAGGGTAGAATTTCAAAAAATCCTTTCTTAGTACACCCCTACAAATTAAAACACACATGCTCTCCAAATTTCAAGTTCCTACGACCAGCGGTTTAAGCTGTGCGGTGTCTCTAAGTCAGTCAGTCAGGACATCTTCCTTTATATATATATAGATTTTAGATAAATCCATTTCTAAATGTGAAAACCGTACTTAAAATTATATGATACTCGTACCAATAATACCTATTAAGCGAGTATCTTGTCAGATCGCATGTTACAAGTTGAGTTGTTTACCACGTGCACGACACATGTATACTGTCAGATAAATCATTATTGATACACTACCTTCTGCCCGCAGCTTCGCCCGCGTGAGTCCCACGGGAACGCAAACTGAGATAAAAGTATCCTACATGTTAATCCAGGATATGACCTTTGTATATACCTATTGAGTTTTAGATATGATTGAGTGTCAAACATACCTACATCCAAATATCTTTAGAAACAATAGCAGTGGTAGTAAATGAGACATCAGTGCGTGAGGCCTTGCTTTCTGTCCTGTCTGACAGAATAGTGTTATTAGGTTTTCTATCGAGAAACTCTCAATAGCAGCATGGAGTCTGAAACTGTACCATGTTGATGGCAATACAGTGGCGTAGCGTAGTGGGGGCGGCAGGGGCGCTCCGCCTCCGGCGGCACTTTTAGGGGGCGGCAAAATTTCATATTGAATAATAATAATATCTTGTAAATATTTAAACTGCAATACACAACGTTGATGACTGACCTTGCCGAAAAGCTCTTTAGAATAATTGAAAATTATAGTCTTTTAAATTGAAATACATAAATAAGAGGGCAGCAAAAAAATTCCGCCCCGTGCGGCAACACCCACGCTACGCCACTGTGGCAATAAGCTCGCTTCTTATGATGTTAAAGCATAGCTGCCATAATGTGGGTGCCATACATCTCTGCCCACCCCTTTCGGGAATATAGCCGTTAGAGTATATCTAAACTCATATGTATGTTAAATAAGTATAATTGATTTACTAGATTTTGCCCGCACCTTAGTTTGTGTAAATATAGATTAGGTTAAGTTAGTAACAATACTTTTTCTGGATAATAGGCATCCTATGTCCTTTTCTGTTCTCCTGCGAAATTTCATGATGATGAGTTGAGTAGTTAAAGCGTGAAAGCATTACAAATAAACAAAACAAACTTATTCATATATATAGTCATATATATAAGATACGTCAAGTAAAAATATTCTAATATAATGTCGGATATATGAATAGATAGTAGGATGCCTCTAATCATGATAAGGAAAAGAAACGCCTCAACAACTGACTGTTAACAAGAACAGTGCCTCCCCGACAATGTTTCCAAACACAAACAATAATATCTATAGTAATATCTGCGCGGCTCGTGACTCAAATAGAAAGTATTTACATACAGATACTTCATTTCATTAAAAAGATTATTACGGATACGAGTTTATCTGTGCCTTTATCGGTATGTGTACTAATCTAAGAGTCCATCCATCCTTACATTATAAATGCGATTACTTTCGCCTGGTTTTGATCCCTGTCAGTTTGTTACGAATTTAGATATAAACAGCTGAACCGAATTCAATAAAATATGCTTTTTAATCAAAATACCGTCGCAGCTACAGTAAGCAGTACCTACTGGGAAGAAGTATAGGCGAGAAATGCGATATGCACTTTGTCTTAAGATTTAGAACTTCTTACTAATTCTCTGATTATATGTGTCGTTTTGTGTTTATATACTTACCTGCCTCATTGGTCATGTAACATAAACACAGATGCAGAATCAACTGCCGACTGCGAGGTATTATAATATGCTATCCAGTCATACTCAAGAACAGTGTATTTTCTCTTGGAGTACACACAACAACAGCACAATGTCATAAAAAGTGCCCAGTCGGTGAAAATAGCTTAGTCCCTTTAACATAGAACGTAAACATAGCAGATTATTAAAACAATGAACATTTTAGCAACGACAGGCCTTATAATAGCCTAAACAATAAAATACAAAAAGGACAATAATCTAGCCGCAAACACCCCTTGCACAGCTTTGATCACAAAACCCTTGCATGCACACAGGCGTGATTTTATGTTGTTATGTCTGCCTATAATAATAAAATATGTACTTAGATTTTGCACTTAGTATCGTCAGTTTACTACCTCACCTTACCTTTAAAAGCGTTTAAAATAATGTATGACAATTTTCCACATGTCTACTCCATACGTATACCTAATTGGGGTGAAATATGTACACACGAAAACGTAGCCTCTAGGCACTATTACCGCTGATAAGTCAGCGCAGTGATACAAAGGGGCCGTGGATGACATATAGGAGAAAACGTAGAACACTGACACCAATCTCAGATACGAACCTCTGATTTGACCCGAAGCATTCTTATAAGGAATCCGCCCGTTAGTCACTCGCCATCGATTACGGTTGCCACAACCTACAACCGATCTGAACCAACCTACTAAGCAAAGCTCGCCGAGCAATATTCGCAAACCTGCGACCTCGAAACTAATTGGAATCGTGTTTACAAGTTCAATGAATTTATATCAACGTTATAAAAATTTATTGATCATTCTGCTATTTGAGATATTGTTTCGTTTCTATCAACCTATTAAATAATCTATTAACAAGAATAACGGACGTTTTTATATCGCTCGTTTAAACATCGCACTGTGTCATTTATTTTGCGGTAGAGATTCACATTACAATGTTCGCATATTGCTGTTGCATGATAATTTTCACTTGTGAGCTCAATTTTATAACTTGAGTCATATAATAATATTTGCCCGCTTCGTAAATTGCAATATAATTTATACCCACAGCCATAAACGCCAAATTAACCCAGAAGTAAAATGGAGAAAATAACTTTAAGGTCTACCGAAAAATACAATATTAAGTTTTATCGGCAACCCTAAATTTCACCGTCTAATAGCCATAAACGATATCTTGCGAGGATCCAAAGGTATCATTCAAAATCGTCAAGTGAATCTACACGTGTTTGACTTATATCTGCGAATGTATCTAAAATAGAGAGTCCAACTCCATAACAGTAAAGCACCGGTTTTTATGGCGCCAACGTTCCCCTTGCAGGCTAGAGAGGTGACTCACTCATTCTATGTCGTTTTAACTGTACTCTTCACCGACTTTTATATTACACAAACCAAAAAACTATTTTGCTAGACAGACACGAATGTCAAGTGCATATAAATGTGTCCCAGTTCTTAAAAAATATTCTCATTCATTAGCCACAATTAAAGTAATGAATTTTGATTGTTGGTAAGATTTATGTGGTGTATGGGAACGAATCCACGCAAAATCTTTGACAATTGAATGGGAAAGGACTTTGATTGAAGTAGATTGAGGCAAACGTTAGTGAGTTCAAAAGTTCAACGTTACGCAACGATACACATTTATTAGCATCGTTCTAGAAGTTCCTAAATGGCAGCGAATGCATATATAGCGTGAGACAATATGCAATTTGTTTATGTCAGATCTGTGTTCTGGGCCATCGGACGGGTCAACGGAATGGCGGGCGGCGAGCCCACATCGGGAACCAACTCGATCTGTTTTAGGCTAAACACATCAATCAACTTGTGTATTGCTTTTATATTTCGATACCGATTGTAAAGATAGTGATAACCGGATACTTGACCCGCTGTGACCCACAAAACTAAATTGACATTAGTTTCGAAATAGGCTAAGAATGCTATTGCAATTGTTCAGTCTATTGCGTGTATAAACTTTCAATTAATCAAAACCTTGCGATAAGTAATCCAGCGATCCAATTGATTGAGGTAAGTAATTAAAAATAATAGTCATACTGCGTGGAAACATATTCAGAGAATGCGTAAGAACTGGGATCCTGGCTACCGAGAACTTAATATGGACGTATGGTAATATAGACGCACTGTTCTTCTAGAAACCGTAGTTTTCAAGTGTTTCACCTGGAAACATTTTCGTCCCACACGGAGCGCCTTTATGCCGGCTCTGCAATACCTGCCGTAGTGTTTCTCGTGTAGTATCAGTTGTATAAGTGTCCCAGTTTAGGACATAAGGTTGGCTTGGATGGTTCACTGCAAACATTGCTTAAAGCTAAGAGTAAACAAATGGGTCGCTAGTTCGTCAGTGGCAATAATAGAGACTCTTAAATGTGCAATGTTCACTGATTAAAGATTATGATTTCTTGGATTGCGATAGTGTGTATTTTCTGGATTGCAAGAGCTTTGTCGTATTAGTCGATTCGTTGAATGTTTGATTTGAATAAAAGTAATAAATAAATAAATAAATTCAACAAGTCTAAAACCTATTTTCTTCTAAGAAAAGGAGCCGTAAAGATAAGACAGATAATATAGAATTAATTATGGAACAACGAACAACGCTAGACGATAATATCATCAATCATAAATGTTTGATACTGCATACCTTTAGACTGTAGATTATGTGGACGACATGAATACATTGACTTTGTTATTATAATTAGGTACCTACTGTGTCTCGAGACCGCAGGTGAATGAAATTAGTCACTGAGAAAATATGTGGGTTAATATTTTTGCAATTTGATCTCGTCTGTTAACCTTTCACCTAACATGACAACCCTTGCTTTGTAGAGTTATAAATAGATAATATATTAAAATATAGATGGATTTGGACGTGTGGAGTGAACGGCAGCCAATGACCAAGCCTTCGCGGCCTTCGCGTCAGCTGTCCCACCCACATCTATTGAGTCATTGTCGATGTCGCCCACCACATCTCAGTTGCTCCTGTCATTAGCATAATCTTTTGTATTAATGTTAACGGCTTCCACGACCTTGATGCCTTAATTTTATTAATTATAACGACCAATGTCACTATTATTTGCCAATGTTACTGACTAATGTTATTTGTCTGCTTCTATTATTATTTTAATTCTGTTAACGGCTTAATAACATGGTTTATGATATGATGAAAGACCGTTAATTTCACACGTGCGCATGTACAAGTTCCTGTTTATTTCCACAATTTAAAGTAACTATTTCGAGCTAGCGTACGTTCTAATATGGAAAGCAATTTATTGTGCGACGCTTCAACGACATAAGTTATGATGTCAGCAGTCATGACTTGAATACATTTGACCGTTGAAACTGATTCTGCGTATTCGTACTACCTACCTACAAAAAGTAGGAAACGTTTTGGATTCCTTAAGAAAGGATACGATCTTTATTTTGTATTCTTGCAAAAATATTCGCGAAACATTATTTTATTAAACTTGAATGCCAAATAGGTGCTGCACTTAAAATCAGCATGACTAGTAACCACACACCGTGAAGCATGCATTAGCTAAATAAGTGCTAACTCACGTCGCACCCGTAAAAGGGTGTTACGAACTAGATCTTGATAACAGGCACCTGACTCGAAAAGTAAGGAGCAAGTGTTTCACAAATTGTGTTCGCATCCACAGTTTATACAGTGAATCCTGTCCGGTTTTACGACGTCCGGAGTTAAGTCAACGGACGGTGAGACTCCAAAATTAGCCAGTGCGAATGCTGACCACGTGAGCAGCACGAATGGGCTCGCCGACCATAGCCAGCGAGATAATCGTTGCGTGTTTAGATGTGTTAAGGGGATAATACACACGTACAGAAACACTCGCCTCTACTGTTTTTATACCTTTTTTGTCCGTCGAATGATATATTTGGACACGAGTATAAATCGTGGAATTCGAGGTTCACGAAGATTAATCTATGGGTCACAAATCAAGTACTTACTTAAAATTGTCACACCTGAAAGATTTATGTTATTTGAAATTTCACAGTACCTATTTCATATTAAAGCCCTTGTACCTTAAAATGTATATGGTTGCCAAAGATGATTTTAAATTCATAAAATGTCTAGTTTATTACGAAAGCGATGTGAAGGCGTGGAATATTTTACTTGACTTCCAGGAGTCTAAATTTTGTTAATGATGTTCTTCGTGGCAGATTATATTGTACGTTGCCCCTGAGGCAGTCGCCAGTGTCGGTGCGAGGGGAGGGGATCCGCGCGTGACTCACACGACGGATTCCATGTCAATGTAGCGCCGTTGAACTTGCAATTATAATACACTTCGTCGCGCAGCTTAATTGGTGATACGGTTTTTCATAATGACTGAGATTAAATTGGTCTCAATTATACAGTTTAACATTTAATCCGCCCCGTTATTACATGTAGAGCACGTAATCATTGGATACAGGCAGAGGTTATTTAATTACACGAGATACAACGTTCTTTGAATGAGTGACTCTTACAAAATTAATATGCGTAAACGCACGCCGCATGTATATCGTCCGAAGGGTAGGCAGATATTACATTTCGATAGGTTTTATATTTTAAAGTTGTACCATATATAAGGAAGCCTATCGAATATACATACATTTTTAGATTGGATTTATGGCTGCTTATAAAAAATTTCAATACGAAAAATCAAGCCCGAAACCTCACAAAAGTAAGCGCAAACCAAATACCACGGCACCAAGGATCCCGTAATTTGTTTTTATAACTATTAATAAGTATACGAATGAATATACATTTTTAGATTGGATTTATGGCTGCTTATAAAAAATTTCAATACGAAAAATCAATCCCGAAACCTCACAAAAGTAAGCGCAAACCAAATACCACGGCACCGAAGATCCAGTAATTTGTTTTTATAACTATTAATAAGTATACGAATACAATTAATAAGAACCGTAGCAGTATCTACTTATAACGAAATTCCGCCCTTTCGATGGATGACACACGTTTGAAATAAATTCAGTTTGCAGCACGTTCAAAGGTATATTACGTCATAACAGCAATTAGAATGCAAAAAACGTGCAACACAAGCCGACTGACACAAGCAAGTCTATCACCTGTCACACTCACTACTACGAGAAGGTTCGCACGAACTGTTTTCTAATAAGCGGCTATTACGAAACATCGGTGATATTATTCAACAATTAGGCGACAATTCGACGAGGTGAGATAACTACAGGTTCGAGGCTGTTTTCACCGGACCATGACCGCCCGTCTAATGTCTTATTAAAACTCTTGTTAATCAGACATTAATTTCGAATCGACACATCAATGAACAAGCGAAATCTGTCGAAAGCCTCCCACGCCAATCAATCAAAACAAACAACAATTTCCGTGTGAATCTAGACTGCGAAATTATAATTTCTATGACGATATTATGCAATATACAAAAAGATGGTTATAAATTCCATGCCTGAGTTTATTGAGAATTTCTTTTTCATCAAAATGAAAGGCGTTCGGCACACCGAACGCCTTTACGCCTTCTATTACCCATAATAGAAGTTCATAATTAATTGACTCATCACACGGTGTTTAGTATTCAACAGAAACAGTAGTAGATCTGATCAATCATTTTCTCTCGAAGACGTATTAAACTTTCATAGTACTTTCACGGCTGTAATGACGAATGAGATTGTTTGCTCAAGTAAGACTGACCAGTTTTTCTGTATAAACGAAAGAGCTCAGCGCCACGCGTAACGTATCGGTAATTATAGAAACTGGAATTAACCTTACTCGCTTGTCGTAATAGTTATCGCTCTCACGCATTGTTCTGAGACCTTAACCAATGAAATTGCTCTCATACGGTTTCCTTTCCGTTTACCCACTACATTACCCACATTCCTATTCAAATAGCTACTCAAACGATCACTACACAACCAAAGAATATCGTAATAGCTATTAGTATAGGTACCTAGTTTATGTATGAAAAGTAATGTTTACTGCTTTATTTAACTATGTTACACGTTTTCACACTTCCTATTTCGATCATGCAGCTTCGTTTCCAGACGAAATCGTCTATACCTATACCTACTATATTCTTCTATAAGATTTGAAAGTACACAGATATTTTGATGAATACAACGATTGTACAATCGATGGTCTTATCGGGAACAGAGATCTCAACGTCAACGAAATAACCTTTAGATGAGAAAATATGGTGAAAGAGCCTTTTGCTGTTGCTGCGCGCTTTATGATAAATATTATATAAAATATAAATAATCGTTAATATTAAATAAAGAATTTCAATCAGATTTTATTACCGGTTTCACATAACGCTTCATATGTAACACGCGTACCTTTATAAAGTTATAGAGTAAAAAATCGTTAAATGTTACGAAAAAATAAAGTGGTCTCATTACAGTGCGGTAAGAGGAGACCGTCTTCTGTCATGCGGAACGTCGGAGGTGTTAAAACAATTCGATTGGATCAAGTTTTTCTAGTTAAACTAGTTTTGATTGGCGGAATGACTTGTATTCGGAAACAGTGAATCATGCCGGAATTAAACAAACCGTTTTTTGAGTCAGCTAACACGAGATAAACATCTATAGCTGAAAGCTGCACTGGCACAAATAAATGAATCCAAATACCATCCAGACTTAATAATAGTGAATCATAAGTATGCAGCATTTTTGTCATGCGTGAGAATCGAAAACACAACATTCGGTACATTGATCAATAACGGCACGATGAAACTTAATCTATTGCTCTCGTCGAGTAAAACTGTTACAGAATTTTAATGTTTCGAAATATAATCTGAAATACTTATTAATTTGGGTTACTGCAATAAGGCGCAACCTGCCTCATTTTAAATATTGGTAAGGATTTCATAAGTCTGCTCTTAAGTCACTAACACTAGTCCACAGGTATCATGGCAGTACGTTAACCTGATAGAATTGAAGATTAGTAAATGACTATAACATTCGCTATGTACGTACAGCATATATATTATGTAGGGCTGCTTGAAAATAATGAAGTCAAATTATTGTTTCTAATATTTTTAAATGTTCTTATGGTCCGCAATGTAAACCACGAAAGAAATACTTAAATAAATAAATTTGTTCAGTGTTTCTATTATTACATTTCTAAGGCAGAAATATCTATAATATCTATCTATATTGACATTAATATGAGATGAACCGGTAAAAACCTTTTTAAACGTACCTACAGTGTTAGTGTGTATAGGTTAATAAATTCTGATGAGATTTGACTATTATAGTTCAAAACAATGCAACCCCGCTATACAGTGCACAACCTGTCCCTTTCAATCGCGTCCATTTGTAATTGTAGAGCACATCGTTTGATCTAGAAACGTCAGTCATTTGTCTATGAAAGCGTTATGGAAGTACTGTTTAACCGCAATGGCACTGCTATACTCCAGACAGTTATGAGTCTACTTTACAATTATGAAGCAATTTAATTACCAGCTGGGCGCTTAGTTTATTCATATGAATATCATGTGCAGGCAGTATTGATATGCATTGATTTTGACTGAAGATAGATTGCTGGAATTACAGAGTGGTTTAAATGCCCTACTCATTACTAATAAGAAGTTGCTTCTTTCTTTTACGATACGAAAATATAATATTTACAGAATCTTGTAATCTTTGGATGGTCTTTGTATCAGTTGATTCAAAGTGTGGTTGGATTGGATTTGCATTTGAATAAATAAGTACAACATTGTTAGTGTTTATTTAGGTTCTTAGGACTAAAAGATAACTATATTTTAGTTCTAAGAACCGAAATATTTTTCTTATAAGTAGGTTATTTATATTACTTTAGTGAGAGATGTAGTATTACCATAACAAAAAAATAAGATCATTGCCAGAATTGAATCTGGAAAATGGTAATAGCATACGCCAGTGGAAGAAATTTTCAGTAAACATTCGTAAACACTTGACTCCGCGAAAATATATCAGGATATATATCTGCGCTAGGGTCCAAATAAGGGACCAAAAAAATTTGCAGATAAACAGAAAAAATCAGGAAAATCTTGTACTCGTGCAACATTCGTGATCCAGGAATCAATATACTTACGCAGTTGGAACAGCAAGGCAGCTAGATATAAAAAAAGCAATATAACAACTGGGAAAAGCCCAGATTTGTTTACAAGATAATACAAAAATGTATGAGAATTTCTGAAATGACTTCAAGTGACAGCCGTCTGAACTTATTTTGTAGAGAAAAGTACGCTCGCCTCTTAGTTTTATAAGTATCAAGATAAATATTTATTTCATACATAAAAAAGACCCGTGGGTGTCAAAAAAGGCGAGTAACGGTACGCGTTTGATGTACCCACCTACTCCACTATCGTGTCTATCATATTTCCAACAACGATCAACACTCCAGCCAACTATAAAAAATGGGATTCGATTGATATTTCTTTTATAAATTAACATAATTATAAACGATATTTCGGAAATCATTTACGGTAAACTTACTATAGCACACAGTCGTTTTATTGCAATCGTTCAAAATTACAGATAGTATGCAATTTTTTCTGTTATTGAAGGGATAATTTATTTGCTTTTTGTCATACACAACAGATAATATTAATCAACACACATCAAATCGCAGACTCTAACATTCTGCTCATCAACCATTAATTTAAAGTACTGCCCCTAAAGCTCCTTATTTCGTTGTCTTCGTCTGTTTACTTTTTTATGCCTTATTAATTATTACTTGAACACACATCATATTTGCTAGGTTTTTTATGTTTATATGTAGTAATTCATACATTATTTTGTTTTCCACTGTACGGTTAGTATAAAACATATATTACATGCCTTAATTATAAATAGGTATTTCAAAAGTATGCCACATTTGCCAAAACATTCTCCATTGCAATGCACGTAATCGATTATATACATGAATTAATGTAAAGCTATGCATGCTCTATGAGAGGAATCTCAGAGGTGTAGGTAGGAAGTGACTATCCACTTACTGTCATCCTGGCATATCCCTCTTACTTTATCTACTTTATTAAAAAGCATGCATGTATGTATATATTATTCTATTTTTAATTTAGATTCCGAATTTTTATACTTATGTTTTCCCAGATTACTCTCTCATAATAACAAATACTTGACACGGAACTTGAAAGCTTATATCAACTTAATTTTAATGACTCTTTTGTTTAACGATTAATTATTGTACCAACTTCAAAGTATTTTCGCTTCGAAGTTGGTACAATAATTAACCAAATAAAATGTCATAAAAAGGATTTAGCAAAATACAAATAAATTAAACTACTATATACGGATTTTATCGCGTTGTTTATTTGACACTGTTACAAAATTTTTTGAAAAACTGTTACACTACTATAATCACTATTAAACTTTACAAATTTTTAAGCTAATTAAATTATTGTAAGCTAGTTTAATTTCAATGAATAACATTCGCGTAAACAGAAGACAATATTATGTAAAATACAAATAAGTTAATTTACGTACGTAGTAGTTCTTTATTTAAAAATATAGAAAAGAATATAATTTACTTAGTGGTACCGGCTTGTAATTGAATGGATTACTGTATTAAAATATAATACTTATACCTCTGAGTCTTCTTCGAAAAGGTTAATGAACACACTATGTGGGTCTGTGTGTCTGTCTGTTAGTGACCGGCATAACTCCGGAACCACTGGACCGATTTACTTGTAACTTGGTGTGCCGATACCTTGGGTCATACCTCGGTCGAGTTTGAATATGGGCGCTGTGGGTCAAAAGACCCCCGAGATATAGGGGTCATTTCTTTTCATTACTTTTACATTTAAGACGAAGAGGTTGAATCCTGGGTTTTTACACCCATCTCGTTTAGTCATAAAATAAACTTTTTATACAATCATCTAATAGCGGCGACTGTTATATCTAGATCATAAAATATTTTAATGCAATGAACTCAAATGGCGTAAGTTATATTCGGACTTTTAGGCATTACAAAATTTTAGTTCTTACTCATCACGGTACCACAAATATATAAATCTGTTATTTAAATATAAAAATAAGATTACGCATCCATGACTAATACTTTTCAAGGAGTTTGAGTTGTTTCGACGTCTGGCGCACAGTCAATGATCTTGACTTCCAAATACTTGATACCAGTTATTTCTGTAACTAATTTACTATCATTAAATCGTAATCTGAAGCAGAAACAGGCCATAAGAAAAATATTCTCTTGATTCTAAAAAGTTAGATGAGTGAATTGCTAGTTTCTTTACTTATTTATATAACTTCACGTATTTATTCGTTCGAAACATGGAGGAAGCGGCAAAGAGCCAAGAAATCTTGTGGTGTGACGTAGCCGTTTCCAAATAATACCTTTATAGAATGACCATGAATCCTTGAATACTCTTCTTGTTATTATATCCTTTGATCTCGATTATTATCGTGTGTTACGCATGAATCACTACTCCAATCTGGTACTGTTTGAAACGTAGCGAGTATTCTAAATCCATATTAAATTGCAATTGAGATCCGTTCAACAATTTGCCCGTGACGGAACAAATGACCATTACTGATCTGCACAATCCTGGCAATACAACATCGCACAAACGATACAAATCGTCACGCGTGATTCTGAATTTAATTTATTGTGCGGTAGTTCAATGTCGTTAATTTGTTCATTAACATAGCTTATGTCATTCTCAGCTTTTTTCGTAAGAATAAATAGTGAAAGCAATAAAGTTTTATAGTCTCGTTTAATATGAGTGAGTGGACTGTGGAGTAGTAAGTTCGGCGTCGCCGCGTCGTCCGGCGGACGCGAGCGTGGAGCGGCCGTGTCGGGCGTCCCACTGATGTGCGCAAACTTATATGCCGACACGCCGGAAACCGCAGGTTCGCAGAAGCGCCGCGCGTGTAAATATTATTGCGCCGAAACCAGTGCCTCTCTTTAATAACGTGGCGAAACGCGGTAAACATTCCACGGTACCGCTACACGATGAGATATTGACAGGTTTTTGACCGCCAGGCATACTCATGCACAAGAATTTTCTTTGTTCGACCTGTTAAATTTCAAAATAAGAAAGTGAAATACTTCGGCATTTCTTTAAGCCAAAATACTCGGTGGTTAACAACACTTATATAACAGCTACATATTTGCAACGTGACTTGCTATCCTCAGATCTAACGTTGCTTGCGTTAAAGATACATAATTGAAAACATTTCAAAACGAAGAAGAGCTGCTGAAAAACTGGAAGTAGATTTAACGGTATTTTGTAGAGACACTCCACGCTTCATTACATATCACCATACGTGATATTTGTTCCTGTGTGAACTTTAAAGATGAGCGTCTCTAAATAATCGAAACGTCTATTTATGTAAGTAACTTATATGAAACAATCGCAACAATGCGTAAACTAAACCAAAATAGTGTTTGTACTTGTAACAATAACTGCGGCAAATGTTCGCCTTAGTATGTGGTTTCTAATGGTTAGTTTAATGTTCAAAGAAACTTGTATACATGCGTTTCCCCGGAACAAGTGAAGGTATACACATATCTAGACAATGAGGGATGCGTACATGTGTCGTGTGTCGACACTTCGCCGACAAAGGAATGAGGCACGAGACTATTTGTCAGTCATAGTTGCCCCGACGCACATACAAATGAGATGAAGAAAACTTATACAGGATATGTTGAACAAAAAGACTCGCGCTCCAAATTCGACAAGATTCGTCTAAGTCTGATCTTTGTTTCCTTGAAATTATACACAAGTTTACTCATCGTTTTAAAAATACTTCACTTTATTGCAATATCTGCGATCTCAAATAGAGAAAGTGAAATTTTACGACCAATGCAACCGTAAAAATCTATAACATGCATCATAAGATTTAGCTGTAGAAACACTTAAGGGAGAGCGGGCAATAAAGCTGATTTAAGGGCTTATAAATTAAACACCTTTCTTTTTAACTTTCTTTAGATACGCCTATTGCATGCAAGTATTATTAATGATTAACAACCATTCATTACGCATAGAGAGGTCAAACATAAAAAAACATTTTGTAATTTATGTTTATCTTTTTACTTTATTGTTTAATTGTCGCTTGAAATCTACTTTAGAATATTGCGTATTTGAGATTTTTAAACTGTGGTTTGTTTGTATCGGGAATTAGGTTGGTATAATTCTCACATAATACTGTCGAAGTATGGTGGAGGCACCGGACAGTTCCACCGGCATGAGTCACCATCGAGTCGAGGTCAAGAGCACGCCGTGCCGCCCGACTACCTGATGAGCTTAGCGCTTGCCACAAATCAACCTCTACACGCTTCTACGCCACATTACCGTATATTTATTTATTGCTTCTTTAAATCACGAACTGAATTATATTTTAATTCGGTACGAATTCGTAAACAGCCGTATTTCAAGTGTTCTGTTCTCTGTGTAGGTAACAAGAAAAATATTTATAAACATTTACGTGTTTACCCCTGTATTCGTTAAAAACAAACAGTGTGGGCAAAACAAAATGTCAAAAGATCCGGTAATGCGGCTAGCCCATCTAGTTTACATTGAGTGCATATTTTTATAAATGCAGCTATGTCAATGTCATGTATTGATACCGACAGCATTCCAACTATCGCACACGTGCCGTTTTGAAAGCTTTATCTTACCTGTAAAGACCTATTTAGAAGTGAAACAATTTACCCGTGTAGTGTCTTACGTGTATAGAAATATTTTGTCGTTATTGCTGAAGCTGATACAGATTATGATTACAGAGACGACGTGTATAGATAAAGTGAAAAATAAATAGTTTTGATCTTTAATATAGAAAGTTATTGAGTGGGGTGTCACCCTCATAAACTAGTCAAGTTTGTTCAAATCGCAATATTACTAAAGGACAAACCGGCCTCGGTGTTTCTCACGATAGTCAAGTGTGATCTTTATATCAATACAGCGGTCGGCGGCGCCCACGCTTGCACTCGCGCCTCGGGCCCACACTCACACGTGACCAGCGGACAGGAACGCCATTCTTTACTTATTATTGTACGAGCGCTTCGAACAGAGATCGAGTACCCTCGCCGTTCATCGTGAGGAATGCTTGATGGTTAAAGCATCGCTGAAGATTTGCATTACTGTCATTCCCATCCGTCTCGCGTGTTGCTTCAATGGTCTACAATTATCGTGAATGGATTCGTTGATAATACAAAGCTTTGAAATACCATTACTTGTAATCACAAATATCGCCAAGCGTTTTACTCTTGCGGGAAATTATAGGTTTAGACGTTCATAGATAATGAATACGTTATTTAGTAGTAATAACGCACTTAACGAGTATCTCAGTATGTGAGGAGTATAGCATTATTGAGTAGTTTGATGCGCCTCTGCCGATGTCTTCGTGGAAATAATTTGAGCGGTAATTGTGGCTGCAAGTTGTTTGATCAAACGTACCTACTTTATTTGATCTCGTTGATTGCTTCAAGTCACACAGAACATTAAGATGGTTCTTGCGCACATTCGTTTGTTTCGGCACAAACAAAAACAATTACATAAGAAAACATTGCATACCTATTTAAGCAGAAATGTAATGTCGTCATCATGAAATTTAACTAACACAACAAACTGTTATGACAGATGTATAAGTTTTATCTACACGAGAACATCTGTACTATGCTACTTGTAACAAAATAAATGTCGTTGCAGATTATTTATGTTACTGTGGACTTGCGACACGGTTTGTAACGCTGCGATACTATCATTATGTTAGTGTGCTACAGAAAGTGAGATTTGTATTGGGCGATCTATGAAAAAGTTGTTGGGAGTCTCGCAGTACCGCTTGTTAGGTGCGTCGTTAAAATTTGAATGGTTTTTTACGGCGCGGGCGCAGACTACAAACCTGTTTACGCGGGAGGAGCGACCACACACCTCGCGTATCATAGAGCATCGCTACACTTGCATCTACAAGCATAATATTGAGCCGTGAATCGTGATACAAAGGAAAGTTACCTCAACCGCCTGTACGGCGCAGTGGTTTAAGTCGTTAACTTGACGCTACTTTGGCACCGAGTGTAACGAGTTTGACCCCTATATTGGACTAAAATTGCAGTTTCTGGCCGTTATGTCCGTTGTTGTATCGCGACCAAGGCACAAAGATGAGGCGGCATATTAAAAAAGAAAATGCTTGTAAAACCAGATTGAGTACTTCATCGTCAGTAAGTATTAAAATATTAACTTTTCCACATTTATCATGGCGGCCATCTGTTGAAATTGACAGTGATATTGCGAAACTTGTCTCGAGAATAACTTTAATGGAACGTTTTTTGTAAAAACTTTAATTAAGATTAAATATAAAATAAATTATGCGGCTCGTGTCAACTCATTACGTCTTCATCGTATTGGCCTCAGAAATAAATATAAGTACCAGGGTAAGGTAAGAGGCGCCTTTTGAATATTGATTATTTATTTTACTAAAAAATAAACATTGTTATGAACTCTTGAGTGACAAAGCCTGCCGTTGTCAATTATTTGCGGCGATACGAATGGGTGGCTCATGGGAAACCGCCGCGCCGTAAGAGTTTCGGAAACTAAAATATTTACCTCTCGTATTCCTTTAATTCTTTTTTGATACCTTTAGTACTACAACTCTTGCAAAATAGCATAATATTACTACCGTTGCAGACGCATTGACACGCGCTGGCCACCGAGGCATTTATTTGGATCAATATTTAGACGCCAATATTGTATTGGGCGAGCCTATTGCTGACTACTGTGCCTACATACAGAGGGGCTAGGTACCGTAAATTTTCATAGTTCTCCATGTCGCTTAACAGGTATGCGTTTCGTTTGAATGTCGGTATGCTTTTCCCTACATTTTTATTAGTTTATCAACATTGTCCTTGGAGGCGCTTTCAGAAAATATATAGCTAACAAAATACGCAATAATAATATACGACCAATATGTTAATATATAAGAAAGTATTGAAGTTTCACACATTACTTTCAAATATTTATATTTACATAGGTACTAACTTACACGTAAGTGTATATCCCCGAAAGCAGAGTACACCCACATGTTATAATATGTAATAGAGAACAAGCCTATTGCACGTCTGCAGAGTCTTATATTTAGAGAGTTACCGAGAATATTTAAACAAAAACCTAATAACACTACACACTACGAACTCTAAACAATCGCAAACGTAAGCACAAACATATGATACGGAAATCAAGTCGTCATAATAATTATATTTAATAAATAAAGTTGTAATCACTTATACTGCAGTCAATAAGAGCATCTTCCTTAGAAACAAAACAATTGAAGAAGATTATCCTGTCATTAATTTGTCATGACCGCATCCCCAATAATGACGGTATGATACGTGGCGATGAAGGAAAGAGATAGAAAGTGAAAAAGAATGAGATGATGGACAGTACAAAAAAGAAAGGTATAGAGAGCACGCATGCAAGCGGTTCTTGTTGAAATAAGTTTGTGAGAGAGCATCTTCCTGTAAGAAGAAAGACATTACTCGTTCTTCTAATTTTAGCATCCAGACCATCCCATTTACCTTATATAGCTAAGTATACCACATACGGATAAATCTAAATATGTTTCTATGTTGTAATTTCGATTATCTGTAACAAAGAAACTGCATGTCTTTAATACTTTTTGAAGATAAGTAAAACCAAAAAACTAACTGTTCGGCATATATCTACTAATGTATGTAAATATTATTGGACAGGCTTTCTACTACATTGAAACTACTATTTAATAGTTACCGCCACAATTTACAAATGAAAACAATTCTAAATATAGAACTAACAACAAAAAAATCACTACGGCAATATATTTTTATAAACCGATACAGTTCGAGTGCTAACGCTGACAGGGCTAAGTATAGATAAGGCTACGGATTTGTAATGTTTTGGACCAAATGTGGGGCGAACACACAGCGATAACGCCGAGCCCATCGTAAAGATAAGTTTGGCGAAATATTTCAACAGGTGCACTATCAAAAATAGCACATTTTCCACGCTTGATGCAACGCGGAACGGCTCAAATCATCACATAACATCTGTTGATTATGTATCTCATTCTACAATGCGGGCAAGAGACTCACGTTTTGCCAGCAATATAATAATATTAGCTCTGTATTAAACTGTCCCAGTCCCAGCAGTGGCCGGGCGCTGGGCTCTCCTCAGTGTGAGAAGTTGCCAGCAATTGTGATACCTACAAGAGATACCATAAAAAGAAGTAACAATATTGCTGTCTGCTGGGCATTCTACCAGCCTCAAATGTCCATGTTGTTATTGAGAACCTGACACATCAAACCTTCTCTCCACTAAATCTAACCTGAAACCTTATGATTGCTCATACGCCATGGATCTATGGTATATGAGCAATAACAAGGTAAGGCAATCGAGGCACTCAGTATATTAAACATCATTAACCTAAATCCCGACGCAAATCTTAAATCAATATCGGTTTCACGCAACGTATGCTAGGAATGTCATTGCTAACTTAAATATACCACCCACGGTTCGATCACGTTGCAAACTATTCTGATGAAAGGCAACAAATTTTGCAAAGTACGCTGCAGTTCACACACTTTCGCTGAGACAATTTGGAGTCGCCTCATGTGGGTCTCATCGCCAATGAAACAAGAGCTCTCCATTCACGTACACACTACTTAATGCATGCAGATATGAATGTATTAAAAGACTCGCTGTAGATCACACAATAATGGCCGAGTGCATACGATATTACAAGCTCGCCAGGCCACCCAAGGAGTTCGTGGTCGACTCTCTCGTTTATTTCCTATAATCTTATCTTGCTTTAATGATCAGTAAGGGACACAATGAAATCTTGTGTGGTATTAAAAAAAACGTCATTATCTGTGACGTTTTGGTTATCTATATATATTAAACTCTTCCGTTACTGAGTGACTGACAGACAACGCACAGCCGAACCTATTGGGCGCAAGAAGCTGAAATTTGACATGTATGTTCCTTGGGTACTGTAGGGGTGCACTACGAAGGGATTTCCCGAAATTCCCACGGAATTGGGAAGAAATGGATAAATAAAAAAACATGTACGGGCGAAGCTGCGGGCATCCTCTAGTAATAAATAATTAGGTTCTATGTGTTTGCCAAAACAAAACAATAGACATAATTTAACATTATTATAAGAGCTCTATTCCCAAGTTTATGAAAGATCTTAATATTCTTGATATTAAGTACCTACCTAACTTTACTATTTTTTTAAAATTATATTTGTTGAAGATTATCTGAAGCTCTAAGCGCTTTAAATAGAGTATCTATAGTGTTATAGGTAATCTACATATAAGAATGCTCAATCATTATCGTAAGTGAATAGGAAGACATTTTCTAGTTTCTGAGTCTATTTTAAAGTTGATAATTAAGGATTAGATCCCATTATAAGTTTTATTTGTATAAACCAAAGCTAAATTGTTATCCATTATGTTAAGTACAGTCTCAACAATCGTCACGGTTGCTGTAAGTAATTTAAAACGCAATTATTGAAATTATAGTTACTGAACACATTTACGTTTATTTATTTCGACATGCAAATACTCGTGCTTCAAGTAAAAATATTTATTATACACTTGAAAAAGCTCGTTCAGGCTCGTCAATTTGACATTATGCAACTCCTCGTAACCATGACCTTTCAAAACCACTATCAAGCCCAAGTGTACGTATCTTTAGTGTAAGTAATATAATAACATTGACATCACAAACATGACACAGACACAAACTTGTACACTTTTTATGTTTTCGGTGATGTTATGCAAACATTTGCTTTTTACTCCATAATATCATATCATTGTTCAGAGTATTGTTCTGTCGTGTATGCATCCCGGTATTAACTTATAATATTTATATTGCAAAAGCAGGAAAGATCTCACGAGCCACGCTGTACGTCATTCACTTCTGCGCATGTTTGAGATTTACAAACATACAGTCATTATTGCGGCGCCCTCGCAACAGTCGGTCCACATAAGTATTCATTGACGAAACCGAGAGAAACTGACAATGGGAAAATATGTGCTTATTGATTAATCCGATCGAACGGATATTTTCACACAAATGTATTGGTGGGCGGTACAAGTTCTTCGAGCAAACACCATTAATAAATTAGAGTTGAATACGAAAAACTACAGTAGCGTTGAGCAATTTAAGTAGCTATTAGCTTTAAATAGACGGTTTGTTCATTTATTCACGTTGCTTGGTTAGTTCGAATTATAAATTAACGCAATGGTGTATTTAGGTTTCTAATTTCGTTACTCAAACGTGACATAATTATACACCTATGTACATGGATATGTGTTTTGACAAATAACTGAGCATTAAATCGCTTTGCAAATCACCGATCATGCGGTTGGCCTTGCGTGTTTATTCTGCTTAATTGTGGTGGAGCACCTACCACATGCAAAAACTTATAGCTGTAATAAATTGGTTATTTCACAAACTATATTTTATAAGTCATCTATTAAACGTCATATCATTAAGTAAATTGTTCAAACGAACACGTTAAGTATGTAAGTACCAGCTCTTTGTGTTTTACTTAATCAGTAATCACTGAGTGCATATAAATAAATCCATTAGAATGACAACTTACTTGCTTCTTAAAGACATGGAATGCTGCAGCAATCCGTATCGAGTTATTTTGTTATATTTACTATATATCAGCAAGTGAATATTGCGTCAGAAGCCGTAAGAAGTATGTGCGCCAACTACCGACGTCCCTCTCACTCAATCAGGGTTACCACGATTAAAACTTTGCTAATGTTAATGTTAAGTAACTAAAAAGTTCTAAAACATAAAAACAGGTTTTTGCTAACTCTTGGATGTAGCTAATTCAATTTCACAATTCCAGTTCGCCACAGTACGGTACGTTGCCGATTTCATTGCTTTTTCCACTCAATTAATGTAACATTTGTTGGAAGGGTGTCTAAAATGATTATTTAGCAAAGAGTATGACTCACTCTCCAAATTTCCATATGACTGAATATTATACACTGAATGTTTTTAAAATCTGTAAATATATTTACTTCTTAATCTTTCCTTAGTTAGTATAAGATCAATGTCAAAGAAGTAATAAAATGCGAATTGTAACAAACATTTGAGGCACAAGGCAGTCGTCGCGACAGCGTTTACCTTGCTTCTTTGTTGTTTGCCGCGCTCCACATTTCGCGTGTGCTTATACATTTGACAGCCCTATTTGGCAATATTGACTTGAGCATTTAGCGGTGTACAAGCAAGTAATCTGTACAGACCTACGCTCACGTTTGCTTTATGAATGTAAATATTCAATTTGCAATAAACTAACTGACATTCGCCAACTACTACTTAGCACTTTTCGTAATGCTTCTGTGTTCTTTTGCAATACTCTGGCGATTCCCACAATAAAATAAAACGGTTACTGAATAAAGTAGTTAGTAGCGAACGTTCATCTTTTTACCGGTCATTAAGCGTGGCAGATAGACAGTGTTATCTGTATAAGGTCGCTCCGACCACCTTGGTCAAAGTCAACTAAACTGCATAACGCTTTTGTTACTTCCGCGGTCATTTGCACGCTGAAAACTTTACCTTGTCGAAAACCATTATGTGATCGGTTAAGTACAAAATCCAAGCACTCCCACTCGGAAATAAGTTCACAATGATTTCTTTAATCATCTGTAATTTACGACAACCCAGATACAATAGAAAAGTGAAACTGTGGGTCATTACTTACCAGAGTTGATTGATGTAGTGTCATTCAATAAAGCACATTTCTACATGAAAGAGATTTATGTTACAAGATGCAAAATAAATATTTTTGTATCATTCAGAATTTATGATACGTCTGCGACACGTACGTGTGCGCAGACGACAGGCAAACGAGAGGTGAAGAGACATGTGCAAGGTGGCGTTTGTACCAAAAGTGTTGCGTTGCGAATGCGACCGCTACACGAACGATGAATATTTACGCAACAAGTGAGCCGACAGTGACAATAATTTACTGCCGACCTCGACCTTGCCGCAGAGTGCTCCCACTGATTGCCGAATGCAAAACGCGCAAAATCCACAATAAAACACGCCATTTCGAAGCACCCACATGCACCATTTTGTTATTTCACAAACTGGGACGCGTACGATGTAAATTTTGATAGCCTTTAACTTTTATAGTCAGAGGTTTTAGTTTAAGGTCGTCCTGTTTTTATGCGTTATTTTATTGCTTATTTGCGAATTAATTAATGAGCAATAATGCCATAAGTGTAGTGTAAAAATAATCAAAGTAAATGCCGCGATTATGTAAAATTCAGGTAGCGAAAACAGAATAATAATAATAATAACTTTTATTGTCTCAAAAAATATTTGGTACATGTATGAATTTGTGTATAGAACCCCCTTTTAAGCATGACATGCCTGTAGTAGGAGGTGCTCGTCGGTATCTTTACAATATATTATTAATTGAAACAAAAGTTTTGTGCATTTCAAGTTACTTAAATTGGGTTTATAAATATATTTATGAAGTTAAGTACCTAACAAAATAAAACAATGTTTCCTTAAAACTAAAACAATAATCATACATAATTTGTGTGAAAGAGTGTGTTTGTGTGGGTGTGTGTGCGTGCGTGCGTGCGTGCGTGCGTGCGTGCGTGCGTGTGTGTGTGTGTGTGTGTATGTGCTTATGCATGGGTGTATGATTCGTGGTTGTATTAGTGTTGCAGCAGTGCCTCCGTGTCCTCATACGTGAGTGGTTTTATCCAATTACAAATGTTTTTTTTGCATTCGTGATGTTGCCTAGAATAAATATTTAGCTCTTTATTAATTTTATTATACAGTTGAGCAGAACGTTTATCAAATTGTATACTAGCAAAAGAAGTTCTTGTTTTCGGTGCTTGAGCTACTGTGTATTTTCTCCTTTTTGCCACTAAGGAAGTGTCATAAGGCAGGGATTTATGTAGTTTTAATACAATCTGCGTTATGTACAGCTTCCTAATCGACAGTACATCACTCATGGAGTATAGATTTACAGTAGGGTACCTGATATTCTTGAAATGCATTATTTTTAAAAGTGATCGTTGCGCTCGCTCTACCTCAATAAATTTTGTCTTCGATGCACCTCCCCATACAGGAATGCTGTACATTAAGATGGACTGTACTAAGGTTGTATATATTTCTAGTAAAACATTTCTAGGGTGGTCTACAGTTTTTTTATGATTCGGTGGCAGAACATACCTAAGGGTTTCGAAAATCCAACTCATTTTCCTGACTCTGTTTGATACCTGCTCAATGTGTGAGTACCATGATAGCCTCTGGTCTATAATTACTCCTAAATATTTGGTGTGTGAGACTTTACATATGGATGGACAATTACAGTTTACACGATTGGCGTCATTACACGAGTGTATTTTAATTGTAAATTCATCAGCTGGTTGTGTGCGACTATTAATACTGAAACATATAAAATTTGTTTTCATTGTATTAAGAGATAGCAAATTGAGTTGCAGCCATTGTGCCACCTGAGACATACCAACCTCTGCATTGTATTTTACCTCCTCCCATGTATTACCACAGAAGACTATAGCTGTATCGTCAGCAAATACCTTTGAGTTATTAAGGTTCATGTTACATAGTTGGTTAATATAGATTTGGAACAGCGTTGGGCCAAGCACGCTGCCCTGAGGAACGCCGTAAGAGACGTCTGTGTCCTCACTAATGTGTTGGCCTATCTTAACTTTTTGTTTTCTGTTTGTAAGATAGTCTTTAAGGATATCAAGTGATTTTGCTCTGATTCCAGTCTTTTCTAACTTGTTCACAAGAATAGGTACAGACACGGTATCGAAAGCCTTTTTGAGATCTAGAAATACAGTAAGACACTTATTCCCTATATCAAGTTGCTTAGTTACTATTGAGCTGAGAGCTGTAACGGCATCTTCAGTTGATAGTGATTTCCGGAAGCCAAATTGTAAATTGGATATTATATAAAATTATTATTTATTAATTTTTCAAGTATCTTAGATATCGCGGGTAGGACAGATATTGGTCTATAATTATTGATATCGTCTCTGTCCCCATTCTTGTGAACAGGAGTGATGATAGATTTTTTAAATGGGGCTGGAAATACGCCTTTTTTCAGACCGAACGAAATCTGAAAGCTATAGCAGTAGGTATTTTAACGTCCATTTGGTATGTCAATAGAAATGGACTATAGTAGGTATCTACTTTTAATCGTTTTAGAAGCTAGATAACGAATTATATAGTTACCTATTGTGAACGTGGCGTACTTTGTCACAGTTCGTGATATAGATAGTGTCACTTGTTCAGCTTCCACCGGCTCTCCGACAAATTAATTGCTTCACCAGAATTAAATGTTATTGTGTCAAGGCTATAGCAGTTTTATTTTATTCTCAACTATATGAATAGACGACCTAATTTTAAAATACACGCTTGTTTATTTTTATTGTTTAATTCTTAGGCTGTTATACATGTAGCATATTGTACAATTGTTGAATTTACGTACTTAATTATTTCATTTCATTATTAGATATATATTTTCCCGTGTCATAAATGCGTGTGATTTCATAGGAGGCTAAATGAGCACATGCGTTTGTCTATCAAGTAATAAAATCTTGTTTCAAACGTTGTCATTACACAATAATTATGCTCAGCGTTCATTAACATCACGGCGGGCGCTCTCTATACCTATTCTCAGAAGTGGATATTTACGGTCGGATATTGGTCTCAGTCAATGCATTTTGGACAGTAAAAGTATCATGAACCGTCATTAATGTTCTGACAATATAAGAATAATATTATATTTGACCGGTAGCATATCGACTGTGAACTGGCAACCGGTACTATCTCAATTTTGACAACTTTACAGGCTGAAGAAAAAACGTGTTTGCGTCATTTCTATAGCACCTGGTTTATTAAATAAAAATACGTAGTAATTAAATATTTTGATTAAGTACACATTTTATTTTATTGTTTTTGGAAAAGTTACAGCTAAAATGGTACAGTACTTATACATATTTATAAGATAAGATACGGCTAATTAAAAGTTTTCACATGTAAATTATGTTCAATAATAAAAACTTAAACGCTTAAACATAACACACATTTTAAATTATAAAACAAAATAGAATGTAACTTAAACATTAATACATATAGCACACATATTTAAATTAACAAAAGTAGAATAAAACTTAACACTAACATACCGCACAGATGAAAATTAACAAAAATAAAACAATATGACACAAAAAGTAATCCTAACTAATATTATAAAAGCGAAAATGAGTTTGTTTGTTTGTTACCTTTTCACGCCTAAACCACTGAACCGATCATCCTGAAATTTTGCATATACGTTGTCAGGTACAGAAACGGACATAGGCCACCATTCATCCCGAAAAAAATTACTGTTCCCAAGGAAAACAACAATAACGTTCTTATGATAATAAATGGCGCCACGTGTCTTTCGATTCATGATTGAATTATATTATTACAAGCAGATTACAACTCGAATTGATTGTCAAATTCTAAGTTAATGCGAGCGAAGCCGCGGGCAAAAGCTAGTACAAAATAAAAAACAAAATATAACTAAAATTACTCAAAAAATGGATATGGTTTAGCAGCATCCATCACGACTGCTTCCAAAAAATTGGGTGCTCAAAATATTTTTCATTTTGGGACACTGGTGGTAAAGAGGTCAATATCAACTTTCTGGCATGTCGAGTTGTATGTACGGCTCGTCCTAATCAGGTAACATGTTATTAAAAACAATGTATGATATAGTTGATATAGGAGTATGATATAGTATAACATTGTATAAAGAAGGAAATCTTCAGAAAATTGAGATAGGACCGGTTGCCAGTTCACAGTCGATATTCTAGTTATTCCACAGAAGATTGCCTTCCTGTACATTGTGTGGAATATGAATAATATACATATATGTATAATGTGAAAATATACAATAACATATTACAAAAGGATTTATTGTTTTAATACAACAGCTAGTTGAAAATAACTTGTAAAGTACAATTGATGTAAGTATAAACATATTGACATAATATTTATAAAAAAAAACATGAATAGGAGATAGGCTGTAAAACTTAAATGGCAACGCATACCGAAATAAAACGTATTATATGTATGTGTTAATCCAGGACATGGTCTATCTGTGTGCCAACATAAATTAACATACAACCAAACATCTTCACAAACTATCACAATAATCATTTAAGTAGGATTTGTCAGAAAGTTATGCACCTGCAAGCCTGCGTCGTTTTAAAGCTCGTCTGGTGAGGAAAACAAACCGGCATTTCATAAAATCCAACGTAATGTTCTTAAAGAGTAGGTAGTCTATTAACACGCTCTTTGCTGGCGTTGTGAACTATACCTTCCAGTAATAACTTTTTAGTGTACTATATTTTAAAAACTAGAGGGCATTTGACACGGGTCTTTAGACAAATTAATATATCGACTTAGAATAATTGGACCCACCGATAATTATTTCGTATAATGTGAATGATGTATATTTGCACATAGTAACTTGTAACTATAACTAACCACAATTATTTTCGAACCCAATCTATTGGTACTAATATTGTAAAGCTGAAGAGTTTGTTTGTTTGTTTGTTTGAACGCGCTAATCTCAGGAACTACTGGTTCGATTTTAAAAAATATTTTAGTGTTGGATAGCCTATATATTATTATATTTCCTCGATAAACATCGAGGAAGGCTATAGGCTATATAACATCACGCTACGACCTACGGGGGCAGCGCTGTAACGACAAACGCGGGTGAAACCGCGGGAACATCTAGTTATTTATATAGAAGGGAGGCCTTTGCCCTGCAGTGGAGCGGTACAGGCTAAAAATTGTTATACTAAAGTGTTTTCTAAATACAATGCCTTGTATCGCACCCGGAGATCAGTGACTTCATCCATTCGTGCCTAAAGCATCTAAACAACAGATAAAGCTCTATGTGGGTGTAAACTATTTCCACTGCTTTCTTACACCATTTTTCATAGCATAAACAATACATCTAACATTCCGCCTACATGTACACGTATCGTTGAAACATCTTAACTAACTGGTTGACATTAAAATATATTAAAAACTAGCTGACCCGCGCAACTTCGTCTGCTCCACATAAGAGAATTTTCCACATTTTTGCAACATTTTTCATTGCTGCTCCGCTCCTATTGGTCGTAGCCTGATGATGATGCCTCGATAAATGGGCTATCCATCACTAAAAGAATTTTTCAATTCGGACCAGTAGTTCCTGAGATTAGCACGTTCAACCAAACAAACTCTTTCAACTTTATAATATTAGTATAGATAAAAACAAGACAAGCAGGCAATTCATATTGCTGCTTCGCGTTTACGAAGTTTATGTTTGATAAATTTATTACTACAACGATTTATTTAGAGATCTATTCTTTAACACCTGTATTAGCCTGAAGGATGAATCACACCCACATGTCACCAATCACGTTTAGATGCTACGTAATAGGCTGCGAATCTATTACTGTCTCCAGCGCACAGTTCCGCACACGGAATGTGGTATTGTAAACTAATGTTCACATTATATAGCAATAGGGTTATAGAGTTTTTGGATAGAAGTACCCAAAAATAGCATAAGTCCTACCCGGACTCGCAACCGAAGACTTCCACATTTATAGTATTATATTATCTGTGACATTACTACTAATTGGAACTTAATTTCATAGTTACATTAGCGACCTAATGAGGCAGGTAGGTATAGATAATAATGGGTTATGGGTTATGCAATAGGTATTTAAACAGTGATGATAATTTTGGATATATCCTTACCTGAAAAAAGAGAATAAACGATGTGCACGCTAACTATTAACAATTATCTGACAAGTCATAAAACACCTACATGACAATTAAAAACCCTTTATTTGACTATGTTACGTTACCTGAAGATATCACCGGAACTTGCATAACTGTGGAAAGTGGACCTGTCGGTGAACACCATTTGTGAACAATTGATGCATCATGGACATCGACAATTTCAATTTGGAAAGGACAAAAAGTGGTTCGAATATTTACAGAAAGTTGTCGTCAGAACAGGAGGCGTCGCATTCGCTTTCAACGATCGAGTACGAAAGTACTGTATTGTAGTGCTATCCGGTTTCCTGACCTTGGTACAAAACAACTGAAACAAATAACTTATACTTGGTACAGGCGTGACTCCGCTATATAGAGCACAAAAAGAAACCACCTGCGAACTTTTTTAGCGAACTAATCTCGTGCCGTCTGATCTAGTGAAAGTTAACTACTTTACACCTAACAGTACAAATATGAATAACTACTCATTTGTTACTTCTCTATTTCAATTAAGTAACTACGCCAAGTGATTCAGATGAAGCAATCCCTCGAGGCACATATAAAAAAACGTTCAATGTTTTCAATTCGTTTCAACAGATTCTACTTATCGCATAATATTAATCAATGATATATTTATTTTTAATCGTACAACCAGACAACTAACTATTTTGTGTATAAGCAATAAATATATCGGCAAATTATTTTTGGCACCGTTTCGCTAAAAGCAACAAAGTTAAAAATACAACACTCTGTTATAAATACCGACACGTTATTTTTTTTAATAGTACGCATTATTTTCACCTAGACTGGATGTGTACCGTGAACGTTAGTTTCTAACACTTAAGATAAATCAACTAATAGTCCAATTAGAGGTAAACATCTTTACACAGATGTTATACGAATTGTGGAATTGCCTTCACGAGTGGAGCGGTGCCGGTGCCGGTGCCGCGATGCAGTTATGATAGTCGCAGTAACGATTCACACTACGCCGTTGAGTTGGTTTCACATAGAAATCAAGTTACTGCGATAATTATCGATTCAATTTATTACCATAAAATAAAATCCAAGAGGTCGATGACCGAAGTTAAAAAATATATACCGATGCTCGCTCGCTATTGAATGGAGAATAACGCCTAGAGCCTTTTAAGCGACCGAAGGCGGAGTCTAACAATTTCTCTGTAAGTTTACGTCTTCGAAGTTATGTAACATTCAATTACGTGCCCGTAATGGGTATATCTTTGACAAATTATCAGCGGCCGCTCCAATGTTGGGACAATGCGAACTTTCCTGGAACCTCATCATCATATAATAAGTCTATCAATCAACGAGATTATTCTATTACAAACATGCTTGCATTCAAATTAGCGGAGCGTGACCGTCGTCACACAACAATACGTGCACGGCGGTCCCCTCGACTGAGGCACTTTCACTGCGGTCTTATCTGCAGCATGAGGCCCGGAGGTGGCGAGCTGGCCGGATGCTCAGGCGGCCGCGCCACACGGAACCCACGCCACCGGCCACCCGCCACCCGTACCTACTGCTAACAGCTACCTACTGACCAACTAGCATTACATAAACCACCAACAGGATGACGTCGTTAGAATGTTTCCACATTTCTTTGCCTACCTGCCTTTTACGGTCATTTAACTAGACTTCCGTGGTTTTACCTATAAACATGCAAAAAAAATTGCAGCCAGTTGCCTTGACTTTTTTAGGGGTTTAAAAAGTTAATACTAAATGCACACATAAGGCATTGATTTGTCAGATGCCGAACAATGCTAGGGGAGTGTTCCAAGTGTAAAAAGTCTTTATTATTCATGTCCGGATTTAAGATGCGTACAAATAATGTTGGACAGCCAATCGATCATCAATGACATAAAACGTCCTTCAACTATGTTACGACGTAAGACAAATCGTACTGTTACATAAGTTAAAGTAAAACGTGCAGATGACTTTAGTATTGGGGTTACAGTTACCTAAAAGACGGAATAAGCACATAGCCATGACTTCGGACTTTGCAATACTATTCCATGATAGATGATGTCCCCAATAGGCAATATCCATCTGGCAAAGACATAGATATAAGAATCTTATAGATTCTTATTCTTGCCAGATGGTAGGTTTTGTTATAATTCTTTCTTTTTGTTATCAAAATATTCATGTAGAGGATGTTATAACTAAGTAGGCTAACGTGCCACCATAGTTTCTTTAATAACACGCTCATATTCATGCTTACGTGAACATTGTAATGTTAGATGTTAAATGTAATTCGTCGTGATGCATTGTTTCATGTTTTGCGGTCACATGAGCACATTTCGTATGCCATAGTCGTCGTCGCTCCGTTAACCCTTATCTTCACTGCGTGCGGCGGGCCACACAGACCACCGTTATGCGCCTACAATCAGATCTCAAAGACCTTAAACTTTAATGTCTTTTGCCAAAACATTAGTACCGGTCGTTTTGATCTTCTTCCGGCAACAACCTTGTCTAAACTACATTGTACTTAGCTTTATTTGGAGCTACCAGGAAATAAAAGAAAAGAACGGACTAAATTGCTTAATGTATACAACTTAGATTCAGATGTTAGTAGGATGGAACATACGTGTATTAGGAAGTCGTCAATCAAAATGAAGCTGAATTTTATGCTCCCTGTCATAAATAAGACGACCATAACTAATATGTTTTTAAATTAAGTACACAGTTAATGATTTTAATGCCGACATGTTACTTATTTAAATAGAGATGTTTTTTTAGATTGAATTTTATCAATTTTAATTGACAAGAAATATATACCTACTTACGTGTTTTAATAAAATAAGTAAGTACCTAACTATATTTTTTCTATGTTTTGATACGAACACTCGCATAAACTTATCCGTTGATTGACCGTGAAGGTAAAAGAATATTGTTAAAAATATCCTCGTCTAAACAAGTAATAATTATGCAACATATTGAACTTCGACCGTAAAAGAGACTTGTACAAAAAGCAGTTATCACGGATGCAATCACACCGCAGACGGTAAACAAAAATACTATCGGCCACGCTATAAAAATAACAGCCGACCTACATACACGATTGTGAAGACGATCGTTCCTTATGCCGATTGTTTCCTGGTGTTTATATACAGTAACGATTCAATAGCTCTTTTAATAAATGCAATGTTCACCGCACTAAAACCACAATACAGTACACCGAGATCGACTTATTGAATTAAGTAAAGCAACAGTACGATTGCTAAGCCTTTGTTCGTCAGGTCAAGGCGACCACGAAAGCACTCAAGACCGCAAATCAAAACGCTGCCAATACGATAATCGGTTTCTCTAACTGTAATTCTAATCACTGAGTAAAACAATGCTGTCGCTAAAAGCCATGCGGCTGTGTATCTCACGCTCCATCGACGCCACTTTATATATGTATTCAGTTCCATCGACCTGGATTTCCTACGAAGAATACCAATAGCTCAGCCAATAGATAGAATTAATAGACTGAATCACGTCTCGTAATAGTTAGTTTTCTGTGTCGTCTGTTGTGTTCATGTATGTGACGTAATCCCTGCATCCAATCTTTTCATAATATTGACTTTAAGATTAAACTACACCCAAACAGTAGGGTGTTTACTTTCTGAGACTAAACCAATTATTTGCGACAAGTCGGTAGCAGAGTTACGACACTAAATTACGACTATCGCCTGCAATGCGTAGACTAGATAGCCGAGCACATCGGCGAAGTGCGTGATAAAATCAGACGAGAGAATTTTGATTTGCCATTTCTCCAATTTGTTAGTCATGCAAACGTGTAGCAACGTTATTAACTTTACGTTTCTCATTATCTAGACATTACACTTAATGAAAAAAAGCAAGTTTTTTTACACACGCTCATTCACAATTCAACGATTGATATACATTGCCGAGACACCTTTGGCTGGTGCTGCCTCGCATTGCTGAGATCCTAATTACAACAAACATACATCTTAATCTAAACTAGACTTCATTGAAACCGGACTTGTGTTATGAGAGCTTTTAGTTACCAATTTGACAGTGTGCTTTTGACGCGGAGGATGATAGCCCGGGCTGGTTAAGGCTAGAAAGCTCGTGTGTGTTACGTCCAGCAGTTACGGCACATGCCACCGCCTCTGCCATTCATCGCGTAAGAGCATAATAATATTATAATTTAAATAACAGTCATAATCGAGGCATTGAACTTGCTTCCATAGACGAAAGAGTGATTAATCCAGAATACTTTCACTCGAGTCGGCCAGTTATCGTGCGGGTGAATTTGACTATGAAAATTACAATAATTAAGAGTATTGTAAAGGCAGTGAGTCAGCTAGCGATGCTCGATAAGAAGCTGCCAGTGTCATCGGCAGGCAATTGTATGCTATGAACTTTCGATCGCCGATTCTTTGTAAGTACAGAAAGAAAGCGGACATTTTCTTTTACATAATGAGACGGATTATAATTCGCACGATTCTCATGGGAGCGTACACTAAACGGATTTCTATTCTATGCCCATTCGGTCTGTTAGGTTAGAGAGTTTAGAGACAATAACTAATGTTTCGCAATAGTACACTAGCTGAGCATGACACTGTAAACTCGGTAATAGTGTTACGGAATATTCGCTAATTTTCAATACAAAAGCGGTGTTAGCGAAGCTTTGCGTTTGAGTAATAAGCTCAGCAACGTTATCCCAGTCACAAGATTAATAATGTTCGTAGATTAAAGCTCCACTTCAAATAATTAGGTACAATTACACATGTAGGACTATGACTACACAATGTCTCTAAATCTCTTCAGTACTTATGCAGTTTAAACTATGCAATGGAACGATTCTTTGATGTCGTAATTCTAAAAAGTCGGCTTTTTATTGAAGTTTCTGTGAGGCGAGAAAACTATCACTATTCATAATCCTTATCGCCTTCCTCATTAATAAAATTAGAAATAAAAACCGAATCAGAAACACTATTAGTTATATTTATGATTCCAGCCACACCTCCGAACATTTAGTTGGAGTGCATTATTAAAGTATAAATTAAAAAGTTCGATTGGCTGGTAAAATCTACGCATAGAAAATATCTATGGTTACGTAACCACACGGCATGTAAATCACCGGTAATTACTGTAAATGAAATAGTATAGCAATACTAACAGGTGGGCCTAAGGCTCTATATTTTCAATAAAGTATTACGCAATCGTATTGAATCGTTTTTTAACCTGCCCAGAAAGTTGGTTGTGTAAAATGGGTTTTACAATGTTTTTCATTTTGTTAGTCACTAAGTAGCACATTGATTAATTCCAAACCATTTCTTTTTACAATGAGTGCTTATAGAGGCAAATATTTTGAAGCCAGCATTCAAGGATGCTATCCCACATGCCTTTTTCAAAATTCTAAAGTAGGTACTAACAGTCCGGCAGCTTTTTATAATGCACATCGTACTAAAACAACATACTACTCTTGATTATAACCCGGAACTTACTAACACTTAGCGACGGAAAGATATCGATTGTACAGCCCGATGCAAGCTTAATGGCGGCTCGGAAGTTAGCTGCGTGCGAGTGCAGGTGTGCACAGGTATAACTCACACACACACTAAATACAAGACGCGAAAGGCGAGTGCGGGTGAAAGTAAGGGCGTGCGGGGAGGTGCCCTGCCGCCCTGTGCCGCTACGTCCCGCTAACACCTAATATTGGGTTCTGCGTAATGACTCGTACGATGTTCAGAGCCGCCATTAAGTTTGCATCGGACTGTACAACTCAGTCTCAATCTAAGTATATTTTTACCAGGTTTTTCGCGTTTTTATTTCCATTTCTTTATAAACAAAATAACTGCGATTTATGACAAAAATTATGCTGACACTAAGCAATTAGTTCAACAATATTTACAAACCTTGAACTACGATCAAAATAAAAATTTGATGACTGTTGTTCAATAAGTGTTACGCAATAAAATAGCTCTTTAATTAGTTATAGTCAACACTTAGTTTATAATGTAATTCATAAGTTTTTGTATACAAATAATAAAGTTTTATAAGTATTGTTTTCGAATTTATATCTATATTATACAGTATCTGCCTGTGGCACAGGTTTAACCTCCTAGTACAGGCACCCTTTATATATTACCTTTACGATTTAACCTAAGCTCTGTATCCATTTGTACCAATTTAAGTTGAATAAATGATTATTGAAAGGATCGAAAATATTTATGAAAGGATCGAAAATAGTTAAGCCATTAAATAAACATACATATACATGATAATAATTATATAGACTGGTAATTTCAAGCGCCGCCAATACATTCTGCACCACAGCATGGATTAAATAATTAATTATCGTAACGAAGTACCACTTAGCCAACGCTTAAATTACCTTAAATCAACATGATTAACTTATTACGGTAATCAAGGCAACGCGGTAGCACTACTAGCCAAGTAAACGATATAAAGCTGATATCAGTTTATTACATAATATACTTATCGGATAACAGTGCTCTAATAAGGTAACAACATAGTAGGTGCATCGACCTCCGCCCCTAGCGCCGAGCGTTACCGATTGATAAGGCAGGTTAAATGGGCCGTGCCACCATGCCGACCCATAACAATGCTTCTCTATTGATACACGGTATTCAATTCACTAATGCCCCTTTAATTGGTTCACTGATTTATCTGAAAATACCCGGAATTGCCGTACTAAATTGAAATCACTCAAAAAAGAATTTAAGTAAATAATATAGATAATGATGCTTGAGCAAAGTAAAGATTTTTCATGAATACAATAGGTATTTAATAACATCTTTACGAACGCTAAATCCTGGTTTTGCAGAGTATTTAATTAATACCAATTACCAAGTCATTATCTCCCAATCTATGTGTTTAATTTTATTCATGAAACAGTAAAAATAATAGTTTCGCTATGAGTAAGTAACTGTTATTCACTATTAAGGCTGCTAGAAAAATATAATGTTGAGATGTTATTTTTATAAATAGGTAGGTACTTTTTTGACAATGAAAAGCACATGAAAATATATAACAGTATTACTTATTTGATAAAGCTTTTAAAATCTAAATAATATTGTCAGATGAACATGTTATGACGCTTTATACTAAACTATTAGACATCGATCCTTTTACATCACTTTGTCGATTAACATCCCACGGTATTAAAACATGTTATTTTTAGCTTTGAAACAGATGAACTGAGTAGGTAGGTAGGTACAGTACAAAACAAAACGCCGCGCCGCGCGCCGCCGCCACTCAACCGACTGATAAGTCATCGTCTGCTGCCGAAAACTTGGGACAATATGGACATAAAAAGTTACCAGAAAAATTATACTTAGGTATGTGTGTTTCCACTGTTCCTTATTTGACAAACTTATCGTTAGTTTTATTCTTCGGCGTAGCGTAGGTACCTAGGCAATTCTAATTAACATCATATTTGTCGTCGAAATAAATTCGATTTTCAAGACCAACATTTACTATTATTATATTTACTATTATTTATATTAAGTATATCTAAATTCTCTGTTGCCGAACGAAATAATAAAAAGTAATGTTACGTCAGCCATTTTATGACGCGATATTACAGCCACGTCTTTTGTGCAGATCTTAGGCTCATTGTTAATGGCGTGACTGTGCTAAAGAGGTAACAACATTATCTCATTCTTTTGGCACACTAGTCGTAAATACTGTAATAGCCATTGTAGCTCTAATTAATGTACTTAGTTTGTAACTACCTAGTTATTAATTTTTAATAACCCATAGGTACCTACGATGATTATGAAATGAAAATGGCTTTTTCCTTTTAACACCTTTTTGGCATATTAAGTACACATATGTACCTACCGGTATTTAAATACGCATTACGTTTTAATTAATTCTTAATTTTGCCGACAGTATCTTTTATTTAATTTCCATGTAGCATGTATAAAAGGGCAAACCTACAGTGGTCTTCAGAACACGTGTTAATACCTACTGTGATCGTCTAGTTACACAAAAATCCAATAATTCCTACTTACTGTCTTTGATGGAAACCGAGTCCAAGACTTAGAGTACGAAAAAATGTACACCCAAGGATCAATGAGCCCCGTCCCAGTCCCCATGGGTCAAAAAGTCTGCAATTAACCATTTTCATTTACTTCTAATATTTTTAAATCTGTCTAACCAAAAGTCGTTTATCTATGAACGAGCAAAGAAAAATGCCGTGTATTGTTGTGTTATGGTAAAAAACACCATGAGTGGATGTCGACTTTGAATCGACGGAAGTCGCCGGCACGACGACGCGATATTTTGAGCGAGGCGCGTCGAGCATGCGACTTGTAAGTATAAATGTATTTAGGTATACGGTATAGGTATATAGGTATAGTGTACTTCCATATTACTGGCACTCGATTTTAGTAATGGAGATTGAAAGAACATTACTTACTTCCTTTGTTAGGTAACCGTTAACCTAATGCAAGGGGGTGCCCAAATGATTAATTTGACTTGCATCTTCCACCGAACTCCAAACAAGTTCTTACCTTCCTTACATATTGTTATCTTCTTACATATAAAAACACGTTTTATAAGTAAGTAGATGTTTTCGAATTCAACTTACAAAATGGTACTACCTTAACATGTTTTACGTTTATCCTCCATATAATTAAATGTCTTACATACCTCACTGCCAATTTGTTTTTGGTGACAAGCCGCTTTTTACGGTAAAATACAATTTTATATACCTACATAAATAACAAGCAAGCTTTTGGGTATATAAAACGTACGGTTATTAACATTTAAAAAACAAAGGCAAGAAAATACTCATTATTATTTATTACTTTATTACACCCCGTAAAAGTTTGGTAGGATGCATTGGATCATGTACGACTTGCTAACAAAATTGACTTCCAAGTGCATCCAGTAAAATCCTACTTAGGTAGTTACTTTATGTAAATGTAAACACCTAGGTTGTAACTTGTAACGACCTGACACCTCATATGGCACAGTAAATGCATAAATGATTGCATAAAGTTACAGAAATGTCTATTATGTCTTTTAGTTTAAAGCTTGTACAGCAGTTAGGCATGTTGACAAACGGTGAAATATTATCCAACCAGGCAGGTACCATTAGCATTTATCCTTGGACCGAAATAGAAAGGATATCCGTTCGAACTGTGTGAACTTACGCTAGATACGTTGTTACATAAAATATTTCTCCAAACCAAATAAAACAATTCGTTTATTTTTTACGTATGTACTTATGTAGGTAGGTACCTACATATATTTTGTTTTGCTTATCTAGATATACCTAATAAATAATAATTATTGGCCTTCAGAGACTGCCGTCATTGTATTTCCCAAGTTAAGCACATAAGTACTATGTACATAGGTACCTATTTTTTTTAACGTGGTGGAATGCTTTTATACTTACCTACCCCTCCGCAGGGGCGGCGCGGCGTAGGAGTTATGTCGGGCTCACCCGGGAAAAGATGGCGACATCCCGGTCCTACTGAACTAGGTACCTACCTACCTAAACAATTATATTGTATGCCTAATTAAAGCAGCTAAGTGAATGTGAAGCTAAAAATATTGGAATAGATATTTCCTGTTCCAATGTCGAGTCGAACTCAAGGACGCACCCAAACCACACCCTATTTCCGTTCCATGAATTAGGGTAAAGTTTATTGTTACCTAGCGAGCAAAAACAGAAGCAGCTGGTCTCTATCTCACAGACAGAATCATTGACACGTTTAGCGGACAGGTAAATCGGTATCTTCGTAGTATCATGGTTAATATAATAGCCAATTACATTGTAAACTGTTTTAAGCGAGGTCAAATACAAAGTTCGCAGAATCCCTTCCCAATTTACAAGTAGAAAGGTACGGAACACTATGATCAAGTTGTCGCATTAACACTTCACTTTCCCTACAACCCAGAATTTAAGGCATTTACTCATCTGCCGGCAAACTACCAGTAATTACAGGCCTACAGGGGTAGTTATCCGGCCTCTGTAATGAATAATGATAAAGGAGAAACTTGCTGTACTCCTTGATAACTAGATCGCCAACGAAGGATCACTTTCACGAAAATTAACTAAAAGTGAGCCGTGTGAATTTTTATATTTTCGAAAATATGCAATGGAACATAATATCACTGTCGACGAAGGCCAACCAGTAACCACTGCACGGTGCGCGTGCTTTCATCAACAAAACAGCTGCTTGTTTATATTGCCGTTCGCGCATGCCGCGTTCCTGTCCAGGCAACTCACCCGTCCACTTCAATGATTGTTCGACAAGGTGCGTATGTAGATTGTAGATAAATATTTAGCCAATCTTTATATTTCTCACGATTAAATTTAAAAAATATGCACCTAAGACTAATAATAATATATGATATAATTATTTTGATTTATGAAGTATGTATATTTATTAAATATTTCATTTCTTTATGATACTTAATTCCATTTCCAGAGAGAAAGTCTAGATTCTTAATATTCTAAAACTTCCAACTTCGCGATTTATATATTTTATTATTAATATAAAATATTTGTATACTGATGTTTTAATAGAAATACCAACTAAAACAGCAGTTCAGCAAAATATCTAATTATTTGTTAGATAACATTTAACCTTTTTATGGATTTATTTATACACTTCTAAATGGGCGTTTTATTAAAATCTTCGTTGCAGTAGAATCCTGAACGTACCTATAAGAATGCATGCATGCAGGTTATAAATAAAATAAAATGAACGTAACGACTAACGTCGCGTAATAATGAAATGACTTGCGAGACGAGGCGGGAAGGATAGGGGGCGCGGTAGAAGCGGTCGCATGCCCCTCCACCCGCCTGCACACCCGCAGACCTCGCAGTTAAGCGAGAGGCGACAGCTAGCCAGCTGCGCGTCTTGTGTTTTTCGGATTTTGCGGTGCGATCGACGTTCCTTTCTTATTTTGTTGTTATTTATGAAAAGTTATCAAGTGTTTTATACAAAGGACGCGTGTGAACATTACGTTAGCAATACTGAAATTTGACACAACCTGTGAACTTTGCAGTGCGTTATGACTGTTTTATGTGTTTGATACATGGATACCAGTGTCTTTTGTCTGTAAAACAGTGGATTATACGAGAGGTGGTGGTATTTAGTTGTTCTATACGTTATTCTCGGATCTTATGCCCGTGGACCCAACAGTGTGACCAGTGATTGTTGTCGTGGCCGGTTTGCAGTGAGGAAACTTTCCAAACGTGCATAAAACAGTGGGTAATGCTTTCCTAGCGAATGCGGGCCCTGCCTGCACGCATTCCGTAGGGAAGCAAGTGCCGGCAATAAGCATTTTACGGTGAGTAAAGCGCGTTCAAGTTCATCGTACTTTGACCTAAAATTATGACAACGGATGACAACGCCTCTTGACCACACCAGTGTCAAATGTCAAGACGTCCTTTCGTGCAGTACGTGTGAAATAACTACGAATGAATGCAACTGCATTATTGGTAGTACATGCAGTTGCATTCAGTGATTGGCCCAAATGCTGAGTACATAAAGTGTTATCAAGTAACATCTAAACTAATTTAGTAACATTTTTAGTCGGTCAGTTTGCCACTAGTTTAGAATACTGGTATTTCTACTAACAAGTGGTTGTTCTTATTTATTGAATAACAATAGAGTACCTAAGTGGTAATGGTTAGGCAACACCCCTACTGTGTCATTGTTCAAACAACAATTTTGCACATCAGTTAGCTTTTAGGCCAATAAAGTATGTAGTTGTGTGATGTTGATAACTGTTGCTCAGTTCTTTATTGATTTATCAATTGGGTAAATTCATATGACTCTTATTCTGAAGCACTGAATTCACTTATGTGTAACTAAAATTATTATCTGCCTATGACTATATTTAGTAAAATGTTGGTTGTCTGGAATGTAACCTTATATAATCCTTTTTGTCAACACCTTCATGCAAAAAGGCTTGGCTTTCAATCTGAATATAAACAGTAGATAAAAATACTTATCTATGCATAAAAAATTTTATTTAAGGATGGTTCAATGTTTGTGAGCTTGAAATTGATTTTAAAGTTTGAGTCATAGCATAGGAAATATAGATTTTGTATAGGACACCCTGCAAACAGGCTTTAGGTTATGTCATGTGTTTTTTTTAATTACTTCTAAGTGACTGTGCTTTCCAAAAATAAACTTTGAAAAGTGTGTACATGACATGCATAATATCTATCCTAAATTAACCAGACTATAGCAGTCCATTAATGTAGGCTTATCTCAATTTGCACTGAAACACCTGGTCTTCTATATTTAATTTCATGTATATTATATTATAAAAATGTCTGATAAATCTATTATTTAATCATGAGTTTTACATCTGGCAGCCTGATTTTATTATAATTATATGCAAATAAATATTCATTGATTCCTAAATCTTCTTCCAAGTCCATTATTAGTGAATTTGTCAAATATTTATTGTACCTCATCTCTTATATATATACTGTTCTTTTCATGTATATATTATATATATATATATATATAATATGTAGAAATAATGCAAGACATAATGTTACACTATCTCTCAGAGCTATCACTAACCCTCATCTCTCAACATATGACACTTGAAACTGTACATTTGATAAACCACAATGTAAGCAGATGCTATTTCTGTCTCTTTTTCTTTCTACTCCATATGTTCTGTATGTTTAATGATATTTGTATATCTCACCTTTTTATTTTCAAACATGCTTCACATCAGAAAGCAAATATCACCTTGTTATTTCACTTGAAATTATAATTAGAAAGAGTAAAACAAGATGTTTAATTACAAGACTAATCATTTTAGATCTGATGATAAAGTAGTAATTATGAAATCTTTTATGTAATACGGAATGATTAAGCACTTATACATAAAGTTAACAGTATAACAGTTATTTAGAGGTCTATTGTCTTTCACTTTTTCTTCAATTTATTAGCGAGCAACCTTTGCTACTTTAATAGGATAATATTTCCATGTGATAAAGTATAAATTATCTGGAAGAACATACATATATTTATTCCAATCAAAATGATATTAAGTATGTAAATGAAAATGTTGATGCTAATTCTGAGCAGTATATGCAAGTACTAATTTGTTTATAAATCATTCAAATATCTTATTTATGGATAAATCAAATGACACAAAATACACCCACATTTTGCCAGTTATTTTAGATCCAGTTTTATTGATGGTGAGGCTAATGCCAATAGATATTCTCAACTTACTTATGATAGTTATGATACTACTTTGCATTATTAGTAGGATGTTATTGCTAGAATTTATCAAAGTCAAATTTGGGCTTTTACTAAAAAGAAATATTTAACTTCAGATAATATAGTCTTCTCAAGAAGGTGATCATACTTCATTGTGATGAATTCCTGAAAAATGTTGTTATTACAGCTGATGCTTTGTATCACACTCACACTAGATTGTTTACAAAATACTGGGGAATGCATTGTTCACATTTCTTAGCATCAAGGGGATCCTAATGCTTTCATTGTCCACTATTAGTTGTTGAAATTATTCTACTAGGAAACATCAATTTATTTACATACTATACATATATTCACGCCTGTTTCCCAGAGGGGTAGGCAGAGACTATGGATTTCCATTTGCTATGATCCTGACACACTTCTCTAAAAAAATGTTAATAATGTTTTCAGATGGACACACTACATCATTCATCTATAAAGATGATGTGGCTGCCAAGTTATAGTGTCAATATATTTTGTTTTATTATTATGTACATGACATTGTACAAAAATAAGTCTATTGTATAAATATTATTTGAAGTTCTTTGAGCATTTAAAATTAAATCATGTTTTCTTTCACATGTTAGGTGACTGAAACACTATGAGGTTTTATATCTTCAAGAATACCCTTAAATTAAATATTTTATATAAGGCGGAGATGTATTGATTAAGTATTAAATAAATAAGTGCATAGAGTGAATTAGAATAAATTCTGTTAAACCACTCAGCTATTGGTTAATCAATTCAATTGAATATCTTTCTTTGCTAAACACATGTACAGTAGGGTTAGTAATCTGATAGGCATAAAAATTAAGTAATAATTTATTGACACACCAAGAAAATATTATTTTGTTGTACAATTGGTTAATACATATTAAATAATTAAATATAGGTCAACATAACCTTTGATATTATTTATTTTTATTGCTACATATTATTATAGGTACTCTAATATAAAAAATAGCATTATATCAACTAAGTGAATTACCTAAATTATTTAAAATATTTTATTCAGCAGCAAAAGATTACTTTTAGATAATCATAAGCTTTAAAAATTCAAAGGCACCTATAACTGTCATACTTGGTTACACTGTCTACTCAATAATTAATTTAATAGCAGACCTGTTGGAATGTAATCCCTGTCAAGATCATCACCTGTCAGACTGTCTGCGTTAATGAATGCTTACTGTGTTTTATAGTGCTGTATATCATCTTCCTTGCAATATTTTCTGCTACTAATATTATTAATGTTGAAGTTTGGATGTTTGTTAAACACATAAACCATTTAATGGAACTAGACATAGAAATAGATTATGTTTGGATTAACATGTATGATTAACTTTGTGTTTCCATTGAATGAATGCAGGTAAAGCTGTGAGCAAAAGCTAGCTAGTAAAAATCATGCAGCCAATAGTATAATACTGCTAATACTACAGACAGATGTAAGCCTTATCACAAAATAATACAACTAGCACTACCTAATAGTATTTTACTAACACTTGCTTGTTGATTTGCCAACTACAATTGGAATGTAATATTTTTACAGTTTATTTATTTACTAATGTGGACTATGTCCAGCAGTGGACATCTTTTGGCTGACATGATGAAGGTGGAATTGCCAAGTATTTATTGTAACTAATTAAAATAAAATACTTGTTATTAAATAAATTTTAAATAACTTTATCATCCTTTCATAGTATTTTATTCAATTTATTATAATTAAACTCATTACTTTTATTTAATTTATAAACTAATATACTTTAAACAATTTGAAACATATTTTTTTTTAGTAAATTTGTATGATATTAATAATTTTGATGTAAATAAGTTGTTCCCTCACTACTGCCCTTATGCAGATGTTGTGGGTTTAATCCCACACAGGACCACCATTTGTGTGATCAATTGATAGTTTATAGCGGTTAATGTTTAGTGTCCTGGTGTTCTTATAAATGAATAATGTCTTAGCATTGAATATGAGTATTTGTGGATTTAATGCATCAGCTGACTTAATAACCACTAGCTTGCATGTGAAAAAGCACGAGCATAGCACCATCTATTGGACATAGTATACTCACGAAGACCTTTGGACAGAACATAATATAATGTGGATTGGCATGACACTCGTAGCCCTGGTGCCTACATCAAGAAACAAGCCTTTTACCTACAAACAGTGAATGTTTGAAATATATTTCGTAAAAATATATCAAAATGTTACTGTCCGTAGCTAAAACGACTATACTTGATATAGGAACCTTATTGGTGTACATATTCATAACGCGTGGTTTATACGTGCCTAGATTTACTGATGCCATTCAGGAACAAAGTATCACTTACTGTCATCATTCCACTGTTAGGAAAATCCTATTACTTTTGCTGTTAGGTTAGAGTAATACCAATTAAGTACTACCCTTAACTGGTATTACTAACCTACATAATTATTAGTCGCACATGTCTAACAATGTTGCCTTTTAAAATGTTTTCGTATTTTATAACTAGTTTCACCCGTGTTTATGATTACTACGCCGCCCTCGTGGGCTGTAGCGTGATGTTATAAAGCCTGTAACCTTCCTCGATAAATAGGCTATCCAACACTAAAACAATTTTTCAGTTCGAACCAGTAGTTCCTAAGATTAGCGCATTCAACCAAACATACTCTTCAACTTACTAATATTACTTGATGTTCCCACGGTTTCACCCACGTTTATCGTTACTGCGCCGCCCCCATGGGTCGTAGCGTGATGTTATATAGCCTATAGCCTTCTTCGATAAATAGGCTATCCAACATTAAAATAATTTTTCAAATCGAACCAGCAGTTCCTGAGATTAGCGTGTTCAAACAAACAAACAAACTCTTCAGCTTTATAATATTAGTATAGATATAGATTTATACACCAAGTAGTTCAGTTTGGACAGCCTCATTACAGTCATCACCCTGTAGTATAAGATTGCGTGCGTTCTTGAGGTCTCAAGTTCGATTGCAGGATCGCGCTGTTTTATTGGGTTTTCTATTAGAAGAATTTTAGTAGCAGAACGGAGTCTATAAATGTACCTGGTAGATGGTAAATAGCCCTTCTTCTATTACGTGGGACAAAAAAAAAAAGATAGATATACTTAATTTTTTTGGTACTATCTTTACTTACTCTTTGAAGAATGTACTATCGACTCCAGCGACGGATGACCACTCCTAAGGTTAAAATCGCATAGCAGGCCAACACTTGGTACCCGTACCCGTGACACGCCCCTTTCTTTGTTTGAGTTTTTTTACACTTTACATTTGTTTACTGATTCTAAGGCGATACAAACTCAACTGGTCAACATGTGCAAGCGAAAATTTTTCTGAAATGGTCATCCGTCGCTGGAGCCGATAGTACAAGTATCAGTCTATGTAGTAGTTAAGTTTGAATATATATCCAACTACCAATAGTTTGATACTTATTAAAATGCGGTATTATAACTACTGATGATTTTTTTCTATTGTTGATATAGGTAACAAATCAGGTAGAAAATCTTATAAAAGCCTTAATTGGCAAGGAGAATAAACTGTCCCGATAGTTTTTAAAATGTAACCCTTCTACTCTTCACCAATCATTTCCTCAACTCCAATAACAGTCGATACATTAGGGATACTACTAAATAGACAAGACCAAGTATTCCATTCACCAGAACTCTGACTACAATTAAACACACGCAAACTTAAAGATCCCAAGATATGTAACTAATTGTTCCCCAGGTAGGCACAGTCATACAGTTTAATTCCTTTGTTCTCATATTAAGTATCCAATGACTAACTCGCACCACGTTATTATAAATATAAGCTTAGTGCACTGCTGCTAGCAACACCATGGTTTTTGCAATTTATGAGGCCATTAAGTGTTATTATAGGCATCTACTATTAATCTTCTTGCGGCTTATGGCGTAAGGATTACATCGCTTAGTAGGTCAATCGGAGCATATGTTGCTAAAATTGTATACTTTAACTACCTTGCCTATATTCGCCTTAGTCGCGTAGCGGTAGCGAATGCTGTACATAAAGTCTTGGGTTCGATACCTGAATTCGGCAAACTGTTATTGGATTTTTTATATGTTTGATAGACAGCAATGGGGTCGCCTCCTATAACGTGGAACCCGAATACAAAGCTGGCAGAATTTGGTCATAATACAATTCTGCTCACCCCTTCGGGGATATAGGTGTGCGACTATGTGTGTATGTATATACCTTATATGAATGCACTGTTACAAGACTTTAAATTATGACTACTGAGGATTCCATGATCAGTCAGTTTTCATAGTCTTTTCGAACCGCGACACGTTTGAACCTCACCGTAACATATAATCATCAATAAGTTTTCATAGTCTTCGCGCATTGCGACCTATTTGACCTTCACCATAACGCATACATTTTAAGTAGTTAATAGTAGTATTTGCGCTATTAGAAAATGCATGAAAAGATACGGTTGTCTTTTCATGCATTTCTTAGGTTCGACTCTAACAGAAACGTCGATGATCTAATCAACGGCAACGTGGAAAAACATGTTGACGATCAAACTTTTCGAGCAAGAGTTATAAAATATCAACGTACACAACACACTTGTTGATTCACTCGCAGACTGGCGAGCCTGTACCGAAGATGTACCTGAGGATCTTTTTTAAAATTATGTGTTTTACCAATCCTTCACATTCGACACAATACCTTCAAGAACACTGTAAAATCGATAAAATTTATATTCGTAATTGATTGATAGCTCAGTGGGGAGACCAACAGACTGCAATACAGAGGGTCTCAGGTTTGAACCCACGTCGCGCACCTCTGACTTTCGGATGTTATATGACTTCGAAATTATGTGCGTATCGATTGACAATTATCGCCTGCTCCGTGCCTCGGAGAGCACGTTAAGCCGTCGATCCCGACTGCCATGAACATCTATGGCAGTCGTTATTGGGAAGTCAGTGCCCTCTAATATCCTGACACTGGTCTAGCCTTAGGGTATCGTTAGCCTTCGGGTTGCGGAGGTCAGATGGCAGTCGCTCCGTGTAAAAACTGATATCCAGTCAAATCTAGTTAGACTAGAAAGCCGACCCCAAGTAACTTGGGAATAATGAAGGCTAGGGAGAAGAAAAAAGAATAGATTGTGGGGTCCAGAGGTATGATCGTGAGGGCCTGGGTTCAATAACCATCAAAGGATCTGTTATACTAAAATATATTGATAGACTAAAATTCCCGGTATACGGCAGTAAGCATACTTTCTATTACGCCAACGTAAGCGACAAATCATAATAAACGTAATACCTTTGTAAACGTTTTTGCATGTATAAGGTATATGATTATACAAACATTGTTGTTGGTTCCCTATAAAATTTGGACACGTGGTGATGGTAATAGTAATAGACAAGCAGAAGAACCAACCTGTTCTCTCTACCCAGGAAATATTGTTTTCATAGCACTTAATTACTATGTAGTCACATCTTTCTGCTTACAACTTTTATTTGTTTCTTTATATCTCTAAAGTCTCTTTTAATGAATTACTCACTCAAATTCGTAAAGTAGGCTTAATAATTGTTATAGTTTTAAGTTCTAGTTGGAATTACCTAAAAACATACAATAAAAGGCTCATACACGTATATTCCACGTAAAAAGGAGCGAGCTTATTATTATTAACACACGTATATTAAACATTTATTGATTCCTATTTACATCCAAATAAATACAGCCACATTATTAGTTTTGCAGCTAATAGGGAACTTAGTCAGTTATATCTTACATAGAGTTATGATTAACATGTATCATCAAAATGAATAAGCAATAAAATAAACATATTCCTATAATAAATCCATGACGTGCAGAGTTCATATTTTTCTCTGTGAAACCACAACCTGTTTTCAAGTGCAGTTGTGAAACAAACGGCCTTGTTTACGTAACAGTTACTCATAGAATTGATAAGCAATAATTATGTGTAATAATGTTGTGTGCAGAGAAACGAGCGGTGCGGGTGGCGGGGCGGCCAGCGGTGGGCTGCTGGCCATGAACGCCACCCAGGTGCAATGCGAGCCCCACGACTCCGTCGTACTCATTAAATGTAAGTAACACCCACTCATGTTACTGACCAAACTAAGGACTCAAACACACACGCTAAAAGTACATCATCACACATTCAGCAAACGCAAAAATTTTTGATGAGAATCGTGCAAATATAAGCTTGTGTGTTCGAGTCTTTATTTTCGGTCTAATTCCTATATTATGTATTTCTACTAATATTTAACTTCTCTATCTTGTTCGTTAATTTTCCTAGGCGTACAAATACTGGGACGTGGCTCCATACCGTTTCCAGTAAGTAACTTATACCGAGTATGTTGTTTGTTGAAGCTATCCCCGTGCAAATTTCATTAGTAGTACGATAGAGACTCACATATTTATATATTATTCAGTATAAGTAAATTCCCTACGCTCTTCATTATGTATTAGTCAATGTTGTGGTTATTTAAGAGCTGCTTATTGTGCGTGTAGTTGACTCACGCTTCAAGATACGCAGACAACGAATTGTCTCTTTTTTAGACTTGTATGACAATTAGAACAGTAGCGAAGACAAATAAAGCTCTAAATAACTGCAGGCTAGCTGTTACGCTTGCAACATCGTCATTATTTTTCTAATTTGGCTTTTGAAAAGGTAAACAGAATAAATATACTGTTACTCATTGTGTTAAAATCGATCATTTTGGAATAAAGATAACTCTGTTTACCTAATCAACACATACATAAGGATTATAAGTAATAGATAACCCTAATACTTATAATCTTTAAATCCAAACTTCATTCAAATGACACGTTAAATTTGGTTAGAAATGAAGATTATCAAATAAACAAAGAATCTAGTATAAGTATCCATCTCAGCATGCAACCAAATCCTGCTATTAGATGAATATTTAGCTCAGCAATGTTGATTTGAGTACATTTATCGTTCGTCAATGTAGCTGATACGTGAATTAATCAGTGTATCGCACTCGCCATAGATTCATTGGCCTCATTGCAATATGCTTTTGTATATTTTTGGACCGGTGTGCGCGACTGCGTCAACAGTGTTCGATCCTCTGTTCGTTGGCACGACTATTTGATCGTATATACGTCTTGATTATTTGATGTGCATTTGGTATTAATACATGTGTCATGCACCGATGGCAGAGCGATTTATCATTATAAACATTATATAGACAGTACTATGCAGTGTTATTGTTGCCGTGTGATACTTCGTTATCGACGCATCATTGAACTAATGATAGCTGTCTTATTATGACTGTCTGATGCCCAAGGTTTTAAATTAGACGGTAACTAAAAGTTATGGACTTAGTAAGTAAATTGCATCTTTTCGAAGGGTTATTTGTGTTGAAATTAGGAATCAGACCATATAGAGACCGTTTCAGACTTTGAAGTGATACTAACAGGAAAACTCGACATTATAAAGTATATGTGAATATACATAAATTGGCATAGATGTATCCAGTTGATGCATTTTCAATGCTAACACAATATTCCATACAAATATGTGTATTATCTATAAATGTTACGTACTGTATGTATTAAATGGTTTCTGTCAAATATACTAGACTTTGCTACCACGATAAATGCCATATACTCGTCCAAAGTATAATTTCAGCGAAAAATGGGTGTGTGTGGGACAGGTGTAGCACTTGCGCTATGGTTTACTTAAAATAAATACCATTATCTACAAATAATACATGGCCAGTTACTAGAAGTTTATGTAAAACTATTATTCATAGAGCCCTTATCAATTCCATTTTGAGCACTGACGGACTATCGTAACTAATGAATTAGATCAGGACGGCATAGCAAAGTGGACAAACCTTGCATCATATTGCAAGTTAACTCAAACGTTGCCTCATAACGTGTTGTGAAAGTTAAGTTTTATATCATTCGCGCAGTCTTCTTAAGTGCACTAACTAAACTAAATCACTTTATTGATCGTGCAATGAAAATCAAACCGGCGACAATATGGCGACGCGGGTGGCGTCTGTTGTAGGTAAATTGTGTGAATGTTGGCACGCGCAACGCTTAGTAAAACAATATAATACTAGTCGGGTTTTTATATATCAATGTACTAGTCAAAACAAAATAAGGGCCACCCTATCTTTTTAACATTTTGTTTAAATTAAAGGCTTTTGGGGTTGGCGCGGAGCTACATTTGCTAGAACGATATGTTTTTAATTGAATACCATTACTTTTTAATTTCTATATTTAAAATAATCAAATTTTCATTATTTTAAAGAAAAATAAGATTTTGACAAAAATACACAAAGGCTTAAAAGAGTAAAAAAAAACAACTTAACCAATCGTGAGTGCCTTTATAGAGCTTTCGTAATAACGGGTATATCTTCCCTTTTTTGCATACATTCTTGAAGACTTGAGGGCATGCTTTCAATCAAGTCGCGAACAGTTTCTTGCGGTATTTGTTCCCAGCTCGCTTTCAGCACGTTTAGGAGCTGTCTTTTCTTGTGGATGGGTTGGTTTGTGTCTTGGACACTTCTTTTCAATAGCTCCTACATATGTTCAATGGGATTCAGGTCCGGACTGTTGGCAGGCCACGGCAGAACTTCTATACGGGCTTCTTCCAGAGCCTCTCTGGTGGCTCTAGCACTGTTTGCACAAGCACTGTCGTGCATTAACTTGACTCCTGTTCCCATTCGTTGTGCATATGGCACCATATGGGGTCTAATAACTTCCCCGATGTATCGTTGAGCTGTTATTGTACCTTCATTTAGGATTGCTAGCTCGGTTCTACCCGTTAGACTTATGCCACTCCATACCATAACATTGGCCCCCCAAATCAGTCTCTTCCGTGAATGTATACTATAAAAAATCGCTCACCTTCTCTTCTCCTTACTTTGATGCGACGATCATCACTAAAAACTTCACTTCATACTCATCTGTAAACAATAACAAATTCCAATCATTCATGTCTCAATCCAAATGTTGCCTTGCAAATGTTTACCGGTTTGCGCGATGAGCTTGTTAATGGAATCCGCACTGTTCGTGTTCTGGAGAACTGCTGATCTTCATGCAATCGGTTTCTGATAGTTTGATCACTGACGCTTGTCCTTGTTGTCTGGCACAGGCGGGTTTACAACGTGCGGGCAACGTGCAGTGCGCTCTCTACGTGTACTCAAGCATATGTATCGGTCTGCCGGTGCTGAAGATTCTCACACTCTGCCTGATCCCTGTCTTTTAGTAGTTCTAGTGCCTTCGAACCGATTTTAAGCATTCAGGATGGCTCTTCGAGAAAAACACAGCTGTAAAGCAACTAAACGCTGTGAATGGCCTTCTTGAATTATTGTAATGGCCCTAGTCGTAGTAACCACATTCATATTATGTCGTCGATTTTTTCGTCATTCGTCATTGTTGTTTTAGAAATGCTAATGCACACTGTAATTACCAAAAATATCCTGTTCGCTGCAGAACGCAAATGTTAAATGAGTTTAAAGTTCACGTTAAAATAGAGTAAAATCCACATACCCACTAATGCAGGCAAATATGGAAAAAAATTGTTCACTAACTCTTGAATTAACAGAATATTATCACTACAGATTTCACCATTTGCGTAAAGTAAATTACCAATAAATTAGTCCTGATTTAAAAATATGCAAATGGCTCTTATTTTCTTTTGACTAGTATATAAATGGTTTCACTGCCTTTATAAAGACTTGCTATCAAAAGTATAACATATTCTCTGCCAATATTAAGCAATGTCTTATAGGTATTATGGAGATTCTTGTGGCGTAAAACATACATTAAAGCAACAGATAGAAGAAACATCCAGAATCAAAATAACACATAGCTCACGTGCTAGTTATTGTTCCGAATAAGTATTACGCGAGCATATACACCAAACTTGCACCATCAAAACAGTCGATCGACCAACGAAAACTATACCCAGGCATAGATGACGTAATCCCTATAGCCTATGACACGCACATGATCAAAACGAATCTATAAACGCTGCCTGTTATGTCAGCATCCGTTCAGTCATTAAGTACTAGGTAGTGGTTTAGTCACTTCAATGATTACCGCGTTCATTCAACAACTGGCAAATTCATAGTTGTTCCTTCTTGTTGCAGTTAAGGAAGAATTATTTACTTCAGAATTTGTGCAATGACCGCTTTATAAAAACGGAAGCATTGATTTATGGCTGTTGGCAATATATAATGTTGGAAAAGAATATTATAATTATTTTCGGTGATTATTAGGTAGAAAAGTACGTTTGGCTAATTATTTATCTAATGAAATATTCACGGTTTAAATTTAAAAGATTACATTTTCTGGCATATTACCCTTACTCGAAGAAGATCAATGACATCATCCTGATTTTAGCACCATGGATGTCTATGTATATGAAATATGTATAGTGTTACAATGTACCGTAACTACAGTGTATGAGGTATCGAAAATAAAATATTATATATGATTTGTAAAATAACTGTAGTATATACTGAATTCAGATATTTTTTAACCGTGTTCCGAATAACTGGTTTTCTATGTCCAAGGCTCTTATGCTAAGTAATAAAATATTTTGTAACGTAGATTATACCTAACTATGTTTTTTGCCTTGCGGTGCTTTTAGATTGATATAAAACGATACCTTCAATTTCAAACTTGCTGCACTACGTTAATTAAAATTGTAAAACGCAAAGGAAGTTATTTGAAACCAAGGCAAAATAACTATTATTAATAAAAATAACTATATTTGACATGAGAAATCAAGGGCGAATCGAACCTTATTATAATCTATTTCTAATACAGTCAACAAAATACGATTAAAAATTTTTAAACTAGTTATTATTCATGCCCATGTAATATATTATGTATATGTTAGGACAAAAGTGGCTGATGCCTAGATTATAGATGATAAAATGATATGAGTTTTAATTACATTTTTTATCTGTTAAACTTGCTATGTCCATTTTTCAAAATTCCCATGATCTTTTGGTCCAATCTCCTTCATTTTCAGCTATCGTTAAATTAATAAATGGTAAATTTAACGATAGGTAGCTGAAAGATTAACCATTAACGGTGAAAACATAACCAAGACGCGTCTCTAAGTAGAGAATGTAATGTAATGTCCTCAAAATTTCCAATCGACATGAAATTGCATCAAGCCTTTTGGCCAATTCTCCGCGAACTAACCACATTGCTGTATTTATATAGATAAACAGTAATTAATATTACACTGACACAAAGATATAAGAAATAAAAAATGTATAGTAGGAATATAAATGATATCGTATAAACGACAGTATATTATGAGACATTTTGCATTGTTTATTGGTAAGTAGTTGTTATTTCAACTAAATTTGTCGATGTTACCTACACAAAAAACTAAAAACTAAGACAAACGCCAAAAGACATTGCGAGTAATCCCGTAACATCCCCTTCCATTGTCACATCGATTTAATATTCCTTTCTCTACTCACCATTTCTAGAAATAGTACCAATTGTATTTATTTCCGTCCCTGAAAGTTCCCCCGTTGCGCCGCCGCCGACGATGCGCTCAATTGATGCGGGAGGCGCACATATTTACAATTAGCTTTGTTTGTGTGGCTGATAATAATAATTGCTGGACATAAGCCAATGTTAGTATTAATTTTTCAACATGCCGCTTGAGTGGTAGGCTCGGCAATTGCCACGAGCATCCGCAATTATGTTAATCCGGCTTAGTTTTGAAGGGACTGTGCAATAGGGTGCACGTGCAAACGATGCATTTGTTAATTTGTAAGAGTTATGTGAGAAAGTCGTGTTGTTTTCGTGAATGTGACGGTGTTGTGAGACAATGCAGTTTACGTTGGTAATCGTCGTAAACAAAGTCAAGCTATGTCCGGTCATAGAAGAACCGCTCAAACCAATAGGTAAACGTGTTTGCTACTTTATTTATTTTGTGAAGTGTAGGGTACTTGCAACTTTTCTTAGGTCATGTTGTCATGGCTAAAATAACGTTTGTTTTATTAATTCATTACGTTAATTGTGCGCATTTATCCATGTGAGATCATGTGTTCAGCAATGACCTAATTAGTGCTTATTTCATCCGGATCTATTTCTCTACACTCGGACCACAAATGGTGCTAAACAAGTGAACATTACGTCCCCTTATCCCGGTTATCGTTTACTTGTAATTATTGCCAGCTCGTAAAATATCTTTCAGAAGTCTGAAATTCAGCAGCAATTTATACAAAAGTATGGTTATTTGATGATGGGTGTACTAAATATGAAAATGTTCTAAACAACACTGACTAATATTAAATGAGTGAATATAAATAGGGCAACAAATATTTGCTTAATAGCTCACATCAACAGGAACATCTAAATAAGATCTTTAAGCTCTGAACAAAATTTTAGGATAACATTGGCTAAAAATAATATTTAGTAACGACTTGCACCATTCCCAAGCTTTTAGATTACAGTTAGCGGCTGCAAATGTTTTGGCAAATATGTTTAACCTAGAATCGTAATCGATGTGAATCATAACGAGCTCAATATATTTAATACGTAAATAAAGTGAGTGCGATGTAACCGCCTTTAGTCCAGTAGGTGTCGGCCAATAGCACCAGCTGGAGCCCATGTGTGGCAAGTGTGGCAACCGGCGATATTGTAAGTGACATTCTTAACCATCTGAATAAACGTAATTGAACAATTTCTATCAACCCATTGCCCTTATCTACTACTTGTTACTTGTTGCTGGACAAATTCGAACCACAATTGGCTACTCGGACTAATAATAATAATTGGTATGCTTTTAAATTAAATTCACGCAACTCAGAGTACTTTGAAATTAAACTACTATATACGGATTTTATCGCGTTGTTTATTTGAATAATAGTTAATAATAATAAACGTTTTAATAATAGTTGAATAATAGTTTCAATAATTTAATTAGCTTAAAAATTTGTAAAGTTTAATAGTAATAGTAGTGTAACAGTTTTCAAAACGTTTGTAATAAAGTGACAAATAAACAACGCGATAAAATCCGTATATAGTAGTTTAATTTCAATGAGTAACATTCGCGTAAACAGAAGACAATATTATCGGAGTACTTTATTACTTACTTGACTGTACTGCTTTTGGCTTGAACAATAAATTTTTGTATTTACTTATGAGTGGTCCCAGTTGCCAGAAGAAAAATATTAAAATTAAATGGATCCGGCAACTGGGACCGCGGTCCGAGTTAATTGCGGTCCCAGTCGCCGGAATCCTCGATTTTGTTAGTAAATTTATATCCCTCGGGAACAGTAGATACTTTTTCATGGAATGAATTCACATTCACAAACCTTTTAATTTAAGTTTTCAGTGTAGGAGGTTGGTCGGACTCTGTAAAAAGAAGATTCTGTATGGACGACAAATTTACGACCTAATTACATGGAATGAACACATTCTCATTTATAAAATTAGGATTATCAGTAAATACTTAGTATTTACTTCAAAGCTTTCCGAGATCATTTTCCATTAAAATTGCCTTAATTACTCATTGGATTTTATAATATTTCCTGTAATATCCTGACTAAGATCCCCATGACTGGTTTGTTGACGTCAAACCAAGTGTGCAAAATAATTGACAAAGGAGTTGTTGCAGGATGAGCCCACATACTCGGTTGCCGCGCGCCGTGCGTCAGAAATTATGTCAAGCACATAATAGCTGGATGGAAACGCTTGGCTGCAACGCCCTATTTGTTGCATTCTTATCTCAAACTTGTAATATGGCCGTATGAATCATAATATCTAGGCGGCCTAACAATGAGCTCGAGTGACGGGGCGCGCCGCGCGGCTCCTAAGATCTGACATTCTCGATACCGAGATTATACTGACCGGACATAAATCGAATCTTGTTATGGACTTGCTATTTCGTTATTTACATTTACCTGCATCAAACTATCCCAACTAATGAAGTTATCGGGCTTCGCCTACTTAATTTTGTTCTAATTTCGATCTGGTATATGTTTTTCTTCTTATACTTGTAAAAACATAATTTCTGACGTAGTTAACACAAAAGATATTACGTCTTGGAACACCTACGCACATAAATGGAACGATACGTAAACATTAATATATTATTATATCTAATAACAGCCTAAATTGAAATCGGTAATTTGCGTATGTACAGGTATTCTTATCTACCTATCTATAAATTCAGTGCTCAGAAACAAATTTCAAGTTGGAATGTCAAATGTTTATATTTAAAGTTTCGATTTATTGTATTTAAAAAGTTTCAACCAGGTTTAGACTTATATTTTACGCCAGTTATAACCTAGCAGAGAGGTCAACAAAGTCCAGAATGCAATCGACGACTTAATTTCATCCGCAGTTAAAAGATAACAAAATTTACTCTACTAGGGCTACCACTAATAGTCGATACTAACTATATCTTTAATTTTATTTAACCATATTTGGGTAATGGAAATCCGTAGTCTCTGTCTACCCCTCTGGGAAACAGGCGTGAATCTATGTATGTATATTTGGGTATAATGACCATTATTGACAACTGTTAAAAATGTCTGCAGTTTATGCCGAATAACAATAATATAATTATTCCACTTTAATTTTGTTACGATGAGAGGTTAAGCTTATTATTGTTTGTGTATTTCGAAATAAGAAGTTACAAGCAGTCATGTCATCTTTAACATATAATAAACATAAATCAATGCAATACAATATGTATTTGTAACTACTAACTAACCTTAATACTTTATATGACCTTAATCCGTTTATTCTCATTACTACATTACTCTATAATTTGATATATTATTAAAATCAGTGCAGCAACTTATCGGTTATTGCAAATTCATCACGCAACTAAAGGAGAAGGGCGCTATATATTTACTGCTATATGTGGCTGCAATGTTTTTAACTATAGGCCGGCCAACTCAAAAGCTATTTATTGACTTCATCGGCCATCCCAAACATAATACTTTGCGTATTCAATATATTAACTAGAACTCTATATCATCGCAGGCACCCATTACAATCAAATAATGCCCTTTTTAAAGCTTCTATAAAGTAAATATCATGCCCTAGAGTCTAATTAATAGAGCAGCGATTCCTAAAGTGGGTTCCGCGGAACCTATGGGTTGCGTAGAAAAGTCACCAGGGTGCCGCGAAATTATGTATTTTTGGCTTAAATAATAACTTAATTTTCTGGTTAATTTTGCTTCCATTTGTCACAACGTATCCCTTACCGTTTTCAGCTTACACATACACTTACACAAATAACAAATTCAGGTCGTGATTTGATGATATCCCAGATATGCGCATACAACTGTCGGAAATAATATTAGAAAACAAAGTCTTCCGCCGCATCTGTCTGTCTGTCTGTTTGCGATAAACTCACAAACTACTGAACGGATTTTCATGCGATTCTCACCAATGTACAGAGTGATTCATGAGGGATGTTTAGGTGTATCATTTGTTATAGTTTTGTACTACCCGTGCGAAGCCGGGGCGGGTTAATAGTACCGAACTATAAAGCAATTATTGATTAAACAGTGAAACAATTTTATTCTTCACAATAAAAATTAAAGTAAAGTATGAAAGTGTTCAACTTTTAAAATATTTATAGTAAAAGTTTTTGTTCTTATTTAAATTAAAGGGTATTTGATTTGTAATCATTTGATATGAGGTTCCATTAACTAATTAACTATTTGGTGAGAGTTCCGTTATCTTAAAAGTTTAGGAACCCCTGTAATAGAGTATCACAACATCCATATTTCGCCAATTAAGATTATTTGGTTCAGATGTTAAATTGGGGTGAGATGTGCAACTAATTGAATCACTAAACTAACAATATTATAGCTTTTAAATCCAAACCTTTAAAATCAATTTAGTCCAATACAGATTACTATTTAATACATATTCTTATAAGTTGCAATAAATAAATACAGATCGACTGTAATCATACGCTACAGTATTTAACATGTGTGAGCAAATTAACGCCCCTTCCATTAACCCAGAAATATATGCTAATCTAAACTGGGTTATCTTTAAAACACATTATAATTCATTATACATATGGACAGCACAAAAGCGTCGGCAAACGAGCACTGCAAATATAATTTAATATCCATTAAAAAAGGCATTTGTGGGTCGTCAACCCTGGTCAGTAGCGAGTCCGAGTCCCTGACGAGCGAACCAACAACAAACTTACTATCAAACGTCAGTTAGCAGTAACACCATCAACTCATTGAGAAGTTCGCAGTTAGTGTGTGATCAAACATTGTGATGTCGACACGTGGCCGCAGACAAGTATATATATTGCGATTAAAATTAACCAATTTAATTTTCATTCGTGTTAAAATATGTACATAGTTAAAGTGTTTGTCTATTCACTGTGCAGTGCTCGCTACCGTGTTATTAATTCAAGAACCTTGATCTCGCGATAGAGGGCGAAATTACGTAATAATTGTGAGCTGTGATGGATGTCCGACGCGACACGATGAAGCCCGCCAGAAAGAGTGATAAAATAACTAAAATTAAACACAAGTTGATAAAGAGACACAAACTAAGTAGGTAGTTATTACCTGTTCAATTTGTCACGTTCAATATCGCGATAAATAATATAAAGCGTAGGTTTTAAATATATCGAGTCTCGTGTGAGATATTTGGTCGAGTTTACAAAACGTGGTCGCCACAACCGACTCCCACACACTTCTTCAAGGCCTCTAATCCAATTAATCGGCGTTTCGACTCATAGCATCGACATACAGCTTCAAAAGGATGTTTGCATCAAATACATTCCTAGTGGATTTCTCCATTCGTACGTTGCCTTTTTCACGCCGCGTTAAACTTTGGATAATCGGTGATACGTCGTAAATTGATTCTTATAAACAATCTATTACTTATTCGCAATGTTGTGTATTCTTGTTCGAAATTTATGTTTATGCAAAGTCAAATTGAAGAACAATGTACATTTATCTATGGAAATTTGTCCCCCATGAACTACCGATTTTTTTGTTATCATTCAATTACGAAACATCGCCAATTAGTCAAGGTTAACCAAATATTTATCCAACAATAGTAGTTACTTTACGTCTCCATTTGTATTTATTTCGATAAGAACTAGTATGTTTTATCAGTAACTATTGGTGAAAGATCACATTGTGACCAATAAATTTAAATTTTCTTAGAAACGTAATCAGTAGAGTTATTGATGTGGAACTGTAATTCCTTTCTGTATCGAATATTGTCAGAATATTTATGAATAAATTAAGAACCTGGGCAAAGAAAATACTAATTTCATTTCTTTGTGTGCTTTTGCTGTTTGATTTCATTATATGAAATTCTACGAACTATTTTAAAATTTAGATATTAATTTCTGCTACGTTATAGACTAAACTAATTATGATTTGACTACATCGACTTGACTATAGCAACGACAAAACTTAAAGTTATAATAGATAATGATAATTATCAAATTAGCCTATTCTTATATTATTGGTTTAGAGTAACAATGTAGAAACAAAAGTGATCTAAATAGCGAGTTCTAAAATCCTTTTATTTTTCGTAGTATGTAGTTGTTAATTATAATGAGGTGTGAGATTAAAATCATTATCAATTCTAGGAACCCCTTAACACAGTTTTGCCAGGTGTTGAACATACAATTCCAAGTAGGTTCCATGTTTAAGAAAGTAACCACATTGTTTATTCAAAGCTTTCGCTAGTAAATACGTCGTAACTAATATTGCTGTGTAATTATTATGTTGTGTTTGTACAGATGAGCACCGTTCGGCGGGCGGCAGTTGGGAAGAACCAGTGAGCGCCGTGCGGAACACACCGCTTAGGCGCTCGCAGAGGCTCAACTCGACGCTGGACTCTAGGTAAACAACTGTTTCTTATGAATAAAGAACTCTCACAACACCTGTATCGAGAGCTTTACACAAATTGGATAGACAGAACAGACCTGGAACTATTCCTGAGTATCATTTTCCCACACTCGGAGCGTGGTCCGAAAGTTGCTGTTTTCAAGGCGCGTCCTATTAGGTACATCATACCTTGTACAAACGCGAACAATGTAATGTTGATAAACTATATTTTAAACTGACAATGAAAATAAAGATGACTGTGTCATCAATTTATCACCATGTTTAGTCAACATCAGTTATTAAAATATTTATTTGATCAAGTGATGTTGTATTTCAATTGTTCCGAAATGTGACAGTGTATTATTTTATTGCACTCATTTTATGAACATAAATTCATGTATTTTTGCTGTTAGAGTTAACTTTACCACAATCTAGCTAAAACAAGACAATCAGCTGATATAGCCCTTCGAAACCATGTAAGAGGAAAGTACCAGCTAAGCGCTTGTTTATCCTGAACCTATGCCAACGATCATTAGCATACTAGGGATTAGAATTACTTAAGACTGTGAGTTTATTTAAAAATAAATATTTCAAACCAGTTTTGCTCTTGCGGGACGTTTCAGACAGTAATCCCATTTTAATTATGTTTATCGTTTTATGTCTTAGGTTAATTATATTGCTAATGACTACAAAAGCATATAACCGCAATAGTTAATCACGCAATAAATTAACTATAATCCAACCACAACATTTGATAATACGTATGCAATACTAATGCGTATAGACAGGCTTTTAGGCGCTTGCTTCTTGCGGTCGAGAAGAATTCACTATCAAGAGTGCTTCATTTAAGTATAGTTGTTTAACTTCAAAATAATAAAACTACTTTTCACTCTACTACCAGCCACGTCATAGTCATAGTATTTAACAAACAATGAAAATAATGCTGGCAAAAGATGCTCTCTCTATAACTACATTGAAGTAACCATACTAATTAGGTATTTCGTAAAGGCGTAACATGCTTTTGCTGGTTATTTTCAATATTTTTAAAAGAACAATATAGTAGCAAGTCAATTCTCTGGCCATGTTGGCGCTAACTTTCATACAATTAATTAAAAACTGTTAACTCTGGACAGCTCATTAGTGCTGGCAGTTGTCCGAAGTGTTAGTCAGTAGGATACAAAACACGTGACAGATATTCTGTCGAATTCTGAATGAAAGCGTTGCGTATTGTGGTTTATTTAAAACAAACGAGAGCCGCTTTACCCTCGGTAGATTGTTGATATAGCTTAAGGAGGATAATTTGAGATCTACATATTATGTGTTTGAAATATTAACTTAATAAAATATCATCAATATTTTCTGTTAATGTGAACTTATCATCTTAAACGCAACATTTTAGTACATTCTTGTTTCTCTGTCATCATAAGTTATGAGATCCTAGTAAAGCCGCTTCCTGACTTATTGACACGAGATAGATTTAGTATTGGCTTTAAGGGTGCGCTCTCCATTCAAGCACTCGTAATTGTACATATTTATGCAGAAACGCCTACTACTTGTATATATTTTCTCTGTTCAAGATTACGTCAGCACCCTCGTCTTACGTAAATTCTCCAATAAATATCGACCCACTTGCTCGTTCATAAACCATGTCTTCTTATAATACACTTTTCCACTTAACCTTGTGCATGGCAATAACTTGGTAACCCTCGTGTCTAGAGGTATGCGTGATTGTTTTCATGAAGTTTTCATGGAAGGTTATCGTTTCAAGGAAATCGTAAAACTCTACTGAGAGAGCAAGGGTCATTGTTGTGCACCAGGTAACGAATTAGCTACCTTACTTTGTTCTCGATGGTACACTTCTTAGTAATTGTTAATGCAACTTAGTTTACTTCTAGTACTAAATACCGTGTAAATTGGTACGGTACGGACGCAAGACCTCTCTCATCATAATATATTACGTGATGCGTATAACTTCATTGGAATAGTATTCGAATACTATTGAGCATACGCGATAACTATTTTTCATGGTCTAAGACGCAGCACACGTACTTACTTAACTATTAACTTATCTACAGTGTATTCGGTACATATGATTTTAAAACATATTATACCTATATTTTAAATATTACCAGCTATTTGGATAAAAAATACTGGTTTTCCTGTTATCTCCACCAGCCGAGAGCGTTTACGTTGGTTATTTAATGGCAAGGGATCGAACCCTCTCCATCGTAAGTCAAATACTATTGTGCACAGCACTAGCTATAATGATGAGTTATAACGACGTTAAATATAACATGCTTGTTATGCGTTGGTTGTCCACATATAGTACTGTAACTACAAGTAACAAGCACACTACGAAGAATCAGACTCCTCATAAGGAAATGTAGAAGCGCGCGTTTCTTAGGTGATTCTCAGTAGTAGCACAGCGTTTAGTTCTAGGCTTGGTAGATAGCAATATCTAATCTCAACATAACCGGCAAAATGTGGATATCTGCCTATACCTTTGAAAGCACAAAGGCGTAGTTTTATGTATATAAGAAAAATTTTATTACCATTGTGTGCGCGACAATCAAACAATAACTAATCACTTGTAGAATGTCAATGCTGCAATAAAATAACTAACCGCAATATTCATAATCATACATTTATTCATTACTAAACAGTAAAATAAAGTTGAGCGTTATAAAATGTATGTTAGACAGTGCAATAAAACTCGGAAAGTCGTTTCGTTGATGTCAGAACTAAGTGTGATTGATCGTAGTGCCAGAATTAGAACCAATTCTCGCCTTTTAGGAGGGAGCATGTTTAAAGCGCACACATTTAAAGGCAATAATATCTCTTAAAACGGTTGTTTATACATTCTTAAGTAATACCAACTAAATGATGTGCTTATTCCGTAATTATATTCAAATGAAAACAAACTAATATATTTGTATTCTTGTAAACAGGCTGCTTGAAAAATATTAACGCTTATATAATGAGTAAGATAATTTAATAATTGACACCATTGGACTTAGGACCGAAAGGCCGTAGGTTATTATTTTACCAGCCATTGCACAAGTTACTTAAACACTAACAAAAACATGTAACTTAGTTGTAGTAGTATTTAAAAACATCCATAGTATCACGCTTATATTATCTTTAAAGAGGTAGGCGACGATATATTACACCCAAATTTTATGTTTAGGTTCCAGGTCTAGTAGGTTTACCGAGCACAGTTCCACACTCTGTGCTGTTACTAAGAACGGTTAAGCGAACAGTAACACTTTGCCAGAGTTGCATACACTACCGCTGTACACGATGCTCGTGTTTGTGTATAATTAAACACAGGCTGCATAGCACAGTCATGATATCGCGATGTTCATGGTCGAAAATGCGCAGACAGCTTCGTAATTATGCAGTGATGTGATGACAGTTGGCGGGTGTCGCATACAGCTACGCGACTTCCCGTCGCGGCGCGGTGTGCTCCAGTCCCGCTGAACAATTAGCGAGCGCTCAGCGCCGAGCCAATTAACACGAATTTCCTGTGTTCAAACTACAGAGGCCAGCAGAGGGCACTGCCTCCCGACAAAATGATCATTCACGCTTAAACGGATACCGTCTATTGTCGCTTAAGAACCGATCGATCCTTCAATGTTGTTATATTTTTACAAAATCGATTCATATTATAAGTATAAGGTTATTTTCACGTTTCAGGCATGACGAGATCTCTAATGGCCATATAGTCTTAATTGTTAGATTGCATGTTTAGTTCGTGTCTAGTTTACTATCGTCAGGTGTAATAAGATCCGCACAAGTCAAAGTCTATTAATTAATTATAAAATAGACAATTCCCATAGTAAACTGAAACCAGTACATATACAAGAAACAAAGTATCAAACAGGCGACCTCGAAAGAATTGTAAAATTACATATTCTCGTACAATCGTTAGTTGTTGCGTAATTAATTAGCTATACTTCATAGTTTAATGCCTTCAACCACGCATATGCTAGGTTGTTAGGTTATCGTGGCCGCTTAGCACAGACTGACTTGTGACATTCTGCACATACGTTTCAGTTGATAATGGTAAAAAATAATGTCAAGGACCTAAAAATAATGTCACAGCGGTGAATTGCGTGTCTCTGGTATCGTGTCAAGCGTATAATACCAGGCCAACTTGGAAATACGAATCTAGATGTAAAAAATATTTTATTTTATTAATAGGTAGTGTAACTTGCACACATGATAAATATCAGTATTGATTTAATGCTTAAATGTATTTAAAAATTAGCCAAGTTATTATTATTTTGCCGTATTATACGCTCAATTAAACAGCAGGTGTTCCCTCAATCCTTCGTGGGAAAACATCGCGTGATCGTAAATATTATGTTTAATAGATAATGATCCTTCGGTGAAAGCTAAACAAAGCATTTTGGATCTTTGTCTACGAGCAATCGCCTGCTGAGAGTTTTATGTATGTAGTCGAAACTATACGGGCGGTAAAACATAGACAAAATGTTGAGCAAACTATTTACCAACACCTAATATTTTTTTATGTTATCTATATTATCTGAGACGCTGCGGTACGCTGAGAAATTCTCTAAACGTTTGCTCACAATATGGTCATAGTGTTGTCTACTAACATTTTAAAATCTGTCAATATCGATCATACATTTCTCACTATTGTTTAAATTGTGTTTGGTACCCAATTAATATTTGTAACAAGCACGTTATGTAGTCATACTATATAACTTGACTAGATACTGATTAAAGCAATAACTGAAATGTTCAGTGTCTATCTAACCAATCTGTAACGCAATTCATTAACATTGATTGTTTTGTCATTGGCAAGAGTTTTTATTTTCTCTAATTGAGGTCAAATGCCTGTTAGCTTTACAACTCGTGATGTATTATGAAGGAAACAGCTTTTACAGTTCGTGTGCTTTATTAATTAAAAAAGATATTTAGACATTAATGTCAATTAACAAAATGATACATGGATAGATTTTATAAAGGCTACTGTTTTTTAACGCCTTTTTAATTATAATCCAGGATAATAATAAATTAAAGTATTTAAAAGGGATTCCTTCTTACGAAAATCGTTAGAAAACGGCAGAATATAATAATATTAGTGTATTGATTTTTGAACACTGACCTACAAGTAATAAATAATTAAAAAGAAATATATGACCGCCACTATTTCAGTATTATAAAGGAACTAACTAACGCACTGACTATGATTGCAAAGAAAATTATTAACATCTACTTTACAAATCTTAGCACGTAGGCTAGACGACTCTGTGGATTTTATACTATTACTATATGTAGCAGATAGAAAGATCAAATTTTGTTCAGTCTGTAACAGCCGAATCAGCGCGGCCGTCTGTCGTCTTAAGTTAATTAACTTATTTCCTCCAATTTGGTCGGGTCGACGAACACCTGTTACAACCACGTCTTTCCTAACATAATACGGATGTCGATCGTTATCCTTATATTTTTTGTTGGTTCTTCATCCACGGTATTTATATCCATCATATTTTAACAAAAGTCTTAATATATAACTCATAGGCACCGAAAGAGTGACTTTAAGTTATATGCATTTTCTATCAAGTAGCTATTGTAATTATGCAAACTTTAAAACATAATTTTTCTACAGTATTTACAGTAAAGTCAAACTCTTCAACCACAGGCACTTACAAATACTGAAATCACGGAAATAAATTATAAACTACTAAACTCCAAAATCATCAATTTGTGGAAGACATACGTTTTTGTTGTGCGGTGCGAAGGGAAATTACATATTGTGTAACAATATAAAATGTTCGTAAAGAAACTGTAAATAATATATTATCATGTTTTTATGTTCGATAATTCAAACTATTAATTCCATTTCGGTTCGATAACTAAAATGAATTAAAACAGTATTATAGATTTTACCTATTAGAAAAAGATCCCAAAGCCACCTGCATAATTTTAGTAAAACGAAATTTTGTTCAAAAGCAAGGACAAATTTTACTTATGGCTTATAAATTTGGATCGCCCTGACCACTCACAAATATAATTTAAAAATACTAGCCATTTAAAACCCCAACTGCTCGTATACAACTATTACCGTTTTCTTCTCTTAAATTCGTCTTTCCATAATACATACAATAAAATTTAGGTTATCTTCTATAACATAGGTTAAGTTTTATTCGTATTATTATATTTATAATATAATTATGTAATAATTAACCTACGTTATAGCAGTAGGCCTGAATATAATTTATCAGTTTATAACATACTAAACGCGTAAAAGTTGAGATTCAATAAGTTCACAGGTGCCTAAGTTACGTTCCCCTTTTTTAGTACTCACCCAACGCAACAGGTGGCGCTACTTGTTCAACGGAAGCGCGCCATTATGTGATGTAACATATTATTATTAGCAACAGCCTGTGATTGTTTATTCCACTTGAACGCTATCAATCCTTCTTGCGGCGATTACTTGACTAAGTTTATGATAAACTGACACGGTTTTGACTAATCGATTACTTACTAATAGTGCTAGGTATTTAAAAATGACGTTGAATATTTAACTTTTCGTGCGGTTATAAATACCTGCCGTCCTTACGAAAAGTGCAATAACTCAAGTTTTGAACCGAATTGAGTTAAGTACATATTCGGAATCAGCAGAACGCGATCTATGTATTCTCTTTAGACAGTTTTTACGTATCTATGACGGAGCCGGATTAATACTAAGCATGACAGCAGTATCTAGGTCCGTGTTATATGATTTACTGATCAAGACCGACATAACTGTAGATAGGAATAAGTTATTTACGCTCATAAGTATTTTTTTCTATCTATATCTGTATAACACACACACACGTAGATTTTACTTTAATTATTTAATTTCAATTATAGTTTTGTTCTTTTTTCTTCATTAATAAAAATGTTTAAGAAACATAAATTAGATTTAAATATACCTATTATGTATACATATGTCTCGGACTGTAAGAGACTAGATCCAACGACACAGGGAATCCTAGTGTCTAGGGCATCAAATTATTATTGAGTAAAGTTATTACATTTGTAATTAGAATATTTCCTTATTTGTAATCTTCATTTACTAGGTAGGTATAAGTGCATTAAGTTTCAGTTATTGCAGATATGTTAAGGAAGCTTATTTACGCTATTAAGTAATTTTAATAACTATATCTGCAATAAGTATAGTTATTGCAATTATAATTAGCATATTTCGTTCTTTGTAATCCTCATTTACTAGTTAGTCAATTAAATGTTAACAACATTTTTACATTCATAGCTTTCCCGTTTGTTACCAGAGCATGAATATCGTTACTGAGTACCAAATGACAGTGCCTGGTATCAATTATAAAAAAAAGTTTGAAAGTTTCTATTTATTCATGTTTGACATAAAAATGTAACTGCAAAAATAAGAGACTGGTTAGGGAACAGTTATAAAAATGTATTAATTGCTACAAATATGCATCATGTGGGTTTCCTAACCATTATTGCAATAAGTACTTTACTTATTGCGGTTATGGCTAGTAAACATTCTTTCTACATACTAATAATACTAAACATAAGCAGATTTATTGTATTTTTATAGCGGTAATAAATGTATTTACAAACATTAAGTACTACATAATATTCTCCACACTTTTATCTACCTATCATGTAGTGAAAGTTTCAAGTCGATACCATAAAAAGTGATGGAGATATAAACAAAATCAAAAATAAAATCTTGAACCGCGTTTTTCTCGAAATTAGCTTTAACTTAGTTATTGCAATTTTCGTAAAGACGGCAGAATAGCAGTCTGGTTTATGTTGATTATTTTGTTTTATCACTTGGTAGTCTCGGATTCGACTTTCAGGCTGCACGGTGTAAGGTTTTTGGCAGGAAATTGTCACGGATTTTGGCAGGAATACTCACATCTGCACCTTTTAGGTCACTTCAAGTCACTGGTTGTAACTTTTATATGCAACTGTAATTATGTAGACCATTAACAGTATTTATTAGGATTCAAATGACCCAAAATTTCTTCAGGTCATAAGAAGCCTGTCAACTATTTAAACAAATGACATTAGTTCAGCTACTAAACACACGAAATAAAGAAAATTAACTAATGTAATGGATATTCTGAGTGGTATTCGATTGCAATAATAACAATAAATTAGCCTTGCTTTTCCTTTAATATTAATTTTGTGATTGCGTCTCATATAATATTCCAACCGTGCCTTGCACACAAAGAATCTATAGAATATATTATTTATTATATCGAAGCATGCAATAGGTATAACCAGTGTTTACAATTATACCACAGGTCATTGCAGCCACCAGATAAGCTGGTTAGCAGACAGTGAGCCGTCTGTTCTAGTTATTCGTTAACTTTATGAGCATATTCCATACTTTATTATCCTTCTAAGTAGTCCATTGTCCGTCTCCGGCCTTAACCAGCTTCCAATCCTTTTAAACTTAGATTTTAAATCTTTATTAATATTATAAAGCTGAAGAGTTTGTTTGTTTGTTTGAACGCGCTAATCTCAGGAACTACTGGTTCGATTTGAAAAATTCTTTAGTGTTGGATAGCCTATTTATCGAGGGAGGGTATAGCCTCCCTCGATAAATAGGCTATCCAACACTACTAACCTATAGGCTATAATTATATTTTGTATATTATTAATTTGTATTTTAATGAAATAATACTGTAAATTCCTATTTGACATAACATATAAGCGCCTTGGTGTTACACTGTAAGCTTGTGTTATTTTCTAAATAAATAAATAACATCACGCTACGACCCACGGGCGCGGCGCAGTAACGATAAACGCGGGTGAAACCGCGGGAACATCTAATTGATATGGCGTGTTTGTTTATTTTATGTTGGATGTGACCTACCTATCATTTGGCAACTGATTAGTATTTAACGATGTTTAGACATAAAGGTTGACCGTGACTTGTTATGTAACTGCGTGTAGGAAGTATTACTTACTCTCTATCATAAGCAGATTATAAAATACAACTTCACGGCGCAATTAACCTAAGAATTAGCTGTGTATCTGAACGACGCACATATTCGGATGTTATATTCCCATTTAATAGGTTACGAGCAGTTACGAGCTTATCGGTCACAGGTCCAGACTCTGTTGTGCTTCTCAGAATTCTGAACGTTCCAATAACAATGCCCCAATTGTGGGCAGAACCGACAATAAATGTTAACGTAAGCTTATTCCGCCGGACCAACAACACAGTCAAGCATTAACGCAAGCAATAGAAAAGTATACATCATACGAGGTCGTATTTGCTTATCGTCCCGCACAAGTCATAAAACGAATGGATAGGGTTACTGTGGAACAATAAACCGGCGAACGTGCTGGTATTCTGTAACGACATAGCGCAACTGTGACAACTTTAACATTCTATAAATATTTAGTTACTATGGTAACAGTTGTGAGGGATAGTCGCGGAGATCTACCGACCGATCGCAAATTCAAGCGACGGACGTTGGATAACCATTTACAACGAGTCACAACTTTTCGTGCCAGACAGAGCACGTAAACAGTCGTTGAGCCCATTTGGGTGTAAGGTGACGGCACTTTGTTATTGCTTAACAATTGCTACTAGTGGTCACCCAGTAGTCGAAATAAGACCGTAATTGATTAAATACATATATCTTTTTTTATACCTTTCAGCCATTTTGCACTCCTTCATATAAACCTTACCACTGGTGACAAAGCCGTTGCTACAACTGGGCAAGTGTGTTATACGTCCCCACTGGCGATAGTTGGGATTATTTTTTCCCATTTATCCTCAGTGGTGACAAAGCCAGTGGTAACAACTGGGAATAGACGTAACTATGCTATATAATATCCCACACTCCTATATGCGCGCAATGTTCCAAAAGGCGGTACGAATTTTTCAATCGTATACCTAACTAGCTGTTACCTGCGACTTCGTCCGCGTAGATTTTAATTAAAAAGTGTTTGTCTCCGCGGAACCCTATTTTTTTCTAAAATCAAAGTAGCCTATGTTACTCCTTATAAAATCAGCTATCTGCCAATGAAAGTCCCGTCAAAATCGGTTCACCCGTTTTGGAGATTAGCCGAAAGAAACAGATAGACAGACAAAAATTAAAAAAATAGATGTTTTCGTATAAGTACCTTATATACTTTAGATAAAAAGCTGTTATTTTGACATCTCAAACAGACACTTCCATTTTATTTATTTTTATAGATTGTTACATCTATGGGCGGTTAAATCTATGGGCATCTATGGGTCGTTACAATTTCTGAAGTAATTTCTTCATCAATACACTTGTAGCTTGTATGTCTAGTTTGTAAGCGAGCTCAAAAATACTTTTACACGCGTAATAATCTGGCTTAATAGTATTCCTAAAGAGTTATAAAATCTGATTTTGTGATGCTATCTGTTACAAAACCGAGGCTTAACGCCACTTTAACCACCTCGAAGTAATTTTGTGATAGCGCCTTAGTTCACCATGTTATGAAGGTATGGCGACTACACTGTATTTTTTACAATTATGTACATATGTCTATAAAGATGACTTACGGTAAGTCTTAAAATCTAACTTAATCGTCTCATTTCTAGGCTATGAGAATTTAACAAATAAAGTAAATTAAAAATATACCCCACCTTAGTACATTTTCTCTTAACCTTACAAATGGTGTCAACACCAAGAAATCATGCTCTCGCTTGCTCTTGGTGTTGACCCCAGTCCGTGGTCAGATCACAATTGCTTAGTTATTATCAATGCATTATAATCTATCGATCTTTGACCCGTCGTTATTTATTGCATACATGACTTTTATTATGGCAAACGACGTACTGATATATTTACGAGTTGGATTAAATTGATAAATTCTATATTGAAGAAATATCTTAAGACATGTCCAAGTAAGGTAACCCCCTGTTTAGCCGGTACGGTATCGTTATTCGGTGCTGACGTCATAATGAACGTGCTTTTAACGGTCACCATAAACTGAGTCTCGATTCTCAGTAGAACTTACAATCACAGCTTGGATATAAATCGCGCGCATGCCCAGACAGATATTCACGTGACTGGGTTTAACAAAGACTACATGACGAGTAAGTAGTAACAAGCTTGTAGACCACGATGGCATGATCTCTATCGAGACGTTAATATCGCGTACAAGCGATACATAATTAGCGCACGATTAAAACAGGAGCGGATTAATTTAGCACACTTGTAAGAAAATCGTCCAAAGAGTTCAAAATATAAATCAATTTCCATTAATTAAAAAAATGTTGGTTAGTAAAACACATGAGTTTATGTGGTTTTAAAAATCTACCCATTCATTTGTCAAGGAGAATTTATATTTAGTTTGGTTTTAGTAACAAAACATCTGTAAACAAGTCTGAAATTTTATTTAGTCCTTTTAATTAAAACACACAATCTCTAATGAGAATCGTACACTCGTTACAGTAAGGGAATCTTTGACCCAGGGATCGAGCTGATGACTGCAATTACGTAGAGCAGAAGACGATTAGCACAAACCGACTCGCTAGTTCGTTTTATATTTATTCTGCTTTACGAAACTTAACGAAGTATCGTGAAAAATAAACATTGCATTGCCTATACGTGTTTGAATTTGCATTGATATGTTTACCTGCCTCATTAGAAGGATAGATATAATAATAAACTTAGCGTGTAAATAATTTCAGCTGTCAAGGTAGTTTCAAATAACTAGAAAATCGTATTGTCATACTAAAGACAAGTTGATTTAAAACGCGTTTATTTACAATCAAATTGAGACGCATAGACAGCGCTTACAGTATGGTCTTTTAAATTAAGACAATTTAGCAATCGAGCTTGAATGGGGTTTTTGACTCCTTCGTGCACTAAACACTGCCTTAATTATATTTGGTCCCGTGACTATACTATTTGTACTGAAATATTAAACCAGTAGATACCAGTTGTGTGTGAAATACAGGATACATCTCGCAACGTTAATTAATATAATACACCTATTACACTTTGCAACTTAGAAATTGAACGTAGATTATCTATTGCAAATAGTATTATTTTGTACGCTAGCTGAAACAATAGGCAACCTTGGAATGCATAGATTTTTTGCTCTACTTTGCCGCTATGAAGGAGAAAGAACAGAACAACAAAACACCTTTGCAGAAACATAGTTCCCTCGAGCAAAACCGACAACGACTCATAATAAAATTGCATTACGCAGATTGCTTTGAGTGTAGCAACCGCAAAGACAATATTTTGTCTTTCATCACATTACCAAATACGATCTAATGTATTCGCACTTTAACTCATACATAAAACATTCAATAAATATTTTATACCCATTGCTACATTGTCTGTTTAACCTTCAACTGATTCTTTGTTTAGTATTTAGTCAAAGTAATTGGTCTATTGTCATCTGTCAATTGTGCGACGCGCGATGAGCTGTCAGCTTCATTCCACATGGTATTCGCTACCGGCTATGACAATCATGTCATTACCGATGATGTGATTCTTGATCGTATATACGGTGATCGTTCAAACGTGTTGAGTACTTAGCGGAAATTCATTAACAGCAGCGACCGACATCAAGTAATTGCTTTTTATTTTATTTCATACATAATCACATTTAATTTGTTATTCATAATTTAAATTACGTAAGTGTATCGCTACGATTGTGCTACAGAAAGTTATGGAGCGGGACTGAAAGTCATCTATCTGCTCAGATCAAGTTTCCATTACAAGTTTCTCTGTAATTATTGTTTTCTATCGTCTTCCGTGTTAGCTAATTGTCAATATCCTTGACATCTGGCGACAACACACGTAAAACAAACTACTGCGGCACCTATATAAATTGCACTATAGATCAGAGAGACGACGACCACGTCTAGACTTTTGTATAAATCTCCCTTTTATAATTGTTGTTACAAACTATTTACTGGTTAAGTTACTAAGAAAACAAACTAGAAGTTGTCGATCGATCTACTGACTAATGTTGAGTACATTTCCTGAATCTTCATTTTCTTTGAAATGTAGTGTAACCTTAAAAATGACAACACGTCACTACCTCATGTCGTAATGATGTCTTCTATGATATTGTTTACTGTTTTCTGTTCCATTACATAATAGGTATATCATATGCCCGTCGACATTATGGACAGTAGACTAAATAAATAAAGTCGGGAAAAACAATATTGTAATTTTTCCGTAACATACTGGCGATATTATACGTAAATAGCCATGATTGAATGAAAAGTTGTCCTTATTCGTTAATCCGGCTTTATTTATTAAGTCTGCCATTAAAGCCGTTATAACATTACTTTTAACTATAAAATTATATGATCGATGTGCTAATTTTACAATTTCCCGTGGCCACCCAGGAGCAGTGGGCAGTTACGCAACACACTGAGCCGCGCTCGGGAGCTGTGCGAGCGATGGCGCAGTGGAGGCGCGACGCCGTCGCCGCCCGCGCCGCCGCCCGACGACGAGGGCGGGGGACGGCTGGCGAGGTGGTTCAGCGTCAGAAGAGGCTCCTCGCACCAGTACGATATGCATCCGCACGAGACCGACAAGATGCCAAAACTGCCCGAGGTAAACAATCATCAAATATTATAGGAGACGTAAACATCCTTATGACAGTTGCGTCGCCAGCATGGTTCAGTGATCCCTTATACTGACAGTGACTCCTTTTGTAATAAGGTAGTCAATATACAGGTCATGTCACTAGAGTTGCAACTGCCTATAGACTATGATAACTGTTTACTGGCATTGATGATATACTAGGCAGGCAAGTATATGAATGGATGGATTCCTTTGTTGCTGGTAAAGGCAGGGGGAACAGAAATAGTTATTTTGGTTTCAGACAACGCTAAATTGCTTGGCGACTTAATAGACAGAACAATGGTAGGTACTACTTGGGGCTAGCGTTAAGTGGGCAATTTCAATGGGGAGCCTCCTCTCCGAGGAGGAAGCAATAGAAACTGTGGATAAAAGAGGGTTAACGGCATCGATGATTCAAGAAGCCAAGGTCTCTTTCTCGTATCACTAGTATTGCAACCAGTCAAGTTACTCTCAAAATAACACACGGTGTTCCTCGTAGGACAAAGAATTCTAATTCTTTATCTTTGATTCCGATAATAGTTAGCACTACCTATAACATAAGATAGGTCTAAGTTAAACTGATCACAAATCACGACCCTAACTAACTGTTCACTGAGAAGTTCTACATTCAAGCAATAACAAACTGATGATGAAATAAACTGTTGTTGAATTAATGAGTTGCATCATTATTATGCATGGACGTTTATAGACCACCTGCTTTGATAAATTATATCTTTATCCATACAATAATCTTTATAAGTATCGACTGAATTAACTCTTTAATGAATGATTGCTCTCAGAAGGAATGCAATAAAGTAGAATTAAAGATAAGTGCTTCCCGGCCCAGTGACATTACTAGCCACTAGCCACCTAGCTATACATATAGACATATGAATGAAATAGTCTAGCCTTTATAATAAAATTATTTATTATAAATATGGTATAGTGTGTATGATTCACAATTATGTATATTTGAGATGATTCATGATCGGGTCATTGAGTTGTCAGTCAACAACAAACCGCAGTGACGAGTCGATCGTAGCGCGCGTCTCCGCTCCGCGCTGTGTCGGCGGAGGTCTAAGTCGCTAAGCAAATAATCTATTTTAACATGTGATATAATGATGTCAGATTGGTACCCGACCAGCTACCATATTGGATACATGTACACGATAGTAATTTTCTTATTTCAGTTTATTTTTAGTGGGACGACGTGTGTAACGTGTGATTCGTAAATGTCAAAAGTTAATTCAATGCCAGTACGCCTCTCGTCGACGTCGACGCCGTAGACATGTTTTGTCCGTTCTGTATGAAGCTTCTTCATGATAAGGCTCAATATTCGTTGACAAGTTTTAACGTAAGTCACGTGGCCGGTTGAGTGTTACTTTTGACGTTTACGTTTTATCAGAAAGACAGTAGATCTGATGACGCGATTTGTGACGCGATTAGACCGCAAGGCGACTCCTCCACGTGAATTAGTGTTCACAGCGGCCGGGAGTCGTCCTCCAAACGCGAGTTACAACCGTGTTGAATAATCACGCAAGTTATTTCTGTGCATTTAACAGTGACGGGCACGAATCGCGTCATCGGAAACTAGAAGTGAATTCATTCCAGTTTTGTGTTGTGAACACGTGTGAGAAGTGTAGTGTGTTGAGTGTACAATATTCTGTGACATTTTCAGTTGGAGGAGGACCTGTTCTCATGTGGGGGAGAGGTCCGCGGCGGGCGCGTGCCGCCGCCTTCGCTGGGCATACCGCCGGACTCGCTGACGCCGGTACAACTGCGGCGCAGGCACGTCGTGGCCGCTATTATACATAGCGAAAACTCATACGTAGCCACCTTACAGAGGCTCATCAATGTAAGTTCTATACACCACATCATTCACAAAATTAAACTATTTGTTGGGTGAAATGTAAACATTGCATCTGTCACCAGTTATTTTTATCCTACTGTCTTGAAGCTCTAGTCCTTGAATATTATTAAACCCAAGGCAGTTCGGAGTTTGGACTAACAAAATGTTTAATTAATGTACTTACTGCGTAAGTACATATGGCAAGCATTAAATTGGTTACGGGTCTAGTTCCAAAGCGCGATTAATATTAATAATTGAGTTTGTTTATACTAGTTCTAAGAATACATTAAAATAGGTTAAGAAGATTATATCAATTCTTGATATGGGCCTCTTCCAATTTAACCTATAAGACCTAATCTTCTGACATCCGGTCTAATTTCTTTTGGTCGTTAGGCCATCTAAGTGTCGTAATTATGGACGCTCTATATTAAATCAGCATTTCAATTATGTGCACCCATAACCCGGCTAGTATTTGGTTTGAATATACAACACCAACAATCATTTCGCATAGAATTGCCAATATCTATTCAATTAGCCAACATACATATTATGTTCTCATGTTTCACACGTTCACTGCATTTGCTTAAAGTATTTTGCCGTCACTATCTCTGCATAAACATCTAAGCAACTTCGCATCCGTCTCGGTACATATCTTATTCCATTTTTGCGCACTTCATGTACAGTGCTACATAAGTACCACATGCATGATGGAAGTCAATAAGCGAAGAATAACTTTAAATGACATCACTCATTCGTGTAATGGACAGACTCATTGGCGCTTAACAAAGAGTACATATTACTTACTTACTATGAAGGTACTAATGTCGCTGAGTTTCTAAACGTCTACAGATTATATAATACCAATAATAATATATTATTTTCTTAGCAAAGGGAAAATGCTGTTCGAAAATTGAATATTTGTTTTGAAAGTTCTTTTTTAATGTAGGTATGCCTTGTTGTTACCGTGTCATAAGTTAGTGCTTTTGTTCGCTAGGTAAAGTGTTTCTATGACTTTCTGTTTGAATTTTCGCAGTAGCATCCCGGTTGCTGGTAATGTGTACTTACTACATGTCTTTAAGAAATAGGCACTGTATTCACATGATATAATAAATCTATCCTAATTTCATATAAAACAGGTGTTTGAAACAGGCATAGATTTCGTCGTAATAAACTAAATGTAATATAGTCTGTATATTTATATCAGAGATGGGCAAAAAGTAATTAAATTACAAATAAAAAATTACAATTACTTTTGTAATTGATAATTTAAATACTTTATAACAGATTACTGCAGTAATTAGTTACACAAAGAACCTATTTATAGTAACAGTACAGGTAAATGTGAGAACTAAATAATAAGTTTTATTCTCAAATGTAACAAAATCTATACTTATAATAAAACTGTAGAGAGATCAATTCTGTACATTGAATATATATTCAAAATTAATATTGGAGGATGAATGGTGATCGATACTGATGACAAAAATGCAATCAGTAAATTTTTTGTCTGTCTGTCTGTCTGTCTGTCTGTATGTGCACGCATGGGTCAAAAACTACTGAAGGGATTTTAACCAAACTTGGGACGATTGTAGTCCATACTCCTGGGCAGGTTATAGGCTATATAACATAACGCTAAGACACATAGGAGCTGGGCAGTGACGATAAATTTGAAGCAAGTCGGACGAAAATGCGTTTTCGAGCTCTTATCCTCGCATACGTTGATCATACACCAAAAGTATGTATTACAAAGATGATGGTCTTCAAAAGATCTACGAAAAAGTCCTTAATAGTATATATCTATCTTTTATAAATTAGCCACAATAACGTGTTTAATCGTTAGGCATTTCTTCAAAGTGTATTAAAATACATAAATATATTGTATTTCACATAGATATATCTTTATCAAACTCCCATATTCAAAAAGTACACTTTAATATTTATATTATAAAAAAATATATAGGAATCGGTTTATAAACACACAAGATATAGATGAAATAAAACTTCCAAATCTCGTCGCGCCAGTATGGGTACGGCTATACGGTTGATTGTTGTTTAACGCGCGAAACGGCCATCCGCTGCATTTATAAAAAGGCAGGGGCGCTCACGCGCCGACTTCACTCACATTTTGTTTGTTTGGTTGAACGCGGTAATCTAAGGAACTACGGGTAAAAATTAGAAAAATATTTCAGTGTTGGATAGCCCATTTATAGAGGAAGACTATAGGCTATATAACATCACGCTACGACCAATAGGAGCGGAGCATAAATGAAAAATATTGCAAAAACTAGGAAAATTCTCTTATGTGAAGCAGACGAAGTTGCGCGGGTCAGCTAGTATGAGAATAATTTGACGATAAAACGACGTTTAAAGACACATGTACGTGGCCACGTCAGGCTTTATAGCGCGTGAATCCTACGCGCCTGTCGTGGCCTCTGGTCCTCATAAAGTGTAGACTGTCCTTTCCCAAAATACAATATAATTATCTTTTTGTCAAATTGAATCAGGGTTCCGTTCAGCCATTTAGTAGTGCGAAAGTAACAGACAAACTGAGTTATTTTGGCGTAATATATAACACTGCACAACAAAATTGCAACTTTTGTGTGATGAATGACTTTTATCACATGATGTTTACTAATTCGACAGCTCTTTTTTACGGGTTATAGCTTCCACTAAATTTGCTGATAACTAGAACAATATTAAGTTTTCTTAATATAATTTGATAATAATTATGGCATCGTCAAGACGTGTTTGTGTGAATAATCCGAATCATTTTCATTTTATTTGCGGAGAGTATATAAATAATAATAATAAGATCAGCTTTCTACCTTCAGCTTCAGCAAGGAAGTCAAATAAAATAAAGATTTCAGCCACAGATTTGAAATTATCATTAACAGTTGGACTAAAATCATGTAACATAACCCAATCATCAGACATGCTGTTGTGCAGTGTAATATTAGCATGGATTCTTTTAAAATTAGTGTTTTTCGTCTCAGTATAGGTACTTACATAAAATAAATATTTATGAATATTTTCATTATGTTCACCTCGGTATCTGTAAATATTGCTTTACAGAAAACATTTTTATCTTTAGCAAATAATCAGCAATTTGTCCGTACAAGGCGGGTCGTTCAAATATTTGCTTTGAACAATAATGTGGTCAGTCGAAATAAGTACAGTGTCAACAGTCGACCTCTCGTTAATAGTAGTTACTGTACACAAACCGGTTTCACTATCATAGTGCCTCGTACCCACTACCCGCAATGTTTATATTATGTTATACGCTGACATTTCTCATGACTCTGGTGAAATTCGTGATCGGGAAGGAAGCGCGTTTAGATTGATGGCATAATAGCCGCCGCAATTATACTACGATCATAATAACGACAGTTCCCATTACGCAATGGCTAAGCAAATAGAGGGTAATCGTATGGCTTTAGAGTTTAGACTATACAGATTGATTTAAGTGGATAGCTTAGCGCCAGTTATCTAGTGTTTACATTCGTTTCAGTACGCTCGGCCCTCCTGTAGTTACAACGCCAGTCCAATATCCTAAATAATATTAAAAATCCGAATGTGAGTTTGTTTGTTTATTACGCTTTCACGCCTTAACTACTCAAACGATTATTATGAATTTTCTCATATACGTTGTCAGGAGTAGGTACAGAAAAGGATATAGACTTATTATGCAGAAAAAAAGTACAATTATTCTCGAGCGAAGCCGCGGGCAAAAGCTAGTACAAAATAATTCCCGATTTCCATTGTAGTGTCGATAAAATAAATAATGTCACCCTTATTTGTTAGTTCCTTGTCATCATTGAGTATGCCAAACGAAGCTAAGGAATTCTTATTGCTTTTTCATTATAATATATCAACAAGAGGTATATATACCTAGTCGAAGTTGTAGTCAAAAATTTAAGATATCCGCAAAATTATCAAACTTTGATAAACGCTAAACTATGTATAATCTGTAGCTCTAGATGTATATTTGCTACTAGGTACTAACACTCTTTTATAGGCTATGAAGTCTAATTTCACTGTTTATCGTCTATTTTAAATCGTCGTAGTTTGCATTTGCCTTCCCATAGACAAGACTATAGCGTTTGCCTTCCCATAGACAAGACTATAGCGGAGGTGTACAACTTAATAGGGCACTTAATTAAAGAGTAAGTGATTGCAAAACTGTGTGTTAGCACCCGTGTAGTGTTTATTAATGAGATTACTAGTTCTGAAAGTAGTCTAAGGGGTTAAATGGAATAACTACTGCTTACTGCTATGCGGCTCTTATGTAATGTATACCCGGTGACGCAGACTAGTCAAGTTATGAAGTAGGCATTTTAACAAACATCACACTTTTTAGACATTTGATGTGGTTACAAAAATACATACATACATAGGCTCACGTCTCTATACTCGAAGGGGTAAGCAGAGGTACATCTCATATGTGAATGTGATAGGTACATTACATCCACATATCGCTGACTATGATTTTAGGGCCCAGAAGATTCTACCGTCATGCCCGCAGTCGCAGTCCTAGACTGTGTGCAATACTGAAAACGTCTTCACAAAAAAAAAATCAATACACTTTGCCGACATAAACATCAAAACTCTTAGACTCTCATGCACAGCAGTCAAAAATATCACGTCACTGCCTACCTTACGTTTGTAAAAAATCTTCAGATAGACTTGAAATTTATTTACGCATACTCAAACTCGTGTGACTTTAGTCTCTTATGCCTGTGGCGAGTTTAGTTCAGTATTATGTCTCTGCATTTACGAGTATTGCCTTGAGACACGCGTAAATCAAGTTAGAAATGTATTATCACCTCGTCTATTATGATTCTGATGGTGCAATATTTGCAAATGCATAAAAGAGAAACCTATATTTATATCTCAGTTTAGAACATATCCAATACTAAAATTGGCGGAATCTGTCACTGCATGTTATTGTGCAAAAATTTTGTATACAAACAAAGGCATGAAACTTTCTCTAAACAACCGTATTTAGCATATTTTATTATATTTGCGACTTTCATTTTTTTCTTCTTCTGAAATAGACGTTTTACACGATGTTTATGTTTTAAAACCAACAATATTTTGGAAAACAGACATAGCATTGGTAACAACGTTAAAAATCTCAACTTAAACATATGTAAATATTAACCTGTCTGGCCCACTTTTGTATTGTTTCGCCCACAATTGACATGCCATAGATTAGCATATTAGGAAGTGGGGCAATTTGAATGGGCACTATTTGCAAGCTGAATGTACGAGGTCGACCCTCTGTAATGAATATGGCGACGACTGGACTGTGTTTAATGCGGTAAATTGGAGCTTTTGTTTGTCTGTTTAGTGACATGAAACATTTCTAATGAATCCGTACAATATGACTGTTTTAAATGAATGAATCATTCACGCTGTCCGCTCGTCAAACAGTCCAGTCCAGTAGCGGTAGAAAGTCAGTGTAGTGGCAGTAAAGCACTATTCAATTAACACAAGAAAACATATTAACACATTAACTTAACAAATATTGTTAGAACTGTACATGCTTATTAATAAACTTAAAATAACTAGTTAATTTTATGCACAAATTATAATACTAATTGAATTTCTACTAATAAACCTTTAAGTAGTAGATTAAAAGCCCACGTAATAGATGATAAAAAGAGAAAATAACTGTTTATGCACAAGTGTCATACGCCTTTCATGCCCAAAATATGACCGTTTGAATGCTTAGGGCCGCCTACGTTCAACATTTCTATAAAATCATTAATTTTCCTTCACATTTAGTTTCCAAGAAATTATTATAGGTATATAAGCCCATAAAATTATAAATATACAATTCTGTTACAGACTCTTACTAATATTGTCTTACGTTTACGGTACGTTACTCTTTCTATTTTAGTATTTTTTTTACTTAAAACAAGCAACTATTTTTTTTACAACTTATGTACATAATTCCATATGTACACTAAAAACCAACAGATATTGCAGTGAATAATGTTACTGACCTATCGGCTAGCCGCTGCGCTACAAAATTTCCTCATGACACATTGTACAACTCAATATTATTTGAAGTTTACCAACGCACGCAAACACAATAATGACAGCTTTAGTCATCATTTATCCTTATTATTAAGTATTGTTTCCAGTTACTGAACTTTATTATTTATAATAATCCTTAACCCACTTTCATCTAGTCGTCCATTGATTTCACGACGGATTCATGAACACATAATGATCTCAATGAGTGAGTTGCTGCAGAGATACTCCAACTGAGACGAACGGCCTTGCCTAACTTGTAATTATGTCTGTTGTTCTTTTTGCAACATGCACTAAAATCGTAGCTTCCTCGACCCAGCAGTTATGGTTCCTGCAGACCATTAACACGATTCTTAGGTGCTATTATAGAAGTCCAATCACCAAAGCCAACATTTTAACTGCCTTTACTTGCACAATATTCTTTAAATAGATCTCTAATTATGCGTAAAGGTCTTTGTCTCGTGTAGTGCAGGTCTTACATACAACATAACGAAAATGACATAACACCGTTTAAAAATTCAAAGTAGACAGAATCTTATACTGAAGGACATCTTGCTAAGAAGAAAAACAATGCGAACACACATTTATCTAAAGTAGTAATCACGAGATGTTTAAGAAATATAACGAGTTACGTGAACTAGACGGAATTCTCCGTTTACCTTTGTCTACGGCACGTGCATGTATGAATTAATTCTCGCGGAAGCAATCTTCTAGTTTCTGCATTATGATGTTTCTTGTGGACACACTCCTTAACTAACAAGGTCCATGTTAGATCACAATTTACATTCAATACCTACTATATTAAGAAATGACGCAAGTTACGATGATTTTATAAGAGTTTTTATTGCCTCCTTGCTAAGTCTCGTTAACTGAAAAACAAGCTGCATTAGCATTCAAGTGCTAGATTTCGTTTTGTTTTATAAATACATACTAGCTTTTGTTTGTATTGACACATTCGGTTTCTTTACATTTTCCTGCATTGGATAATGTTTTGCATTGCCTGCTTTGTTGCTTCTGATCATCGTACCCGAAATACACTTCCAGGGAAGAAAGACAGAGTTTTCTATGACAGAAAAGTTAATATTACAAACTCAACAGTAGAAAACGTTTTACATACAAAACATTAAACACACTGATGGTTAATGTACGATATACATATATTATTATTACGCAACTCACTGTTACGCATCTTAACCCTTGCAAACATAAAGATTTCATTATCAATATATCCACCAACAAGATTGGACTACAATCATCACAACTGGGATGACCTCTGACAAAGGTTACTTATTTCCAGTCACCTTGGATTAGTTAAGTAGATAATCCAACCAAATAAAAAAAAGCCTTAAAGCGAATAAGTGTGTACTTACTTAGCTCGGGTTAATCTGAAGTAAGTAAGACCTTTTTCCATAAATTTCCAGTGAACTTTATGACTGACACAAAGATAAAGATGAAGTTGTTATAGAGTATATAGTGAGAAACGAGATTATAAATTATTTTCATAAACAGATATCGTAAATGGACAAATGAACGCGCCGGCAACATAGCTACAATGTTATGCATTTAATGACTATGATTACGTTATATTACATGCATCTCAGGGGCATACAACTTTTTATTATTCACTCATGTTTATGTATTCAACGACGATACATAAATAAATACGTATAATATAATCGTCACGCCTGTAATTCGCCAAAGCTTTTACAAATCACATACACCATTCGTTCATACAAATCTTTCCAGCACCTTTTAATAAAAGTTTGACATAAGCGTGATGGTAAATTATGACATAGGTGTAGCTTAATAATAATAATGTCCTCCAGACCGAATTTCGGTCACGGCGCCATCTGCGCAGGAGATATTATAGTGCACAAAGTGTGTGCGCAAACACAATTGCACTCTCTGTTCCTCATCTCTCATGATCCGATGGGACGGCAATCCGACACGACCGGAGTAAGATTAGGCGCAGGACCAACGGCTTTACGTGCTTTCCGAGGCACAAGGATGTCTAACACCGCGAACTTACTAACTCCGGGCTGCTATTGAGATTTCTTAACAGAAAATCCTAATAATTTTTTCTTGGCCCGACCCGGGATTCGAACCCGAGACGACAGCAGTCGCATTCACTACCGCTGCGCCACGGAGGCAGTTAGTGTTACTTTGTGACCTTAAATGAATAAACGATGTGATCTTGACGAGATGACAATTTGATTTCGTCAACAGATTCGCCTACCATTAGCCTTGTGTATCTTAAACTCAATACATAGGTCTTTAACTAATGTTTGACCTATAATGGTTATTGTGTCAGGACTACAAGAAGCCATTGGAGGAGAGTAGCCCGGCGATCCTGAACGCGAGCAAGATCCAGACGTTGTTCCACCGACTGCCCGACATCCTACAATGTCATCTACACTTCCGCACCGCGCTCGCAGACTGCGCGCGTACGTGGGACCGCGATGAAAAAATAGGTATTTGCTTGCTACTATTATAAAATTGCTCTTTGAACCGTCTCTGCTAGATTATACCTAAGTATACTTACGAATTTGAACTGTTTACGACGTTCGCCATTTCTGTAAATGAATGGTTCATTAGCAAAAATGAACGAATGTTTATTGAACCATCGTTAAGTGGATATACTTAATTTCTTTATGCATTCATTTGACTTGATCATTTCATTCTATAGTTTTATTTACTTTTAGTAGTGAACCAAGCTGTTATTAATATGTTTAGGTCTGAATATAATTAAAGCTGTGAAAAGTGACTGATCAAATAGCACCGAACAGTGTGTGATTTTAGCTTAGTTGTAGCCATGTATAGTTTTTGTGTTTATTTGGTAGCTGTTACTATTTTAAAGGTTCGACAAAGACACCGATATTTATTTTTTAACTAGTTTCGAAGTTTTGGCGATTATCGAGAAAAACCCATAGAAACCATACAAATGCAATATCTTTTTTGAGGCACATGATTTACGAATAAGTCAAATATCTTCTCATGATAAAAGTGCTTAGCTATAACCTTGCCAAAAACTACATGAAAAACATCGTTAATTTAGACACAATTAACATTTTTACCAAAAACGAAAAAAATTTTTTGTAGCACCGTTTTTATATTTGCGCATTTTCTTTTTAATGGAAAGTGTTACCATAATAATAACACATTTGAATATAAAATATCAGCTAAAAAAATAAAGGGGTGGTGAGATATGATTTTTCCAGTTTTTGACTAGGGCTGTCACTAACTTTTCTGACTCTTTAAATATCATGTTAGATTATTCTGCTCCTCAATAACATCGTAAATAATGGTATATTACACAAATTAAATCATTAGATCACATTCACTAAATCACTCACAACATTAAAATAAAATTAGGAAAATTACAGTTAAAATATTTTTTTTTTTATTATACACCATATTTGACTATGTTGAAATTTGTGATATAACGTTGCGGAGCTAAAATTCTATGAACTCCATGTATTAGAAAAACTGGAATAGTACATAGGCTACTTTTTATCCTGAAAAATGGATTGTTCTCGTGGGTTAGGAGCATGAAATCGTGATTCACGCGGGTAAAGCCGCGGGCGGTCACTAGTTTCTTATATAACAGACAGAAGGTGTAACCTCACAATTTTCTAATAAATGTACCTTATCGAGTGTTATTCATAAAATTAACAGATTGTATACGAAATTTATAACAGAAAATGTTATCTAGGTACATAAAATGTAAAAGACAACACAATAATAACATAAGCTGGGAGTACCTTCACGTGGTGAAACAGTTTTGACTGGCTAAAACTCTCATTTATATACGTATATATCAATATTAAACTTAACTTGCGTGATAGATGCCTTCGCATGGTGCGGCAATCATAGATTCATTTTCTATACCTATTGGGATGCTCTCAGAACAAGCCGGTGAATCACGCAACAAATTTTGGCGTTACGATCGAGAGCATCACACTCGCAAATTCAATCGTCAAACAACTGTCCTTGACTTGTTTCACCGAGCTTTAGAGTCATCTGATCTTCTTTTGTCGACTATGTCAATTAGTAATAGACAAAAACAAAGGAATCGTTTTATAATACCAGCAAAAGTACTGCACCTTTTAAAAGCAACAACGGATAACGTACTCATTCTCGATGACCGGTCACTGCAAAATATTTGTTGATAGTAGTACTATTAAGGAATTTGAATGTGACATGACGATAATGACGATATGAACATCGTATTAGTGTCAGACGAAATGTTGTTATATGGCGATGATGATGACATCAACAAATTATAATTTTTTTATTGTTGAATTTGGACAACCCTATTTCCATAGAAATATATAAAATATTTAGAAACGCTTTTTCTCCCTACCCCTTCAATTGCTGTGTGTAATTTTTTGGGACATAGTATTTAACAATATTGTACATATTTATTACAAAGAATAAAATGCGCAACTAACAGGGGTAAATTAGAAATAAATAAAAAGTGAAAATTTGAAAATCTGTAATATTTGGTAAACTATTAAAGCTACATTTCTTAAATTTATTATATGAATAGATAGTCCAATGTTACGTTATTTAAGATACTAAAAAATACAGAACCAGTTATATTTCAAGAGAAAAAAAAAATTAAGATTTAAAGGTCAAAGACCTTTACCAAAAAAAATTCATTTCTTTAAAAGGATACATTACTTTACTGTAGGAACTCTTACCAATTGATTACTATTACAAGATGTTTCGAATGAACCATTAAACTATACATGGCCACAACTAAGCCAAAATTACACACTGTGCACCGTAATGGAAATTAACGGTTTATCCCGCATTCGACCCTCATGTTTCATCCCGAATGTAAAAATCCGCATTCGCCCCAAAAATTGTTTCTCATATGCCCCGAATTAAAATAAATATTAATCTCTTAATGTAATTCCTTTTTCGTCCTAAATTATGTTCCTTTTCTGCCCCTGTTTTTTTCTGTATAGAATTTTTGTTGTACCGTCTGCCGAAAAATATTTTACACTACCTCGTTGTTCTCGCGGCAAAACTTTGGGCTTATGATTGCATGACACCACGAGCCCGACATTGGAAAGACTTAAAATAATTTTAAACATGTTTTGTTTTGCTAACCATATGCTCAAAAATGTAGGACGAAATAGGAATATTTAAAAAAGAGGGTCAAATGAGGAACTTTATGGAATGTGGGAATGTAGGGGTAAATGCGGAACAAACCAAATTAACCAATCATCACGACATACACATAACAGGCTATTGGGCATTCGAATAATTATTATTAGTGATAACACAATTCGATATTAGAATGCGAGAACATACATACAATTTTCAAATCATTCGATATGTTTTTCGGTGCAATCGTTCCTCGCTAATACGGGTTGTGACATTGAAAACTGAGCATAATATGTAATACATTACTTCATGTCGCAATTAACCCGCATTTTGCCGTACTTATCTTATGCGCAAACTTATACGTTTGTTAAATTATACACACACATTGGAAATCAAGCTGTATTTAAGTAATAATTTGTGTTCCATGAAAAACTGTATTCGATAAACTGACAAAAAATTAAGGATGTACGAAACTTGTACTCTTTTTTATTAACGTAAAAACTATCGTTAAAGTGTAAATGAACGATACCTACTTTACAGGCGAGATACGAATTAATGGTGCGTTACAAAGTCTGCGGCATCACATTGTTTATACAAGCCGTGCTTCCGCATTGGAATAAAGTGACCCGTAGCTTGCTTTTAGGCATGTTTACTAGTATTCACTAGTAGGTAGTATAAGAATAAAGAGCGAACTTGTTTTTGCTGAATATATCTACGATTTCGTAATGCTAGCTTCCTCATAATTTGCTTTATTAAATAGACTATGTTCCCTGTGCTACAAAATTCTATTAAAATAATTACATTGGGTCTGTCTTAGATATGTAACAAAGATACTTAGGTACATTTACATTAAGTTCTGCATCATCTGTGTGTCGCGGTGACTTTACAGTAATAATAACAAAAGATACAACATTCTCACACTTGGGACAACTACTTATGAATCACAGTTATAACTAAGTAACAATCTACACTCGCGAGCAACCAAATCGACTCAAACCTTCACTGCTCACACCTACACCAGTTTCACAAAAACTAAACGTGGTATTTATGATAACAGTATGTCATTGGAAAGCTTAAGATGTCAGCTTTAATTTGGTGTCATTATTATTGACATCCAATCATTATTTTCAGATTAATGATGTCTGAACGTAAGTGTAGTAAAAAAGGGAAATTGAGGACAAAGGGCTGTGGTCGGGTGTTTTACAAATTAAACAAAAAATGTTGGAAATACATAAAAATAATTATTGATTTAATACTTGGTACGGTAGTACTGAAAAACTGACTGCAAGCTGTAATTAGAGTTAAGGGGGTACCCTTAACTCTAATTACAGCTTGCAGTCAGTTTTTCATCGACTTCGACGGTCTTTTCAGGAATGTCGTCCTACTCTAATAACGCTGTCTACAGCTCTTCTACGCTCGAATGGACTAGATTTCTGGCCCGTACTCTTTTTTTGAGCTCATCCCATAGATGCTCAATGGGATTCATATCTGGACTGATCACAGGCCAGTTCATTGTGCGTATTTCGACTTCATGAAGAAATTGCCGAGTGATACGCGACGTGTGACAACGGGAGTTATCGTGCATTAACACGAAGTCTTCGCCAACAAACCCTGCGTAGGGAACAACAGGCTCCAACAGTATTTGGGTGATATGCCGATCAGCCATTAGCCCGCCTTCTCGGCCTCCCCCAGACACAAAAACAAGGTCGGTTTTTCCTTCTAAGGAGATCCCAGCCCACATCATGCAAGAACCTCCGCCGTATGCAACTGTTTCAGCGAAACAGCACTATGCAAATCGTTCGCCCGGACGCCTGCAGACCCGGCCTCTCCTGTCACTGCCATGCAGACCCATTCTGCACTCGTCAGACACATTGCGCAATGATCCAATCGAGATGCTCTCGATCAAACTGGAGGCGCGCTTGTCAGTGGGCTGCAGTCATTTTAGGGCCCGTCGCATGCCTTTTTGAAGTTAAATTAGCTTCCTTCAAGCGTCTTCTTACTGTCCACTCGCTCTGGAGAGAAGTGGATGTCAAGGAAGAAAACACCTCCCTCATACACGGAGACGGGTGGTCCTAGGATGGTGGACTCATACAGGTTGTCTCCTTTCGGTCCCGCACTGCAGTTTGGTGGTAGGTTCAATGTAATCTCTGCAAGCTCCTTCTGGATCCTCTTCGCTGTTCCCAATGCCTTCGAAATCTTGGGATTTGGTTTGTTTTCTTTCGACTCTGGTTTGCTGTCCGCAACAGCTCCGCTGGAGCCCGCACCTCTGCCACGTCCCGTTCCACTCCCTTATTTAAAGTAAAACTTCAAATTGCTGTACTCCGGCACGGTTTTCAGAATACCAATCCACTTCTACCACATTTCACCCATTTGCCCGTCACTTTCACCAACAGAAACAACCAAGATAGATAATTTTAAGTAATTATACTATTTTACTTAAATAAATAAGCAATATTAGTTATGTAAAACAATGAATTAAGAAAAATTACACGAAGCGCAACCACTTTCCGGTGAGCGGCTTTATTACTCCAGTACCTATCTGGAGAATAGGTAATGTCACTTGGGCACGTGGTAGCTCGCTTACGAGAACAGGATCTCTGAGGTAGGATGGAGAGTCGAGATTTGGGGACAAGACCTGTCTATAACTGGTCCCAGAAGGTGCTCTCGGGCACTGGAAGGTACAGCGGTATCACCTAATATAACCTTTAAGGTTGGTGTAGGGGAACGCTATATCGTAAACTGGACTAGTCGTAGAGAAGAGGGGGATGTCCACTCGCTGACAGCCAATAATAACAATAATTTAATTATTCACAAGAATATGCAATTATTTAATAACTTTAAAGTGTATTTTAAGTTTTAGAATATTCTTTTATGAAGTCTTCTTCTTTTATGTTAAAATTTTGTTTATTTCTCGGTTTTTAGTGAACCTTGCCAAATATGAGAACATCATCAATGTAGCCCAATACGCATTATTTTAAGGATAACTCGAAAACGAATGGTCAAACCTTGATCAAAATTAAATGGGACCACACGGGAAGCACCAGCTTTTAATTAAAAAAAGAATTATCATAATCGGTTCACCCAGTCGAAAGTAACGAGGTAACAAACATAAAAAAAAGAAAAATACAGACGAATTGAGCACCTCCTCCTTTTTTTGAAGTCGGATAAAACATATTGGTCTTGCTTTATTCTGAAACTTTAGACACACCTCTGCGAAAATACGAGCACTTCCGATTGTTATAAAAATACTTTATTTTTTCAGGCGAGGTCTTTCTCAACGCGTTTTCGAAAGCCGTGGTGCTGGATGTGTACTCCGACTTCATCAACAATTTCTCCGTCGCCATGGAGCTGGCCAAGATGGAGTCGAAGCGAAAGTCCGCTCTGGCTGACTTCTTCAAGGTGAAGCAGATCAGTGCTCACGATCGGCTGTCATTCTTCGGATTGATGGTGAAACCTGTGCAGCGGTTCCCTCAATTCATAATGTTTCTACAGGTACGTGGTATATGCAGATTTTCTTGACCTGTAGCGGCTTCAGACAGACGAAGAAATTATATTGTGGAGAAACGTGGCTGACGTGCCCCCAACACAAAGAGAGAATCTTTTGACCAGGTCGGTTGCTGCCTGCCAGGCCTGGCGGGCCGCGGCCCGACGATTCATGTCAGTAATTTGTATAATTATATAGTCGCTCGTAGTATAAACTTTGTGAGATTCGGGAATGTATTAAGTAGTGTGTAATTGTATACGACGATTGTGTATCGTAACTTCTTTGCCTGTGTGGACCCGCTACAAGCCTAATTGATGCAGACGAAACCATGGCCGCCTCGCTGCTCCCGTGGCATAAGCTTACGCTTATATTTGCGTGCAATCGTAGAGTTCCGATACCCAGGTCGAGCAAAGCATTATTGGTATTATATTATCTGTTAGGAAATTATCAGTAACGGGATGCACTCTACAAATGTGCCTAGGTTGACGACCAATAGGCTCTTGTGTGGAACTTGAAACCTCTGCCTTACCACTTCGCAAATATACTGGCACCAGTATGTGCTGTGATTAATGCAGTTGTTGATTGATTACTAGCACTGCATGTTATGAATATTAAATATCCACGACTTGTGCAGAATATTGACATCCTGGCTGAATTAATAAATATATAAGCAATGGGATGCCCTTTAGACACACAATCACTTGTTGTTTATACAACACTAGATGTTGCCGCGGTTTCCCCTGCGTTTATCGTTACTGAGCCGCCCCAGTGGGTCGTAGCGTGATATTATATAGCCTATAGCCTTCCTCAATAAATAGGCTATCCAACATTAAAATAATTTTTCAAATCGAACGTGTTGTTCCTGAGATTAGCGCGTACAAACAAACAAACTCTTCAGCTTTATAATATTATAATATAGATTATATTAGTATACCATAAACATAAATACAGTTATTTTGTTGTCATGGCTAACCATGACTGTACTGAACCTAAGTTAACGGTCCTGTAGGCTGTTATTCATGCGTACTTAGTACTTCCCCAGACGGATTCCATCGACTTGAGTGAAATCCTAAGTTTAAGTTTATGGTGTATTAAAATATGTTGTATGTTTCGCAGTTTCGACATGGCCGTGTCAGAAGCCATTATTACTGGTTTGCAAATAATTAATATGTCTGCTTTTATTAGTAAATTCGTATTCATACAAACTTACTACAATGTACGAGATTCAATTGTTTACATTGTTCATGCCTGTGTTCTGAATATTGTGTGGTACGCAGATTATTATTTATACTTTCTATGACCCTTTACATATCAAATGTTGCTTCGAATGTTTGTGGCCAAGGATATCCTAGCTAGCATATCCTAATTAATATTATAAATGCCATTGTGAGTTTGTTTGTTTGTATCGCTCACGCTTTAACTACTCGACCGTTCATCGTGAAACTTCGTATACACGTTGTCAGGGTACAGGGGACATAGAGAACCTTTAATTCAGGAAAAGAGGACTGTTCCTTAGGGATATAAATTTATTGGCATAATCTAGATTACCGCGAGTGAAGCCACAGGTAAAATCTTGTAGGTGTATAAATTAGTAAATGTGTACTATATAGTCATGATGTGATATTACAGGACCTACTGAAGCACACGCCGCCGGGCCACTCGGACCGCGTCTCACTGCAGCGTGCCTTGACGAGGCTAGAGGCTCTAGCAGACGCTTTGAATGAAAGGAAGCGAGACGCTGAACGGACGCAGGTAAACATTACATTGTAGAAATAATTATAAAATTTTATTATTTTCCTTTTTGAAACCTATTTCTCTTCATACATTTTTTTTTATATTAGTGAGAATAAACAAAATAATTACCATTAGCAGACGTCGCCAAGTCTCTACTAGTTCCATACCGATTGACGGGTAGAGTAGTCTTACCTATTTTTCCTTACATTACTATAGGTAGCAGTTCGTTGGTATTACCGGCTTCTGCAGTGTTAAATAAATGTAGCCGTGTCTATTAGAGGCAGTTCTCATTAGTTGGGCCGCTGATTCCTCTACCACATCAGACAATAAGAAGTACACCTAGGGTCATCTGAACAGAACTCATCACAAGTATTCAAAATAACAATGTTGTCTCTCGCAGGCATTCCGCGCAGCGCTGCGTCGCTTGACACGCGGCGGGGTGGCTGGCGCCGGAGGCGCGGGCGGCGCCGCGAGGTTTGGCGCCGCGCGCCTGCTCGCCTCACGCGCCGACAAGCGACATCTACTACGGCAGGATGACTTGCTGCAGTTGGTTAGTACAGCTACATTTTACAGCTATGACATAATATTATTATTTTGTTGGTCTATTTTTATTTTACTCAAAGGACCAAAACGTCAACGAGTTTGTAAATATTTTATATCCTTAGTTTTGCAAATGATATTCAGGAAGTAAATATAAAATTGTCACACGTAAAATTTGCTCTATAAGTTGCTAATAATAATAAACCTTTCGAAGGACCTCTTTACGTTGGACCCATGTCTCTGTATAAGTCTTCCAAAGGGCCAGGTATATTTGTAATGTAATTGTAAAATATAAATGATATATTTTTGTGGTCAGGAATTCAACCAATCGGGTGGTCTATCGAAGTGCAAGCCGCGGCGACTGCTGCTGCTGAACGACTTGGTGGTGTGCGTGTCGGTGGGCGCGGGCAGTGACGACGCCGAGCGCCTCGGGCTCAAGTGGGCGCACCCCGTGCAGGACGTCGACGTGCTCGACACCGGCACCTCGCCCACGCTCAGCAGGGTGCTCGCGCAAGGTACACTACATACAACACACGAACACGTCACTATAATATGTACTTGATAACCAACATATACCGCAAATCTTATAGTGAAAACTAAATCACCCAAAAATAAACCCTATAGCAATTTTGGTTAAAAAACGAAACTTATATTCTAAATCCACTTACCATATATATCTGCTTTAGTATTGGTAAGGGAGTTAGCTGGGAGTAAATTTCTTTAATGTATTGACTAGCAAAAAAATTTGTTGTGATAAAGTATGCTTTATTTTGCTATATTGAACTTTTAAGCTATTTCAAACAGGCACTATATTGTTGTTTGAGAAGTGTTACTAAATACGCATGTATTACAGGTATGAACCGCAGCGGCAGTCTGCGCTCGAACTCTAGCGGCACGACGTCTGCGTCGACGGGCGATTCGCTGTGCAGCGAGATGTCGTCGCTGATGCACGACTACGAGACCGTGTCGCGCATGGCCGACCTGGCCGCGTCATTGCGCACGCCCTACCCCGAACTCGCGCCCGAAACCTTCCGCGCGCTGCTGCAGAACATCCAGAGGAGTATACAGGTTACTACATCACATATATATTATACACATCGTTCAGGATACAAAGGAGATATGCAACAAACCCATACAACTTCGGCCTCGCATGGACAAAAATAAAACGGTATGTTTTACGAAGAACTGTTAGTATTCTATAGCCTTGTGTAATTTCAACATGCTATCTAGTTGGGTTTCAGATATATAAGGCATCCAAAATGAACAGAATTGCGCCGGTGATACTTTGGTACAAAGCAATTTTTTCAAAATTAATGTATTAATTATACTTGTTTCTGTCTAAAAATCTAAAATAAGTTTGTATAGCTGGTTTACAGAGCTCACTAGGGTAAAACTAGTTACTTTACTGAACTCAGGTAGCCAGTGCTCGCTCTGCAATGCAAGCACCCATCAAATAACTATAGTTACTATTCATTTATTGTTAAAGCTTAATTAATAGTCCAACAAACAAAGGCTAAAGTAAACAATAGTATATTTTGGTATTAGTTTATTAGTCTCCAATCACTTCATTACCTTCATTATGACTAAACATACTAACAATGTGTGGTGCAGGAGGTGCTACATTATTTTAAAACCTTGCCCAACATAATTACCATAATATTATGGTGGGCATTATATGTGCACAGCAGTCTACTTTTCTTCTGTCTACTATGTAGTTACAGAAATGCTGTTTAATATCATTTCTACCTCTTAGAGGGTTATCAATTAAAATGTACACATAGTATACTTTACGGCTTACATGCCTGGATTGTATTTTACCTCTTAAAATCCAGGCATTTCTACTTTATAGCTCTCTCATAACATTGTCACATCACGAATGATAAATGACAATGAAGATCGAGTGTCCAACGAAAAGTGTTGTCACTACCACATATTGAATAATGGCATTACATTGAATTGGTCAATCTATTGATTAGTAAAATAAATCACAACATTAATAAATTGATACTATTACATCCCTGTTTAATCCACATAATATGTGGAGTTTTTACTAAGACAAGTAATATTATTACTTGTGTTAGTAAAAACTTAATTTAATATAAATAATAATGTTACGTAATAATTTCACTTCTTATAAAAAACCTCCTTTTATTTTATTTTATAATTATTGATTTTTGAACTGCAGTGTCAGGTTATGTAAGAATCTTACAAACTAGAAGCCATCTTTTATATATGTAGATTGAGACTGTTTAATAAATACATGTATGTTTTGTCGAAATTACACTTGGGAGTATAATACCTAAACTATATATGTAGATTAAATAACGCAGATCCGGTATTTTCTAGTTATCCAGATATCTGTGATCTTCCTTGTCTTTAGTACTATAAAATATGGTAACACTGAAAATTCCGAAACCTAACATTAAATTGTTGTGTTGAACAGAAAAAGGACGACGAGATGGCGTGGGTGGACTCGTGCTGCCTGCAGCTGACGATCCGCGGGCGCGAAGAGCCGCTGACGTTCCGCGCCAGCGAGCCCGGCGCGCGCCTCGCCTGGGCCACCGAGCTGCGCCTGGCGCAGCTGGCGCAGGCCTCCAGCAACTCGCCCGCCTGGCGCCTGCCCGCGCATGCGCCGCATCACACCGCGCCGCTCTTCGTAGCTGCCGCGCCCGTCTACTGCTCGCGCGCGCTTACCGAGGTGAGCCCTCCCACACACAGACATACAGACACACACACACACACACACACACACACACACACACACACACACACACACACACACACACACACACACACACACACACACACCCGCCCGCCCACACACGTCACACAAAAGTGTACACTGCATTTTGCTGACAACGCGACCTGCGGGCGTCATTTACTAAATAAACATTGATAATACTCGGTGTTACTATGTCCAGCAGTGGACGTCTTTTGGCTGACATGATGAATACTCGGTATTAGGCAGCGTACTAAAATCTGAAATAGTAGATTTAGACCATTATTCTGAGTTAAAATCATTGAGTTTTCTTCTTCAACATTTTTTTTCTGCAATTTTCATTTTTCGCACTGTAAATAATGCATAAACCACTCATTTTAGTGCAATAAAATACAGCAATGTAATTAAATCATCGTGATTTAAACTAATCAGCTGTTTATGCGTGCAGAGCACAGAGGTCATTTCTCGCTAGCACCGCGCGCCGGCCCCCAGCGGTGCGTTGTACTGGTAGCAATCCGTTGCGCACTACCGCTTAATAATGTTAACCAATATAAAATCTTAATTTTGCTTTTTTATGATTAATAGACGTTTGCGTCGAGATAAGTACCTATAGAAAGACGTCTTGCTAAAGGTTTTGGTATACCGTCCCTTACATCCAGTATAATTATAAAAGAAACTTCTAGTCTAAACTATACAGTCCCAACTTACAGACATTAGAGAGACGAACTGCCAAGGCCTAACTTGTATTATAGTAACCTGATTATACGTAACTATTTAGTGCAACTTTCGTCTTTTTTCTTCTTTCCGCACTCACCCAACCACAATAACAATCAAGTGTAGGAAACCGTACACACACAGTGCCTTTTTTACGTGGGGATATTTTTATTAATTTTTATTTAAAATATTACTAGCAATTTCGGTTTCAAATTACTAGTATTCTTGTTAACCCCTCCAGCGAAGCTTCAATGCTTGTGTCAGGAGTGAGTTCACGTCAGTAATACAATGGGTAGGATTCGAACCGGCGACCTCTCGATCGCAAGTCCAATGCCTTATCCATTGTGCTACCGCCGCGCTTAAGCTTAAATTGCTCCTGATGTATACCTCCTCGCTACAAGGGGAGGCGAGAGGGTTATGTCGGGTGTTTTGTGGTGGGTGGATCGCTGGAATTGAAACCACATCAGCGACCACACACACAGTGAGTGTCCCTACTTGTACGTGACCGTGCGTGCGTGTGTGCAGGTCCGCTGCGGCTGCTTCTACACGATGTGCGGCGGCGCGCGCGGCGCGTCTCTGCGGCGTGCGCGCTCGCTGCTGTGGGTATCGGCGGGTGGCGCGGCCGACAGCCACGTGGCCGTGCTCACGCACCGCGCCGCCAAGCTCAAGACTCTCGTCACGCTAGACCTGCCCGACACCAAGGTGAATATGACTGCTACATTAGTGACTGCTTCTAAACTTTGTTACCTTTTGATGATTAAATAAGTATTGCCTAACACTTTAACCACATTGCTATCAGCCCTGATACAAATCGGGTCCATGCCATTGACTTTCAAAATATATTTTTTCAATTCTCTTCTTTTTCAAAACTGCCGTAGCTCATACTCGCTGGTCTCTAGACTTTTGGCTTATTGGGTTCCCTTTAACGCGAACCTAATATAGTCTACTCCAATCCATTCTGATGAAAATGTACACAAACCAAATTTTGTTTAATTTATCATAATTACTTACTTAATGGAATAGCAGCTATAGCTCAGTGGGGAGACCAACAGACTGCAATGCAGAGGGTCTCGGGTTCGAACCTACGTCGCGCACCTCTGACTTTCGGAAGTTATATGACTTGCCGAAATTATGTGCGTATTGATTGACAACCTCACCTAATAGCAACCTCACGCGAGCTCTGAAATCTCTTTATGATGATTCCAGAGCTTGTGTTAGGATAAATGGGACCTACACAGAATGGTTTAGCATCGAAAGCGGTGTTAGACAAGGATGTGTAGCGTCACCTTGGCTGTTTAACTTATACATGGAATATTTAAAAGATTGTAAATGGGGATTAAGAATGAATGAGTTACTTGTCAAATGTCTTCTTTATGCCGATGACCAAGTAATACTTGCGTCATCAGCGGAATAGTTGCAGGCGATGGTAACTATTATGCATGGTGCTTTTGAGAGTAAAGGAATGAAAATAAATGTAAGCAAGACGAAAGTAATGGTATTTGAAAAGGAAGAGTGCGTGACGATGTGTAATATTATGATTGATGGAGAAAAAGTGGAGCAAGTGAAAGAGTTTGTATATTTGGGTACTTTGTTTACAAGGGATGGTAAACATGACGGAGATATTGAAAGGAGAACGATTGCTGGCAACAAAGTGAATGGAGCTCTACGCGCTTTTTTGAACAGTCGAAATGTATCCGAAAAGGCACGTTTGGCTGTTCATAGAGGACTATTAGTGCCCACACTTATGTATGGAAGTGAAAGTTGGGTATGGCAAAAAAAGCATGAGAGCAGAATAAATGCTGTAGAAATGAGAGCGTTGAGAAGCATATGTGGTGTGACTCTGAAAGATAGAATAAGGAATAGTGTGATTAGAGAGACATGCGGCATGAAAGTGGATATAGTGACAAGAATAGAAAAGGGTATGTTAAGCTCAATACTCAATACATTTATTGCACTCCACAAGTTAAATAGATGTAACAATGGTATAATATAAGAAACATGTGTGGGCCTTGTCGGCACGGCAACATGTAGGAGAGAGGAGGAAGTTTTACATATTTTATTATTGAAATTAAACTACTATATACGGATTTTATCGCGTTGTTTATTTGACACTGTTACAAAATTTTGAAAAACTGTTACACTACTATAATCACTATTAAACTTTACAAATTTTTAAGCTAATTAAATTATTTAAACTATTAAAACTATTTATACTATTACTATACTATTATACTATTTAGATTTATTTTTACTCTTTCCCCGACGTTTCGGTTGCTTTTCAGCAGCCATGGTCACGGGGAGACTAAGATGGTAGTTGTCTCAATGTTCCAGTGTAGTTATTTCAAAGTACCCGAACATAATTTAATCATGGGTGTTTCTATTTACGCAGAATGAGCTCAAAGTATCATGAAGTCTAGCTGTGGTTTGCTTCTTCTTGGGTTTGACTATTTGAATTACTGGATCCCAAGCTGGTGGTACACTCCAACCATCTTCTCTATTGAAATTAGGATGTTTCTTGATTTCAATAGCCTCGCGAAGCATCCTTGGCAGGAATCGGTGTTCTTTAGCGAGCATCTGTGGTTTGTCAAATCTCAGGTAGTGGTTGGTCCCCTGTTGCACATGTTCACACACAGCAGACTTCAACGAGCGTTGGTGTTTTACATCAGCTATGTGTTCTTTTATGCGGGTGCCTATGCTTCTCTTGGTTTGACCAATGTATGAGAGTCCGCAGTCACAATCTATTTTATAGACCCCTGCATCTTGTAAAGGTAGTTGGCACTTGACAGATGGTAAAAATTTACTTATCTTCGTTGGCGGCTTGAAGTATGTATTGATTGAAGCTCGCTTCAAGATGTAGCCAATCTTGTCAGTGACACCCTTCACATAAGGTAGTATAGCAGGCTGGCGCTTGACTGTGGCTGGCTTTTCTCGGGATCTGTGACAGCGGCGCGGCTGTTGGAGCTTGTTGTCTTGCAGTACTTGCTTGACATGTTGAAGCTCGGCGTCCAGGTGTTTCTTGTCACAGATCCCGTGGGCTCTCTGAAACAAAGACATTCCCACGGTAGCTAACTGTTTAGGATGGTGGTGAGATTCACCGTTTAAGTACCTATTTGTATGGGTCTTTTTCCTATATACAGTGTGGCTCAAAGTATGATCAGAATTCCTGATGACAAGGACATCTAAGAAAGCTAATGAATTATTTGCCTCTAATTCCATAGTAAATTGTATGTTGTTATTAAGGGAATTAAGATGTTCTAGGAATACACTTACACTATCTGTTGGTAATATTGTAAAAGTATCATCTACAAACCTCTTATAAATCCTGGGTGTGATGGGGGCAGTCTGCAAAGCTCGAGCCTCAAAGTCTTCCATATATATGTCGGCAACAACAGGCGATACTGGGGAGCCCATTGCCACACCATCGACTTGTATGTAGAACTCCCCAGTATCGCCTGTTGTTGCCGACATATATATGGAAGACTTTGAGGCTCGAGCTTTGCAGACTGCCCCCATCACACCCAGGATTTATAAGAGGTTTGTAGATGATACTTTTACAATATTACCAACAGATAGTGTAAGTGTATTCCTAGAACATCTTAATTCCCTTAATAACAACATACAATTTACTATGGAATTAGAGGCAAATAATTCATTAGCTTTCTTAGATGTCCTTGTCATCAGGAATTCTGATCATACTTTGAGCCACACTGTATATAGGAAAAAGACCCATACAAATAGGTACTTAAACGGTGAATCTCACCACCATCCTAAACAGTTAGCTACCGTGGGAATGTCTTTGTTTCAGAGAGCCCACGGGATCTGTGACAAGAAACACCTGGACGCCGAGCTTCAACATGTCAAGCAAGTACTGCAAGACAACAAGCTCCAACAGCCGCGCCGCTGTCACAGATCCCGAGAAAAGCCAGCCACAGTCAAGCGCCAGCCTGCTATACTACCTTATGTGAAGGGTGTCACTGACAAGATTGGCTACATCTTGAAGCGAGCTTCAATCAATACATACTTCAAGCCGCCAACGAAGATAAGTCAATTTTTACCATCTGTCAAGTGCCAACTACCTTTACAAGATGCAGGGGTCTATAAAATAGATTGTGACTGCGGACTCTCATACATTGGTCAAACCAAGAGAAGCATAGGCACCCGCATAAAAGAACACATAGCTGATGTAAAACACCAACGCTCGTTGAAGTCTGCTGTGTGTGAACATGTGCAACAGGGGACCAACCACTACCTGAGATTTGACAAACCACAGATGCTCGCTAAAGAACACCGATTCCTGCCAAGGATGCTTCGCGAGGCTATTGAAATCAAGAAACATCCTAATTTCAATAGAGAAGATGGTTGGAGTGTACCACCAGCTTGGGATCCAGTAATTCAAATAGTCAAACCCAAGAAGAAGCAAACCACAGCTAGACTTCATGATACTTTGAGCTCATTCTGCGTAAATAGAAACACCCATGATTAAATTATGTTCGGGTACTTTGAAATAACTACACTGGAACATTGAGACAACTACCATCTTAGTCTCCCCGTGACCATGGCTGCTGAAAAGCAACCGAAACGTCGGGGAAAGAGTAAAAATAAATCTAAATAGTATAATAGTATAGTAATAGTATAAATAGTTTTAATAGTTTAAATAATTTAATTAGCTTAAAAATTTGTAAAGTTTAATAGTGATTATAGTAGTGTAACAGTTTTTCAAAATTTTGTAACAGTGTCAAATAAACAACGCGATAAAATCCGTATATAGTAGTTTAATTTCAATGAATAACATTCGCGTAAACAGAAGACAATATTATATTTTATTATTTACATATTTTACTGGTTTGGACATGTAGAAAGAATGGACGAGGAAAGACTGACTAAGAAAGTTTATAAGGCTAGTGTGAATGGAACAATAGCAAGAGGAAAACCTAGGCGAACGTTTCTCGATCAGATCGGAGGCGTTCTGGACAAAGGCCAGGTTAAGAGCTCCTTGAACCGACGAGCGTGTATGAGGAATGTGATGAAAGTGCAAATGGAAATCCGTAGTCTCTGCCTACCCCTCTGGGAAACAGGCGTGAATCTATGTATGTATGATTAACAATTATCGCCTGCTCCATGCCTCGGAGAGCACGTTAAGCCGTCGGTCCCGGCTGCCATGAACGTCTATGGCAGTCGTTATTGGGAAGTCAGTGCCCTCTAATATCCCGACACTGGTCTAGCCTTAGGATATCGTTAGCCTTCGGATTGCAGAGGTCAGATGGCAGTCGCTCCGTCCAGTCAAATCCGGTTAGACTAGAAAGCCGACCCCAAGTGATTTGGGAATCAATTTAGTAAGTTTATCCGTATTTTCAAGGTTTTCACATGATACCATAAGGCATTTTAAAGCAATTGCCGTTTGATTAATAAATGATTATTTAATTTGAAAAATCTTAGGCGAAAACTGAGGTTATTTGACAGATGAAAAAATATCTATATAATTTATGGTTGCATAGGGTTGCACGAAAAACAATAATTCATTGAAGTCTTAAGATTTTTAGTAATCAATTAATTAATCGAAATTTGTTATGCAAAAAGATAGTTAAAATTAACTTGCAATAAAATATACGGTATTTAGAGGAATTTAAATTAATCTGTGTATTACTGACATTAAATCCAAGCAAAAGTAAGTAATTACGTACTACAGGCAAGTTCACTGTTGTCGATACCATGTGTAGAAAGAGAGGATTGTCATTTTCAGAAAGGTTGACTATGCTATAGGTTCAAATCACACACGGGACAAACATTTGTTTTATCCACAAATCATTTTCCGAATCTTGAGTGTTTTTATGTCCTTTGTTTGAATGTTTTTTATGTCCTTTGTTTGAATGTTTGTTTGAAAGTCTTCTGCGACACAATATTTAAACCTAGTGCGGGAATTAAAAATAAAAGAAATGTATGCGGCTGGCCACTGTAACTCAAGGTGATAAGCAGCCGTAAAACTAAATTATATAAAGAAATTCAAATATATTTTGACGATTCTAAAATAAATAAAACATCCTGACCGTCAAGAAAACTGCCATTTTGTTGACTGCTCTATTGCTTTTGTGTGCTTTTGCTGACGACTTGGCTTACTCACGGAATATTAATTACATACAGACTTGGCCTGTGCTTCTTCTTGAAGCAACAACAATTGTCTACAAGTATTGGACAAATAATAACAATTGTAATTATAATAATAATAATAATTTATTTGTAAAAACATGAGTATACAATTACAAAAAATTATAATGTAAGGTGTTGATATTTTATGTGGTACCTACGTTCATGTTGTGGCATTTAATTGGCATATTTTACAAGGCGTATATTTTACATAGATGTACTATGTATTTAATAAACATTTACTGAATTTATACAAAGTTATAGCAGATTTACAATTTAACAAAAAAAAAAATTGGCTACAATAATAATGGGATAATGATAATGGTTTGAGAAAATATATACCATGCAAATATTTTTTTACTGTATACTATATTATTATTCTGTTTGCTCAACTGCAAAATCGAATCGAATTATGGGTACAATTATAGCGCGATAAGATATAATTGTAGCAGTGTCGCTGTCATTTCTAACTCTTTCGCTGCATTAAATCGAATGATTTGATTAGGTAATTAATTGATTTACAATTGGACATCACTTAAATGTCTATGGTCATGTCAATGAACCGTTTGTATAAGTACCTTTTTATTTTATTGGATTGGATTAGACTATAATTACATTTTCTAACATTCTGACATAATAATATGGTCTATTATAATTTATAACTTGTAAATATTTACAAGTTAATTGTAGTAAACTCATTACTAACAGTTTGGCATAATAGTAATATCTTTATTTATTTTATATCTTTGAATGAATACCGATTTATTTACTCGTAGCAGGCAATATTTTTGGTTAATTCTCTCATTTCATGTCCTGGCACACTACACTATACTAATTTATAGTGCTGCTCAAAACTTATTTGAAACAATCACGCAAGTATGCCCACGCTTGTGCAGTGACGTCACAAGCAAAACAAATATTGTTTGACAAACACTTACAGACATGATTTATCCGCTGTAGGCTCAGTCATTGCCTACGCATTATTACTCTTGTACTTATTAGCAATTCAAATTTGGCAGTATTTTGTTAAACTAGAAAATTGTTTATAGAAGTTTTTACGTCAAAATATTTCGTAATTAATTTCTACTCACTAAATCATGACTAATTATTGAATTAATGTTTATAAATGTTTTCAGGTTACCTCAATGGAATATGCTCGTGGAATAAAGCAGGTAACAACGTTATGCGGCGACACCGTCTGGCTCGGCACCGAGGATAGAAAAATAATTATATTTTCAGCCATCGAACCCGAGAAACAGGAGAAACTTACCGAGGTACCGACGATCGCGTCAATAACGCAGATTCGCTATCATTGTGACGCAATGTTTGTAGGACTTTCAAACGGTCGCGTGTCAGTGTATAGAAGAAACCACGACGACTCATGGGCCTTGCAGGAGCCACTCGCGATTGAACTAGGAGACAAACCAGTGCACTGCGTGCTACCAGTCGATGGCATTATCTACGCCACATGTGCTCGACGCGTATTCGCGATAAATGCTCTAACAGCCGAAATCATGCGTATACTAGAATTAAAAGGTGATTGCGACAGATCTGTCAAGTATCTCGCGCATTCCGGCATCGGTCTTTGGACCGCATTTTCTGATTCGACGTACGTGAGCTTGTATCACGCAGAAACTTTTGAGCATCTACAGAATATTGACATTGCTGCTGATGTAGCTAAAACTATCGGAGCAAGAGAGGGGAGCAAGCCTGCTTACATATCGGCGTTACTCGCTAGCCAAGGCTTGTTATGGGTAGGCACGACAGCAGGGGTCACTGTGACTGTCCCCCTACCAAAGCTCGAAGGCCTTCCATTAATTGGTGGACATATCGCGGCATCATATCACGCACACGCGGGGCCTGTAACGTTCCTACTCTCACTTCTACCCGAAAACAGAGACGTAGACGTGAACACGGTACGTCGAAACCTGTCAAACGCGCGCGCTCTCGCTGAAACCGTTACTCTGCAAGAGTTTAAAGAAGAAGATGGCAAAGAAGATCATGAGAAGCCAAAACTAGAAAGGCGGACTTCGGAAGACGCTAGTCCGTATCGACCTCAGCGCGTGCAATCAGCCGTAGTTAGACGAAAGAAGCCTGGCGACGTTCGACTGAGCAAAACTCTACCAAAGTGCGCGAATTTAAATGCTTGCGATGTATATGGACTATACGGGGACTTGATGTTTGTGAAAGACTGCGTCGGGGAGGCGGACGTGAGTGGGTCTGGGGGTGAAGCATTACGGCGGAGTGACCCGGAGTTAGCCGCTATTCCGTTCCGTGTGAGCACGCTTGACAGACGATTAAGAATGCGGGCAGGACGCCCGCGTTCTCTCGACCTGTCGAGTTGGTCGGTGGACTCCCGCGCCTCCAGTCTGTGCACGTCATCTGGTAGTGAAGAATCCATGGCACTCCGCGGCGTTTCACGGACCAGCTCTGGTGCATCAGGCGCTGCTGCGCTCGCTCCCGTGGCCGTTTCAACGCCGGACTCAAGTTCAGGCAAGTCAAGTGCTTCTGAGAGATCGTCCAGAACCGAAGTGGCGGGCGTCGAGGTCCGGTCAGAAGCGAGGAATGCAGCTCGCAGCTTACGCGGAGCTGATTATGTAGTAGGGGAAAGCGCAGCGAGACGGTCCGTGTTAACTGTGGTAGGTGGCAGGGGTTACGTAGACTGGAGACAAACAGCTGACGCCGCAGAACGCCCCGCGCCCGCCGCAGACCCTAATCCGAAAGATGCGCATCTCATTCTCTGGGAGATGCGATTGTGACCCCCTGTCGGACCTAAGTCTCGGCCCTCTGCCTGATCGTGATCGTGCAGTCGACGGATGCTGTGGTTCTGATCAGCGGTTTATGTGTCATATTTAATTTGTCAATGGCTTGTATATATAGCGCTAGTAAATAGCCGTTAGGATAATACATAAATTACGAGTACGCCGATATTAGAACATTAGCACTTCCATTGTCAGCGTTGCACTGAGATTCGATGTGTGCATACATTTGTAAATTATGCAAAGCTTTAAATTATTTTTTGATGTTGGGGCTTGTATTGATCCGCTGGCTCGAAGTTTACATTGGTTTTTATTCACTTAAGAAGTGGTGCATTATTTTTGTGATCTTCTATTGAATGTTATTAAAAATCATTAATGTTATAAAAATGGGTGCATTATATTTAACTGTATATATTTAACGTCGCGTGATGGCAGTGCCTAAATGTTTATTGAAGTTTTAGAGCTTGTATTCCAACAATCACAGCTAAACTGTTAACTAAATGATAACATCAAATCAATATCGTAGTACCAATAGAACCTCGAATCAAACTAAAATTAAACTTTCGTGTAGTATTATTATTTGCTCGTAATGTATTTTTTATAATGTTATGTCCAGCAAACGTTTTAGCAAATTCTAAATAACCCGGGCAAAGTAAACTCTTTTCATTGCGTACAATACAGTTTAATTATTAGTCGTGTGTTTTTAAATACGGAAGTAATTTAAACATACTGTTATATCAGGCCAGCACAGAATAAATTCCACCCTCTGCAATGTTGATTAATCAATATAAAAGAAATATTATTATGTTAATGATTTACGCAATTAATGTATTCATGTATGAACAATAATTCCAAATTAACAGTTTTAATTCAATATTTGATACGTAATGTGAAAATAACAACCGCCTTTGTTTAGAATACGATGTAATTAATATGATTGGTATCAATATGTAAAATTCCAGTAACATATAATTAGTTTGTGTCACGTTTAACATTACTAATTATATTTTTAGTTTTGGATGTAAATTGGTTTGCATAACTATTAACAATAACGTATATTATGGTGGCCTTAATACTTGAAAATTTCCAGTGTATGATTTGTATAGCATTTGTTTAAGCTTTATTGTTAGACATATTAATGTCGCTTTAAGAATTAGACTGATTTAGCTAAGCGTTAAAATGTACTGTTAATTGAATATTTAGCTATTAAGTTAAAACGACATTTGACATTTTCTGTGCACCCTTAAAATAGTAATGTTGGTGCTCGCTGCATTGCTGCAAAATATGCACATTTTAAAATCGAACGAAAATCTTCACATTTGATTCGAACAGTGTTGAATACTATATTCGTGATGTTATATTATCTACAATCTGTTCAATTCCGTCTAAAGTGTTGCTCATATTTGTCAAAGTTTATGGTTATTGTCTTTTCCCAACTAATGTTTTATTCATCAATAGTTGATTTGTCTCCTTGATTCTATTAAACTTAATGTTACTGTTTGTTTTCGGTCAGTAATATCACAAAACAAGCATTTGTTTTGCACGCCCAAAGAATTTGATATTAAGTCGGGCATTACGGCTTCTAGCTGAGTGAACTCACGGGAAATTTTAATGTGCCAAATTGTAAAATATCAGATATCTACTTATTGTTTTATGTACATAAATTATGTACATAGTCCCAGAGATATATCATTTATGACACGCCTTTCATGTCTCATGTACTAAGCACAAAATGTTTCATTAACATTAGCGCTACATGAGAAATGAAATGCCTCAATATTTAATTATTATTTATGTAAATACTGGAATGTGAAACAAAATCTCGAATAAACTTGTCGAAATGTTTTTGTTTACCTTTGTGTAAAAACGATTGGAAATTATTTATGCTGCAACGTCACAAGTGTACTTTTGTGTAAATAAATTTTAAGTTTATACATATACACACTGTATTTATTGTTTCATTGGTACATTATAACTCTTGGTATCGTAAAAAGACTATTCTACTTATCCCTACCAGCTATCCAGCACCGGTGGAGACAAGTGGATTTTATTCCATTAGGTAAAAAAGCCACAGTTACGCTCAGAGGGACACCTATGAAGACTAGTGGAACAGACCTTTCAGAAATCCATCCCACTACGGAGAAAGTTTCAATAGATTTCCCAATCAACATACAGCAACAAAAAAATTCTGATACACGAAAACGCATAAAACCAAAACACTTAGTATGTAAAAGTCGCGAGCTAGTCTATCAGCTACTAGTATAGTTGTCAGATGCGTCCACAAGCTGCGCCGATTGTATCCAATTCGTAATTCAACATAATTGCAATTTTACGACTTTCATCCTAATATAAATTTGTTAAATATATTCTGAAATATTATGTTATAACGTGTTCAGAATTCAGTAATTAAAGTATTTTTAACTTATTATGCCTAAGCATGTTGATTTATAGTTTACAAAATTTCGCAACAGAGTAACCATAATATATATTTTTTATCCATTAGGCATTACTGATTGCTAATACCTAATATTAATCACTAAATTTCACTACCTAACAAAAATACACTGCATAAAGTTAAATTACATACAATGTATAATTATCTTATTTTGTTTTTGAGGGTACATAAGTAATTAAATGTTTGTAGTACTTAATCAATTAAGTTTTATTACTTTATCAAAGCAACACAAGCTTTTGTTGTTTTTCTTTTTTTTGCTAAGTTTTGTGATGCTGCTCCCGATTCAGGTTCTTTTTTATGTGCCCCGTTTGCAACTTCTAAACAAAGAAGAAGAATAAGTGAAAATATGCATATTTTATACGAGACATTTTGGTTTTCGACCACCTGGATAGAGCACCTCATCACAGTTGTATAACCTGCAGTGCGAAATAAAAAATCAAGGTGTTTTTATATTTAATATATACAAACATATATTGTTTCTTTAGAGATAGCTTTTCAATTAACAACAACACATGCGTAGAACAGTGAGAAATAAAGAAATAATAATAACTAAAATTCTGACGTGATGGCGAGTCTTATCAGATTTAGCTTCAGCATTAGCGTTACCCTGGATGCAATAAATTCAGGTCGTCACTGAATTTAAATACCTTGTGGTTACGGATTTTCTTACAGATGGTCAGGATATCGATAGGGAGCGCAGAGCGTTGGCTGCTCGATGTAATATGCTTGCTCGCAGGTTTGCAAAGTGCTCTAAACGGGTTAAACTGACTCTTTTTCGGGCTTATTGCCAGTCGTTTTACTGATGCAGCCTGTGGGTGAGTTATACGCAGAAGGCTTACAGCGCTCTGCGCGTCCAGTATAATAACGCGCTAAGGATGTTGTTGGGACTATCTGTAGCGCTTCGGGTATGTTTGCGGACGAAAGGCTAGATGACTTTTTGCCATCATGCGCAAACGATGTGCGTCAATGCTTCGGCGAGTCAGGGATAGTTCCAACAATATCCTGGCAACTCTGGCGGAAAAAATTGATGGCCCGTTTATACAGCTCTGGGCGCGTAGACATGTGCGTGTACATGTCTTTAATTAGTTTATTTTATTTATTACCTACTAGCTGTTACCTGCGACTTCGTCCGCGTAGATTCTAACTAAAAAGTGTTTGTCGCCGCGGAACCCAACTATATTTCTCTGCCCAAGTTACTTAAATGGCGTAGTTTTTATAGTGTAAAGCTAGATAATAGCATGGCTTACTCAAAAACAACATTTAAATATGCGTCGTTAGATTACACGCTGTCACAGAATGCGTAAGAAAAATAAAGATTCACAGCTCCTCCCCCGTAGGTGATAGCGTGATAATATGTAGCATATATGTTGACCCGACCTGTTAGTAATATTCATGCAAAATTTGAAGTAAATCCATGCAGTACTTTTTGAGTTCAGCCCGGACATACATACAGGCAAACAGACAAAAATTCTAAAAACTATATTTTTGGCTTCGATATCGATTGTAGATCACGCCCCAAGTATTCTTTTAAAAAAATATTCAATGTACAGTTTTGACTTTCCTAAGATTTTATTATATGTATAGTTTTATTATTAACAATAGGCTAAGGTGATACTAACACTATATGGATCATTGGTCTGAAATAAAAATATTATTATTATATTATATTATTAATATTCGTTTCTCTTGCGAACCAAAACTATTTTTTTTTTAGAGTAGACGTGTTATTATTTTATTATGGTTAGAGAAATAAAAGATAAGTTATAGTTTTGGAGAATTTATTCTATTGCAATGCTTGTTCTTGATTGTAGGCTTGCCTGAATGTACCTATTTTGGTGTTCTAGTGAGTTGGGTTGGGTCTAAAAAATGGTTACGGTATACCTGAAATAAAATTTAGAATTTATTAGATTTATAGACATAACATAATTTCTTAACAATAGCGCGATCTTATTTATTGCATTATATTTTAGATTAGAGATTCAAGGTTACATTAAAGCGATATAGGGTTACAATCCGTTCCTTCTTTATTCACCCCAATCTAAATTTACGAATTCAATCAAAACTAGCATAAGCCTAGAAAAATAGATTCATTTTTACAATGTCGTTACGATTGATCTTTCACTCGACCACAGTTGGCGTGGATCCTTTGGCTTCTAGATTATACTGGCTGTTTGGTTTTGGATATACCGGCGTCCGGCAGTCTAAGTAACTTATGTAGTGAACTCTTCTGTAGTTTTATATTTTAATAGATTTTGCCCGCGCAAATGTAGGTTACTGGTTAGGTTATGTTAACAGTACTTTTGAATGAAATGTCTTTCTCCCTATGTCTATTTCCGTTCCCCCTGATAACGGGTATGCAAAATTTCATGATAATCGGTCGAGTAGTTAGGCGTGGAAGCGTAACAAACACAATCACATTCGCATTTATAATATAAATTAGGATACAGAGCGAACGTACTGTGGCCAGTATGATTTCATTACTCCTACTCTTATTGCGGCGGCGAATATCTATAAGAAGTCGTACGATAAACGTTGGATGACGAATCGATAAATATCAGCCATATCGCAATCAATCGCACACTGTAGAATTATGTTTTTTTTTTGTACAACTTAGGTGGCATACAGCCATACGGCCCACCTGATGGTAAGTGGTCACCGTAGCCTATGGACGCCTGCAACACCAGAGGCATCACTAGCGCGCTGCCGATCCTTTAGGAAAGGAAGTGGGACATTTAGAGGCAAGTAACAAATAGGTAAGTATTTATAGTACAGTGCATATGTTGAATACCCACGGTTGCGCCGCTTGCATTCTTGCAGTGCTTCATTAAATTCTTTGCATTCTTCCAAGTTTTCCTTATTGGAAGCACACTGTAAGAACTGCGATATTTCGTAGGCGCATGGGCCACTGGGCTCTTGACTAATATTGTAGTTTTGCGGCAGCACTTGTTCTACTTCCTGTCGATGGCGGCCGCCGAATAAACTTGATAATGCTTCGCCCGCCACGTGGCCCTTGATTATATGAAAGTAAATTAATTTATTTGCTGAAAACCAGATGTAGTGGGAAAAGCATTGTGTCTGAGCAATGTCCAAGCATTGGCCAAGAGATTAATTTTATTGCGTAAAGAATCTTGTTTTACGAAGGTGCTACAAATACGGAAGCGTGCGCAGGGCTCAGTATCTATCAGTAATGTGCTGCTCAGCTAGTTTGGTTTTGCAAACATCAGATAGGACAAGCAAGACCTACTAGCGTGTTGTCCGTAGGTAGGTACTTCCTCCACCGGGCTGCCTCAGTTAGCGATAAATCTGCACTATGTCCCTCTGTGTCCTTCCTCTCGCAAAAATAATAATTTGTAGCTGCAATACATTAAGTTTTATACACGTCCGCACACTGCGGCGCGGAACGACTATATTATATTGTAGTCTTTGCGACATGACGCGAATTTCCGTGCCACTTGTTTATATATATGAGCCGCGTTAGCTGAATGCGCGCGCTCAAGCACATTAAGTAATCGTAATAATATTGTACTATCCTGTGATTGGACGACTGTAAATATTAGCACCCTTTGTATATAACTTCTTGTATGACTGAATCTGTGTATATAAATAGGCAAATTTTATTGTTAAATATATATTATTCGTACTCTACAAAATATCGGCAGTTTTCCTCTGTATCACAAGACATCTAGCTACAGTAAACCCTGCCTTAAAAATTATTATTTTCTACCTGTATTGTCCCACTGCAAAGCAAAGGCCTCCCTCTCGCTTTTCCACATATTATATCCCTATTATGCGCTAGTTTGCACCATTCTCTCCTGTAGTTAGTTAAAAATAATAGGTATTCGAAAAATATTATGTATAACATCTTCCTTTTCACGACAATTCCACTATGGATAATAATTAATAACTTGTGCCTCGAGGAACTTTACCAACATTGGAATAATGGACTCAAAGAACACCCTGACTTCGCAATAGTATTTGTGTAGCTGCCCGTATGAGTACAAAACCACATCAGTCGGCGCAATAAAACGAGCTGACCAGTATAACCACTGCGTCTTTTATGCACTGTAATTTCCATAGCTTAGGTACTTTATGTATGTATGACAGAAATGATTAATATTATTAACTAGACTTTGGCCGCGGCTTCGCTTGCGTAAATGTAGATTAGTAGCAGTTTAGTATAGGGTGTATTTTTTCTGTATGAAAGGTACCCTATGACCTTTTCGGTACCACTGACAATGTGTATGTGAAATTTTATGATGATCGGTCGAGTAGTTAATGCGTGAAAGCGTATAAACAAACTAAGTCACATCCGAATTTATAATATTAGTTAGGATAATCGCATGTCCATACCATTGTAGTGCCGACAGCGACGCCTCCTGCAACTGCAGCAGCATCCCGAAACATGGATCGGCCTTGTTGCGGGGCAGTAGCCGTAGGAGGTGGATGCGAAGGTGGGACATTAGTATACCCCCTCCGAAGGGAATGTCGCGACGGGGGCGGCGATCGACTCCTGCATACACATTGTACATATAAGTTACCTACCTAAAAAAATGGCAAGATTATCAATTATTATATTACTAGTTGTTCTTTTAAAATCTGTTGTAAAAACATTAAAAAAAAATACAGACGAATTGAGTACCTCCTCCTTTTTTGAAGGAATAAATACAAAGAAGTTGCGTACAAATGTGGGCAATATACGTAACCTAAACCGCTTGTTCGCTGTAGGACAGATTCGCTTTACGACAGATTCGCTTTACGGCAGATTCGCTTTACGGCAGAAATTGTACAGTCGTGTTGAAATTATGTCCAACTAGTTGTACCACGGGGATAGGTACCTAAAATAAGTAGGTAAGAAAAATGTAAGGTTGAAAATCGAATGCACCTGTTTTTCGTAAGCACTCGATGGCTGATCACTTTCTGATTGTCATCTGTTTTGTAGGCACGTTAATTTGTTTTACACAATTTTTTTATACTTTTCAAACTTATTTTAGGTATCTATCGCCGTGGTACAACTAGTTGGTTATAATTCCACCGTTGTACTACCGATCATAATCATAAATAGAAATAAAAATAATATGTTACCAGTTCAACCATGGGTAACTTTACTTCCCCGTGGTACAACCAGGAGTTCATTGTATTTCTGCCGTAAAGCGAATCTGCCTTAAAGCGAATGTCGTAAAGCGAATCTGTCCTAAAGCGAACAAGCGACCTAAACTTGTTTGTATAATTGCCTAGATTATAAGGTTTAGAGAGAGCAAAGAAAGGTATAATATATCAAACTTAAAAAACTATTTTACTCTGTAAGTTACATTTGTGTACATTTTATGGGTACATTCAATTTACAAAACTGAAATCCGATCAAGTGCTACTCGGACTTGCACACTAAGGGTCCCGTACCATATTACGGTTAATGAGACACAACTTGCTGATAGACGGACGGAGTAATAGGGTCCCATTAGAACCCTTAAGGTACGGAAACTGTATAAGTGTAATTACCGGTGAAAAGACGAAATCGCCACGAGGTCGCCAGGTTCCGCTTCATGTTTTGGGGAAGGGCGATTAGCGATTATAATTATGTAGCTAACCGGATATAGAAGGGTTTAGCTCTCATTATATTTTGGAGCTTACAACTAGAGTAGTAACTATTCATTATCTAATCTGTGCTAGAGAGGCAAACAAGCATACGGCCCACCTGATGGTAAGTGGTCACCGTAGCTTATAGACGCCTGCAACACCAGAGGCATCACTGCCGATCCTTTAGGAAAGGATGTGGGAAGGAGAAGGAACGGGAAATGGATGATTGGGTCTCCGGCACTCTCACTCACCGAACGAAACACAACAGTAGGAATACTGCTATTTCACGTCGCGTCGATATTCTGTGAGAGCGTAGTCCTTCCCCGGTCGAGCCGGCCCATTCATGCTGAAATCAGCGAGACTACTACTCTGAAACTACCTACCTTAACATAGCAGACATTGTTTTGGGACTGCATGGATCGCCTAATGGTTTAAGTGGTCGTCTTGTAACGGCCTTTGCACCCAGTGTTGTAGGTTCGATCTCAAAAGAACACAAAGTCTTTATGTACCTACCTACCTTGTTTGAATGTTTATTAGGATCCCCTCAAAACAGGAATTATTCACAGCGCGGAAGTTGTCTTTTATAAACAAAAGTATAATTTAATTTGACTTAATTTCAATGTCAAGTTAGTATCTACAATTTAACCCTGCATTGGTAACAAGCTACATGTAGATATCGGTTTTAAAAGCTAGTATCAAAATGTACCAAAATGATATTCTCTTCTTTTGATGAAAGTCAAGAGAACAAACTTTTCTGATATTAGATATTGCTTGTCTTCGTTTATTTCATCTTCTTCAACTGCGTCTTCTTTAGAATAAATAGGTACCTACGTATCTTTCTGTAACTAATAGCAAGCGTGAAAATTGCGATTAACGTTTCATGGGCAATGAACCCAATAGATTTGTGATGATGATTTACTTTGACTCATGTACATAATTATATCACCCCTGAATGGCTTATAGGTATACTAAACATGGAGATTTTAAATAGGTACCTATAACTTCAAATAACTTGTACCTACTTATAAAATCGTCAAAGTACGCTTCGGACTAGTGCACAGGTTTCCGTATGTAGGTACGCCGTTGTTTTACTTTAGAGTAATTTACTTTGTACTATATATTTAGAGTAATAGTACTTTAGAGCATTGTTACTGTTTTATATCTCAATAGATTGTAGAATATAGGTACCTACCTATATTCTACAATCTATTGAGATACATAACAGTAACAATGCTGTGAGTGATGTGATTAATTGATTATACATAATATATTATACATAATATATCACACAACATGGAAGCCTGGTAATGCCATTTTTGCGATAGAGCAAAAACAAAAACCTTTAATAATGATGTTTCTTATAGAAATGCCCCTTATTTATACTCCACCGGTTTAGCCGATTTAAACCAGCTATCTATAAGTTACGGTTCAAAAGATAAAGCCCGTCAAAGATAGTAATGATACATGATAACAGGCTGATGGCATAAGCTACACTAATTCTATTAGGGTCCTGTCGAATAGAGAACTCAAAAAAGATGTACAATAGTGTATTAATAAGGCTAGAATTTTTTTGTTGTGGATTGAACGCTTTACTTATTTTCCAGATTATAGAACAAAAGGTTTGTTCTATAATCTGAGCTTATCACGCTCTTTGGTATCATCTGCCAATCTAATGACAGTTGCGAACGCGTTACAAGCGTTATATAGGTATCTAGTTAAATTTACACCAATGCGCTAATCAAAAACATAATCAGTTATCGAATAACGGGAATTGGGTAGTTGCACAGAAAATTAAAATAAGTATAACTGGTAAGCTTGATTTATTAAAAAATGTAACACCGGTTCTTGGCTGCTTGAGTTTTGTGTGTAATCTTGTGGATAGTTAGGGTATGCCTGCAACAAAATTTTGCTCTGTTACTCATAGGTGTGGAGAAAATCAGGCATTTGAATACTAAGGGATTAATAAGAATTTAAATCAGTATCGTATATTTGTCTTGACTTTTATAGTAAAGAAATATAGGTATATACATAGAAACCCATACCTATTTATCGTCTTTCCTTTATTTTGATAACTCTATTCAGTAAAGAACGAATTTAGGCCAAAACCAGTTATTTTAATGTGTTATTTTTGTAATGTTTACTAAATAAGACAAGAAAAATAGACCATAGTGATAGTATGCTTCATCAATATATGTAGGTACATAATAATATATATTATGTTAGATAGCGACCTTTTACTTGCAGATTTCTACGATGTAAAAGACAATTGTAGCTGCGCTTACTCTCTTCACACACCACCTATATTCACTCAAACGTATAATACTATATATTCTACTAGATAATTAAATCAATATGAAATATAATTTATAGTTTTATCATACAAGTATGAGAAACAAGTTCACAAAGTAAACTTACGGTTACGTCGCTTGCAATCTAGAAGCGCCTGTCGAAATTGTTCACACTCTTGTATGTCTGCAGAGTTGCCAGCGCAATTTAAAAACTGTGATATTTCATAAGCGCAGGGGCCAGTTGGCTCTTCAGCATAATTATAGTTTGGTGGCATAGCACGGTCTACATCTTCATGTCTATGCCTACCACCACCAAACAACCCTGTTAACGCTTCGCCAGCCATATGACCCTAGAAATAGCGGATAAGGGTCACAGCTGAAGGTCTATATGCAATAAAATATTACAAAATATTCTAAAACAACTATGTAAGTAGGTAAGTAGCATTGTGACTAGTTAAATTGTATTCTAGATATTACAAATAAACACATTGCTATGTCATACCGCAGCTGTTCCTACAGTGACGCCTCCCGCAATGGCAGCGGCATCTCTGAACATGGATCGCCGCGGTGGAGTAACAACCGCAGGAGGGGCATGCGCCGGCGCATGTTGGTACCTCCGTGAAGGATAACGGGGTGATGATGGTCGTCCCCAACCACCGCGACTACCCCCCCTGTTTTTAAAATAACTCAATTAAAATAAGTAATAAAAAGAAAATGTCTACGGTAGTAAGAATTATAGTGAATATTAATATTTAATTAGCTACCTATGACGATAGGAAAATGATCTTATTCTCTAACCCTGACCTACAGATAATCAGGCAACCTATTTTGATTATTTTCTATACTTCATACGTCAGATATTGGTCTGATCATTCTTTATTTTTTATTATATATTATGTAACAAATTTTAACGCATTACCAGCCGGCGAGCATAAGCCAGGTCCGTAGCTGGTAACCGTTAGGGTTGTAGATCAGCCGGTAGCCATAAACCAGGTCCAGACTTATCGACGTGGAATCGGCTTCAGCCGGTCAGAAAAACCTTTATGTCAACGTAATTAGAGTGTCGCTAATGCCATTCGCATCGGCTCGGCGCGAACGACGCGACGCGACGGCGGCCGACGGCCGACGGCGAAACGGGTGGTTTGCCGTTTATCTGATCGTATGGCGCTGAAAGTAGCCGAACGCCCACGTCGTCAACGCGTTTAAATTTCCGAAAGCAGTCGAATGCATGAGTTCATTCCCGTCGGCGAAGTCGGATGGCGTCGCAGACTGCCGATCGGCGTTGAAGACGGCCGAACAGCGTCGAAGATAGCCGAACGGCGTCGAAGACAGCCGAACGGCGTCGGAGAAGGTCGAACGGCATTGCTTCTAAAAACTCAAATTTAACAATGAAGAATGAAAACTAAAAATGTCCGTACAACTCGTGCGTCTCTCATAATCTGCGATGAAAACGTTTGTGGATGTGCTGAATACCAGCCACTCACAACCTCTATACGGATGAGTAGACTACCGAACGGAAGTGAACAGCCGTCGCAAACACCGTTCGAAGGAGTTTACGGTCGTTCGTAGGAGGTGACGGCCGTTCGGAGAACACGACGACCGTTCGGAGGAGTCCATAATTGAACGCAAGTGAACAGCCGTCGCAACGGCCGTTCGGAGAAGTCGGCTGCCGCTTGCTTGTTATCAGCCGTCGCGACAGCCGATTGGCGTCAAGCCGAGTAATGTGGTGATACGCACGCTTAAGCCGTTTTCGCGTCGATAAGTTTGGGGAGTCCCTTAGGGTTATATTGAAACACGTAGATTGATTTAACTGAGAATATATTTTCACTTTTTAAGCCTTCTTATATCCCATTTATTGTTCATGCAAGTAACGCTAGCACTAATGTGTACAATAATCATTTACACCAATCAGCGACAAGTAAACACAATTCTACAATTTTACGGGGAGGTCTTGAGCATGTGTGCGTGCAGCGCGGCGAGTATAAATACTGCCAAAGACTACAATATAATATACGGGAATACTGCCACGTATAAAAGCAGAGACAAAATTCGCGAGTCGTTTAGTCCCAACTTAGTCTCATGGGTCAATCTTGCCTACATTGAAGGAAAACTTCGACACAGTCGCCCTCTTTTTTTTAGACATGGAACTATTTTCGTTTGTAAGTACATACGTCACAGCCCTCCTACCAGTTAAACTAAAACACTTCCTATTAGTAGAATTTAGCTTATGAGTTCTGTGACTTACAAAATAGAAGAAGAGAATACGCTAGTACAGCCTGGAATCCTTTTTACGCAGTTAATTCTCAAAGAGTAGAGAGTATCCAAAGGGCATTCACAAAACATCTGGCTTTTATGTCCAACGATATCAGTCACCTTTCTCCATATCAGCAGCTACTTACAGCACTTTAAAATAAAAACCCTACACAACGTCGTTTATCCCGAGACTTAAATTTCCTATATAAAATTACAAACGGAATCACAAAATGCAGTGACTTAGTTGAACGTGTCGCGTACTCAGTCCCTTCAAAACTTCCCAGACATCCAAACACCAGAATGTTTTACATACCATTCCGCAAAACCAATCTCGGTCGCAATTCGCAATGCACCCCTGCTCAGAATGTGTAGGGAATACAATTAACTTTCCAAAAGGTCAAATATAGATATTCACGGTCTGTCATTGAACAAATTCAGGAAAAGCGTTTTAGAGGTGCAGGAACATAACGATGGCACATAGTTTGTCATGATTTGTTGTATTGTTTTATTAAACTTTGCTGTATTTTTTGTTTTTGTTTTGTATCTTTTTTTATTTTTTATTGTTGCTTGAACTTTTTTATGTGTTAATATACAACTAGGAACAGATTGTTGTCTTAACGTGATTGCAGTGTATACCTGTAATAGGCATGCATGTCAGAACTGACTCATTATTGTAAGAATAACTGTGTAAATGTAATAACTGTGTAAATGTAAAATTAACTCTATGCAGGTTTCCTTACGATGTTTTCCTTCACCGTTTAAAGCAAGCGATAATTAACAATTTAATAGGTACGCACATAACTTCGAAAAGTCATAGGTGCGTGCCGTGAGTTCGAACCCGAGACCTACTGCGTGGCAGTCTATCGGTCTCCCGACTAGGCTATCGCTACTGGCCAGAAGGTGAAACGCCATTGGGTTGATTAGACTAATGTCAGGATATTTGAGGGTACTAACTTCCCCGTAAAACCTGTCCAAAGATGTTCATGACAGCCGGGACCAACGGCTTAACGTGCTCTCCGAGGCACGGAAGCAAGCGATCATTATTTAACAAATTAGCACATAAATTTTGAACATTCGAAAAGTCATTGGTGCCCAGGATTCGAATATGAGACTGCATTGCAGTCTGTTGGTCTCGCCTCGGGGCTTCTATTCGTGTTCATATAATTCGTAATTACAAATATCCGTAAAATATAGATGTATATGTAACTATATCAATATTTCATGATAATTATCGTGTTTGCTTAGACACAAGACACGGTTGTTTTATTTCTCAGTACGAACTGATCAAGTGTGTATTTTTTTTTACTTGAGGTACTTTTTAGGTACATTTTTTTGGTGTTATTAAGTATATTTTATTAGAAATGGTTAAATAATCAAATATTATAGAACACCCGCTATATTGACGTCAATACGGCTGGTGTACCTAAAGGACATCACCCATTTTGGTCCAAAATTGAAAATGGCGGCCAAAGAAAAAAAATACAATATTCAGTTAGAACTTGTTCTCCTAAACATTTTTTATTATGGCACCAAAACTGTGGGATCGTTGCCTTCGGTTTTATTTGAGTTCAAAATCGCACACATTTTTGGTAACTTAAATTGTCAAAACAAAAGATTTAGCTTCAATAAAACCTTCCAGGTAACAAGCCCTTACCGCCACACAATGTTATAAAAATATGAATATATTTTAGTGTAAAAAAAATGTGTTACCCCTCCCCTACCCGCTAAACGATCCGCCCCACTCCGCTCCATTCAAAACAACTGTCACTTTGTTTAGTATCGAAAGCAACGCTATCGTGTACGCTGTGTGAATTTCGCTAGCTCCTGCTATATACTGTTTTCTTGTTTTTGTTTGTTATTATCCTTGTTGAGTTTTGTTATTGACTGTTGGGTGTTTTGTTATTGTTTTTGTTGAGTTTTAAACTGTCATATTAAAGTGAACCATGGCGGACTTATGTATCTTGTGTCGTGAATCGACAGAGAATCGACGAAGATACTCTTGGAGTTCTCGTGAAAATGATCACCTTGATATCTCCCAAATAGTGATAGAAGAAGTGCTACTTCGACAGGTAAGAACACAGTGCCCTTTATGTATATCATTATTATTTGAGAAAACCTGTATTTTCGGCATATAATTATCGATGAAAAGACCGATTTTATGTTTGTTTGTATGATTGAAAGAAAACATGGTGCAGTATTACATTAACAGACTACCTACTAACAGCCCAAAATATACCTTAAAATATACAGGCACTACGCCTCTTCATCTCAAAGTCAGTCCGAGACAGTCAAAGCACGGTATGCGATCTTGACATCACAATGCTTGCAGTCGGCGCAATAATCTTTTGAAACGTTTATGACCTGGCTGGAAGGGCTGTTCATAACAATGATTTTTTGTCTACCAAATGTTTATTGTTTTTTTTTTACTTTCTAGTTGGAGGCTACAGAATTCATTTGCCGCCCGTGTTGGCAAAGAACTGAACGTACTCACCGACGACGTATGCGAGAAGCTGAAGAACAAGTCGATCAAGAAGATGAGCCAGCCGAAAATCCAAATCCAAGACCTATTTCGTTGGAATTGCCTGGTCTTCTTCGCGCACCGAATACCTCAAATAGCTGCATTTTTCAACATTGTTTGAATGAATCTCGTCGTCGGATACCCGAAAATATAAGGTTTCGCATGTTGTGCCGGTACAGTTATTATGTGCCAGAAAGCACACGTGTATGCAATGAACACATGGAGCTAAATATGTGGCATTTACTCCCTTTACAAGACAGCTCATCAGAAGAGTTCACTGCTATTCAAATAATTGACATAGTGTCAACATTACAAAGACATATTACTCAGGACCATATTAACTTCGAACAATATGAAAATATGGCATCGGACGAATTCCATACCTGGACCGGAATATCTCAAGACCAGTTTGCCGAATTGATGGAGGGTTTGCCAAGCTTGAGGTCAGTTAATAAAAAAAATACTATTGTGGCAGCAGTATTAGTTAAGATGAGGACTGGAGATTCCAATGCTAGATTAGCAAACATTTTCAAATGCGGTGAATCAACCTTTCAAAAGTGGTTGCAGATTGGACGCGATGCGCTCTTACAGGATTTTGTGCCTTTAAATCTTGGTTTTGATCACATGACACGTGAGAATGTAGCACAAAGGAATACGTTAATACCAAACAGTTTATTTGGGGACCCCTTGAGGTCAGAAGATGAAAGGACGGCTATAACAATTTGTGATGGTACGTACATATATTTGCAGAAAAGTAGCAATTACTTTTTTCAGCGACAATCTTACAGCCATCACAAATATAGAAACCTGCTGAAACCGTTCCTCTTGGTTTGTTGCGATGGACATATTATTGAGGTAATTGGACCGTATGCTGCCGTTACGTCCGACGCTGAAATCATGAACGATATGATTAAACATGTAGACAGTGCATTCCATTGGTTTTTTAGGACCGGAGATGTTTTTATATTGGACCGTGGATTTCGCGATTCTGTGGCAAACCTTGAGTCTTGCGGTTACAAACCACATATGCCAAAAACAAAACACCAAAATGAAACACAACTTACGACAGATCAGGCAAACAAATCAAGGCTGATTACGATTTGTCGTTGGGTAGTAGAAGTGGTGAACGGCCGATTTAAAAGAGATTTTCGGCTGTTACGAAATATATATAACAATAGAGCCGCTAAAAGCATGTTTGATTACTTCAGAATCGCAGCAGCCATTTTAAATAAATACCACGTTGTCATCGAAAATAATCCACATGCTTCAGATATATTGGAAATAATAAATGAAAAAATGAATACAGCTAATGTCTTAGCAGAAGTGGTTAATCGCCATAATTATAATCGCAGACGAGCACATTTCACCCTCATGACAGCAGATATGCCAGAGATTGCAGATTTTCCGAGGCTGAGTGAAGATGATCTTATGTTATTCGCTCTTGGCGTGTACCAATTAAAACAAGCCAAAAGTTACTATGGTGAACATATCCTCCAAACCGGATTATTTTCAATAGAGCTCAGCAATGAAATGTCAAATGTACACTTGGAAGAGTTAGGAGGAACTGATCTGTGGATGATACCAGGACGACTACAATCTCGACATGTCCGAGCTCGCCAATATTATATCTATATTGTAATAGATAGAACATTATCCGGTCGGAGTGCAATTCGTCACTATTATTGCACATGCATGATAGGAAAAAGAACGATTGGGTGCTGTTCGCATATTATGTGCATAATATGGTACATGAGCTACGCTCGTCATTTACAAGTACTATTACCCCCGGCTTTGGGATTAGAGAATATTATTGTAGTTCCAGACGAGGATGATTAACCATAATTATTATGTAATGTACTTGTAAGACGTGCATGTACTTTTAGAAATAAAGGATTCATTAACAATTGAGAGTAAGATACAACCGTACTTTTATTTTTTAATCCCATAAGCCACAAACATAAAAAAAAACAATATAAAAAAACCCTACAGGCGGGTATTTTCTCCATACCTAGTATTGTATTCTTTAAAACTATTGTAATGCTATAGCAGTATAGTTCTTATTCATAAAAGAAAAATTATTGAAAAAAAATTGTATAAAAGAAAGATTTTTGGACTCATTTAAAACCGAAGGCAATGGTCTCACAGTTTTAGTGCCATAATAAAAAATGTTAAGAAGAACAAGTTCTAACAGAATATTGTATTTTTTTTCTTTGGCCGCCATTTTCAAATTTGGACCAAAAATGTATGGAATGCGGGTGATGTCCTTTAGAGCTGTGGTTTCCTTCTAAAGGAGCTACAATTTTTTTAACCGAGGTACTAAATAGTACAATTTAGGTACATTTTTTTGGTAAATGTTATTACTCGATTCATTAAGGTACACCCGCCATCTTGACTCTCATGCAGTTTCGCATACACAATAATTTTGCAACCCAAACTTTGTGTCACTAAGATGATATACATAGTCATTCTGCAATCTAGAGTTTTTGAAACTTGGACGTTTTGTCTACACGGTCATTTTGCAATTCGGTCTTTCAGCTACTTAGACGTTTTGTCTACACAGTCTTTCTGCGATTTAGTCTTTTAGCAACCTAAACGTTTTGCCTACCAAGTCATTATAACAATCTAGTCATTTTGTTTAAGTACATAGACTTTTTACAATGAAGACTATCTGACCCTAACCCGATAAAGGTACATTTCAAAATTAAGAAGTTAGAAGTTATTTTAACCGAAATAAGTAGAAAACCTACGAAAAAAATAAATCCTTGGAGGACATTCCAAATTCACAGTTGTACAAAATGTTTGAATCTCCTCATTTACCAAAACCATGTACTTGTCACTTGACATTTGACAAGTTAAATAAATGAACAGATAAGGTTCCTAAACACAGTGCCGGCAGCACTACCACCGGCACTGCCGCCGGTCAAGCCGCGGTGCGCCCGCCGGCATATAATGTCGCCAGTTTTGCCGCACAAAGAAGCCGCCGACTTGGCCGCCCGGGTATGCCGGCGTACAGCGCGGCTAACGTTCTACACAACTGTCATAACTGGAATGATACTCGGCGGCTTTGTGCAAGTTTCTGCGGCACAAATGCCCGGTAAAAGCCGGCAGCACGTGCCGTTTTGAGAAGCCGGCGGCTCGTGCCGCCGGCATTGTGTGTAGCAGCCTTAATACTAAAATTAGCGACATCTATCGCCATTTTAAACGAAACAAAATTGCAGAGATGCTTGCTAGTTTTATAGATGGCGACGCAATCGCTTAAAATGTCAAAAATTCCAGACCATTCCCGATAATTTATTATACTAGTGACTGGTCGATGCTTAGTCCGCTTACTGCTTACTTGCTTAGTCCGTAGCAGGGTACTCAATCTTAGTACATTATTTCATGACTTGTCGAAAAATAATAGTACTAAATTATGTTGAATAGAAAAGAAATTACAAAATGTATAATAACTAACTTAAATAAATTCTTTGAGGTAGCGCCTGCTTATAAAATACCCGTTTTATATTTGATTCCAAATTTGCTCTTTTAATTCTACAGGCGTTTAGGCATCAAAATAGTAAATTGTTAACCCTTAAAAACTATGAGTCCCAAAACCATGTACCTATATAAAGGTAGCAATCTAGTAGCAACTATTGGTTAAAAAAAACTCGGTTCATTTGCGCAGTTGGTTCTCACTGGATAGGTGACCAGCCATCCTGATGTCAGAATGGCCAGTCACTTTTAAAAGTAGTATACTTTAAAAAAAACTGAGGTAACAATTATATGACGATTAGTAGCAACCAGGTACCAACTTTCTATAATTATTTTGATTTAAAATATGGGTAGTGACCAGCCATTCTGATGGTCGCCAAGGCTACGATAATTACTTACCAGCAGATAGGCCATGTTTTTTTGCCTAGATGGCTGTATAATAGAGTATCTATGCCTCTGGTTCCTGTAAAGTCCCATTTATCTGTTATTTACTGCCATACCAGACAAAAAATTGGTTCTAGTCACTGTTGCCCAAGAACAAGATCTTAAAAAGGTGGCATGCGTCAGTCTCAAATCAGATTAGATTGCAATTTATTTTACATTATATATAAACAAGATTGTCAAACCATGGAAGTGCCACATAAAGCTTAAACTTTGTACCGGTTTTAACTAATGTTGCTAGAAAATTAATAGCCTAGTGTAAATAAAGTAAATTACACTCATAGTGTTTAGGGGATAGGCAAATAGATTGCCTGTTTTTTACCCGGCAGATGTATCTAGACATTCTAGACCATGGTAGACATCAGCTGCAAGGATAAACTAGGATGTCATTAATGGACTCCCTACAAAAAGTGCACTAATGAAACAACAGTGGGTTTTGTATATTTTATATTTCTAAAAGTATATTTACGTATTGTAAAATAATTGGATAAATTGAGTCTAGAGTTCATCACAATAAATCATCTTAAAAAACAAATAGCACTAAAATTTAACTAAAGTTCTAAGGAAATGATATTGCCTCAAAGTCAATAATAGTAACTACTAGGAAGGTGCTGAGATTGTAACTTTATATTACATACCTTTATATCAAGTAAACCGATAGAAAACACTTTATTGAGATATTTCCTGTATAATTTAGTAACAGAATTTTGAAAAAAATGATAAATCATTTTGTTAGTATTTATGAATGCACCTTCAAAATAATTGTTGTAAAATTTAGATGTGGTTGTTAATTTTGCACTGACGTAGGGCCTCATTGAAGCCCTCACAGAGAGTCAGGTCGTGCTGCTGCTGTGCGCACTCAATGAACTGCTTAATCTCCCAGGCACAAGGTCCCTGTGGTTGCTGGTTCTGGTATTGGTTATATGTCTGTGCTGCCGGTTGAGGCGCTTGCTGTTGCTGCTGTTGTGCGGGCTCACTGCTGCTACCACCACTGAACATGCCAGTTAATGCACTACCAGCCACGTGACCCTGCAACAATGAAAATATTTTACTAATATTTGTAAGATTTATAACCAACAAAATTAACATCTGTAAATAAACCATATATCAATAGTTTTGTAAACAATGATTAGACTATTAAGGTTTGATCTATTGACTGTGTAATTTCAAAATGAATTCAATAATGAAACATGCAATCTCAACATTTATTGTGCAAAATATCATTAGTAGTAAACAAAAACTCATGAATCATGGTAACGTCACGAAAAACATGTGACCATCTCCACATCACTTGGATTCAAGCCAAATTTATTGAAACTGTAAAAAAATTATAATTCATATATCACGAAATCTAAGTTCAAGTATGAAGTTTTATCAGATCGTATTTCGAGGTTAAAAGTCAAATACATTAATGTTTACGTTACGTAAGAATACTACGCACCACTGCTGATCCGACGGCCACACCACCAGCGGTAGCTGCCATCTGCCCGAACAGAGACGGTTGCTGAGGTTGAGCCATGGCTGGAGCCGGGGCTGAAGGTGGAGCATGAGCAGGAACATGGCTCGGCGGAGGAGCAGCCCTAAAAAACATTGCATTAAGGTTATCTTCGCATGACGAAATATCAAGAATCCACGAGTAAATGTATTAATCAGTAAGAATACTTACCGTCGCGGAGGTGGCGGAGGAGGATTTGATCGTCCACGTCTAGGCATCTTTCAGTAGTTACTTTATAATTGATTTCGTGAAAAACTTTAACGATCAACACTATTCAACACTCTCAGTAAAACTGACACTTATTTGCTGTCAAATAACAGACCGACCGAATAAAATTTTCTAGAAATTTTAAATTTAGAACGTCTAGTGCTGTCTCGCTTTATTACAAGTACATGAGATTATGACGAATAGAGATAACTTACGTCAGTATTGCCAATGTTTATTACATAGAGCAAGCATAGAGTAATAGACAACGAGGTATTTTTCGATAGTGTTCTCAAACTTCTCAATGAATTTTATAAATAAAATAGTAATTGACTTTACAAAATCTTATGCTAAAATAACGCGATTTATTTACTAAATATATATCGTCATCGTTTGTAATATTTTTACTTTAGTACTTAACCTTTGCAGTACACACATACTTCCGCTGCGTATAATATCAATATGTAGTGCCTAATTCTTTATTTATTTACTTATCTATTTACTACATTACATATTTCTATATTATTGGCAGCGGCTTCCGCACTAAGCTGGGGGCTTGTGTCGCGATAACCACACGTTATACATTAGTCGCTTAACATCTAAAATATGCAAACATTGTGCATCGGTTTGAAAACAAATAAAATATAAAACTAACAAAAATTAAACTTCTAACAAAATAAAGTTCGAACGAAGTGAACATATTAACATAATTTTGGAAATAAAAAAGGGAAGTACAGTTGTATGTGATGAAAATGTGTGGGGTTTTATGATTGGTATGATTGTGTTATGTAAATTATGATGTGTGTGGTTGTGTGGTTGTATGTGTGTGTGTGTGTGTGGTCGTGTGTGTTCGTGTGTGAATATTGTTTTAAAAGTTACTTATATTACTATATTTTTACTTACTATTATATGTATTATTTTATGATTAAAGGATATTTACCCACGGCTTTTACCACCGAACGGCATGCTATTTTGCAAAATGGATGTAAGAAATGTGACTTATTTAGTTAACAAGCTTTGCTATAATGTCATCTCCATTTTCTGTCATATTTTCCATTTTATTTTTCACAATAAATGTTTTTAATTTTTTAGGTTCAGCTAGTATCATGTGCGTAAAACTAAAGAAGACTTAACTCCTAATATGTTTATAGTCTGTGGCTGTTATTAATTAGGCCAAGCGCAGCAGTTATGTAATATAAAACAACTAAAAATGTATAAGTTACTCAATCTGCGGTAAAACAGTCAGTTTAATGTATTCCAGAATTTATTTAAAAATTAGTCAGTACTTAATTATATTAATGAAAAAAATGTTTCGCTGGTTTGTGATAATTACTGTTTATGAATGATCCGTTTATTAAATACTAGCTTTTATAATTGCCCGCGGCTTCGCTCGCGTTAATTTAGAATTTGACAATCAATTCGGGTCGTACTCTGCTTGTAATAATATAATTCAATCATGATTCGAAAGACACGTGGCGCCATCTATTATCATAAGAACTTTATTATGTTTTCCTCGGGAATAGTAATTTTTTTCGGGATAAAAGGTAGCCTATGTCCGTTTCTGTACACCTGACAACGTATATGTAAAGTGTCAGGATGATCGGTTCAGTGGTTTAGGCGTGAAAAGGTAACAAACAAACAAACTCATTTTCGCTTTTATAATATTAGTTAGGATTAGGATTATAATTATATTATACATACGACAGTCTTTAAATTTCATGCCTTACATACAATCTCATCAATGTCACTTCGTCAGACACTCGGACAATAGTGGAACCTGATCTTCAAAATTTTAATGTCAATACTAGATCACGACCATTGATTAATTCGACCTCAAAAGCTCTTGTGTACACACAAGAGCCTCTCAGCTCGAAAAAAAACAGAGTAATGGCGAAAATAAATAAATAGGTCTAACCAATAAAAATAAGTAATTATCATATTTAATGTAGAGTAGAAGTCAAAATAACAGAAAGTTGGTGTTTGGTAAAATAATAGCATGTTGGGTGTGTTGTGTGTCGGCTACTGATTCTCGCGCGCTTAATACACTATAAGCAATTATTAATAAAACTAATAGTTATATGAGCAGAGTGGCAATCAGCGTACTTCTCACCTACTCTATAACTCACACGTACGTTGGCAATACTTCATAAGAATAGTTGCTGTTCTGGTTCCGGTAGTGCAAGGGACAAGGAATATTGGTAGCATGGTGCCAGCATAGCGTCTCTTGTAGACTTTGGCAACCAGCTCACCGCATGAACACAATAAAAGGTCATATAGCTGCAATTATATTATTTAGTTGGTAGTATTTTTTATTGACCTAGTCTCGCTAAGCCCTGCCTTTCTTCTATTAGAAGGCAGAAAAAGTTTATTGCCATCTCATTCCTTTTTGGAGTTGTCTGGAAAGGAACTAAATATTTGAAATAATGAGATACTTCCACCCTCGTTGATATTGAGAAATCATGTAATGGCCTCAAGGAATTAAGAAAGAGTTTCGGAGTATCTGCAATCTTCTGAAGTATAATTGATTTAGTCCGAGTGTTTTTTGTGTACGATTTAAAACCTTTATACAAATATAACATTATCTGTCGATCACACAATTTTTTATCCGTGTGGACATCAAACCCACAACATTTAGCCCAGTAACAGCGGCGAGGCGACCACTTTAATAAGTCATACGCGCAGTTAAACTGCTGCTATACTTCGTTCAATACTCATTTTATAGGGAAGAAGAAGAAGAGGTGACCGTAATTCAGTATTCTATCTTATTAAATAAGCAGTCCTTACTAGAAAAGACTCTGAATAATTAAATAGTCATCACTCTTTGTGATTTTATTTCTAAAGCAATAAAAATCTCACGTGCTACGTCGTATTAATTGTCAAAGGTCAATAAAATATGTTTTTAAACGAATTTTGTTGTAATATTTTTATATAAATGTACCAACAAACTATGTTTAAATCTGTATTTGCCATGACGACTCGTAATAGTAACTCCAATACGTCTGTACGGCAAAAAATACAAAAGTCAATTTAACGAAATGGTATTTTTATATTTCATTGCCAAGACTCGTAATACCAACTCGAATACGTCTGTATCTGTACGTCACTAATCACGTCACCACCCGGCCGGCTTACTCTAGGAGTGACTGGAAATGTTTCATTCAATGAAGTCAATCAGTTCAGTCAAGTAATGGTATCTGTGGTTAGTTATTGTGACTTTGTGACCGCGTGATTGTAGTTGTCGTGATTTTCAATCCTGTGTCTATTTAACGTTTTCGTAAGAAATATTGAGTGAAAATGGGCGATATTCAAGCCGGTCAAAACTTAAATGTGTTCCTGATGGCGGGAATTACAATAATTTTCTGTGTAGTTTTACATTTTGTATACAATATCGTTTTTAAAAGCAAGAAAAAGGAAGCACTACAACAAGTTGAGAGCGATACAGGTAAGTTTTACGCCGCAAGAATATCAGAAATATCAAATTATAAATGATGTTGGACGGCGTTATGCTCAATGAACGGATGAGGTTTGTATGTGTTACAAATAATGTACAATCTGAAGCACACTGTCTAACTCGGACGAATCTTGCGGTTTTTGTTCGATGTGAACGGACGAAGTTTATAACTGTATACGAAGAATGCAGCTGACACACTTCGTATGAATGGGTCTTATTGATAGGCACATCATCTATATACTGATTATATTAGTTGGTTCTATTTAAAAGTTTTGCGGCTCATACCTCATGATGACACATTTTTCTTATTGGTGTGGTACCATGTGATCTTCCTACAGGAAGTAAAGCTACGCGCTGTAGCATGACTATAGTTACTAATTACTAATGTTTATAATTGTATTTATTTCGCATATTAGAATATTTATTTCTAACAGATACTTCAACTGTATAATATATTTATGTACTATTCAAATCACAAAAAAGTATTTTGTAATAAATTATGATATTTTCCCGCCATAAAACAAAGTTAGATACATTATTACATATTTCAATAAAACACAAGCTTCAATTCATATTAGTTGCAACAGTCATATAATTGGTAAGTACTTAGTAGATTTTACTTAATTAAAATCAAGGTAAATAATTTAATAAAATTTTAGTTATCAACTTATCACCATGCATGCACAACAATTTACATAACTCCATGCTTCTGGACAAGCATGGAGTTATGTAAACTGTTGTAACCTGTGGGGTTGTAAATAATATAAATTTAACTAATGGTTATAATTGACTATGTATATTGTCTGACTGATGACATGATTAATTTCTAAATAATTATAAAAATTGTTGATTTCTAAGCTCTAGTTAGTTACTCAATTTGTAATCATAGTTCTGCTAAGATTCATTTTGTTGTTGTTTTCAACAAATTGGTCTGACATTCAGCATGCTAATGTGTGGCAGTTCATTATGTTTTAATTCACCGTAATATGACTCTTACCATCTGAACAAACATTGTTGAATGAAACTGTATTATTACAGAAGACCTGGTTTAAAAGTTAAATAATGGAACTGAATTTGTTTATCAAATGAATCATTAATGTTAATATTTAACAGTGTTCTAGTAATGTTTAATTTTTACATAATATGTTTTCTGTTATAGGTCACTTATAAAGTTTACCATGTGTCTATTTTTACACTGTTAATATTGCAGTCTTACTAAGTCATGTTAATTTTTTATAGTTTATTTACCATTATCATCATAATGATTCACTTAATAGTCTCAGTTTTAATATATAGCTTAACATATCTAATAAAGTAATAATACATAACACAAAATAATAATAAACTACTCTGTCTATAGACTCAAAGACAACTTCAGTTTTTATATAAATTATGTTTATACATCATAGGAAAGTTGGTGTTTTCTATTATTTTATAAAATTATGGAAAATGTAAAATAAATAGGTGTGTAATAGTCTGCAGTAAAAACAAAGTCATTTGCATAATTTGCGCCAAAAAAACAAAAGATAATGAAACAGTTTTGTCTAGATAAAAAAGAAAACAATACTTTTACAGTTTCATTTCAGTCTGCAGCTTGGCTGTCACACTTTCTCTCGCAAGTTAAAGTGAACATTAACTTACGTAAGAAGCTTTAAGTCTCTTACTTTCGAGACTCTTAAAATCGTATATAAAATAACTATAAACTTTTACATTTTATTCTGTATTTTATGTGTATAAAATGCGTTCATTCCTTCCCGATCTAAGCTGCATGATGTTATTGGCGCCATGATTCGTAATATCTAGCTAAAAATTTTATCGAGGTACCTACCAATACGATTGTAACTGGTAGTAAATATATCATGTTGTACGTAATAAACAAATGAAGTGTGCATAAAAAAATGTGATAACCATCATGCAGATGGCTTTTGAGTCATGCATCGTACAAAATTCATTCCACTTGGCGCCAGCTGCGACGCAATGAGCAACGCGCTAACAAAAAAGTATTCAAGTATAAACTATACAATGAAAAAAGAAACTAGCTTTCGCATAAACTATAAGATCTTTCTTAGTTACCATTGTATTATTTAGAATCGTGTTTTGTTATAATAATATAACATTCAGCTACATAAGTTATGTTCATAACAATGACTTTAAACGTCTTTCAAAAACACATTTTCACACGGCATTTGAATATTTTTCTGTTGCTTTAACAATAATTTAATTACCATGCTTATTGCTCTAAATAATACACATACTAATTACTTAATAAATTTAGTCAAAAGATAGTGAAGTCTGTTGAAAAATATTTTAGTATCGTCTGGCTTCTACGAATGCCTTGTAATATTACGGTCTTATATGACTAATGTCGAATGACTGTGCGTGTTGGTCAGATATAGATAGATCATCAGTTAGTCAATGAATTAAATATATATCCGAATATTACGATATCGTTTTCCTTGTGTAGTTTGACGAATATTGTGGCTACAGGATCACCATCATAAGTCATCTAGCTATTTTGCATAATCTCTTTGAATATATGTATTTTCCTGTAAAATACGAGGGGCATAGTAAAATCTTAACGTGCGTAAGTTTGGCAACACAGTCATTGAAGTGTTCTTTTATGTGTAACAATGCGTTTAACACGTTCACGCCTCCACTATGACGCGTAACTGACATCATCTTTACTGATTCCAACACGAGAGACGATAAAACGGCTATCGAAGTGTAGTTTGTAACAAAATACATACATACCTATATTATATAGGAATACATGTCTAGTCAGAATATTTATTCCCGTTATTCATAACTATGCTGGCTAACGGTATTATTATAAGCATCTTGTCAACCTACTTCCAATTTAAAGCATTATATAGCATTGCTTATTAATTTTATTCAGATTCGTCATAGTATTACAGTTTTTTGTGGACAGTCTGCGTTTGGAGAAGTGTCTTATTGTCGTTCATTCGTGTGAATATGTCTCTTTGTAACAAAACAATGAAGGTTCAATGATACAGTATGCTATGCACATAACAACTTAGACTAACAGTTTTTATTTAAGTACTACCGTATAAAAGTATTACCTTCATTGGTTAAATTTCTACCTGTGTTAGTTCTTTTTAACGAATCCGTAATAATAAGGTCAGGTATGTACAGTCAGATGCAACAAACTTTCGACGTAACATCATGGAAGCAGTCCCGAAGCAGTCCGTTTGGGAAATATCCTCTACCTTTCGAAAGAACACTGCTGTTTGAGGAGACGTGTCATTACGGGATAAAGTACCCAAACTTTTTCTGTTCAGTCTTCAACCTATACAACAATAAGAAATGTATACATACAAACCCATCGGCAAGTCCCGATTGTGACGACCACTTAAATTTTATTACTACAAGACTACTAATACTCGTATTATTTTTTTGTCATTGAGCAAACTGTAGAGTGCAAGAATCTTAAGTTCATTACCCTTTCTAAATCGTGCGAACCGGCAGTTACTTTATAAATATTTGTCAATACCTACTTGTGTTTTAGGCACTCCCATTGAAGAGGCTAACTCTGAATCGACCGTGACTGAGACCCGTACTGGCGGCAAATCAAAAAAGCGCGCACCCTGGAAAGGAAAATCTGAGTTCAGTCACCCATGGTTGCTCAAGAATCTCAAGGGACACCCCGGCACTGTTCTACTCGTCGACTTCTCTGCAAATGGCAAGTTCATGGCCGCTACTTGTGATGGTAAGTCTCCATACATTACTCCTACATATGTAACTAATAAATATTAAGAATTCCAGAAAATAATGGTCACTCATTTTTATACGATAAAACATTTTGAATAGTAAATTATGTTAAAAATGGAACGTTTGCAAGCGTTATTTTATTACAGTCATATAAAGTCTAGCGAACCGACCGTGTCGATGCTAACGCACTTTAAATATTTGAATACTGATTAAATTAAATTTGTCGCGAATGATAGGGCCATTATTATGAAGACGTAGTGCAAAGAAAGTGTAACTGTACTTCACAATTAAAATAATATTATCAATTGAAAGTCTGTGTGTGCTTTACACTTTCTCGATCTTGTCTTGTGTACAAATTATTTTTACAATCGTAATAAACAATAAGTACTAAATCTAGTGATGCAAATGTTTGTTAATATTGTGATTGCATTAAAGTTTAGCAAACAAAATAATATACGCAATAAAGTAGTTACATATATACGTAATAGTGCTATTTTTGTTTCACGAGATTTAGTAGTACATAAATATCATAATTTCATCAAGCTAAGTAATATATGTATTTTAAAACTAAAAATAATAACAAGCGGTGAAACTCCACTCCGCAATTGTGTGTTTTCTACAATGTATGCAAACATAAACTTTTCTTGTTGAAATTGAGACTAACGATCATACTATAACAATATTTTTTATGTAAATACTTGGCCATACTGCATACTGTTCTCACGCATAGTATTTAGATTCAATTTGTTGTAATATGTTATTTATTGCACTCGATGATCTGTAACGAATTTGTAATAATGTTGAGACCAGTATGTACCACCTTTATCAATCGTAGCTTATCGTGCAGCCGTTAGATAAATTGTTAAGATTCGTTCGATAGTTGGATTGTTGAATGTTTAGATGAATGAATATATCCGGGATGTTGGGGTAGATTTAACGGCGGTTGTTTAATGGCTGGACGAGGAAGCGGCGCGTTCGTGGTTCCGCCCAAGACCTCGCGCGTTTTTGTCTCATTCCGCTACGCCACTGTTATGTGTAATTTGGAGGTCCGCCGGTCGAAGTCGCTCCCAAGGCTGTTAGCACACTGGAACTATCCAGAATAATTATCTAATTTTCGTATCAAACGTTACATAATCAGATTCGCCAATCAAGTGAAAGGCGTTAACAGAGAGCTGATTACGACTTCTAATTTTCTAGTCATAGTATTGATGTTCAGAGTGTAATCGAATCTTGTTAGCTGAACATTAATTGATTAGTAGTGCTCCAATAACTTCCTCGGTTTCAAGAGGCAGATAACGATTATTTAATATTCTGCGTAGTTATAGTTGTAAAGCTACACTATTGAAATCTAATCAATCAGTTATTAATTACTCTTACGCTATAACATACATAGTAGCGACTGATAAATAATCCACTTGTTATTATTATCCGAAGTACATATCCATAATTTTGTGTAATAGATAATTTATTCACCTTAGATAATCCCATGAAACCTCTTGAATTATATAATTATTCAAACATCTTTATATCCTTAAATAAAATTATACTTTATAAGTAATGTCTAATTTACATAATTTTAACTTATTACGCATTTTAATCCGCGAAATATATCAAGTTTGCCGCAAACAAGAAAGATTTTAAACTAACTTAAATAATTGTTGCCCATCCTTATACAACTAAGGGCCACAATTGTATTATGAATGATTGACTATATAATTCTGAGTCACTTGTCATTACTGTCCTCGGTTATTTGATCTAGTGATATACTAAACCGCTGTCGTTGATTAAATTAATTCTCATGCTCTTCTAGAAACTAAGTGTAATACAATAACAAACCAAACTACCGGAATAACTTTCACATAAATATGCAATTAAATAATGTTTTACTCAATAAGTAAATTGACGTGAAAATCATACATATACATTTAAAACAATGTTACTTAAAAATATATATGTATATATGTATGATGCACAGGTGTACTGTGATGTTAGTAAGTTACCTCTGACAAAACAAAAGTATTTATTTTATACAAGTCTGGTCAAAATAATGATTTAATGTTACGCTAACTTTAAAAATAATACTGGGCATACATTAGTGATGATTATGATTTAAGTTTTTAATTGGCACATTGATTTTGAACGAGGAACAAAACTTGAAGGTCGTCTTGGATGTTATATTGCCAACAATATTAATATTATAATTCATCCGATTAATTTTCATTACGCAAGCAATGAAATTAAGTTTAGCAATACAATATTATTTGCGATCCGAGAATCAATTATTGTACTGCAATCTACAATTGAGCGAGTAAATCTGTGCAAAAATCAGTTTCCCGCTCTTGTTGTGGTAGGTGATGCCAACTGAGTGACGGTGGTCGGTGGCCAGCGACTTCGGTGACGCCGCCGCGATAAGCCTCCGCTAACCGGAATGATCGCGGTGATAGTGGGGTCGCTCACCTCGCCAATACGTCTGCGACCCTGTTCCGGAGGCTTTGTTTACAACTACTAATTAGGTCGAACTATTAATACGACATATAATCTTAATGTGATTTGTGGTGTCACGACTGCCTTTTATATCATATCAGAGGCCTCTTTTTAATTCACTACACAATCTGATTTGGTTCTTGAGATTTCAAGTGTACATTATATCTTATCAGTTTGTTCTTTGTGAGAGAAACAATAAATGATAAGGATGTACCTTCGACGATAATGACTTTGAGATACAATTAAATAAATCCCTATATGCCCATGACTTTTACAATGCTACTGAATTAAGTATACTTACTTTATAATATGACCAACGAACCATATGAAAAAGCAGCATTATTTTAATTTTAAAATAGCTTGGCCAGTATCGATCGCATACATTTTGGCGTCAAGTAAAATTACATAATTTTTGAACACGCAATGAAAAGGTATTGAATAACCACATGACTGACTGCGAATACACCGACCGTTATAGCGTCAGGGCGGAAGCGTAGGGAAGGCTAAGTGTTTGTCATAGCCGAATTATAAAACACGTCGTACCGCAAAGCCTCGAGCCGCATTATCTAGGTATTAGTTCAGAATAATAGCGTAACGAAGGACAGTTTCGTATTTAATAATCTAGGAAGTGAAGCCACAAAACAATACATGTGTCCATCATTAAACTGGGCGTAACTAGTACGTATGTAGTTTAGTATGTTGACACGTTCGCATGTATAGCAAACTTATACAAGGATAAGTTTAAATAGATTCAGCCGTTGCTAAGATCCTACGCGCTATTATTGTTCCTCTTAAGACATTTATTTATTAGTGCTAGGCAGAAAAATTTGCTTGCGATTATGCTTTGCATTCCCTCGGCATTATTTAATCACGAATAGTATTTTCAATTTTAATTCTGGGTCATCTTTGTTTAACTATTTTAGTAAACATTACATAACTAATTTGGTTTGCTTCGTTTACAATTGTGGACAGTTGTGGTTTATTTACGCTTATGATGACACTTCGGGCACCGTTGAATGGACTTGGCCACGAATGTTAACTGAACTGAATGACAGCTAATGTAAGAGATACGTTTTTCACGTAACGCTTATTAGGGACTACTACTATTATAAACATCATCAATGATTAAGCGGGCGCTATTTTAGTGAGTGTCGTTTGTAAGTAGTCTGACAACTAGATCACTTACACTCTATTTTTTTTCGCCATCTTATCATATTATGGCCTATGTCCAGCAGTGGACGTCTTTTGGCTGACATGATGATGATGATGTTGATGATCTTATCATCATCTTATCCACAATGTATAATATTGAACTAATCGACCAGTGGAATAATGTTTAGCGTCATTTAATTGACTTGACAATCATTTTTTAGTATCCTTAACTTGGCGAACCAAAAATTCATCTAAAAGCTTTTGTTCTCATCATACCCACTGCAGTTTAGTAAAGTTAAGCGTGAGCTAAGGCAACACATTTACGCAGTTTGCTACACACTTCTTAATGTAAGTAGTAACTCCTATTATCTGTGACGTAGCCGTCGTTTCAGGACGGACATAATTCGTGAATAAAATGTCGTGTACTCTTTCAATTCTTATTCAAATACGGAACTAACAAAAAGTACCAACAGGCTTATTTTAAATAAGTCTATGTACTTAATACTTACGATGCTTCACACAACACAACCGCAATAAACGATTCAGAAAATTGTCATAATTATGCTTTTGTGATAACATCTGTAGTGATGGTAATCGAAATAATTAGTTGATACATGTTTAATTGCGGAAGAAATTAGCCCCTCGTTTCGACTATTAGTTCTAATCAGAATAAATAATTTGATCATTGCAGAAATTCGCCATTTACTTACGTTAAAATCAGAGCAGTGATAGCTCAGTGGGAAGACCAATAGACTGCAATGCAGAGGGTCTCGGGTTCGAACCCACGTCGCGCACCTCTGACTTTCGGAAGTTATATGCCTTTTCGAAATTATGTGCGTATTGATTGACAATTATCGCCTGCTCCGTGCCTCGGAGAGCATGTTAAGTCGCTGGTCCCGGCTGCCATGAACATCTATGGCAGTCGTTATTGGAAGAGTCTCGACACAAAAGATCCCATTGGGTCGAAGTGTCGCCGGTCTGCACTGACTGGCCCCCATATAAGATAAGATACTTTAAAATCAACTTTAAGTAACCTTTATATTAGTCATTAGTAGCACAATAAGTAACTTGGCTGACAACAGACGAGATCTCTATCCCGTGCAATTGCACGGGTAAATGGTAAGGCAGACAAGGGGAACCAATCCAGATGATACGATAATGCTTAACAGTAGCCAGTGGCATTGTAGGTGTTGATACCACACAAGTTGCGATAGGCAACATGCAGCATAGGTACATAATAAATAATATACAATATTCTTCATGTGATAGGTGCGGGTGAAGAGGTATGAAAGAAAATCTTGCGAAAATGATTGAAGCTTTTTATTTAAACGAATAATTTCCGAGCGATGTCGTCATTGCACAAAAGAATCTATTTCAATGAAGATGGATGCTCGTAATCAGTAGTTCGCAGATAAGTTATTGTAATTCTATTTTCGTAGCGGAACAATAGATAATGTTTAGTGGACAGTAAAGTACCAAATGAAAATGTCGTTATGGTCGGTGGCTGTTGCGCGATGGCGGCGAGGACGCGCGCCCTAGGTCGCTCCATGGCCACGCTTCACGCGTCATCGCGCCTTGTATAAGCTACACCCGATCCGTGACTGCCTCGTGGGCTGTGTAAATAAATCGCATACACAGGACACGCAATCAAACTGGACCCTTACGAATATATTATTCAACACAATCTGCTGTTTCCTACATGCGTTGCTAACAGCTAACCACCGCGCATTAATCCAACTTAAAGAAGATTAGTGATGCGTATTTTTTATGCTAATTGAGTAACTGGTTCAGACATAATTAATATAGGTAGTTTTATGCTAATTGTGTCAAGATAATAAGACGTAATTCACGACCTATATTCATAAGCTACACATAACAAACTATGGTTAACATCCGTATAAATATTGATAAGTAAATAAGTATAATATACAAATAGCTGAAGGCCGTTCAGAAAAAAATCGTCATCTTTTATGGAAACACAAATGAAGGATATTTTTTGCTCTTAGAACATATTTGAAGTTTGGTTTAATTCATATATATTCATGGTTTTTTTTGTATAACCAAGGTGGGCAGTTAGCTATGCCCACCTCATGGTTGGTCGTGATATCACTGGCGTAATATGATTGGGTAGCACGAGCGCAAAGAACAGGGGCGCCTGGTCTTCCTGTTGATAGCACAATTCTTTAGGAACATGGAATAAAGTTATTGAATGTAATCTTTGGTATGATGGAGTTATTTGTTTAGTTGATCAGCTTCAGTTGTGATCGGAGATGTTATGCATTACTTTCATAAATAGTAATGAAAAAGGTTCTGAACTAGTTTCTGTGCTGAATTAGGTTAGTTTGAATTGTGTTGACGAGTGACTCTGAAATGATGTTTAGTGTTTGATTCTAATTATTAAAATATCCATTATGTAAAGATAAACGTCAAATCATATTTTAAGTAAGTGTGTAGCAAATGTATCGTAATTTTACTGATACTACGATATAATTAGCTCATCAGAAAGAACAGCTGTGATTTAAGCAGCTGTATTTAGGAACCAGTTATCACAGCTGTACAAGCAACATCCGAATTTGTTTAGAAATGTCAATGTTAAATCATATTTAATTTATGAAGAGCTCCGTATGTACGCCGCTTTAGAACGGCTAAGCCTATACAGATTAAGCCTACACTGTTTATTCGTATTAGACTATGAGAGTGCATCATTCTTATGAGTTACATACTATTACAATGTTATCTAATATTGTGTGAACGCGTTTAACAATGAGTCTATTCCAAGTCATCAGTTATCATTCGTCATATGACGTGGCTTCTTAAAATAAACATCAACATCCTCTGCACGAGCTATTTGTTGTTCTAATTCAAGCACTAGGTATTTTACGTAACATAGCAGCACGCCTCTATATTCTCGTAGAGTTAGGCAGAGGTGTGTTACAGCTACATTTCGTTAGATATATTTAGAGTAGTTTCGGCGCTGTGGGTCGAGTTGCGAGTTACAATGTGGTGGCCAGTCTTTTCGCTCTAATTCGAAATTCGTTGTGCTGCTGAGAATATTCTAGCAAAAAAACCGATATTCCTAGCATGCTCGCAAAAGCAGCTAAACAACTATACTATGGCGTAGTGGTTAGTGTAACCGACTGCCACGCCTGAGGTCGCGGGTTCGATTCCCGCACAAGTCAAACATTTGTGTGCATGAACATGAATGTTTGTCTTGGTCTGGGTGTTTCTATGTATAATATGTATGTATTTACAAAAAAAAAAAAGTATATATGTATGTTTATCCATTGTCTAGTATCCATAGTACAAGCTCTGCTTAGTTTGGGCTAGATGGTGTTGTGTGTATGTGGTAGAATATTATTATTATTATTATTATTATTATTATTTATTTTGAAGTTGACATAATATCGTAATAATTACGATAATAACTAAAGTACACGTTTTTTTATTGCGAATATACGTAAATGTAAAGTAATAGATGATAAGAATTATCTTGTGGACGCGTAATTTCTGGCCTTGGTTCACTTTAAGCGCTTCCTAGTTACGAGGTGATCTTTTTATTTGGCACGAACTTAAACAACTGATGCTAAAACTAAATGTTTAATGCTTGCGGTTTTTTTTTTAATAAAGACTTCACGGTTTGCGAAGCTGGCGACTGTAATTTAGTCTTAGAGTTGGTTATGTATACTCTAAGAACTTAGTAAACCCAGCGACTGTAACGATTAATGTGATCTTAGTAGATGTAACATTCATTCGTGATAATTTGTCACCTCAGTGAATGATAGCTGAAACATTAAAACTGACGCAATGGTACAATCGTGTCAAGATATTGACGATTGCCTGTAATTATCTGATTTTGATTGCTTTTCACGATATAGCCATTTTTTGTAATCGTTATCAGTCAAACAATGATAGATATTAATTGAGTGTTAGTCAGCGCAAAAATATCGGAAAAAAAGAGATCATCGGTTTATTAACCGCAAAAAGGCAATACAAAAACGTTGTCAAAACTACTATGCCTCAGATGACTGGAGCATTATGGAATTTGAGTGTTTTCTAGTTTGTAGTAGTCGGCTTTTAAAACAAGCAATATACACACTACTTCGACACCACGTGCTTTGCATCTTATTCATCCTCGGGACAAATATTTCTATTGTGGCATTCGGGACTTCCAACATTATCTTATGTCAATATCTCTAAACCTGAGAGATTGTACCAACACACTCTCGGATTGTGAACTATCGGACTGTGTTGCTTCCATTTTTCAACTAATATTTTATTAGTACACCAGACAGATAAACTGCATAGTAATTAACTAAATGAACGTCAGTGTTTTACGTAATATGGGCTCATATTGCTGCATGTATACAAACAGCAATATAAACAAAATGTTGCAAATATAAGACAGTCCCTTGACCGATTTATTAAGTTAAAATATCCTTAAATGAAGTATTATGTAATAAGTAACTTTTGTTGCATAGTTGTTGTACAATTATACATAGCACATACTAATTAAAAGTTTGTCAATAGTTAAACTGCGAGCAATTAATAATCACTGTTAAACTGTTAATTTTCCTTTGGATTCACTTAATTACCGAATTCATGTTGGTTCGTTGAATACGATGTACTGAGTAACATTTCGTAACATACTTTTTACATAACTTGCGTGCACTAACACCTATATTATCAGTAGTGTACAACAAATATTTTGTTAACGTCTTACTTACATAATATGTGCATATAATACGTTAATTGTTTACGCATGCATTATATTAAAAAAACAAACATTACATCTATATATTAAATACGTGAAGCAAAAACTTGTACCCCTTTTTTACGAAAATTACGCGGATGGAGGTGTATGAAATTTGGTAGAGTTAAAGTTTACATGGAGAAGGAGGGGCGAATCCTAATATTTATATAAAATATGCATTAGAAATACATTAAATTAATGCAAAAACACTACACGCACACAACCATGCATTTGACACATGCAGTCGAAGCGTGTAACTATGGTTACATATATCAATTATAATGACATATATCAGCAATTTTCGAGCACTACGCGACCGCTAGTAATAGTAAATACACTGGATATTGCTACGTCTATCTTTATATAGGTATATAAATCTTCTGTGCGTGTGTTTGTAATTAAACTCCTAAACGGCTGGACCGATTGTTATAAAAATTTTTGTTTGTGTTCAAGTGGATTCGAGAATGTTTTTGTTTTTTCTTGTTTACAGGACAACGTCTGTCGGGACAGCTAGTAGTTTCGTAAAATTCTTTCTTCGCGATCAAACCATATTATGCGTTTATGTTATTCAAGTTTCGTAATGAAGTTTATATGTATGTAGTTATTCCTTGTTTTCTACTACCACTTGTACACGCGATAACTTGTAATAGTGGATACATCGATTACCTTCAACAAGCAGTGTGAAATCACTAGAAAGGAAGGCGTGTATGTTTTTGAAAATAGAAATCTGTTAGATAGGACAGCTCGTTAACGATGACTTCGCAATTCTCTCGTTCTGTGCCACTCTAGTACACCAATTGGAACGTTAGAGAATACAATGAGCCATTAAATTATACGACAGGCTGCCTGACCGAGTTGTCTGACACGCCAGGCGAGCAACGTCGACCTCTGAAACTCAGATGTTTAATGCTATCCAAATGTAGTATTTCATTGCGTAGGCTTCTAAGTGGCTATCGACACAATTTAATTAAGTAAACAGATGTGTACATTGATTTGTAAAATATGGTAACTCGTTTGATAAAATAGCTGTGGGAATTTTCTACCAATTCATCGGCATCTAGATTCATTCGATTCAGAACTTGAGGACTGCCTTGACATCGATGCTTAGTATCATCCGATAGCGCAATTGCTACTTAATATACTTATAATAACGGCCATATATTCATGTTCAGTACAGATTGAAATAATACAGCTGTTGCATATTCATATTTTTATCATTGAAACCTCCTTCTGGTTTACATAAATCTATAAAAATGAAGATTGACTTAACCTTGTTTCGTTTATTTGTTACCGTCACAGACAACTACTGTAACATAAATGGCTGTAATAATGACATATATATTTAAAGTGGTAACTTCATTTAATCGTGTAAGATTATCGAATACTTTAAAATGGCATACCATGATGTTTTTGTTGGTTATGAGCTCTTGAAATGTATGATAATGACTGGTAGGGGGCATTATTGTGGCATTGATAATGTTTTTCCCTTGGAGTAAACTTTTTGAGAGAAGACTCTGGGCCACCAAATTAAGTCACAGTGCAGTACAAGTCCGTACATTAAATTTGAATAACGTAAGGGTTATACGTTATTCAAATTTAGGGGTTTATTCTATTTTAGGGGTTTGTTCCACTTGTAACACGGATTTTTTTCGGCTGCTTTATGGTCATGAACAGCACATGGCAATTTGATTGAGGACTATTTGATACTAGCTTGGATTCCTATCTATATTAGCGTGCACTCCAGAATGTGAAATGTAATTTTTTTTTCAATATTTTACGATACTAAGAAAGAAACCGGTTCGCCTTCGACGAAGCCTTCATTACGTTTCATTTATTTAAGTATAACAGGCTTTTTATTTCTCCCGTAATATTTATATCCGTACTTTGTATGTCAGTAGGGGAATAGGAATCTTACTAATGAAAAAGCTAGAAACAAATCTTAGTCAAGATCAAGAGGAGGAAGACAAGACGAGGAAAATTTATAACCTACATTTTAGTATTGTATATTTCTGTAGAATCATGCAGGCTATGCCTTTACGTCAAATATTAATAATTAGGCTGATAAATATAACGATAATGCGTCTGCACATAAGTGGATACTTAATCATAGCGTAAATCATGACACCATTCATGTGTAATTGAACTTTGCACCGAATTAAATTAAGCATTATTTTAACAAGTCTGGCGCATGCCAACATATTTACCACAACAACAGCTACATTCAAAATTAATTAATAAATATTGATAGTACATCTTGTAAACGTGGATAGTCAGGGTGGCGGCGACAATGAAGACACAAGTACGGAAAATAACTTATATTCTCTTTGAATGCACGGTTTAACAGTTAGAATATGAATGCCACAATATATTCTACCCGCCGGTATTTATACAAACGTTTGACCTAATTTAATACTAAATTCACAAACTCTATAGATAATATTAAACATTGTTTATCTTAATTATTCTGATGATTATTTACATACAATTATTATTTAATAATACAGGATTATATAACATTAAGGATATATTACACCGGAAGCAGAGGCGTCGGTGTACAATATTATGCCTAACCCAAAATCAGTAAGAATCTAATAGCTTAATCATTATATTATACATAGTAAAATAAAATGATTATAGAATTGATTATTTGACATAGTGTAAAAAGTACAGAGATCAGTAACAATACGTACTATTTATTAATCGCGCCGGAAGCTGACAAGCGGCAGGCGCCAAGCTAATAAATATAATTATGTATAAAGAAATATGAAATAACTATTTAGATACCTACTTGATTATAAAATTATTAATTAAATTATAAAACGATAATAGGTTTTAATGTACATGTTAAGATGTACCCGAACTGAACTACGCCCAATATACGTTTTATATTATAAAAAACATCGACTATCGATCGTAACAGTACATCCCATCATTAAATACGTTTATGGCGTTACATTATACGCATAACACTTTGCTTAATTTTTCTTTCCTTTAGATTTTATTTGTAGACTAGAACATTCTGGTTGGGTTTAATTCAATTTACTACAGTAAATAATGATTTAATATATTACGAATGTGGTACAGCTGAAATACTAAGTCATAATTTGTAAATCGCGGCAACTTTCAAGAGTGAAACGAAACGTTACTGAAACTGTCACCCGCACCATGCTACAGCGCAAAGTGTGTAGCAGTATATGTGAGGCCGGAAGTGTTACTTGATAACAATCTGTGAACACCGTCTAATAACTTTCTGCTTAAGAATTTTATAATTAATCACTTAGAGTTTAGACTTTTACATATTATGGGAAAAGTTTCATAATCATAAGCGCTAGAAGAAACTAATATCCCTGATTGGATTATGCGGTTAATGTTGAAATTTTCAGGAATCCCTCGTCTGTTAGGTGGCTGTAGTTCTGCCCTCTATTACATTTTGGTATCTATCATTGTAGAATCCATTATTGTATTCAGTCTGACCGCCTGAACCAAGTGGTTACTGCCCATAACGTATAATGTACAACATTCTGTATTAAATGTTTTTCCGTATTGCTCCAATTTAAGATGATAATCTAATCGACATTAGGCGAAAGCTGACATTTACTTGAATAAAATGTCATAAAATATTACACGTCCAAATTTTATTGATATAAGGTAATGTTGAGATAGATTTCAACTATCAGTTTCGGTGCAACTTTGCAAATAGGTAGTATATTATTATTATATTTTGTATTATAGACTTATATATATATATATAAGAAGCATAAAGTCACTTCGTGGTTTGAGATACCTACGGTCGGAAGTTAATTATATATTATTATTTATTAATACGATGACAGTTTATAGAAGCGATATAAGATTATCGCTTCTGTGTTTCCCTAAAAATTACGTAAGTGCCAGGTTTTACATTCTGAGAAAACGACGAAGTGATTAAGACATATGACCAATCACCATTTAAAATTTTGAGATAAGTAACGAACAGCATAAAGCGCCTTCGTGGGAAAAACAACGTATCAATAATAATTAAGTAACATCAGTTTTATCTCAATACGTAACGTTGCTACACAAGGTGTGTATGTGATAATTTTCCGATCATACAGCGCTAAAATAACCAACGATAAAAGATTAAGAACGTGCTTCCTGACCGTTTAACGTTCTTCGTGTTACCAGCTATTGATAACACAAGTTAATTGTGATGTAATGCCGTAATTAGTTAGAACTTGTGTCTTTTATGTGCAAAGCAAACATGCGGCTATTAAATCGTTTACTTTGTTGGTCTGAATATAAAATTGTACATTGTTTCGTGTGTTTATCCATCTGGACATTTTGTATAGTAGGTACATTGAAAAATTAATCTACGAATGTGTGTATATTTATAGATACTCACACAGTTGCACATACCTATTTATATAAAACTGTAAATCGTTCAAGAATAAATTGGTCCGATTATCTTTATATCCAAAGACAGTCAGGGCAATTATCCGAGTGCATATATCATCGGCAAGCTGAAGACAGGGCGCTATGGCGCTCTTTGGGGGAGGGCTATGTCCAGCAGTGGACTATCATAGCCTGATGATGATGATGATGATATATCATGCTTACAAAGATATTTAACTATGAGCAAAATAATGTTTTATATTATAATTACTATATTTATACTACTATCTTATTGATTATAAAAATATCTGGATTGCACATTTCAACCAGGGTGGCTGTTATCTTACAAAATTCATCTAAACATTAGGTGAATTATGTATATTCGGACACTCAAAACCAATCTCGGTAAATGTATATCTAGTCAGATCAGAAAGTAATATTATAAAACTTTCCCTTTACATAGTTGAAATCAGCGTAACCATACCATTTAGAGAAGTTCAGTGCAATAATAACGTATCTAGTTATTATAAAATACGCAACAGAAAATTAGACATTTCCTTTACCCGCACCTATTCTGACGAATGAACAACACTGTTGATATAATTATGTACATTCGTTAAAAGGTTAAAGTGTTGTATTAAAGTGTTTAATTGAATTAATTACAGAAACGAATAAGGATTGCTGTTGCATTTTTCGCACAAAAGCACTCTAAGGCTTGCCGATGATACTGGCAACGTTAAGGAGAGACATAAGTAAAAATGTTGCAATTAAGAAAAATAAACGAGCGGGCAAGCAAAAACACTGAACTATAAATAATGACCGCTTAACTTGCGCAGGAAGTAAAAGAAAATTAACTATTATAAATTTCAATTAATTATATTCGCGGTACTATTATGAACGTGCGGAAAGGAAGACGCGTAGAAATTATTTTGCTGTTATTTATATCCTAACTAATATTATAAAAGCGAAAATGAGTTTGTTTGTTTGTTACCTTTTCACGCCTAAACCAATGAACCGATCATTCTGAAATTTTGCATATACGTTGTCAGGTGTACAGAAACGGACATAGGCTACCTTTCATCCCGAAAAAAATTACTGTTCCCGAGGAAAACAACAATAACGTTCTTATGATAATAGATGGCGCCACGTGTCTTTCGAATCATGATTAAATTATATTATTACAAGGAGAGTACAACCCGAATTGCTTGTCAAATTCTAAATTAACGTAAGCGAAGCCGCGGACAAAAGCTAGTAAATAATAATTATAACATTATTATCAATAAATATTTCTGTATCCTACTTCAAACTTATATAAAACCTGTGACGTTCTATCAGTTCGAAAACTTTTCGAACTTAACCTCTTACTCACTACTCACGCACAAACACCCTACGAGCCGTCTAAATTTGCTACCATGAGACGCAAACACACCGTCTGTGTACCAGTCGCAACAAACACGACATTAGCTCAACGATGCTATTACTTCCTCAGTAGTTTCATCTGTAATAAAATAAATAAAATTTTAAATATTCATCCAATGCGTAAAGAAGAATGTAAAAAAACAGTTATAAAATGGTTACTGGGATTGGATTACTCTGAGATCGAAAATTTCATCCAAGTAATAAAATAGACAATGGGTATATTTTACTCTTGTACCATTCTATCTTACTTACACAAACCCAGATGCATATTTTTATAAAAACATTATACACACACTCACACACAAATACACATATAAACACACTCCCACACACGCAAAAACACACACATAAACACACACATTCACATACAGATTTAATGTTAAATTTCTCATTTCTTATCAACTAAAATATAAAATCTGTTAATTACTAAAATGTAAAACTAAACTAATGACCGGAGAGAGAGCCTGGAGATCTGTCATACAGGTCTTGAACCTAGTTCAGACTCCAGCTCTCACAAAGGTACCTATATTTAAAGCTGTAATGTTAAGTGTTACCACAGTTACTGTATTACCTTTATGAGAGAAATAAACGATATATTATTATTATTAATTACAAAGCTGCATGAAGTTCAAGTCACGACAGCATTTGACTTTTTTTCGTCTTTCCTGCAACGCGATATATTTCTTTAACACTTACGCCTTCGATTCATATACTATACTAATTAATATAATCTAAAAAAATGTTTATCTAGTTTCCAGAGACGGTTACATAATTAAAAGTTGTATTCTAACTGGGAAAGCTTGCAATTGCGTCAGAATAGACAATGTGTGTATGTTTCGGACGTAGATCAATTTGAACGTATTACCTATGGAAAGTTTTTGGCATCTTTCGTTATTTTGCTGTAAGGTTTGCGTTGAAAGTTCTTGATCTTGTCGGCGCCAACGTATGTATATAGGTACAGATATGTCTGCACTGCTCTTGAAAGTTCGTATGCAAGTCTGAGAGTTCATTTTCTTGTTGAGAGGCGTGTGCGATAGAAGTATGGCTTACATAGCACAGGCTGTGTATGACGTAACCATGGATTAAAAGATCCCTGGGAAAACACATAAAATATATGTTAAATCGGTTTTACGATATAAGATTCAACACATTCTATTGTAGGTTATCCGTACAATTTTCCTCTAGTTGATTCTGTTTTGACACGTGTTTAATATGTATGTTTGTTTTGCTCTTTAGCCGTAGGTAGTTCATAATATTTACTTAAACCCACATTACTTTATTATTGTTAGGAGGGTCGAAGAACTGTCAATTAATATTTCATCAATAACATAATGTACATAATATGTCGCATTTTTAAACGACTGATAGCTGTTAAATAAATATAAACCTTATTTTATTATTTACCGAAATTGTTATTAATTTAATCAATACCTGTATTAAAAGGACGGGGATTTGTTATTAAACATTACGTAATAATACACCTACGAACTTAAATGTAAAAATGGCTGTTCGGCAAAAAATACCTTGTTTAGTATAATAAAATAGACGCCTTATCGATGGAATCATGAGTAGTTTGTGACAAACATAATTTAACCTCCGACCACGATCTTGGAAAAATTCCATGTTTTAAAGAAAAATTGGTTTTAAATCGAATGAATAATTATACTTTTAAATAATTAAACCTTGTATGTACGTCTAATATCTCTAAGAAAACCTTGCATTTTATTTGTTTTATATGATTGCGTTTTTCACGCCGATCTTAAGAATTCAATTGTCTCATCTTGTTTCTGTATATTTTAATACTGTCTGTTAGTGAGAGGAATGAATACAGGTTGGAGTAGCTATTACAAGCATTGTCTTTATGAGATCAGCTATGACGGTGCCTCTAAGGTCATAGACATAGGCCTCGCGGGCTTTATGTACTTTAATTGGTTTTTTCATCCTTACAGCCACGACAATTAGAGCTTTTAACAGCCTATTTACACTAGATCAGGGCCATGATATGATGCGTACATTCTTGTTGTTCACGTTTTGACATTTTCATAAGTTGCATTAATTTCATTTACTACAATACTATAATACTCTGGAATAAGCTTTGTGAAAATTTTAAGCTTTATCAGAATTACTGAAGTCGATGTAGGTAGTCATTTTAATGACAATTTTCGTGTATGAACTAGTTTTCCCCCGAACCTTGTTGTTTGATGATCTGAAACATAATTTACTAAAAGGGCTGAAATGACCGTCTTCAACACCCTGAAGTAATGCTTTCGTTGATACAAATGTAGGTATTACAAAAAAAAGCATAGACCGTAGAGGACGCTGTATTATGGTAGTTTTAGTACGAATTTTCACAGCTTCAGAAGTTTTCCTATTAGTTTTTATAATTTTTGATGTACCTTGATGTGATTGATCGTCGGTATGTTATTCCATACATACAGGTACTTAATAGGCACGTAAAACATGACCAATATTCAGAACTGAAGGAAATAGGGTATTGTGCTAAAGATAAACATTTGGTTTAGTTTGTTCTGGTCGCTTCTATGTGTTAGATTATGGTCGGACTACAAAAAGCCACCTATATATGTTTTATGGTCGGCTTTATCGCAACGTAAAGTCAGAATTCTTCTCATTTGTATGTATTACCAGACGGTGACCTTCCATTGTTAGTTTCTGTAAATAGGAGGTGTTTAGTACGCGGACATGTTAATTTAACTAGCACGAAAAATGTTTCCGTGGATGCTGCGCCAGCGCAAATCGAAAGCGAAAGGTGATATTTTTAAACAAAAGTTTTGGCCAAGCGGATGCAGACTCTCATGAGTTCCGCTTAGTAACAACAATAAATTTCGAGTTCGTTTTACGAAATCGTAGCAGTTGTTTTGGCGCCACGATTGCGCCAATATCAGCAAGATAAACGAGTTGATACATGTTTATATACAATTTATTTTGTCAACACTGCTTGTGATATAATCCCAAAGTCGGATAAAGTGATATAATGTATGCGCGCGGCGCTCCGGACTACTTTCTCTTGAATTCGGTCGCGAAAGTTGTCTCACTGCGCACTTTCTATAGTTCAGTGCGAGTGTTCTGCCTTCTTATTACTAAAACAATATTATCTATACATATTTGATACATTTTTTCGTTTTTTCACATTATATTGTAATCTTACTAGTAGGTAGATTTTCAACGTAGTACTACTATACGATAATTAATCAGTGATAAGCATTATCGTTTACGGCGAGTCCATAGTATTGATAGTAAACCTTTGCATAACATGCTATTGTTTATCATTTCACACATTTGGTTATAGTAGAATATATGACGAATTGATGATATCCTATTCGCTATCTAGTAACAACCTACATAATGTACCTATCTAATAGATAAATATTGATGAAACTATTTTATTGTGTAGTAATGTATACCTAAGTATATTTCCTTATTATTGGCATTGATTAACACACTCGTTGTTGGAAAGCTTGGTGAAATGCCTAGCCGGCTAGGGGCTAGGTGCAGAGCGAGTTTAACTGGCAAGCAGAGCCACTTTCACCCTCGTTGCATCTAAGCCATCTCGATGCTCGAACTTTTGAATGCAATGAATCGGATCTCTAAAAGGCGTGTACTCTACGCGTATTTAAATTTGAAACATACCACGCTTGTAAAATATTGGTAGGTAAATAATAACAAAATACAAATTTGTCTTGTTTAATCAAGTATAGTGAATTACAGCATTGTTCTAGTCAACCAATCCGATGTAGTTTTGTTGTTGTTCAAAGCCACGTGGTAATCTGCCTGTTGCCTTGTTATGTTATGAATCGAGAACCACGCGGTCCGGCTACAGTAAACACTACATAGTAGGTACATTATTTGAATATAATTACTTTGTTAGCATATCGCTTTGTACTCAATGAACTTTATCTTAATTGTATTATCGGCATAAAATGTTAGTGCCTACTTTAGTTTAAGTTCGTTAGGTGCAATGCGTATTTTATATCTAGATAATTAAATTATCATGTTCCCTTTTCATCTAAATACGTATAGTTATTTTATTAGTATAGTTGAAGTTGGTAAACTGTCTAAAATATCAATAATAGTTCAGGCACTACTAGTAAATCTTTTGTGTAAATTAGCGCCATCTGGTGGTTAACTGTTGATTCTCGGTCTTGTCGTCACTTGTGAATAGTTTGAGAGGCTGCCAACAGATGGCGCTACGTTTAATGGCGTCTTCGTAAGGTAGTAAGGTTTGGAGTATGTTTCTTTTCAATTAGTTAAATTTATATTTATTATGAAATTATTAATGTGATATCAATTTATTTATTTAATTTATCATGATACAATATGCTTGCAGACTACATGTTTTTTATAACATTTGTTATAAATGTTATAATTGTCTTTATTTGTAAAGGAAATTAAATATTAATGGCACCTAATTGTTTTAGATCTGGAAATTGCAGCAATTATTTTTGTAATGTATACACATGTAAGTCAATTGTCAAATTCAAGGGCGATAGAATTTACAAAAACTAGGAAAAGAGTAAACGGCGAGGTCTTTTGTCTCCAAACAGCGGCGCGGCGTCACCCCAATAGTGCGGAAGGTCCTCGGTTGAGACCTTGATTTCATGCACATTTACACAGACAACGTAAAATTTAGAATGATTGTGTGGCATGGCATGCACTTTGGCATGAAATGCCACCGATTACAATATTATATAATATATTCTATAATATAATTTGATGACTTGGTACCTGAAATAAAAACTAATCAGGACATAGGTACTTAGATTGGCTCTTAATGTGGTCATAAAGTCTACGTCTCTGTTTGTTTTTTATCATTTGTTTAAGTAACTGAATGGCTCCGACAAAATATGGAAGGCTTATCATTTCCCTTATTATAAATTGTTCTTATTTCCTTAGGGCTAACTTCGTAGAACTAAACCCTGAGACGATGTTGTTGGTAAATATTTTTTGCTTATTTATATAAAAAACTAATTATTTATTCTATTTTTATTATACCTTTCTGTAATGTCAAGTAAATTTCGGCAATTTTATTGCCCATGTGACTCATATTATCTTTAAATAATGACTGACTTTTCCAAAGCAAGTAATCTGTATGTTAGCAATATGTTCCAGTAGTACATGTCATCAAACACCATGTAGTTATTACCATGTTTTCCTTGTTTATTATAGTGTTTACGTAAAACGTTTTAACCGAATCACGTACGATATTCCTAGTTATGAATGACGCTAATAAAACGGAGGCAAACAAACAAACAGAGGACTATGACATCAATCATGAATCCACGTTGCACTGAACAAGTTTTTTTAAGCAATACATTGACATTTAGGAAAATATGTTAGGTTTTTGAACTCTGGCTAAGATCTCTATGAAACTGGTTTGTGTTATGCATATGCCTGGGAAAATTTATAAACGTATATACTGGTAACATATATTTTAACAAGCATGTGTATTATTATTTACTTAGTGCAGACGTTTTTTTTACTAATAATAATAAGTTATATTTATTTGTTTTATTTTTACACAAAGCTACATACAGACGACCATATGGACCATCGAAAATGCACATGACAGACATTTTTGTGTAATATAATAATTAAAACGCTATGCTTTATTTTATTAACACTGGTGATGGTATATAATTAAGATATTTTTATAATTATATAATATTAAGACTGGCTTGTTGTTTCCGAAGAGTCGAGATTCGGCCCTTATTTGTTTTTTAAATACGAACGTTGGAGACAGAGTACCTACGTGTTATACTGTTATTTTATTAGGTAACGATTTAAGAAAAAATGGTTAAACTGTCTACTTAAAGATTTATTTTCAATGTCATTGAAATGTTGTGAAAAAATAGGGTTTTTGCAATGAGCGACGAAGGTCAGACCTTCGGCCACGTTCACCGCTTGTTTCATAGATACTTTAAGCTTACGTTCTAGTACAGAATTGGAAACTTTTCAATCTATTCATTAATACAATGGAAAATATTAAATAAGATTACGATCAAACAATACTGCGACGATACAGTAGAAAGTGAGAGGAATAAATGTCAAATACAATTTGTATTGTGCAATCGCGCGTTTGATGTATTAATACGAACAGAGATTTATGAATATCATTAATCTGCTACTAAAAAACCAACTTGAAGTTATGTCTAATATATCCGTAGGCTGTTTTAAAATAAATATGTTGTACAATATATAAATAGACGGAACTTTGGAGATATTGGGACATGCAAACATTGATAAATCATTATCGCGCAATATTTCCTTTTAAAACTCTAGGATCTTAAGGAGTTTCCTAAAATAAAATTGAGACCTCAGACTCATACGAAGAATGAATGTCACTCTAACTAATCCATAGGTTTATGTCTATTTTGTATGAAAAACGGCACAGTAAAGACATCATTTTAGCTTACTAAATTTAAGTAGATAAATCATTTTAAAGAACAATTTTCAGTATTACTTAAAGCTGAATAAAACCTATTACCACTTGTACGATTTAAAATCATTATAAACTGGCGTAATTTTTATTACTGGTGTAATTATACAAATTTTTGTCCCGTGCAGAAATGAATTCTGTACACTCAGGGTATTGGTAGAGGTATTTACAGAGTCACCCGTGCGGTAATGTTCTCTAGAAATGTCTCTATTTCGTGTCACCGCTCAAAATTGCAATCTGATTACAACATTGCAATTTTGTAATAGATATTGGGTAGCTGTAACAGAATTTAGATTAGAAATTGTAACAAGTAAAGTATACCTACCAAATATTTGACTCACGATGTACCTACTTACGCTCGATTGGCCTAAATTGTTTCAAATTCGCCGATAACTGAGTCAGACAAATGCGTATGTAACTACAGATCTAAAAACACAAATAAAATTATGTCAGTAATTGGCGCGCTAGTTAGATTAGCACCATTCAAATAAGGGCGATGTAACGTAAAAACGTGTAGTCCTTGGGCATTCAACTCTTAACCGTTACGAATTACCGTACAAAGCTTTATCGGAGATCGATATCTTGTATATTTGTTACGTATCAAATGAAAACTGGTAGTTGTATTAACACTTACAGTTTCTTGAATAAGCACTTTTTGTAATCGTATGCAATACTGGGCCATTACGATTGGTTAATGATACAATTTCACCGATTGAAGTTATCATTAGTCAACCGTGAAAGAGTGTAGAGTCCATGCCCCTTGAATCCATGATTGCTGTCTATCAGGGATCGTTTCAAGCAGGCACAATATATGTATGTGGAGCCTATACAATTTAAACATATCTAGTTTTCTTAATGTACACATCAAATAAATTCATATATTAGAATTTACCCTATATGAAGTTGTCTAAAGTTCTATAAGGTTTTCCTGTGTGTAAATTCTTAGAACTAAGTCTGGAATTGTACTTAGTATCGCAATACGTTCATTCCCTATTTGGTACGTAGGACCTAAAAACATTGTTGTAAGCCACTTCTGTCTTTAGAAAGGCACTGGTGTGAATCTATGATATTCAATTAAACTAATTAAAGTGTATGTAATATTTTCGTTATACTAAATAGTATGGGCAATTGTAAACTATTAATTGGAGGAAACGGATTTCGGTTATATAGCAAAATAATTTAATGAAATAAATCGATTTGTACTGTGAAAGTCTTTATACCGATAAAATCAAACAATTGAAATCGGTCAAAACATACAAATCGGTTAATTACTTTATCCAAATAGGCTAATTATAATACAATGAAAATATATTAAATTATTAGATACACTTGTTTTATCTAGGTTTTTTAATCAGTCTTGTTTTGTAAAAATATTATATTTATCGATGATATAAAACCATGTCCGTATAATCATAATTCATCAAAATAGTATGGCTATTCGATTATTAAAGTAATCTATTTTACTAAAGGAACGGGTATTATTGAGACTAATTGTATATTTAATCACACTTGTGAAAATAGTAGTGCAGCTTTCAATCTACTTATTCAGTGACGACCTTATTATTAACGTAACATAACCTTTAAAATAGAAGTTCATCGAAAGATCGATTTTTGATTAACGGGGTTTATATTAATAACATATGCAAAGAAGATATCTCAGGTCTACGTCCCAATAACAAAAAGCGTATGTCCAGTTTAGTTACTGGAAATCAAAATAGTAGCCCCTAGTAATGGTTATTAGATTACTATTAATAAATATTATTGATACTTGTACTTGGATAAGTCGGATCATAGGTTATTATGTATTACATAGTGAAATTTTATCAACAAGACGTCTTACGTCATATTATGTCTATCTTATTGACGGAGGAGGCGTATGTACGCGTAATGTTTTACTCTTCTGGAATAATATTGTTATCTAAGAAGAAAATAAGATAGCATTCTTGGCATAGATATAGGAATTCACTGACGACACTTTTCAAACCAGAAAATGTTCCCTGTCATATCGGCTGGACAGCTCGTGCATACATACTCACACTACTGCGATTGGCCGCATAGTAGCATATTTTAGGCGATACAGTGCATTTTAGTTGAAAAATAAAACTTAGGCATTTTTACTTAGTAAAGTCAGTAATTGATTGTCTTTTATATAGAAAGTACGTAATGTATTATTACTGAAATATTTTATTTATTCATACTTACATAGGTACTTACTACTTACGCTACCGCCATATGTGTAGCTCCATCAAAACTTTGTCCTAAGTCAATGCTTCCTCGTTTATTAATATGTGTAATCATAAGTGGCTACCAATACAACAACAAAACTCTTAGATCAATTACTATATCGATTAAAATATAAACATGTTTTATTGAGCATATCAGGCAGTAGCCAGCCTTGCAGTCTGGCATTGTGTCCGTTTGATGTCAATAAGTTCGTTCGCCTATATCAACGAATAGCTAGTACGCTATATCTCTGCCAAACCCTCAGTAATACAAGCGCGATATTGTTCTGTTAATAAAATAAATGTTTAAGGTTTCTATTAACATATCTGTAAATATCTCTCTTTATATGAAGAATAGTTCTTTGGTATTCAGAAAACGTAATTAAAATAGCGTTGTAGCATTTGTAAAGAACAAAGCCTGTAATACAGAGAAGGAAACAGGAAAATAATTCAATGACAGACGCATCCTTAGGAGCGCTACTAAATGTCTTTGTAATGTACCGTTTTAAGTTTATATTGTTTTATAAAATTGTATTTTGTCTCTGTTTTCTTGTAGTCAAGTTTGAAGTGAGCTTTTAATCTCAAGTTTCATGTTTGTTTCGTCTACTAAGACACGAGGCCGTAAATTCTATTTGAAATAATTGTATTGTATTTTGGTACTATACGGAGCTTGCATTATATAGAATTTTATCACATTTTTTTTGTAAGGCATATGTATTACCTATTATAAAAGTAACGTGCATTCTGCACCAAATGATGATAAAATGGCGTTTGGGTAATTTGTTCTTATAGCATTAAGGAAGTAGATAGCTGGAAAGATTTTAAGTATGACTATAAGCCGTCTAATTGAGCTCTTAGTAAGACTATAAATTTTAAATAAGTGTCCAATTATAGATGATGAAATAGCACAGTGGTGTAGATTACCTATATGAGAGCCTGCGCAATCAACGTAACCTGGGACGGATAGTTTCCATTTAAAAATATTTGATAGCAGGACAAATCTACAATAAACTTTTAAATGCTGCTAGGCAAGTTATACCATTAAAGCTAAAATAATGCAGCATAAAGTGCGAGAGATTGTCTTTTACTGTCTGTACAGGTTCTGCAACGGCTTTTATGATTATCACAACAGTGAAAATACGTTAAAGGTTATCAGTACAAATTACGGGACGTAAGATTTGAGTACGGAGTAAAATTTTACGTTAAAATATATATCATTGTGAGGTTTTATGCGTTCCCCAGAGCCCCTAGAAACATATGCTTTTGTACTTAACAATAATATCTGGTAGCTCATAGTTTGAAATCCACACAGAAATACGTCCCTTGTATTATCCAATAAATCGTCGAGACTACTCGAGTTTAACAAAACCGCCGCTAAACACTTCTTTTCAAGCTCACTATAGACTTTAATAGCTCGTAAATCAATGTATTAGCAATTAATTAATTACGTTTACTAGCTATATCTAGTTAACAGCTTCTAATGCGACTTCGATTTACAGCCGAAATTAATAAACAAACTTATCTTCAATCTGTATACCGAAGTTATCATCAAGTGTACTATGTTTTTTATAACGGGTCATCAAAAGATAGACAATCTTTTGCTGTAAAATATGCCAACAGCAAAATCTCATTAGCAGCACTATATCAGGAATTACGACCTATCTCAATATTAGCATATATTAAAAGCTGGCCCGCAGTCGGCAATAAAGTGACTACCTATTACGGCCTAAAACAAAACTTACAAAATGTGGGTGTGATACGCCTACGTCATAACCTTCACGGCTACAGGTTGATGTTATGTCATTACTAGAAATCTATTTGAAAACATATTCTATGAGCGGCACGATTTATGTAGTTTGAGACAATGTGTTATGTGGTATTGTATATATTATTATAGTGGTTTAGCGTATGGGCGTTCTATATGGTTTTCCATGTTTTGTAAAGGACCGTGTCACAAGATATGTTTTGCGTTGGCAGCATAGCGATTCCTCTTTTGCGAGTTTTGCAACGCGCGAGTGATACCCTTGGTGTTGCAAGCGTCCATAGACTACGGTTACTGCATATCATCAGGCGGCCCGTATGCTAATTTGCCACCTTAGTGGTATAAAAGGAATCTATTTTTTAAACAAATGAGAAATTATTATTATTTTTAATTAAATAATTTATAGTCAATATGAAGATTTTGCATTTATTATGCTCGCTATTGGGAATCGCGAATTGTCAAACTTGAATCTAAATAAATCAAATTCGATTCTTCTGACTAACCTTAAAATTTACACAAACTATTTAATGAAACCGATTTAAAATAAAAATGTAAGATGCTACACATATAGGTAATAGATGTTCCCGCGGTTTCATCCGCGTTTATCGTTACTGCGACGCCCCCGTGGGTCGTACTGTGATGTTATATAGCCTATACCCTTTCTCGATAAATAGGCTATCCAACACTAAAATAATTTTTCAAATCGAACCAGTAGTTCCTGAGATTAGCGCGTTCAAACAAACAAACTCTTCAGCTTCATAATATTAGTATAGATTAAAAAAAAAACAGTATGAGCTCTTATATATTTTAGCTGGCTGTCCTAGCTTTGTAATCACAAAAGGTTGATTATAGATTAAATAGGTTAAACCTCTAGAGGGCACAGGTTCATGTGTGCAAATAAAAATCGCAGAACAAACACATTGCAAATCTATTGTGTTAGCGGCTGACAGCAAATACCTTTGCAAATACAAATGTGGGGTAGCAAGGTGTACGAATAGACACTTGTTGCATAATCTATTGTGAACTGTTCTACAAGCGAATTCATTATTTACCTACCTACGTAGCATCGCGGTTTATATCCTTGAAAGGTTAGGTAGAGCTGTATATTTCATTATAAGATCTAAATATATAATTTGTGCAAGAGAAGTAACACGGAATTTAGATCCGACATAATAGAGAGAGCGTCTCTAGATGTCTAAACAATAAAAATAAACTTTCCTTTTGGGATATTAAAATATCAGACATAATTAAATCTGAATCCACGATCGACAGTAAACGTCGAATGAACGTCGACACAAGCTGATTCCACTGGACCGGCGAGACAGTCACGTTTTAGAATAACATATTTTTTAATCAATCACTCATATAGGTCAGGCGACAGCACAATAGCTTAATGGTAGTGATAAGCTGAAACGTCGGACCGTGTTTTTATTTCATTTCCTGCTCGACCTAGAAATTTTATACGAGATTTTAACTATGAATTGAAAAAGAATTTAAAAATGTAACTGTTTTAATGTCAATGCTGTACCGACGCAGTGATTTATTTATCAAATTGTTTTTGCCAGTACTGCGTTTTTTATTTTAATGTATGCAGTGTTATCATTGTTTCATACACAAGATTGATGCGTTTCAGAGTTGTTCCTAATTTGGATGTACATATTTCAATATTCGTTAAGATTCCTGCGATAAAGGGATGTCTTTAAAGCTAACAGAATTAGGTAGAAGCCACTTATAGCTATGGGTGAAATAGTTAAGGTTCCCTTGTGTAGATTAGTCAATACGATAGATGTCATTTATGTTAACCTTTGAAGTAGCGCCTAAATTTGAGGAGGTACAGCTATTGTTTCTCGGTGCGTGTTTGTCAATACGCATATTCTAATCTTGACCTTAGGCGTGTGTGCAAGCATTTGTGTTGTCAAACATTGTCATCGAATTCACTCATCTCAGTTTTGTTTGCAAATTTCTCGAATTTGCTCGAAACGGTTTGTCGAAATGGCTCAGTTTGCATAAGGCCATGGCCGCCGAAATCGCGTCACCGCCTATTTCAATAGGCAATCGTGCCTTCTTAGCAACTAGCAATCATTGAATTTATTGTCAGACTGGCATTTGAAGTACATACACATATTTTATCAGCGTCGTGTTGATTTTCAGCTTGTTTTGGGTTCTTGTACGGAGTACGGCTTTGTTTAGTAATACAATAATTTGTAATCTAAATGGTTATTGATTGATTTATATTGATTTCTTACTTGTGGACTATTCATTAGCATAACATAGATTGAACGTATGTATTTACTTATCGTCTACTATGAACTTGTATATCAATTTAATTCTAAAATTATATTTACAAATTAACATGTATTTATATACAAAAGTTTTCATTAAAAACATTAATTTAAATGCAAGTAGGTACCAATAAACTAATAAGTATACTATTTCAATTTAATTATATAAACAAATATATGTGTATATAAACCAGATCTTTATTAAAAACGGTTAATTTATATAGTCCAAATAGCCTTGTAGCAGCGTTTTTATGTTGTCATTTGTAATGTTTGACTAATTTAGAAGCTGGGACGCGCCGTTATATCAGTGGTCTGTTTTAGTGACATTATCAAAAAAACAATAATGGTTTTATATTATAAACGGCACCATGTTAGGCGTAAATGTTGACTCTCATTCGCATTCATGACACACAAATTAAAATTGGAGAACAAAAGATCGTACGTCTGTTCCGTTACTTCCGCTAACGTCATCCTGCACTCCATTCAGATGCTGAATAAACAGAAAAATCCATGGCGATACTCTAGCACGAGTCAGCTGCCAGTTGGCAAGGGCTGCATCCGCTGCACAATTATCTTTATTAATTAGGTATACTTATTGAATAAAAGTGTAAAAATAAATTATGATTATGTCAGTGTGGGTTATCTTATGCAAGTGTTATCATTAGTAAGAAATGTGAATCAGTTTCCAGAAACCGTACGTGTGAAACATATCATAACACCGATGACAAGTCTAATGAATATTATAATTTCTTAAATAATTTGATGATTAATGTTTCTTCATATGTTTCTTAAGTACTTTTTTAATAACAGTTTGATTTAGGAAATACGTTTTCCTTCCCTTTACAAATGCGTCAGATGATAATGATCGCTGCGTACTTTTTTATCCAAAGATTCTTATCCTGCTATCATCGTAATTAGTAATTGTCTGTTTGTATATCGTTAGCTGATATCGTAATTACTACTTCAACCGGTATGAATATCTGTAAATCGGTTTCTTGGATTTTAAATATTCAGTAGTTTCGCTAGATAACTAAGATAATGTGCTTTTCTTGCTAAAATTGCTTTTTGATCAACTGAGTATATTTTTATTTATTTAGAGCCTTTTTATATGCTGTTGCATCCCTATAGCACTTTTAGCTTACTAGCCTACTACTAAAATACAGTAAAGATCAAATAGTCCTTATTTCCATTTTATATTTACGCACTGATCAGACCAACTAAATTACCAGTAGCATTACCTATAAAATACGTTAAAGGATTAAAGCAGATGATATAACATAAAACTTGTATTTTCCATTACTATAAAAAAGTCCTAGTTATCATTGGAAAGGAAAATAAACAACAGTGCAGATTCAAAACCTTTCCACTTGAGATTTTAATTGCGAGGCGTCTCTATTACATGGATAACGGTTTATATAACACACGCACAAACTTGGTTGTTTCCGTTTAGAAACCATCTGTTTAAATTATTAAGCAATAGCGAAGTCTGCGGTCGTGTCCTATTCACATGACACTGGTGTTCAAGGGTAACCTATTCAAAAGGCTAATCATCTTTATTGTTTATAAGACCTAATTAAAATTCGTAGTAAGTATTAATGTTTACTCTTGATGTTCTGCTGATATTCGCACATTCGTAGAATACGCGTATAGCGTAAAGTTGACTAGTATTTCTTAATCGGTTGCTTGTGACGTCAAATTATTATATCATATGCTTTGTTTTGCAATTTTCCTTGTATAGCTGTCTGGTAATTCCTTCGATGCATTAGATAATAGCAAATTTTCCTGTGAATATCCCATGGTGAGTATGTCTAACACTAAATTTGTGATGACGTCATACAATATAGGTACATAATAATATAATCTCGGTCGCGTATCCTCATAATGTAACGACGCGCTCGGTGAGAACGTTACCAACTCGTCTCATTAATAATTAACTGCCTCTACGCAATACTACGCTTGGAGATCGAGTTCTTACTGTTACGAGCCGACGCGGACAACTTCGCTTACAGACACACATATATTATATCAGAACATGTGGCAGTATATTGTAAACAGATATTTACATAATAACTATTTAGTAGCCACACGTATGACTAGTTAAGCAAATTATTCATCCGCATAATTAAATTGAAATGTAAATAAATATAATATTTTTATGTATATCGCGGTTTAATCTACATTTACCCTGACGGTTGTAAATGTAAATTATTCGCAGATTGTTGTTTGCGAATAATTTACATTTACCATGGTAAGGTGGCAACGTCCATATCATAGACTATGTATTTATAAAAAGTAAAAATAACTGTGAATAATAAATGTATACAAAATAAAGCGCAATGAAATCCATTTTATTTAAACTTTAATAATTATACTGTATATATTTTATAAACAGCGTTTAAAGGAAACATATTTTTTCCTGTTTTAAATACTGTTATCGCTAATATATCATACATTTACCTTTACAAAATCACGTTAGGTATTAAAAAATTAAGGTCAGTTGACTGTAAGCTTACGCTACGCAGTTAAATTGACAGAGCATAACGATATTACAGCATTTAGTGACATAGGGTTGCTTAAGAAAATATTATTACAACAAACTTGAAAACAAGCATAGGTATGCGATCGCTTGATGGTGAGTGGTACAAACCATATTACGGAAATTAATTACGTGTTGGCGACTGTAGGAAAACGGATTTTGATAAGGAAAGGAATGAGAGGGAACTTTCCGAAGTGCCAAAAAGCAGTAACAGTGTACCAACTTATATACGATTTCATGTAAGAGGCTAGTTCATTAATTGATTGCACGTACGGCGTATTGTTTTAGTAGTCGCGTGTCCGTTGTCAATACGCCGAGTGTTGTGGGATCAATTCCCACACGGTACAAAAATATGTGTGATCAACAAACAGTTCGCGATAAAGTATTTAAAAGGTAATAAATACCTATTGATTGCCCGACGTTTCGACCGACTTGCATCGACCGTGGTCACGGGTTGACTGATGTAAGCTCAGCGGCGCCTTCGTGAAGTGCGAGTTTCGGCAACTACCCTCACTTGGTCACTGTTATTTATATTCGCACTGGATATTTCGACACACAACACTAACGACGTCTATAACGTCGTTAGTGTTGTGTGTCGACTGGCGACCTAAGTCACTACTGCGACGTTTACATTTGCTAATGACTGGATTCCAAGATGTAGACAAACGGTATACATCCTCTCGGTTGAAATTGCCAATTTCTTAATTTCAACCGCTTCACATACTATCCTGGAGTAATAGTGACGATCGGTGGATAAAACTTGTGGTTTATGTAACTCAGTCCAGTGGATTGGTCCAGACTTCAGCAAATGCTCAGCTACATCAGACTTGTTTACTAACTGGTTCTTGACAGCTGTGATATGTTCCTTGACCCTTTCAGCGATTGTACGTTTGGTCTGTCCGATATAAGAACTACCACAACTACAATCCACCTTGTAGACGCCAGGTGTTTGAAAAGGGATAACATCCTTTGGAGTGCGTAGATAGCTTACTACTTTGGAAAACGGACTATATACAGTCTAAATGGAGTATTTCTTCAGTGCTGTTCCAACTTTGTCCGTTACTCCTTTTATATACGGCATGTATGCCGGCACTCTGCTGACCCCAGGTTGGCTATCCCTTCTCCTCGGACGGTTTATCTTCCCCTTATATTCGTTGCGCCTAAGTACCTCCTGAACATGTGTGAGCTCACTTTCTAGTTGTTCAGGGTCTCAGAGGTCATACGCTCTGTTCGTCAGTGATGCTACAACGGATTGTAATTGTCGCGGATGGAGATGCGAGTAGGCGTCAGTCAAAACGGTTCGACGTATAAAAAAGGTCCAAAATGAAATTTGTATTGAATAAAATTCTGTACAACTTTCATAATGCATAATAAATGCAAACACAATAGGAGGCAGAGAAAACGAGATATTGTCAAAATCTGATTTTTGCGACCTTTGACTTTGAATATCTAAGGATGCTCACACGTTGGCATATGTGACTTTTGAGCCAACATTTGTAATGCTAAAATAAAGGTCTATACAAAGATTCAGCTTATTCCGTTAGATTCCGAGGTTAACTGATCCCTTTTTTGGTCTAAGATGACTGTACTACAATGTTGATCTCTTCCAATCATATATGAAAATGTATAATATTAGTTTTTACGATTTGTGAGCTGTCATCATTGAGCAGTTTAAATAGAACTGTCAGCACAATACTTAGTATGGCTAATTAGCCATAGATCAGTTTATTTAATGATTTATGGGTTGACCTTCGTGAAATCCTTTCTTACCGAGTACCTTGAAGCCAAGATAAGTCGTCTTCTTTAATGTTCTTACTCGTATTTCGTGATACGGAATTGTGATGTGTCGACATTATAATAGAGCTATTTGTAACATACCGCTAAACTAAGCTCAATAAAACCTGAGTATGTTACCAGAACATCCATTCTGTCTTTTTGTTTATATCCATCGTCAGTTTCTACATAATAATAATATTCTATCACATACACACAACACCATCTAGCCCAAACTAAGCAGAGCTTGTACTATGGGTACTAGACAATGGATAAACATACACATATACTTTTTTTTTCTTTTTTTTTACGCCAGAAATATTCCCAATGAAAATGTAAATTCCCGTTTATAGAACATATGTATTTGTAGACTATGTGCTTCTGCGTTTGTTAATATAAAAGCAACAACACTTTACCCAATCTGGGCATTGAACCTGTCACGATCGAAGACTATTTTCACAAAACCAAAAGGTTTAAATATAAGCTGTATTAATTATTTATTCTCCAAGTATATCGCTTTACAAAGTGATTCTTTATTATAATTTAAATGTCGCAAAGTATCCTTTTGCTGAAGTATTAATTTTTCAAAGCATTGAAATTCAACTGCTCGTACGTATTTTATCGCGGTTTATTTAGCTTGGAACTTTTTTGTTCACTTATCTCAACGTTACAGATACTTTTCAGCAACCGTGGTTAAGGTTAAGCTAATTTAAAATATTAGAATGATTCAAGTCTTGTAAGCTCTTAATATTGTCTTTTGTTTACGCGAATGTTATTCATTGAAATTAAACTACTATATACGGATTTTATCGCGTTGTTTATTTGACACTTTATTACAAAATTTTGAAAAACTGTTACACTACTATAATACTATTAAACTTTACTAATTTTTAAGCTAATTAAATTATTGAAGCTATTAAAACTATTTATACTATTACTATACTATTATACTATTTATATTTATGTTTACACTTTCCCCGACGTTTCGGTTGCTTTTCAGCAGCCATGGTCACGGGGAGACTAAGATGGTAGTTGTCTCAATGTTCCAGTGTAGTTATTTCAAAGTACCCGAACATAATTTAATCATGGGTGTTTCTTTTTACGCATAATGAGCTCAAAGTATCATGAAGTAAGCTCTTACTTTCATAATCGTGATTTTTGGTCATGTGTTTAACTTCAAGTGTATTCTATTAAATTCAATTGGTTAAGTTTTACAATGGTTTGCTTTTCATACCATTTGCAATGATGACTGTTATGTAGTCATTAATTATATGCCTTAGTTTACTCTGTATTTGTTACGGTTAAGAAGAGTCAAAACAGCAGTCTATTGAAAGTAATTATGCAGAACTAAGTTTATTTCCAAGTCCCTCTCATACTCATCTATCATAAATATTCAAAGATGCATAGAAAACATATAATCTTCTAAGACAATGTTGTCTTAGAAGATTATATGGTTTCTAGTAGCAAGGAAGAAGTAGTTTAGTAGCAAGGAGCAATTTACAATTATTGTAAATTGCTCCTTGCTACTTGCTATGGAAAAAAGGAATCTCAGTTCAAAGTTTTGTGGTATCCATAAAAGTTGAAACATGTACCTACATAAATTACATAATGATATTGATTTCATAAAGAAGTCACTGAGACATGCGCATGCGCTAGAAACCATTGTGATTTGCTTTGATTGTGACGTACATCATCATACTGTTGTTCTATTCTTACACGAAATTTTAAGTTATAATATAAGTATAATTTGTGACACTGGGTTTAATAGAATTACATCGTTATTTAACAAAAGTAGTTCATTTAGGGGTTTTACTACTAGTTTTAGTTTTTAATCTGTATCGGTTATCTACATGATACACAGATAACCCATGAAACAAAGCCGATATAGTTCCTGACACAATATCTATATATTAATACGTGAAGCAAAAACTTTGTACCCCTTTTTACGAAAATTGCGCGGACGGAGGAGTATGAAATTTGGCACAGTTAAAGTTTAAAGGGGGAAGGAGAAGCGAATCCTAATATTTATATAAAATATGCATTAGAAATACATTAAATTAATGAAAAAACACTACACGCACACAACCATGCATTTGACACACGCAGTCGAAGCGTTATATATATCGATATATAATGACATATATGAGCAATACGTTACAGGCAAACTTTGGTCGAATTTCGACCACTAGTCGACCGCTAGTTATTATAGATAGTCCCAATATTAGTACCTATAGCAGACTTAATTTTTATATTATTAAAATCTTCATTTCATTTGTTTTATTTCGGCCAAGCCTCTGATGTGTGTCGGTTAGTGACAGCCAACCTGTCACTAACCGACACACTTGTTTAAAGGCACAATGAATAATTTCAATCAAGTTAACGTTTGTCAGCGGCATATTATATAACTCGTATAAGTTTTTGTTTATACAAAAAAGTTAACTTAGGTTTTTTGCCGCTTGACTAGTAAAGCGACAAAAAAGCGCAACTAGTAACAAGTTATATTCCAATTAAAGTTCTCAACGCTTATCAGGGTCTTACTCACGTTTAACCACACTGAGTCCCTGTTCAGTTGACGTATGGAAATTAAGGAATCGTATGTAATAAATATTCATAACGTGGGTACAGTGTTGTCAAGAACACGTTATACTTGAAAATTGTTCCTTTGTTGTGGTTTCCCGGGCCATCGATCAAGGTATATTTAAGCAAGCAAATAGTTCACAATCATTTCACTCGGGACTTAACCCTTTAGGTCAATGAGCGTTTGCAGCCCTAGGCTTCGCATGCCAACGTTTATTATAAGTTCATTCACTTGTAGAACCTCTAAACTTTTCGGTCATATCAACCTTATGACCTCTCGACACTCACCGCTACCGAAGAGCAAGGTTATATATTTTGTCCTTGCAATTCAGATTATATATTAGTATTTTTCAAACAATATAATGAATTAACAGTTATACTTACAGTTATTATATAGATTTCGTAATATCAATGTGGAATTTTCTTTTCTCGGACATTTACATAAATTAGATGACAAATATTAGCACAGTTGTACCCAGTATCGCTTATGTTGCATTTTCAATTTGACTAATTACATACGAGTACAATTTCAATTCGTTCCAAAATTCTGTCATCTGCCAAATTGTCTGATGATTAACGAATTGCTTTTTAAAAGATCCGTTACATTAAACTATGTTGACAAGGCTTTAGTAACACTAGATTTTTACATGTCAAGATGTAGTTATTCTTTAGTTCTTCAATATTTTAACTATTGTTAAGCGTTATTGTGTGACAAAACTAATAAAATTTCGGAATCTTAACACAGACCGATACTGGTTTTTGAACTCGTTCTACCGATAAACCTCATTATCCAAATTAAAATCCTTTAGCTGTGGTAGGTTGTCACAAAATCTGGCTCAACAAATTTACAGTTATAAACAAGTTATTTCATATCCATCATAAATTTAATTAATTTGTTTTGTGTCGTTTGTCCAAAAATTATATTTATTTACAAAAAAGCAAAGTGCGTGTGGTTTGGTAGTATGTTATCCATTATGTTGATCGTGATGATCAAGTGGATGGCATTGTACTCGTCTATAAATTAGCGCAAAGCAATTTTCATATGACGACAACATCGACGCTCATGGTCTAAGAAGGCCGATGACCGCCATACTGAACGTTTACTTCGACGCTGGGCATCTAGCATAAAATTATTGACCGCAGACTTTGGGCCACGGTAGAGACTCCATTAAGTCTAGCTCGGAGAGAACAATGACTGTTTTAAAAAAAAGTTTAATAGAATGTATTCAACATTTAATTGAACGGAAAGTTAGGAAGTCCTTTTGGTTTGTATGTCAGAGATCAAATTGACACAATCCGTTTGTAATATAAAGTTATAAAATAATAATATATTAGTTATTCCATATAACTATGTCATTTTTAATTTTATTAGTATTTGGCTCTAATTTTGATTGTGTAGAACAGACAGTAGAAAACATAGTTTGCGATCACCAATGACTACCAGCCCCTTAAATAAATTAGTATTTCTATTATTCAAAAATATATGTAATGGTTTCAGGCGTTATCATTTCTAACTATGAAAGTTAAGACTAACATTTAATTAGGTGAACTTTTAATGGTAGGTAGAAGCACAGATTAAGGTATCAGTATGTTTAGACTTTTTAGTTTTAGTTTAGTAAATATCAAATAAACATACCGTTACATATGTTTTCGTATGCTAAATGCCTCTAGTGAACGGACTTGGAGTTTATTTAGAACTCATAACAATTACTGTTACATTGCTAATACGAAGACTTGGCTTTATTTTAACAAACATTGTATTTGGTGGGATATACATTTGCTTAAATAAACTGTTATCATTATCACAGTAAATAGGGGTTTGTATGTTAAACGAATGTAACATTACATGGTTACACATATACAGGTTTAAACATAATAATATGTATGTTGATGCTTTTAGACACATTATACTTTAAATATCTAGGATATAAAAGTAATAGAGTCGTGTCCAATCAACGATGAAGTTACGAATGGAAAGAAAAAGGTTTTTTAAGATACGAAAAAGCGAATTACAGTTTTTCTTACTAACGGCAAAAGTAGTACGTTTTTATGAGTAAGTGCGTGAAAAAAATATAACTCAATTGAAAACTGTTTGCCTCCGAGTAACTACGAAGGTCTTGAACTGCCAGGAAAACTAACAAACGTTAACGAAATAATAGTAGTCAATTTAGCGGTGAAGCAATGAAAACGATTAAGTGAACAAAAAAAAAGCTGTCAAAATTTGAACTTTGTTACCTTCCTGATTACTTCAGTTTTGAATTGTATATTCAAATGTTCTATTACTTGTTTACGTTTGTAAGTTTTGTTATTAATGAATGATATCTGGTATTATCGTGTATATATATATCTTTATTAGCGTAGTTGATGTTTAGTTTGTAATGTGACGCACATTGGAGTAACGTCGTACATTGGCACCAAGTCGACCGAGGACTCCGCCCCGACTCGGTCAACCCGATGGCGCGTGTCGCCGCCTCGTTTGTCCTCTACCTTGAAATTTTATTGATCACAGCTAAAAATAAGAAAACGACCCGCTACAAATATATGTTTTTATAATAAACCCACTTTGTCCAAGTCGTCAATGAATCTACGTCACTACGATAGGCCGTCCTTTAAACTTTGCTGGTATTAAACCAGTTTAGCTTGCGCTGCAGGGAATTCATATTAAAACGAGCAATCTACACGAATTTGCAGAATATCAATAAAGGCATTCTTTAGGAACTTCTTTTACCTTTTATTGTAGTCGTGGTGGTAACATACAAAGTATTTAAAAATTACCTACACGAAATATGCAAAAGACTACTAATTAATTAAAATATAGTAAACATTAAGTGACTATCATGATAATAATTGAATTAGGACACCAAATACCAAAAAACTTAACACATGTCTGTTTTATTTTAGCTGCGTAAACTTGCTAAGAGGTTCCACTTATTTCATGTGGTTAATAATTGACCTCGAGTGGGCCTAGGTCAACGATTTGGTTTAGCGTTATGATAATTTCGACGGTGTGTCTTTACGTGTCTTTCAATGCACAGACGTTCAATTCAAATACTTAGCAATCATCCGTTCATTGACTTACCGCACCGAAGCTAACCTAACATAACCTGATCATTTATTGTCTGGGTATATACGCCTCATTAAATTTACCGGATATTTAGGAAAATATATTCCAGACAGTATCTTTAAATAAACATGACTGATATACAAGTGGCTCTTCCTTCATACTGCGCAGTTTGTATAGATAAGCGGTCAGTAAAGGAAACTGGGGTTCTTGCAGTCGAATGATTGCAGTCAGCGACCTGTCCGAGTGAAATTAACGACGTCCATAATCTATTTATACCAAGCACAGACCTACTTGTTCGGTTGATAAGCGTTATAAACTTAAATTAATATAATTTTAAATTCTGACGACTTGGTTGTTATATCAGTTAATATTTAGGTTACACGTACCTACTGTGTAACCGATAATAATGCTTACGTTTGAACTTGAAACAATTGATCGAAATGTCAAAGCTATTTTTATTTTATTTTATTATTCAATGGAAAACTTACAGCTATACGATACAAGTAATGAAAAAGAAAATGAACAACACAAATAAGGCCAATGAAAAGTTTTCACAAACATATGTATTATTATATGTATTTATACAAGGTAGATGGCAGTTCATTCAAGGGTGGATCACCCTTAGAAGAATAACCTACAATGCAGATGCTCGTTCTCATGCTTATAATGTATGTAAATACATTAAAAATTATATATGTATCTGTATTATAAAGCGAGAAAAAACATGAAGCTCTGTTACAACTCTGACGATAATAATAGTTACAGCAATTATAATTAATTTGCATAGTAATTAGTATGCAACAAAAAGTGTGCAAATGTATATTAAAATGAATAAAATGTTATATTTTTGACTGACCCTGGGGCTTTTTCGAAACGAAATAAATAGTTTAGACAAGGGTACAGGATCAATTAATTACAAAATTAACACTGAATGTACAGCAATCAACACTTCTACAAAACGTATTATTATATTAAATAATTAAGATATGTTCAATAATTATTAGCTAGGGATGTGACGATAATAAGTTAACTGAATACCGAAAATGTATCGGTCGATATTCTCACGTAGACGTTATCAGTAACAAGTCTCTAATTGTTGCGGTTGCGTAAACATATTTCGGCTTCTTCAAATTATATTTTTAATAAGGCATTTTGTTATAAAGGTATCCGCAATATATTAAACATTATTGCTTACTACTATACAGATACCACACATTTTGCTGTTCCAGCGACAACGTACCTATTAATTATGACCGAATATTCGGTCGAATATCGTATAATCGTTTGGCTCAAGTCTCGTCACTAATCATTACTAGCCGTCCTTGGATTTCAAACGTCAATGTAGTCTCATTTATCTTTGACGAGTTTCAAAAGCATTGTACGATAATAGCAAGAACCTACACGTTACGTAGGTGGAAATTTGAAGGTAATACTGAATGTATCTCTAAATACTGTTTTGTCTATTTTAATGCCATTGTATCAACAAACAAATAATAACATTTATCTACGATAATCTTTGATTAAATAGATATTAATAAGTAATGTTCTTTCCATTTAAAATTTCAATTTGTTAAACTTATAATAGAAGAAATGTTATACCTATGTACTAGATGAAATTAACAATTAACTGTCACAGAGTAACAGATATAAATACTACGTGACTTTTGTCAGGTTCCGAAGCAAGGATTCAGGCCTTACGAAAATATCGCGTGTGAAAAATTCACAACCACTCTCTGACTCATTAGAAAATTATAAGTATAATTAAAACGTAAATAAGAAGACTAAGTTTAAATCTTTGTTTACTATTGATAGTTTGTTATTATGTATCGTGTCAACCGACGAAGTAATATTGCAAATGTAACGTCTTGTTGACAAAGATGATACAAAATCAGTGGTATCATTACATGCGCGTCTCGTATGAGGCAGTACATAAATGAACCACGTATTGACGACAAAGTTGGACGTGCCCCGAAAACGTTATTTTTCCGGTTTATCGCAAACTAGTTTCATCTTGTTCAAACGACCGTTACTTCAATAGTCCTTATTAGCGCCAACGCTAGCTGTGTGATGTTTTTAAACCTTTTACAAGGCATTTGTAAAGTATATTTTATACTACATTTTCTGTAATATTGTGTTAATCTTTATATGGGCCATCTGTTAGCAGTATTAGTCTACATTTATTAGTAGGAAACACGTCATTGTTATTTATTTACTAAGTTATGTTTTCATATGAATTTATTGCGACACACATAGCGTTCGCTTTAAATCATTTGTCTTAGTCAATTATTGGTAGCTGTTAGTCATTACACTCATTACTCTATACATATATTTTGTGAATTCAGCAAAGGTTATGTGATAAGCTTATTCATACTCGTACGGCTGTTTGCCGTGGGCCATTCATTCAGCGAAGTTAGTGAGTGAGTACGCAAGCTCCTTGACCTACTTGCATACTTGCAGTTGCGTGACAGTGGTCAGCAGCTGATGATGTACAACTTTCACCAAAACATTGTACCGCGATGTTATCGTCTCTGTGGCGTTGTTGTTAGTTTGTGACCCACTAACAGATCGTCACTACTGCTTTGAATACGTACAACGGATAAAATATTTTGATTGTTGATAAAACAATGAAAATAAAAAATACATTAAAATTGATAACCGTATTTTTTTATTTAAATTGTTGTGATTACGTTTTATGTTATTCCTTATTTATTTTGCTTACGAAACGATTTTTATGTTATGAGCGTTACAAAAACAAAAAGTTGTGTTGAAAGTTTCAAACTGGTTGTGATGTAACAGGTTCTTTGGTACAATTTGGCCAAAAGATATTTCTTAACAACATAACCGCGCGATATAATGCCATATTTAATGGATTCTAAATCTATATTGAGTTTAAATTATTACATTATAATTCCGTTAAACTCTTATTAATTCTTCAATAATTCGATAATATTCGACTGATTTCACTTTTATTGTGACCACGCAAGTTGCTTTATTATTGTCGTATAGTTATAGTTTAACTTAGGTACGATTGCAATATTTCATACACACACATGTGTATATATATATATTTGATTGTAATTATTGCCCATATATATACTTACTGTCAAGGTCTTTGGACCTTAACATAGGTAACTGAAATTAAAGTTCCGGTAATACTCATCGGTTGCCCTGGCCCACTGACCGCGATTGCGAGAGAACAACAGAAGTAGGCGTTTACGTTTATTATAGCCAGCAGAGAGACGCGACGTGGACTGCCACTTATTCTATTTATACAGTTCTCTTATAACGGATATTACACTAGCCATGTATCAAGTAAATCTGTATGACATGACTAGATGAACCGTTTCGATGGGGACCGCCTTCAGCTCGCTTTGTCCATTGTCGCGTTAGTGGTGCATTCGCACGTAACATAAACACACTTAGCTAAATACAACACTAATGAATAGACATAGTTATCGTTAATCTCGTTTAATGAGCCGATTGAGTAATGATAAACAAATGTAATTTAAAACATTTATCACTTTGTCTTTTAAATTATTTTTGCCAAGGATAGGAGTTAATTTGATGTTTTCATTCTTCTAGTCTTATTTATATTCACACGATTACCTTAAATATGTAACCGTATTCTCGTGCGTGTAAAAAATGTCGAATTACGAGCGAATCAGTTCCGATTTGCATATTCCAAACCACACACCCACAAGAAATAGTATAATGATTTCAAACATCGTAGTCGGCCGTCCTACTTTTATAAAAGTAGGTAATCACCACAAAGCTAAAATCACTAAACGATGTTATTTTGATAAAACCGTAGATACTAGACAGTTCATAAATATGGATATCATGTGGAGTGCTTTACGGGGCTTGTAAATTATGTTGTGATCTGTTTATTTACTTAGACGTTTTAAGAACATCTATAATAATTAACCTTACACTGTTAGATACGCCATATGAAGACTTTCCAGGAATGTGCGGTCGGAGCAATGTGGCCTCTATTATCCGGTCTGCAGTCCGGTTCAAGTTCTAAGAGTACGTTTACTGATTCTGTTTTTCTCAAAGAAAACCCACACTGTTTACGGCGTCACTAGACATGCCGATTTTATGAGGTTTTAAAATAAAAGAACGTAGTTTTAGAGTATTCTGGCCGCACGGTCCAATTCAACTATCGCGTACGATACCGTTCGTCGAGTCGATGCGCGTTTGACATCGAAGGTTATCGTCGGTGTCAGCGACCAGGCGCCGCGCCCACACGCGCTTCTGTATACAAACAACAGCTCAGCACACAGACACACGTTCACACATCGTCTTACATACATAACTATATATACGTGTTGGGTATCGAACACCAACTCCGCGTTGCACGGAGCGACAGGCTTGACAGACTGCGCTTATGCCGTATCCTTCATGCGCACATGCGCTCGATAGTGAAGTTCATTACAGATTATTGATCCGAATAAAAATAACTTTGGTTTGTTTATCAACATAAATAATGGACGCGTGTGTGTACAAACACAGCTACCTATAAGACATATCTATGCCAAATATGTAGTACTCGCTGATAATTAAAATTAATTAGTACGCTTAAGTAAATCTGCAATTACATACTTTAATAAAGTTTATGTCCTATTTTCGCGTAATTTATCATAGACGCTTCTATTGTGTGTATAGTTCCTATGTCACGTACGCTCATATTACGCGTTATAAAATGGTTGTGCTGGTTCAGCCTAAATACTGATGACTCACTGCCATATACATTACACAAAGGAGAGTACGAAGTCTTTATCAAAATCTTTAATGAAGTAAATTGTGTCCCTATAAATGTATAAATAATCGTAAGGCGAACATTGAAAGATTATTTTTAACATAAGTACGTTGTTCTTGCACAGCGGAGTCAGGGTAGGGCAACGGCCGTCCTTCCTTCCGCTACCGCCCGGCCTCCCTCACTTGCAATTAACGTCTCGGAATGTAACAATACCTATCCTTACGCGATACTCATTTATTTCACCATTAACGATTTCACTGAAACCAATATTTATTATAATTACGAAATTGTAATTACTGGATCGTTAATGAATGCCTGCCTTCTCGGAAAATAGCTTTTATCCGACAACATAGGCTACTGATAATAATAAAACAAAAAATAAATAACACAAGCACCTTTCTCGTGTTTATTTTTCATTGTAAAATTGTTAGAAACCACATCTATAATAATGCCACATGGGAATTTTATTTATAACTGTACGTAAACACCACGCGGATACATCAGCTGATCCAAGTAAACAAAGCGGAAGGGACTTTCTCGATAGCGCTACCATTAGGACAACTTCTAATTTATCCAGCCTAGTGATACTAAAAACGTATTACAATGTCTCTACATAGTAGTTTTTACTAATTTTCTAGTTATTAAGCTTTAATTGTTTAGAAAAATGAGAATAGGCCGGTCGATTGGAGTGTCCCGTTAACGAACGCGCGCTACCTACGTAGCGCGTATAAAGCGTAGGTTGCCCCACCATCGCGCCATTAGTACAGCGCCCGCGCGCGCGATAGCACGTATCTCTACTCCAGCTCCGCGCTCGCTATCTCGACTCTATGTGTACACAAGCCAGTCAGGAAACATGCATTTTTGTATTCAATTGCACGATTGGTTTTATGAAGAGACCCTCGCGTCGGTGGACTCTGCCAGCGCTGCAGCACGCCGGCGCAAGCCGCGTGATCGACGCCGCCCCCCGTCCGCGCCGCCGACGCCGTCGACGCCGCAGAGAATCTCTACCGACGAACTAGTGGAAGCTCTCCGACCGCATCTTCTATCACCAAAGCGCATGTGGACTTTGGGGTATCCTCTGGAAATTGAACCGACGTCGTCGAAAGCTGTGGTGTATATCAATCCACCGCCTCGACCGAGACCTCTACCTGCTACTACGTGGGACGTGAACGCTCCGGTCTTTGTGCCCGGCTCTCAGAGCGACAGCGGGCGCGGGTCGCTGGGTTCGACTCCGCGCTCCGACAGTGATGAAGAAGCGGATACAGTGGAACATTTGTGTGTACGTTGTGATAAGATGTTTCGAATGACTCGCGAAGGTGAATATCTTAAAGATGAACCGTGTATCTATCATTGGGGACGTGTGAGTGGGGATTGCCGTTACACATGCTGTAAGTCACCATTGGGTTCCAGAGGATGCAGTACGGCTCGTTTTCATGTTTGGAGCGGTACTCGCCCGGGCATGAACGGGCCACTCGAAGGTTACGTGCGTGCTCGCTCTCCTCGCGGTGGTGTATACGCCATCGACACTGAGATGTGCTACACAACAAATGGATTGGAATTAGCTAGTATCGCGGTCATTGCTGCCGATGGCCGACTTGTATACAAATCGTTAGTGAAACCGAGTTCACCTGTAGTTGACCACAACACCCGATTCTCGGGCATCAGGCCGCGCGACTTGGCGCGCGCGACTAAGACGCTACGAGATGTACAAAATGATATTCTCGGATTCGTGGGTACTGACACGATCCTGATTGGACATGCTTTGGACAACGACCTAAGGGCCCTCAAATTATTACATGGCGCAGTGGTGGACACTTGCGCGTTGTACCCTCACGCGCGAGGTTTCCCTATGCGACGATCATTACGTGCTCTCTCGGAGGAGTTACTGGGACGCAGCGTGCAGCGCGGCAGCGCTGGACACTCGCCGCTGGAAGACGCTAGAGCCGCTATGGACCTGGTACTTCTGAAAATGCACAACGAGCGTGCGAACCGTGCTCGGATTTCGAACCAGCTCCCCATGCTGCAGCCCTATGATCCGCTAATTAGTGCCGCCTAAATATTGAATTAGTTTTAAGTTGACGACTGTTCTATGGACATGAATTATGATGGACTGATAATTGAGTGACAAATTCGTCACGTTGACGGGGTGCGCGTACTGTAACAGTATGTGCCTTCGAATTGCAATGGCAATAAACGTGATATTTTTCTTTAAAACTTTGTTTACTTTATCCTCTTCCTATAAACAACAAATGGGTATGTACACTATAACATAATAACAAACATCACACACGAAACACATTCAAATTTCTAAAAGTTGAGCATAATATTAATTGTGACACCGTTTTGTATTCAACATAAATATAATTGACCCGTTAGATTAAACTGTGGTGTTATTTAGTGTGTCACTGTAGGTGAGCCATAAAACTTTCACTATGTTAGGTTTCTCTACTACGTAACAAGTTGTTGGCGGCATAGCCATGCAACGCTTTAGCTTATCATTATCACAATACATAATACACTATATTTGTTTATCAACTTAGTATTCACGCAGTCTAAACGTAATATTAATTGCTACGTAACTTGAGCCTTTGCGAGCTAAATTATTTTCTGACGTAAGGAATTCCCGTATTGCGAGATAACTTCGAGTCACTACATAATATGATTCACTAACAATAAACGGATGTTGAGGAAGGAAAATAACACGTGCTTTTCCCAATACACAGGCAAATGTACTTGAATATTTATGAGAACATATTAATCAACATTTATATTATAATATGGGTGATGTAATGGTTTAATGACTAAGTCTTTCCAGCTGAATGCACGAATTTTGTTTTTCTGAGACACTGAGTCATCATTGCATGGTTGCTCATGTGTTGGGTTTCCTGGTAAAGGATTCTTTAGCTCGCACCACCTATATGATGCATAGGGAAAGTATTCTAACGATTTCGTATACTGCACCAAAAATTACATGTTTTATAAATGTATTATGGTCGAGTTTAGTTAAAGAGCGCTCATTTAATTAGATATAATTTACAATAGAGTGGCCGTGCACTCCAAGTCAGTTTACATAATTGTCTTACATAAACAGAATGATGAAACTAGTAAAATATATATATATAATGACTTCCACTGACTATAACCAAGCTTTGAGAAATCATTGAAATAAATTTAAAGTTTAAAGAATATTTAAATTTAATTTAAATATTATAAATGTATTATATAATTATAGTTGTATATTCTAGAGTAGACAAACAACAGTTAACAGTGATCATATTTAAAGTTTGTGTCTCGAAATAAAATTTGGATTTGGATTCAATATAAAATTATTAAAACATCCAAACATACATCAATAACATCATCTTAACCGATATTAGTTACAGGTGTCATATCTAACTTGACGTAACGTAGAGCTGAAAATAGTGAAAATACGTTCTGAACTTTAAGAAGGTTCTAATCATAATGGCAGTACTTATTCAATTATAATTATGTAAGATAAAGTAACATGTGTTATGTAGAGTGTTGTACCTATACCTTCGGGTAGAGTTATTTTCACTCAGAAACTTTAAATTCTTTTAAACTGTACTGTTATTTCGCGTTAGGCATAAAGATATATAAATATTGACCAAACTTTCTGTTGCATGTTATATGACTATTTTATTGAGCACTGTTTAGATCATCGCACTAAATATTTAAAACATAATGTAAAATATATAAGACCGTATATCGGCTAAGAAGGAGCAACGCCCTCACGCCCGGTCGTCTATATGCGCGTTTTGTTTACGTACCGTTTTGCCGAAATTATGTTTATATTCACATAAAGAGTGATATATTATCAAAATCAAATATACCAGAACTGTATGTAGATTCGGACTAATTATAAATACACATATACCTAATCTAATAGGGCCACCTAATCACTATGATTAAGGACAAATTGTTACTTTTACGATTTCCTTAACTGATATAATTATATCATACCGTAGTTTTAAAAGGCGTTTACGCTGCTGTTATCTAATCGAAATTTCAAAGTAGAACTCGTAACAAAGTTGGTCTAGACCATTTTCTATCGCCGGCGATCTAAGATATTAACAAGATGACTTCAGATATATATTTAAAAACAACAACAGCATGACTTGTTATTCATGATAATATCGTTTATGATGTGACCGTTAATATCAACAAAACAGTGACGCGTAGATTATCGGTGAGAGAGGCATACATTTCCACGAAAGAGAGCAGCCGACTGCGGCCACATCAGCAGCGCGGGTCGAATGTAAGCGCCCAAAATAGATTAGTAGAAACGTAAGTATTGTACAGTGCTGATAATATACGATACTGATATCATATCAGTACAATCAGATGATTCGACGCTATGTCTGTGTCTTTTAGTTGGCGTTTGTGTTTAGCGTCCGAATCGTGCCTGCTGATTGTTACGCTCGCACTATCCCACATTTTTGTACGAAATCACAATAAGTACATACGTGATTACTACTGAAATCTAACAAATCAAGTATATTATAAATGTTGGTATTTAGTTTATGTATTTGTGTGCAAAGCTATTTCAGATTATTGGCGATTCGTAGATCATCCTAACCTTCAGTTTTAAATACGTATTTTGTTATGAGTCAAATCGAATCGTATTGTAGTGTATGTGTTTTTGCTCGCTCAACTGCTTAGTTTTTGTTGTGAACAATTATTAGAATACAGTGGGTTAATGATGTATGTAATGGTGACTTATCTGCGAGCGCTTAAGAGTACATCGTCTTGGCCTCCATGGCGCCGTCCGACTCGCCTCCGCGTCAATAGGCACCTCTTTCACAATAATACTTGCACAAAATGAGGCGTTGTTTCGTCACCGACTACACTCCGACACGCCTACGTGGACCACACCATGCAATACTTTATTTGTACCCGCTTTGTATCAGGCGAGCATTTAAAACTATACCTTATATCGTTATACAAGATGTTTTTTACATTTTTGTAATATCCATTGTCACTGAACCCAAGGAGTCAATAAAACAATGAATCATATTCAAGTAATGAACAGTAATCAATAGGTAGTATGTAATTAAGATACATTTAGGCACTACAGACTGGTTAGTGCCGCCTAATGAATAGAGAAAGCACTCTACCCATTTAGCGGCATTACGTAGTGGTAATTAATGGCTTGTATGTAGACATTGTGTACATAAGTACCATCTACTGCCTATATAAAGAATCGCGATGGTGGCTGGCCTCAACCAGACTGACAATGCCATTGGACCTTGAATTTGGTACAAGTATTACTGACACAGACGAGTTTTTGTCTCGGATAAGAATCGCTGGGCTCATTATGTATGTATGAACCAACAGTCATGATTATTTTAAATAAACACGAAAATATATGTGTATGTTACAATAATACATGATGACTATTGTATATATTTATTTTTTATTCGTGCACAGCAACACATCGACTTCCTAGTTCTCGAAGAGGCCATTGAACGAAAAGAATTAAACGCGTTCATTTTTGACGAATACTAAAATTAATAACGTCTATTCGTTTCAATTAATTCTATCATTACGGATCTTCAGAATATCTTTTAATTACTAGGATGTTGTTACACGGAACATCGTGACATGAATTATTTAAACGTGATACAAGGATATGCATCGGTGTTTCACTGCATCTGTTGGGTGTTGAACAACGGATTAACATTCAAACTACCTCGAGCCGCTACACTACTACACTATAAACTAGTACGAGTGTTTGACTGTTACATATTACTGTAATTCGGTCGCAGGTCGCAACCTACCTGCCATTCAATACATAATACGATTTTCCAATTACAGCCAGAATGTTTCTACGAAACATTTCCTGAGTTGACAATATTATTCTTATACGTTCCAAGGCTATTTAGTTAATGGTAGTAAGAATTATCTAAAAATATTGTAAGCATTCTAGCGATTTTGTATTGTAACGTTAACCATGAAATTGTTAGGTTGCTGTTTAATGGCGCGGTAGGAAACTGAAGTTGTTACCGCCTGAAATCATGAGACCTTGATACAGTGACTCAGTTTCGATATCAAAAGTGGTCCGTTGACCTTTTACCGGTTCGCTTATTGTTGCATGTAATATACTTTACCTACTTTAGACGGTTGTAATTACAATCTTGTGCATTTATCGTTGATTGTGTGCTTGAGAACCTAGACGAGTCCTCAATGGAACAGATAAAGCTTAAAACATATACAACTAGGGTCACATTATTATTTAGAATAAAAATAAATAAATAAATAATTAATGGTTTATAATTAGTCGAAACCAACTTAGTTAAACCAGAATCATTATTGCGTCCATTTATGTAGCGATATTCATCTAACCGCATTACCTTCAAGTTTTTATGTACAATAAGTATGCAATATGATGAATCTATACTAATATTATAAAGCTGAAGAGTTTGTTTGTTTGTTTGAACGCGCTAATCTCAGGAACTATATAACAGGTTCGATTTGAAAAATTATTTTTGTGTTAGATAGCCTATTTACCGAGGAAGGTTATAGGCTACATAACATCACGCTACGACCCACGGGGGCGGCGCAGTAATCATAAACGCGGGTGAAACCGCGGGCACATCTAGTATTATATTATAAACCAGCTACTAGAAATGTACAGCTGCATACATCGTTCTATTGTTGTCCAGTGATATTGAATTACTTATTCCAAGGAGTATAAGATCTGTTAAAGAGAGAAACTCGAGAGATAGCGCCTACACATTCAATGTCAATAAAGTTTCTTTCATAAATATGATTTAATATTTAACATGACTGCCGTTAAAAATTATATTAGAAATCTGGCTTCTACAATAAATGGCAAAAACTGTGTGCACAATAATTATATAAATTATTTTTACATTAACTTTATAATTATGTCCCACATCATATAAGTGTGAATAACAAAAAAAGTAATAAAGGATTAACATAAACTTACATGAGGCATAACTGGATAACAAAGTCACGATCCCTTTTCAATATATGTATAAATATTTAACAACTAGATGTTCCCGCGGTTTCACCCGCGTTTATCGTTACTGCGCCGCCCCCGTGGGTCGTAGCGTGATGTTATGATAGCCTATAGCCTTCCTCGATAAATAGGCTATCCAACACTATAAGAATTCAATTCAAACCAGTAGTTCCTGAGATTAGCGCGTTTAGACAAACAAACTCTTCAGCTTTATAATATTAGTATAGATAGCTGACCCACGCAACTTCGTCTGCGTCACATAAGAGAGGTCGTAGGCACCTATAATACAATCTCAAAGGAGCTGAAATCCACGAACCACGTAAGAACCATTGAACAAAATTTTATAAATATACCTACAGTGCTAATTTAAAATCACGCAGAATAAACCAGGAGAAACATCGTTTGTATGTCTGTAATGGGTAATTATTTTGCTGTGATGTTATTTTAAAACTGCGACATCTCCTAAGATATTCATTGAAATCAAATGATGTAAAGGGCAATTTTGTTTTAAATTAAATACTTGTGATGAATAACGTATTTACTTGGATAAGGATTAATATCATGTTTATAAAAATACCTTCACAAATAATGCATTATTTTAGAACAAATTTGGTTAGCATAAAAAAGGTTATAGTGAGCCAACCTTAAAAGATAGACATATGCTGTCGCGGACTTTTTTTAGAACTTTTAAAGGGGAACAATTCTCTCATACATGATTTGCGAAACTTTAACTATATACGCAGCGGAAGCTCTCAAAAGGGAAAAAAACCTCAGATTTTGAAACATTCTTCATTGGTGCTCCGCTCCTATTGAACTTAGCGTGATGATATAAAGCCTATAGCCTTCCTCGATAAATGGGCTATCTAACACTGAAAGAATTTTCAAATCGGACCAGTAGTTCCTGAGATTAGCGCGTTCAAGTAAACAAACAAACAAACAAACTCTTCAGCTTTATAATATTAGTATAGATAATAGACTGTCGCTTATTTATTATATTACCGTATCACATAGGTACTGTACTGCGCAAACAGATTTGCCTTTCCGTAACAATGTATGTATTAGATTATAAACAAATAGCATTTTAAATAAATATGCTATATCTACTACACTTTACTAGTAATCTCTTATTGTAAATGGAATACATTTTACTGCTTTCTATAACAAAGGAATTTGAAACGCTGTATAAAATAAAGTCTACAGTATTTTGGGGGTGACTTCAACACGCTCACAAAGGTCAAGCTCAGTGTCTATGACCTTTTATTGATTTTAATTTTCTGGGAATTTGATGTGGCAGACGTGCGGAACATAATGGCACTCGTCTCTTTTAATAACAGATAGGTATTGTATTCAGATGGCTCCGTGATACTGTGGGACGTGAGGGATCTAAATCAGAAGGAACACAAAACGTTGCGTGTGAACATCGAGTTCGACCACGCGTCGCACGTGGCCTGGAGTCCAGACTCAAAGGCGTTTATTGTCCACACCGTACGTGAGAATCACGTCGTAGTCTACAAGATAGAGAAGAAAAAGGACGGCATCATAGCATCGGCGGCGCCCGTCATCACGTTTGACAAGGTTAGTGAGACCGTCTCTTTCATCGGCAGTCGTCGCTCTTTACCTGAAACGAGACTTCCCCGCATATTTGTAATACAAATTCAAACGATGAGCAAGTATACAAATTTTGTATACTTGCTCATCGTTTGAATTTTTAACGACATTGTTAATGCGCCAAAGTGCATTGTCTGCTTAAATATTTTAATCACCTATATAAATGTATGATCGGGCCGTATACGCTGTACTTACTGTGTTATGTTCGCTGCTTACTAAATATTTGCGTTTTAAATGCATTATTTCATTATGTTCTGCTCTTAATATTTGGTTGGCATCATAATATTAATATGTAACATGGTATATCGTTTATGCAACAGTTTTCTCGGCATACTTTTACTGGTAGTTTCACTAAATATAATAGTCTATTATTGCTCAGTTTATTGTTGTCGAAACACGCAACTTATATGTTACTATTAGTTATGTTATGTAAGAGTCGTTTGTTGTTATCTGTCGTTACCTCGGCCGCAAATGCATCGTACAATCTCACGACACGCGCCCGGTCCGGCGGCGGCGGCGGCGGCGGCGGCGGGCGGCGACACATAGGGCGTACATTGTACCACTGTGTGTGTACGTGGACTATCTGCTCAAATATACAATGCATTAATACTCAAGAAAGTAGGTCATTAGGTTATGTATCTATTCATGTCATAATAGTTACATAAAAAGCAGTTATCTCTGTGAAACCATTGTTTTAATGATTAAGTGTGTAGATTAAGTTTAGGTATCAAATGTTAAGCGCTAACGATTATAATATGATTTGAGTACTATCATAAAATAATTTGAGATGGTCGCGAATAAATGTGACCTTAATCCATAATGTGTAATCTAATCTACGGAAGTTTGTTTTGAGATCTAACAGATAAGTATGTAGAGCAAATATTTTGAATGTGTCTGTCTCGTTTTATTATTTTTGTTTATTGTCGTAATCGTGTGTCGCCGTTTTGTTCGCCCTCTAGACTCGAGCACACTCGGCGTGGCGCGTTTGTTTGCAAAACATCCCCAATGTCACATTTACGAGTATTTTGACCGAATTGTAAGAGAGCAATAGTCACACTTGTTTTGACGCAATTTTGTGGAATAAACATTAAGCATGGCGTAGCTGAAAATAGGTGGGCGTCATAGTGTATACGCATGCATGGAGCAACGCCCGCAACTGTTGAAAATTCAAATTAAAGTTCAATATACATGTATGCTGGCCGAGGAATGTTTGCCGGCGATCACTACACTTATTCTACAATGACCATTGATCCTACACGCCTTTTTACGGATTCTCTTTGTTTATCATCTTTGTATACAACATACATACATTAAAATTTCATCATTCAGACGCATCATATATTCAAGCTAATTTATCACCATATATTGAATTTAGATTTGGGGCAGTCTTTGGGGACTGCCGATAGAAGTGAAAACTTTAATCCTTGATCATAAACACTACAAAAGGGGCGGGTCGGATGCTAGTTCCTGTCTCCTGATACTCTCTTAGGGGTTTATTTTTTGCGTGGGACGCACCATTTCTGAGATATTGTTAATATTCTAAAATAATTCAAAAATGGAAAGCGTGGAAGCGTGACGATGACGCGAGTTCTATGATTTTTGTTCAACCAAGAAGTGCTCAATGCGCCTAAAGAAGTTTTCACTTCAATAACCCATTTAAAAAATCCCCGATAAACAATATACAAAGTATTTCTTATCTATTTTTAACTAAGAAAATACCACAGTCATCGCGAATTACGAGTATTAAGGTAAGCGAAACTGAAATCTCTTAAAATGACAAATGGGCTTAACTTGTGTCAGCAACACGGCACGCACATGTAAAGCACTGAGAGGTCAATCTAGACTCTCGAGGATTGGATATCTAGGTCACGAACATGAGGCGCAGGCAACAGCCTACTCCGAGTCATGTGTTGGGGGATTGTACAACTATCTGGCATTAATCCTGAATTTTCTAACAAATATTATCATTTAATATCGGAATTGTCAATGCACACTTACTAGCCGACAACATAATTGTAGTAGTTGCGTTTTGTAGCGTGAGCTAAGCCAATGAGTCATTCTGACGTTACGATATTATATCGTGCAATATGACGTATGTTGACATTGTGTTTGGTTCTGTCTGATTAGGTCAGTGCCGAAAATATTGTACGTCACAACTTGTAGATCTATAAAGTTTTATCTGTGGGAATTTGTTTTATTTTTGGCGGCACACGCTGTGTTGTTCGTCATCAGTAGTACTTTGAATAAAATTTGCGGTGATGAGGATGTAGTTATTTTATTTTTGTAACACGTACGCTACTTAGTTATTAAGAAAAATCACGAAATAGGAAATTATTGGGCTTGGGTTATGACTTATGACCCAAGCTCAATGATTTCCTATTTACCAAACTGGAGCAGTAGTAGAGCTATGGCTCTACTGCTACTCAAGTTTGGCATGACTTCAAATGCCAGGTACGTAGTATGCAAAAAGGCGACCAAGTGGGTTTACCCAATAGGTACCGCACGATGTTCGCCTTAATAAACTTGGTCTGTACCTCACAAAATATGATCTGTGAACGTAATGCATGTGCCCGCGCTGGGGCCAAATAGCACGTATTTTCAGAAATATCAATGATTGTATTGTAATGATTATCGTAATTTTGAACTTTCGAAGCTGTTTAGGCTATAAATAAAAACAGCCTAATCATCTAGTGCAATTCTTTCACTTTTTAAGATAGATTTCTGTGATGTAGGTTAGGAGCAGTCTATGTCTAGCAGTAAATTGGAGCTTGTGAAATAGTAATAAGATCTTTCTTAAAGTTGCATCTAAATAACCAGTACTAAAGCTTAACTCACTACGCTGGTACACAGTCAGGATTAAGTAAAACCAGGAGTCGAAGAGCAGGTTTTCTGCTATGTCTAGTATTAAACTGTCACAGACTGATGATAATGTATGATTTGCTTGACTTAAGTGTGGGGCCAGAACCTAATAGTAAAGTACCACACAAAGAACAATTTAAGAGCAATGAGAACCTCTGTCAAGGGAACAAAGGGTGCCAACTGTCATGTAAAGTCAACATTAAAAAAGCGTATTTCAAAAAAACTTATATTCATTATATTACTTTGTAGTTTGTACATCATGCTAAATTATACTTAATTCCAAGGATGGCTTAGTGGTTTAAGTGATCATCTTGCCAGCAGTATATGTGATCTACAAATAAATGATCCGAGTCTTCGTTGTGTTCGTTGTTTGAATTTTCGTCAAGTCCCGCGTGACAGGAATTGTGACACAATTAGTATTGCAGGACGAACTATAAAATAAAATAGGTTCAATGTACCTAGTTTTTATTTGTACTGTTCACGCCAAATTTCAGGACCCGAGTAGATAGGGTTTCGGGGGGAGAACTACGGGTCCTCCCCATTTGGACTAGAGTACTGCGGGGTAAGCAAGCCCACTGCGCTTCTAAAGGTGTGTTCCATCTAACGCTGATTAGAGCGCGCGATGCCTGACATTGGTGTTGGACTCGCAGGGGCTATGTGGTTAGCCGCTGAGGACGACATGTTCGTTGCTCGCCAAGCACGTGGTGTTCTAGCGTCGGACTCATGCGCGGCTAGTACGAACCAGTCGGTCGCGCGAGGCACGGAGTTGTCTTTAGCGAACTGGCAGCGTGGTTTCGCTGCCACAACGCATCTCGGGCGCTTGCCTGCTCAGCAAGTAAGAGTGATAGTGTTCGGGCCACACTCGGCTCTTAGACCTATTTGGGTAGCCGTATGGATGTACGTCGGGAAGTGAGCGTGCCTTATACAGCTCCGATACCATACTGCAGATATGGAAGGTGGCTTCTCCGTCGGCTTTAGCGAGGTTATCGTTCGCAAATCCCAGAGTTGCGAGTGGTTAACGGCTTTATTGCTCCGTTACCTATCTGGAGAATAGGTAGTGTCACTTGAGCACGAGGTAACTCGCTTATGAGAACCGGATCTCTGAGGTTAGGATGGAGAAATCGAGATTTGGGGACAAGACCTGTCTATAACTGGTCCCGAAAGGTGCTCTCGGGCACTATAAGATATAGCGGCTCCACCTAATATAACCTGACGGTTGGTGTAGGGGAACGCTATATCATAAACTGGACTAGTCGTAGAGAGAGAGGATGTTCACGCCAAATGTAGGGTATAATAATTTTATTGCTGAGAATAAAATAAGGTGAACTACTTAATCGATTTTAGAAGGAAATGTTAAGCGTTTCGACTTATTTTGAATGTTTTCGTTTTCATTGAAACGTCGGATTATCATTTTGGGTATAAGGAAACTCTTTAAAATTAATAAATACGTGACATGCATTTATTTACTGTAACCAGTTCTATTGTTTATAATATTACATTTTATGACTAAATACATTTTAGTTGTATGAAAACCAAGTTGTCTGGCGAAGTCTGGTTTCCAAGGATATTGCATTCTGTATTAATCAGCTGTAGATAAATAAACGGTACTTTAAAGAATCTAATAACAGAATAATCAGCTGACGAGTACTATCTGTAGTATCTTGTTTATATATAGACTCATTGGTAGTAGATAGTGCGTTCGAAGTCTTTGTTCTGGTGCAGTAAACTTGGCTGGAATCACTGCTTATCGCTAACTGATTATAAAAGCCTCCACAATCACTAAGCTGGCTACACTCCGCTGCCACGATATAAAGTAAATCAACGCGATTATAATATAAAAGAAAATCTGTTTTAACTGATAAACCTAATAAACAAACATATGATTTGCTTAACAAAGATACAGTTCCTTCACCACCCGGAAAAGTACTATTTAACTGAAATAAATAATTGCGCAGACAATATAAACAGAAGGAGTCTTTGTTTGCTGCATAGGTAAATGGGGTAACGTACGCCGCAAATGATGTGTGTTCGGCCAATATTTAGTTACACGGTAAAAATGTTTCGGCGCAGAGATAGTGAAAGTGACTGCTGTGTATGAGGTCTCGTTTAATGCCTGGATCGGACAAAGTATTATTGGGATAAAATTTTAAGTTTTGTAGTTGCATGAAGTTTGGAAAAGGCTAGCCTCCTATTGCATGGGACCTAAAACTATAGCTTCTCGATGTGGGTGAAATACCACTCTTCCAACACCTTTCGGGATATAGGCGTGGTAGTCTCTCGTATACATATGTACCTATGTCAACAATTTACTATTAATAGTTTACGATTTATATTGATAGTCAAATGTAGCGCGGCTTATAATGTGTTCTAACATCCAGTGATATTCATAGATCACTGCCAACAACGAGATGAAACCAGTGATACATTTATTGAGGTCACATAAGCCACTACAAATAAAAAGGATCTCTCTGATTAGCTGCAAAGTAGCACTCTAAATAACAACATAAATACAATATAAAAACAATAACGTATCCTCTGTTCCACATTGAACAGAGGTCATTGTACTTTTAAGTTTTGGTTAAAACGATACGGGCCTAATAGCTTGCGGAGGCCTTCTAAGAATTTTGAATTACACCTTTCAAGAGTCTTTATAGAAAAGACCCTGTTACGAATAACAATTTGGCAAAACGGCATTAGTCAATCTTGACCACTAATTGAACTGAGAAGGAATTTTATGTACCGCAGGCAACCGTTACTATCACGCCAATGAATGGTATAATAAATGGTGCTTGCCAATGACTATAAAGTATATTAAAACATTTAACCAAGTCGTTAATGGTAACGCATTAAGGGCGACTGTACATCAAACTGACTGAGACGAATGAATGGTTTGTCAAGTAGTGTCATACTTATCAATGGTGTAGCGAAACTAGGAAGCTTCATCCATTTGTGTGTTAGTTGACAAATAGTGTTCGTTGTGGCTGGTTAGGGTTGCCAGATTATGTTTCCGGGTCATTTGTTACCGTCTAAAACTAGAATACGAAAGGATGTCAACTAGACGCACGTAACTATCACAAAAACTCTAGAATTTTATTTTCTAAAAATATACTGTTAGTGCATTCTCTTACGCCGTGGGCGACTTTAAAATCATTGAATACAAAGAAAAACGAAACTCGGAGATCTATAACATTTTGCATATCACACTACGAATATTCAGCATTTGCATGAATCCAATGGATGAACATTTTAAATAATTAGATTCAACGATATTGCTCTCGTTTTTATAGACACTCATTACTCTATTTATTATTTATATTCATTAGATAGCATTGTGTTATAATAATAATAATAAAATTTATTCGGCTAAAAGGAGTATAATAGTTGACTTAAATCAAATTTAAATTAAATCTTAATGTTGTAATAAATAAACTTAGATTTTATTCTAGAGCGAGTTAACAACCCTAAGCACCAATCAACAAGCAAATTTCCGACGTAAATAGTTTCGATTGGTGGAAATGGCGTGAGATTCGAATTTCCTAGGCATCAGCCAACCCTACAGCTCGAACCGCTCTGCTAGATTGTCGTTATTGCGCAGATACACGTACTGCAGCTATTTTAGAGATGACCCACATGCATATGTGGTTTATTGATTTTTAATTGTACTCGTTTTAGATAAGCCAGACAGATACCTGGTATCTTACCCAATATAGTTCATCTTGTGATTTTATCACAATATTATCTGCCTTCGTCTAGATAAAAAAACAACAACTATCAATTACCTATATAATAAGCTGATTAAACAAAGACTTAGGATCAGAAGTAATTTGTTTTGGATTTCTGCACAAATGTCATGTCTACATATTTAGTATGTATACAATAGATTCCTCTGAAAATATTGTGATATTCATCTTCGTAACAGCGATGCTATGGGCGCGAAGCCAAAGTCCAACGGCCATTCAATATCCTTAGGTGAGTTACGTAAAGCTAAGTTCTTTATGTGTCACGGTTATAGTGTGTGCCGTGTGTTAGTCACCCGTAGTAGCAGTATGCGCAAATAACGGTGCAATACGACCTGGCGAATACTTAGTATATCACCCCTGAAAGTGTTAACGTGTTACTCATTGTTTTGTTTCTATAAATGTTATTGCTTTGTTTTAAAAAATCTACATAAAGAGTTATTGTTTGAGGTCAAGTAGTTCTTTCTTTTTAATAAGGAACTATTTTCGACGTTACGGCGAGACTGGCATTTCGTTCTACTGGCATAAGTTCGCTGTCGATCGTAAGGCCCCATAGTCGACGCTCGGATCAGAAAAAGAGCCATTGGAATAGTATATTAGGAAATTGTTTGTACGTTCATACCTAATAGCACGGTCTAATAATGAACCCGGTATAGAATCGAAATGCTGGCGAAATGTGGGCGTGTCGTTTCTGCCTATTGCTACGAGGATATATGAGTCAACGTATGATTTGATAATATTTGCTGGCAGTATTATTGGCAGCGGAATTTTTATATAAACGCATTTAATTCATGGTAAAGTCCAATAACATGTTGACGTAACAAACACACGACTTTAAAATTACTCAGATATGCTCAAATTCGTAAAACGTGCTCAAGCCGGTAGCGAGCGAAGTACGTCGGCTATTAGCCAAGTATATTTTAATCAGTCTATCCAATTTTATTGATAATATTGCCTAGTCAATGGCGCAGCGGTAATAAATACGACTGCCGTGTATAAGGTTTATTTATCGGGTCGAGCCAACAAATAGTTATTACGTTTCTCTGTTATGAAATTCTTCAGTGGCAGATTGGTGTTAGGAAGTTGGCGGGGTTTGTAAGTCCCGATGCTTTTCAAAGCACGTAAAACCGCTGGTTTTGTGCTTAATCACCCTGCGATCGTGTCAGATTGCTGTCCTATCGGACTATGAGAGTTAGGAAATGAGAAGACTGCACTTGTGTTTTGCACTATTATTTTAGACACTCTTACACTATTGTATCTCCTGTGTAGACAGTGTGTGACTATGTGGCCAGTCTGCGTAAAGATTATTATTTACTTGATTATTAACTACTTGGCAACTTATTAATATTCTTGTTGACTTCTTCAGCGGAGCAATAAAATTGGAGAAAATCAACTTTTCGACATGAGAACGTAAGTTTTTTATCTTCTGGCGGTCTGCCGCGCCGATTATGTTTGTTAATTGCAACATATACTGTCTAACAGTAACAGAAGACTGAAGATGTTGTGAATATACTTGACTGATCATAGTCATATTACAAACATTAGATTGAGCCCGTGACTTCGTCATAGACTTCAATTCGCACACGTCGCATCGTCGCTTACGCGAGGCCGAAAATTTTATTTCGTTTAATAGAACCGAAGTTATGCAGCATAGTGTGTTCCATAACTTCAGTTCTATTAAACGAAATAAAATTTTAAGTTCAGGTTTAGCCACAGATTTCGGCTTGAGAAACCCGTACCGAGTTGATCTGAGGTACACCCATTTTCTGAAAGGCGACGTGTCAAATCAAACTCATAGCAAGTGATTTGGTTGGTTATTGCTATTTCACTCGTCAATCCCAGAAATGAACGTGCAACAAATACACAATGCAATATCTTCGCAGACTAGTTTATAATGAGGACTAACCCTGTACCTAAAGATTTGGTAAGAAAGTAAAAGAAGAAGGTATAATAATAGTCTATTCAAGTATTATTTAATAGGTGCCGGCTACTTACAGGAATTTATAGCCCACTGCCAACATTAAAACATAAATTGGGCAGCCTTGGTATAACTAATAGATGGTGATTTCAAATATATTGATTTTTAATCTCGACTATATAGCTTCTTCATAAATAATCGCTCCGAGATACATAGCGACACACCCAAATAACAATTACAATACATGAAAATTACCGCTAACTTAAATTATAATTGATTCAGCACTGACATACTAGTATCATTACCATGTTGTTAATAAACGAAACCCGCATCGCGGCTGCAGTTTTCATTAGTTTCAAATTGGAATGAAAAAGGTATTAGGGGTTTATGAATTTTTGTTGTTAGTTACCTGCTTATTTTATAGCAACGGTTAATTCGAAATCTATGTAAACTGATTCTATGCAATGAAACTAACTAGCACTAACGGTGTTTAATAAAGTAAATTTGAATTAACATAGAATTACGACAGTACCTGTGAAGATCTATACTCCACAAAATATAGTTTAGGTCCTGTGACAGATGTCAACCAAACCACGACCATCAAGTTCCATATTTTTATGACAGTAAAATGTTAGCAAAGCAATATCATAATTTGCGCGAATAGTTACGTGAATATTGACTCCAATAGTCCTTGCGTCATCTTAATTTTATAATTAAATGTCGAGTATTCTTAATTTAAAAATAACTTTTCCATTTAATTATTATTATTGGAATAACATAACACAATATAAAGCCCTTTAAACGTTTTATATATAACTAGATGTTCCCGCGGTTTCACCCGCGTCTATCGTTACTGCGCCGCCCCTGTGGGTCGTAGCGTGATGTTATATAACCTATAGCCTTCCTCGATAAATAGGCTATCCAACACTAAAAGAATTTTTGAAATCGAACCAGTAGTAATCACGCAGAATAAACCAGGAGAAACATCGTTTGTACTATGTCTGTAATGGGTAATTATTTTGGTGCAATGTTATTTTAAAACTGCGATATCTCCTAAGATATTCATTGAAAGCGAATGATGTAAAGGGCAATTTTGTTTTAAATTAAATACTTTTGATGAATGTATTTATTAAGATAGGATTAATATCATGTTTATAAAAATACCTTCGCAAATAACGCATTATTTTAGAACAAATTTCGTTAGCATAAAAATGGTTATAGTGAGCTAACCTTAAAAGATAGACATATGCTGTCGCGGACTTTTTCTTAGAACTTTTAAAGGGGAACAATTCTGTCATACATGATTTTTGCGAAACTTTAACTGTTTACGCAGCGCACGCAGCGGAAGCTCTCAAAAGGAAAAAATACCCTCCGATTTTGAAATATTCTTCATTGGTGCTCCTCTCCTATTGATCTTAGCATGATGATATATAGCCTATAGCCTTCCTCGATAAATGGGCTATCTAACACTGAAAGAAGTTTTCAAATCGGACCAGTAGTTCCTGAGATTAACGCGTTCAAGCAAACAAACAAACAAACTCTTCAGCTTTATAATATTAGTATAGATGTGGAATATGTGTCAACAATTTAAAATGCGAATGATAATAACAACAATTCGGATACAATAATTATTCAAATTGCAATGAGATTAATAACATTTATCAATAATTATATAATCCGTAATCGAATATGATCATATGTAAAATTTTTAAAATTATTTTTATTGTCTTAATAATATTATGCATAGCTTTTAATGCCGTTTTAGGATATCCTGTAAAGATATTATAAATGTGTTTTAATAAATAAATATGGTCTCAGCCCTCGGCATGTAGATGACTCTGATAACTGTCACATGACCCAAGATACAATTTACAAACTATAGTCAGAGGTGTATGAAACCCACATTTCATCAGCTAAGCGCTTTACGACTACGGATGGGGACATCCTCGGTGGCGCAGCGGTAGTGATGTAGACTCGAAACTTTGTATGTATGTCGTTTATACGTCCTACGTAATAAGAGTGAGGCTGTTGATGTCTACCAGGAACATTTGCAGGCTCCGTGCCGCGCCCCCTCTCTCTTACCTGGAATTTAAAGCTAATTGGCGAAATGTGGATGCAATACATCTATACTTACCCTTTCAGAGATATATGTATAGAAGTGAGTTAGTGAGTGAGGTAGTGTATTATGAGTCGATTCCCGCACAAGTCAAACATTTGCGTGCATGAACATGGATGTTTGTCTTGGTCTGGGTGTTTCTATGTATAATATGTATGTATTTACAAAAAAAAAAGGTATATATGTATGTTTATCCATTGTCTAGAACCCATAGTACAAGCTCTGCTTAGTTTGGGCTAGATGGTGTTGTGTGTACGTGGTAGAATATTATTATTATTATTATTTATAACTCTTTTGCTATGCAGGGTGGTACATAATTAGTTAATTTAAATCTGAAACTATCTTTCACATTTTTTACATATTGTTTACTTTTTGCTATGAGTTTTAAAGTTTAAAATCTCATGCTTTACGTTGTCGTGGGAGAAAAATATTTTATTGCTTGATCAGCTGCATGACAAAACAAGTATTCTATTTTGGTCAGAACACGTGTGTTGAGATTGAATTCTACTTGCAAATATATTCAGTCTATTTAGACTTTAGGCGTCGATACACGATTCAAATCTAAAAATAAAACGTGTGAATTGAGTTTTGACTATAAATTCTATATAAGGCGAATTTGAATAAAAAGACAATAAGATACATTTCCGAGAAACGCAACAATGTTGTCGTCACATTGACGAGTCGTATGTGATGTAATCAAGCTCCGCGAATACTGTTTTTGAAAGCAATTAATATGTTGTTATGCAATTATTTTATCAGAGTGCTTATTAAATACATATGTTAATTATCTGAGGTTATTGAATGCAACTGTGTATGTTTACGGTTCCGCGTACCTATAGTTATGGTAAAAGCGCGCCAACTCTTTTGGAAAATTGCCTTCGTGCGTCGTGTTCTATAAAAAACTGGTAACTGTTTTATTTACAACATTTTTCGTTCGCAAAAATGCTTTTTCCAGAGTTAATATGTTTTGCACTGGTGTAGTAACTTTAAATTTACATATTTAGAATTCCGAACGGCTGCATTATTGGCGTAAAAAATTGTTTACGTTCAATTTTAGGCTACAGTTGAGATTCTTCAAATGGATGTGACTTATTATAACGCTTGTTTTATAAAAAAATCACAAACCCGGAATAGAGTTAATGCGCATAGTTATCGAAATCTCTTCAAGCATATTAGTGTAATTCTATGTTCCATTACTAATATAATATCAGCCCTGTACCTAGCCCTGGGACAGTTTATCCCACTGCTGGGTGCGGGCCTCTTCTCAGTCTGAAATTAAAACTAAATCTATATCCTAAATCATTAAAGATTAGCATAGACAACAGTTTATAAACCATTTCAATTTATATACCGGATCATTTTACTGGTTTCTTAACTATTTTATGGTTATACATATATATATATATATATACAAGCAGAGACGTGTAATTTCAAATGTTGACAGAAGTATACCATTATTGTAAATATCCTTTGTTTTACCTCCTTTGTTGCAACAATACAGCTCCTCCTTAAAAAAGAATCAAGAAGTATGTTAGGCCTTAATAAATAGTTTTTACAACAATAATCTTAAGTCTCTTTGTTTTAAAACAATCAGTTACGGTCATTTGTCCAATCTGTGCCTTCAACAAAAAAAATGCAACGAATTCACATAACGCCATTAGTTACCTGAGACATTTAGGCTATTAAGTATTCAAATATAATAAGGGTTACTCGTTAAGTGAGCTGCAAAACAGATAAAGAAGACACAAAAACGCAACCAACCTTGTACTTAGTTCCTTATTATGGGTACGCACATAAAAAATGATTCCCAAGTATATTTACAATAGTGAGTCACAAGTCGCACGATTCGTGATAAGTAATGCTCATGCTTATTCATTCCGAAGCCCCTATAACAATATTGGCCTACATACCTATTTATACACAGCCGCCAATTAACGGCACCAATCCAAATTATGTGTGTCGTTGTCTTGTCTGAATTAATTTGGTAAGTAATAGCATTTATAATGGTCATTTCGTAAGCTACAGACTGAATCACTAGCCAAGTGGCTTAAGTGTGAACGTAGTGTCAAGCCTTTTGCTCCAGATTAGATAAAACTGTTTCTATCAGAGAATTCTTAGGGGCAGCACGAATTTTCAGCTGTGCAGATGGCGGTGCACGGTAGGCTTATTTACGTGGTCAGTCATGATACATAGTCAAAGTTAGCAAAATTAATGTGGGCGTGCCACTTACTCCTCTGCATAACACTTTAAATATTAACAAGCGTCTTGTTATATTTTTGGCACTAACCATGAATAACATATTTATATAGAATCAGGCTCTAGTTTACTAATGCGAAACAGTATACATTTTTTAATAGAATTACAGCATAGTTAATGTTTCTGGTGTAAAGTACCTCAAAACCAAATATGTAAATATAGATGTCAAAGGTTAGACTGCCGTATAGTTCACTGCTCAAGAAAACGCTGCTACGAATTCGACGTATACGACCAAAGGCTCCTTTGATTGGCGACCGGAATTGTAACGTCCAGTTTCACCTGTTCCCGAAACTGGTTATACTATTAAATTGCAATCCATTTACTCTTTGTTGAATAAGTATATGCTTATCTCTATGTTTAACATGACTACATAGACTTTAAGAAGATTCAATCGGCTAGGGCACTCTAGATAAATTTGTGTAGAAGGATTTATTTATTTATTTAAAAAACTATTATCTATCATTACAGGATGTTAGAATCCTCAATTTAGTATCACTCTTTTGTTCACGAGTGGTTATCTCTTAAATTAATCTGAATGTGTCACTCTCCGTGTGATGTATGCTGTTGAAAATTGCTCGATAAGTCGGAATAGGCATACCATACTACCTGAAATGAGACAAAAAATATAGTGCCTGTGTTAAAATATACTTCATTAGAATTTGACATATATTTTGGCAACGGTGCAGTCAATTTGTAGATTTTTAATAATTAATACACCTTTGTTGCAATTGAAGAATGCTTCATCAGCTATCGAAGCTTATTTGTCATGAGTTGTCGTCTTAGGTAGGGTAAACTACAAATATATGTTTCTCAGATTTCATTATGAACAGGGATTAAATGTTAGCACAGAAGTCGATTTTAGTTATAACAAATAGCCAAATATATATTTTTTTATACAACTAAGGTGGCAAACAAGCATACGGCCCACCTGATGGTAAGTGGTCACCGTAGCCTATAGACGCTTGCAACACCAGAGGCATCACTTGCGCGTTGCCGACCCTTTAGGAAAGGATGTGGGAAGGAGAAGGAGCGGGATGGGGGAAAGGGGGATGATTGGGCCTCCGGTACTCTCACTCACCGAACGAAACACAATAGGAATACTGCTATTTCACCTCGATATTCTGTGAGAGGGTAGTACTTCCACGGTCGAGCCGGCCCATTCATGCTGAAATCAGTTAGGCTCTACTATTAAAAAAAAAAGACGTTTTTGATATTGATATTGATTTGATATAATGTATGTCTTTTTTGTACGACTTTGGTTGAGTTTTATTCAGTAGGTAGTTGTGTGTGTATGCCTTAGTTACTCTGGAACTTGAAAACAATCAATTGACATGTATCGATTCCCGTTCGAGTAGAAGTATACTAATAAAATATTAAAACAATCCATTGTCGTCCTACTATTCACGTTTTAATCATAGTTGACTTTTACGACGTTAGCATTAAGCAGCTACGTATTTCTTTCGTTCCTAAGATTAGCGTGAAAATAAATAGCTTATTTTCAATTTAGTAATGTCATATCCATTCAACCGATATCAATCAAAATAGCTGATAACTTTGCTGTCCTGACAAAGGTCTTTCTTATAAACTCGCATTGAATAATCAAAAGAGGATATTACCGTTACCACAGTACTGGCGATTGCTGCTGTTGGTTATTGAAATATGTTGTTTTTATATAATTTAAATTAGTAGCTTTGTTGTTTAATGAACGGATGCGACTATACGTGCACCACCCACACTTCAGCCGCCTCACACAACACCCACACGGCTACTGGCGCGTAGGGGTAGTCTATTCTTAACCGAGACGACATCCAGTGGAAATACACCTACAGAAGATAATCAATATGATATTTTTAAGTGTGATTTATTTGTGCTACAATAAAGTGAAATGACTTGTATTACAAACTGCAGCAGTGGCTTACATTGTGTACTTGTGAACAATGCGATACAACTGTAGATAATAAACAGCAGTTAAGAACAGAGTTTTAAACGCATAAATACGAATATTTTGTCCTAAAATTGCTGCTTTTCTTGAAGTTCCAAAGGAAAAGGTATTCATTTCACCACAAAAGAATTTTTACAGACCAATTAAGTCGTAAGGGAGACCGGTATTGCGTTCCCCTTTTAAAACACGCAGGAACCGGGCGTTGTTTCAAACAGCCAGCGTTTTGAATTCAATGGTGATGATGAAATGAACATTTTTAAAACGCAATGTTCACTATTTCACAATTTGGCGTTATGAAATGTTACGTCATATATGTGTGATTAAAATAAGATAGGATTCAATATTACATAGGTACTATATGAATAAGTGCCGATTGTAGTAAATATCACGTACTATATTTTATCAGAAGTTGGTGTTCATTGTAATAAGAACAAATGATGAGTGTATTGCACTTTTTTGTTTTGGTGTTTACGATGCGGTGATGCAAACATGACGTCAGATCATCTATACATAAATGTTTTAACGAAACGTGTGGTAGCATCAAACCTAATAGTTCAGCTCCCACCCACAGAGTGTACAACAATTATGTTCTAAACCTTCCGCATATGTACATTGTAACTGTCACAGATTAGATCAGTCTGATCATAATATGCGATTTTACACTGTAATACACGCACACAATTCATCATAGCATGACGTGTAGATACTTCTTATTAGTTTTTTGCAATTCGTATTTTAAAACAAATAAAAAAGACGTAATACATTTTCCGTAGCAAAACTTATTTCTAGTAAATCTTCCGCTTGTTAATAAAAAGCTGAAGTTCACCATAAAAGCAGTAGGCAGGCACAATGTCAGTCACGCCCGCAAATGTTTCGACATTTTGTATAAAATTTAACAACCTTGTGTTCTCGGCAATGAACCTCCGCAAAAAAATATACAAACATGAAATAACCATTGTTTCGTTAGTTGCATGAATCTGTATGAAAATCTATTCGCTTATACATACATACATATATCTAACAGTGTTAAAGTTTTTGTTGCTATTGTTGCCGTGATACGATCACAAGATTTCGCTAATTGTGGTGCACGAGGCGCGACTCTCGAATGATCTCTGCACTGTCTCAATGCTGCAATAATTCCCATCGCCTAAGAAATCATTACAGTGAACATTTTAACATGTAACTGTTTTCTACTAAAACTAAATATCTCCTTTGTTTAATAACATTTTCTAAATGTGGTATATCTGTCATTAATGTTCCATTAGAATAGGTCACTAGCTAATAATTGACAGAAGTTAATTTTGGCTAGCGCAAAATGTGGTTGGTCGTATGCACAGAGATAGCGAAACAAAACAGTGTTTCGGACTGTTAATAATACACGTTTGAAAATAATTTTCGTGTTCTGTTTGTTGGGATATTTGAAAGGTCTAACATGTGGTTATGCAATGTATATGTGGATTTCATATAATTGATTTCAATAAAATTGGATTGAGATCTAAATCAATTGATTCGTGAAATCATGAAAATGTGGATTGTCGTTAAATTACATTAATACATTTGGATAACGGTTAGTTAATAGAGATATTTTTATGCAAAATTTGTTAGTCATAATAATAATCATTCTTATCGTGGTTTAAAAATATTCCTGTAGTCATTATTTAAGATATAGGTAATAATGATAAGAATATTGGGGTCGACGTAATTGCTGAGTTTCATTTCTTGAGTTCTTTTTAGAATACAAATATTGACTGTCTTAAAACTCGTACCAAAATATGTGTACCTAGATCAAAAACTAAGTGCAAGTATGTACACGGGGAAAGCTAGATAAATATAACGGATCTTTTTGTCTACTTGCTCTAAATATGGGTAAGTATTTATTGTTGTCAAACTTAAAGTTAAAATGTATGATGGCATAACAGTATGTAACTTGTGTACTTATTTTTATAAATATCAATGTAAGAGCTAGCCTCCTTATATACACATACAATAGACATTAATGGATGCGAGTGCAAACAAAGGCGCTTGTCGCAACTTATTATAATATATCCTCTGTATACAAAACCATTGCCATTTTAGTTCACTTTCGCAACAGACACTAGGAGCGATGAAAATTAATGTCATTAATTCTACGCTAATTGGCTTAAACGAGTACAGATGGCCAGTATTACAATAAAAAATATTGAAGACAAGTCTAGTCAATAATATAAAAACGGCGAGTATAACAATATTAAACAAGTTCTGGTCACACTCATTGCCAAATATTGTCTTAGAAATTATCATTCGGATGATGAAATTCGATGCAAAACTGCCATGGTTTCTCAGAAATCGTGCATTAAGAAATTATCAAATAAAGTCCCAAAGTGAAATCAGTCAATTAGAAATTTATCGATAATGTTTTGTAAGTGTAAACGTAAATCCCGAAAAACCACAGAACTGACTGAAATACATCATGTGCTTGCGTCATTCAGGTCACGACACTGTAACTCGGCTCAAGTTCGTTTACTTTGGTGCTACTCGGATAAAAATCCATGGATCGTCTAAAATCTTTGGTAAATCATGTAAGCAAGTATAGGCACTATCGAATGCGGGCGGATGATTAAAAAAGACCTTGCACGGGAACAATGACGCTTTGATGTAAGAAGTACATTGATCAAGGCGTTTACGCCATCTGGTAAACGTAGACGCTGTCTTTACTCGAAGGCAATAGCGGTTATTATGGCGTACTTATTTCGATGTTTATGGTTGACTTATTGTGTGGCTGATTGTATTGGCTGTGTACATGTAGGTAGTGTACGTTCGGATCGTCGCACGCGCAGCCTCGTATAATATTATTTTTAGCCGCAGGAAGGTTCTTTGGTCCGTTTTCCGCACGCATATTATAATATACAGCTAATATAAAACATGGTGCTCTGCTCGCCGGGACTACACTGAATATTCATTCAATACAATTGTAGTTCCGCATCTAGCGATGTGTTTATTCCTTTATCTATTACAACTACCTTAGAATCGTTCCATTACTTTATCTATAAAATAATCCGTTAGTTAAATATTAGATTTACATCCATGTTTGGTATTACTTCTTATCAACTCTGGTTTGCTTAAGAATAACAGCGCTGCGACCTCTTTAGTGTCTACAATGTTTATAATAAAGGCGCTAATATTACATTAGAATAGCCCAGACTTTACAACAGATATATTATTGTCACACCTCCAATCCCCCACAGAGAATCGCCGAGTAGGAAAGCAGATGTGTTCTATATTTAGTACACGTACACGTGATATTGATGACGGTACCGTGTTCCCAATTCAATAGAAAGCCTCAGTTTATTGCTCAAGTTAGACTCAGCTGACTGCAACTTTTGAACTTCGACATCGTAAAATGAATATTCTGTATTTCAATCCAGTACTTATTATACTTCACTGAATAGCCCTTAAAATTTGAAAAGCACTCGTGCTTTCAGCCAGCTTAATGAGGCGATATTTTGTGAGATGTTTACATTTATTTTATAACTTACAGGTGCATGAAGGCGATGTAGTAGGCTTCGATATCTCCAGCAATGGCAAATTTATGATGTCCTGTTCGTCAAATAATGATATGGTAATATGGGACCTGAAGGGGCAACAGTTGGACAGGCTTGATACATACTTGATGACGACACACACGGCTAAAGTATCACCGTGCGGCCGCTTTGTGGTAGCGACAGGTTTCGCGCCCGATGTCAAAGTAATGGAGGTGTGCTTCACAAAGAACGGGGAGTTCAAACAAGTAACAAAGGCATACGAGCTGACGGGTCACTCTTCTGGCGTTTACGACGTAGCCTTCGACGTGGACACGTCACACATCGCGACAATATCGAAGGATGGCACGTGGAAGCTATATCACACAAAGAGTAAGTATATGTAATGTTAATGCGCAAATGCTTGTTCCTTATTATCACTTGCATTTTAGATGAAGACGTGACTGAGGAGGAAAATATAAGTGGCGCGAGAGTGATGTCACCGTTACCACGCTTACGTTGCAAAGTTGGTGTATCATTAATTTTGATAACGGTGCTATGTATTGGGGAGCCTTTGTGGTTAGTTATGCATCATCTATAGTTGACCTAATTGAGTAGTTGACTCAAAGTTTATTATTTACTAGCGTCCGCCTGTGGTTTTAATCGCTAAGTATGCCATTATATATTGCTTAGGGTTTAGATGACAGTCATTACCAAAATATAGAGAGTAGATATAAAGTACAAAGACTGAGCCTTGCCACTGTGGTAGACTTTTGATGTAATCACTCTTTTTCTGTGAGGAGGGTCGTCCTAATAAAGCAAGAGTTAAATTGCGTCGATATTATAACAATAATATAACACGCAATACTTTTGCATTAGATACGTGCAATAGTTGAACTAATATACGAACATAGTCGGATTACATATCTACTCGTCACGTGTGCTGTAGTGTATTAATTACAGTATGAATTGCGCAGATTGTCCCTATACATAACAAGTGTCAATGAATTATTGTCGTCAACACAAATGGATACACCGACGTACCACGTGATTGTTTCCTAAAGATGAACTGGCAAATAATATTATGATTGGCAGAAAAGTGATTGCGTATACGACGGAGGTCACACAAATATTATAACTATTTGGATTCTTTCTTATACGCGTGTATTTTTATTTTGTATAATATATACTGTTTAATGGATCCTCGCTGAGATAACCGACGACGTAGTAGTAGGTGTCTATTAATAATAATAATAATATTCTACAACATACACACAACACCATCTAGCCCTAACTAAGCAGAGCTTGTACTATGGGTACTAGACAATGAATAAACATACATATATACTATTTTTTTTGTAAATACTTCCATATTATACATAGAAACACCCAGACCAAGACAAACATGCATGTTCATGCACACAAATGTTTGACTAGTGCGGGAATCGAACCCGCGACCTCAGGCATGGCAGTCGGTTACACTAACCACTACGGCATCGAGGCCGACTGTTTGTTGTTGTTTATTTGTTGTTTGTTTACGTAAATTTATGTATATTTTTAATTTTCCACAATGGTTTCCACGTACGGGGAGAATTGAATATTAATTGGCGTCAATTACGTGATAAAAGGTATTGCATATTTATTGATAAGGGGAGATCCACAAATTACGTGAGGTGTTTTTTTGAATTTTCTGTCCCTCCCTCCCCCCCTGGTGAGATGTTGTGAGATTTTATTCAACCCCCTCCCCCATCCCCCAATCTCACGTGAGATTTTTCAAAATGTGCGTTTCTTAAATATGTAAACGTGTTGGAGTGTTATTGTAAAAAAAAAAAAAAAAATTTGCTTCGTACTTTTATTTACGACTAGTTAAGACTAGTAATCAATATTGCTGAGTTATAAGTGTAATAAAAATTTAACAATAGAATACTTAAATCGTAACTAATGCGATTAAAAAAAAATATCTACTCTAATTCAGTCCATGGTGAATCATGCGTGGTCTCAAGAGAGACTATTGGAACCAACATGTCCATATGATTTTCAATAAAATCATCTGCTCCTTCAACTTCATTCTCATCTAGCCACTCTAAGCCGTTGACACTTGCGCACAGTAACTCATTAGCTCGTCTTGTAACAATCCGTGAGGGTCGCACTTTGCGGAACATACGCGCTTGCTTAGCTGGTGCAATGTGGGCTGCTCGCCTGTGCTCTGCAGCTCTTGTGATAGATGCAAAGTAAATGCCGCATGTACTGCAGCATCTTTTCTCTAAATCATCACGTACACTTGGGCAATAGAGATCATAAGGTGTGCTGATGAAGGCATTCAGCGGTTGAATCGGTAGACAGTGGCGTATTAGAAATGGAGCAAATGACTTTCCGTCATGCTCTTTAAAGTCCGGAATTGTCAAATGTCCATCAATCTGAGTGATAGGGTATGGAGGTGGCAGAAAACGGTCGTGAAGAATCATATGCAGATCACTTCGGCGTGGGCTGCAGCACTTCTGGTCATCGCATTTCACAACCTAAAAAAAAATTAAAAACAATTTCCCTTTGTAACTCTTAATAAAAATTTGTTGACGTTCGCGCTCGTTAAAAATAAAAAAAAAAAAATAGGCACGCATAAAATTTTGATATGAACCAACTGTAATGTACCTGGAGTAAATATTGGCTCTCTTTAACGTGCTCAGTGTACCATACTTCGGCTGGCAGGTCTGGAACGCTGGAGGTGTCATTATTCGGGTCTATATATTTAGCAACTACTTCGTGTCCGTCAATGCACACTGCAGACCATATTTCAGCCAAAATATTCCCTGCCTTTTTGAAATTATCCTTTTCTAGACTTTCGTCTAATGTTCTGCCGCTGGAATCAAGATGATTCCCAAAAGAATCATGGGGAAGAATAACGCCTGTTAGCTCTCGACTGAGTGGAGCCATGCGTCTCTCTACTCTGTTGAATGCGCTCCTGCCAGGGGCATTAGTCACAATAAATACTGCGTCCAAATCATATTGTTTAAAATGCTCTATGGCGTGTGCGATCACTTTGCGATATCGCGGATTCTCGTCAGGCCCACCGTCACTTGAAATAATAAGAACAGGTTTAACTTTGCTGTCTATATTCTTTATAAATTTGGAAAAAGACTCAATTGTTAAAAGAGTGTCCAAGTCTTGAGCGTGACTAGTTGCAGTTGACGAAGAGTGCTTGCCACTTCGTATTGCTATATAAGTCGGTCCATTATATGAAACAGCTTCTGGTCGTCCTATCTCATTGGGTTTCACTTGACACAAAGCATATACGCTTGGAATTAATTTGTGCCCCGATGCAATCACAAAGTCGTGATCTGGTAACGACACTTTATACTCAACGTGCATTAATAATGGCGCCTGCTTGTTTGCCGCTGTCAGGCCGATGGGAACGCGGGCTTTGTCATCCTGAGATAAAAAAGTTACGGAGTCAGGACCAAGTACGGAGGCTATCGTTTCCAACGACCTTATAGAGGCCAAAGAAAAGTATTGGTCTTGGTGTGCCTTATGATGGTCAGCTTCAGGACGACTCAGCTTCACCGGCACAGTCACTACATGGCGCTTAGCTTCACGTGTATTTGCCCGTCTAGGCAACAGTCGAATATAAGTAGCACTTCTCGAAATATTAAATCCCAGTTCATTGAGTTTATTTGTAAGTTCTGAAAGCGTATGGATCGTGCGAACTATCTCACAACGACGTCGCTCTTCAGCAGAAGCACCAAACAGGGCTAAATCACTTATTGTTTTTAGCAATTCAGACTGTTCTTCTTCTAAACGTGGGCGTCCAGGGCCAACATGAGGCGTCAACGACTTAGCTGCATCGGGATTCTTTAAACATAATTCAATTATTTTTTGTTTTTTATTTTTTCTATGCGTTATAGAGTACACTCTCTGTTTTTCTTTAAGCTTGAGCTTTCTCTCACAAATGTCAATTTCTCGCCGCAAATTACGTGCTTTATCAAATTCAGTGCCGTCAGCTACAAGAGACCCTTTGCGCCTTTCCGTTAAGTCAAGCTCCATACGCAGCTTAGCAATCTTTTTCTTCATAGTATCTTGTGCTGGAGTGGGACGTATGTTGGACGGTGTAGTGTTCGATATAGCTTCATCCTCATCATCGCTGATCACAAGAGACTGATTTTTCCGTTTCGAAGCGCCTGTAAAATGCAGAAAATTTTAATTTAGAATAGCAAAAAATGAAGAACGTCACCTATAGAAAAAAAGACGAATACTAACCTGCCGGTTGAGGACCAACGTCCAAATCTTGATCTTCTGACTGCTGGTCATTAATCTCATCCTGAACCGCAGATTTCGCGTGTTGAATATTATGATCATTGATCTGAATCTGACCTGCACATTCCACTTTTGGAACACTCTCAGTGCTTGTCTCAGCCTGAATTAAAGAACTGCTAGAGATCTTAGTATTAGTCTGAAATCAAAATATGATAATAAAGAAGTGAATCTAATGAAATTAAAAAGACAGATTAACACAAAATAACTTACTATGAACACCAGTAAAAAAGTAAAAAATAATTCTTAAAATGAGTCAATAACAATAATCAACAAAAAATGCTAATATAATTGTGAGATAAATTTTAATGAAGAAAAGAATAAATAACAAAAAATATATTTAATTGTAAAAAAAGCGTGGGATGCACGGTGTCGGTAGTTATAAATACATAATTATAGATATGAGCAGGACAATCATTTTGATATCTTAAAAAGCACCCCACACTTTTTTTACAATTAAATATATTTTTTGTTGTTTATACTTATCTTCATTAAAATTTATTTCACAATTATATTAGCATTTTTCGTTTATTATTGTTATTGACTCATTTTAAGAATTATTTTTTACTTTTTAATTTGATGTGCTTTTAAAGCGTGTTCTTTATTTTTTTTTAATTATATTTTTTTATGCTATTAATTGTAACAATAAAGTTTGTATAAAAAAAGAATTTTCCTAACAAAATATATTTAACCTACCTTTTGAAGAAATGTTAAAGTAGACCGAACTTTTCTCTCAGTGGCTTCCCTAAGAAGACGTTCAATCTCATGCTGAATGTGTTGTGTTAACTCTTCTTTCTTCGGGAATTTTTGTTTCGCTGTATTCCATAATTTTATCACTTCGTCCTGGCAGGACTTTTTCGTCTTATAGACGTATCTTTTGACGTATGCATTATAAAAATCTTGATAACTCATTTTAAATTAGTGAGAGCATATACTGAGTCGAGTAAAACATTTGCAAGAATAAGCAAAGCAGGTTGGAACCTGTCCGTGTGTCGCTGCCATTCAGCTCGTACGCTCTCGTTCATCGAGCCGCGCGTTCGGCTGACAGTGGCGCGAAAACAAAGGACGGGCTACACTGTATCGTAAACTCTGATTAAATTGAACTATTTGGTATAAAACAAATATGGTAGTTTGACAGTCAGTAGTAATGTATAACGTCGAAGTATGAATGAATTAGTGAATGATCTTAATCGTATTACAGTTATGCTTAAATCTTAAGCATGTAAAGTCGTCCCGGACAGAAAGTCGCCGTCGGGAATCTTCGGGTTCTTCGGAAATCTACAGTTTCTTACGATTCCCGACGGCGACTTTCTGTCCGGGACGGCTTTAGAATCTGGATAATGGGTCAAAATAGTATAGTTTTTTTTTGTTTCAATAAGAAAAAAAATTGCGTGATATTTGCCGAGACCCCCCCTCTCTCCAACGTAAGATTAGATGAGATTTGACTCGACCCCCCCTCCCCCTTAAACAACTCACGTAATTTGTGGATCTCCCCTAAGGCGTATTTTTTTAAACAGACAGCGTTCATACTGTTCATAGCAGTGTCAATAGATTGTCAAGGTTACTATTATCATAGTTCTGACAAATGTTTACATTGGCTTTTTTTAGTTTACTAGCAATTTGCATTGCGGATTACTAGACAATACGTAGATGGTTTAGTATTTAAACAATGCACGACTAAAGATTAATAGTAGTAGTAGACATAGTATTCTTTTTGATAAATTAGACAAATGTGGCATACGAGGTGTCGCCCTAGAATGGTTTAAGTCATTTTTATGTAACGGAAAACACATCACTCGAATAACTAAATTCAATAATGTTAATAATTTGGAAAACTTTGATTCTGAACCTAGATACAACTATTGCGGTGTGCCGCAGGGGAGTGTGATTGGACCCTTGTAATTCATAATTTATGTTAACGATCTTCCTCAAGCAATACAAAAACACGATTGTGTTTTGTTTGCTGATGATACGACAGTAATTATAGGAAGTGACAATACCGTTAACTGCGAAATTCAAATAAATAATACACTTCTTGATATTAATAATTGGCTTAACTTAAATAAATTAAAAATGAATATAGATAAAACAAAAGCTATTCACTTTAGATCTTTTGACACCAAGCACAAACAGTTAAATATTAAATGCAATAACCAAGTAGTTGAACAAATACAGAGCACAACATTTTTAGGTGTCACAGTTGACGAACATCTTGCATGGAAACCACATATAGATAAAGATTGCAAAAAAATAAATATTGTATTTGCCTTAAGAAAGGTTAAGGATGTGGCTTCAAGGCAATCTGCATTGTCGGTTTACCATGCATACGTTTGCTCCATAATTCCCTATGGTATACCATTTGCGGGCTACTCATCAGAATTGACCAGGGTATTTATAGCTCAGAAGAAATGCATCCGTGCAATATATACTATGCAGTAGTCTGACTCATGTAGGCAAATATTTAAAGCAGAAAGCCTTTTAACTGTGCCTAGTATATATATGTATGAAGTAGCAAAATTTGGTAAATGTAATTTAGAATTGTTCGAAGTTAAAGATAATAAGAATAAGCGTAAAATTAACCATAACTATTTAAAAATGCCCATAACTCGATTAGAGGTGTTTAGAGTAAGTTGTGTGTATATGGCACCACTTATTTTTAAAGTGATATCTGAAGATATAGTAAAACTACCGTACAATAAATTTTGCCCTGCACTAAAAAAATGGCTGATTGAAGAAAGGTTTTGTTCTGTTAATGAATTTCTAAAAAAATTTGCCTAACGGTCTTATCATTTTAGAAATACATTGTGTTAATAAATATTAAATTGTGTAAATGTGAAACCTAGATTCTATAAATTGTACTCATTCAATATTTGCGTGCTATTGTAATATGGTGAAATGTGTTTTGTGCTCTTTGTTGTTTTTGTCATCTTTGTATCCACCACATTTAATATTATTCACACAATATTATTATTAATTTAGAAAATATATAGGCAAGTTAATTATAAATGGAACAGTCGAAACGGAAAGACCTAGAATCTTCTTTGACAAGTTCATAGTCATTATGGAATAAGGCCAGGTTGATCGGACTCTAAACCGACATATCGACGAACTTGCATAAAGATTGCAATGAGATAGTATAAAGTAAAAGATATACATATCCCAGACTTGTAAAAAGTGGTAATCCGTAGTATTTGCTTCCTCCTTCGGAAACTAGGTTTGAATGTTATTACTAGTATTCTTGTAAATGTATCCATCTAAATTAAAAGCTTGTGTTAAGACTGGCCTTATGTCGGTAGTGATAAGTCTGGAGACCGAACTGCGCAAATCCTAGGCAGGTACTACTTTTTTTTTGGTCCACAAAAATTTAAATGTTTTAAATCTATATATTAATACGTGAAGCAAAAACTTTGTACCCCTTTTTACGAAAATTGCGCGGACGGAGGAGTATGAAATTTGGCACTGTTGAAAGTTTATGTGGAGAAGTGGCGAATCCTAATATTTTTATAAAATATGCATTAGAAATACATTAAATTAATGAAAAAACACTACACGCACACAACCATGCATTTGACACAAGCAGTTGAATCGCGTTTGTAGTATTTCGGAATTGTTCGCCTGATGTCGTAGAATTCTTCGTAACTATGGTTACATATGTATGTGGAGTAGGACTACATTAAATGTGATTATAAGGGTATAGTTATAAACAACTAGCTTTTATCCGCGACTTCGTCCGCGCTTATAAATGCTTTAGTTTACCGCAAATAGCTTATTTTACTACATTTTTATAAACTAAGTTTTTTGTTGTCCACCCTTTGCCTTTGAGTTTGATACTCGTGAGCTTGCCACATTGAGTTGCCCATGGAAAACAGTTTTGTTTATTATTATCGTATATGCTGCTTTTAGGGGAATCTGCACTCTTATAAACTGAAATGGCAAATTGCTTGGAATTATCGAAATACGAGGCATTAAAACATTTTCTCCTTTTGCCATTATAGAGCCTTTGTGCGGCAAGATTTCTCATTGACAGGACTGAATACCAACTTTTAGCCTTAACTTATGGGAAGGCACTCCCGATAATTCTAAAGAGTTGACATACTCTATAGGGTACGATGGCACTTGTTCAATGTTTATAATATTGTCTACTGAGAGGTACACGACAACATCTCCCTCAACATCTGACATAATTTTTTTGTTTATCTGGCCTACTCTCACATTTTTCGGCGCCAAAATTCACCTGTCCCACAACCATTCTTGATTGCTCATACTTATTTGTAGATCTGGATAGACATTATTATTTAAATCATCTGTGTTAGCGACAATTTGACAGAATTCACGTCTTAGTGGAATGATGCCGTTGCTGTCTGTTAGCATACAATCTTCTCCGACTTTTAGAAGAGCAGCTGCTTATTGCCCTGCGTGAGAATCGTTGTGTAGTTGTACACGCATATTTGTTGTCAGACAAAACTTTTTTTAATACAGACAAGACGCCTTCAAGTAGGCATTTATTTAATCTGTGGTGTACCCCTAGTAATAACCGGCAGGGTCATCTGTCTAAAGTCACCAGTTAAAAGTACCGTTTGTCTCCTATTTCATCAATATGCCATACAAACTTTCATCCCTTATTCCAACCCCTTCATGCCCTTTTTTACAACAAAAGGTAACTATGTCCTCTCCCAAGATCTAGTCTATCTCTGTACTATATTTCATCAAAATAAGTTCAGTGGTTTAGGCGCGATAATAACGATTTCCCATACAAAATTTCATCTCTTATTTCAAACCTTCATGTCCTTTTTTACAACAAAAGGTTACTTATGTCCTTTCCCAAGGTCTACGCTATCTCTGTATCGAATTTTATAAGAAATTGTTGTGGTTTAGGCGCAATAATGAGGAATTCCCATACAAACTTTCATCCCTTATTTCAACCTCTTTATGCCCTTTTTACAACAAAAGGTAACATATGTCCTTGCCAAAGGTCTAGTCTCTCTATCTGTACCAAATTTCATCAAAATCGGTTGTGGTTTAGACGCGATAATGACGAATTCCCATACAAACTTTCATCCCTTATTTCAACCCTTACATGCCCTTTTTTTACAACAAAAGGTAACCTATATCCATGCCTAAGATCTAGTCTATGGCTTCGTGGTTTAAGTGCGATAATGATCAATTCCCATATAAACTTTCATCCCTTACTCCAACCCCTTCATACCTTTTTTTACAACAAAAGGTAGCCTATGTCCTTTCCCAAGGTCTAGACGGTCTAGTCTATGTCTGTACCAAAATTCATCAAAATCGGTTTAGTGGTTTACGCGTGCAAGCGTAACAGACAGACAGAAAGAGTTACTTTCGCATTTATAATATTAGTAAGGAAGTAGGGATAAAATCTTAATACCGTTCAAACTTAAAATTTTAATCAATTATGGTCGAATTTCGACCATAATTTCGACGTAGTGTAGGACGCCCTCCGACCAGGTGGGATGACGATCTGCGAAAGACTGCAGGCAGATGCTGGATGCGGCAAGCTGAAGACGGCGCTATGGCGCTCTTTGGGGGAGGGCTATGTCCAACAGTGGACTATTATAGCCTGATGATGATGATGATGATGATGGTCGAATTTCGACCACTTGATGATATTTGTAAATAGTTATCATAATATTTTCATATGTTTACATGAATATTACACATTGAAATTCTAACTAATAATTATAAACGTTTTCACGCCTTAGCTACTGACAGAACATTATGAAATTTCGCGTACTCGTTTTCAGGGATACAGAAAAGGACATAGGGTATCTCTCTTAAAGAAAAAGTAATATTCCCGAAGGATAGAATATTGACATAACCTACATTTACGCGAGCGAAGCCGCGGGCAAAATCTAGTTAACCTATATTTATTCACTTTATCGCGGCTTAATGCGTTTACACCATATTACCTACAACGAAGCCGACGCGCAGTGTATTTTTATTTTACCTAGATAGTGAACTTTATAACAATAACAACCAGACCATAATTTTCCTTAAATGGATGTATTAATTACTTTGTTAGCCCCCAGTGACCTATATTTGCACGCTATCGTATGGTTACAGGTTCGATACCGTAGTCAGGTAATATATTGGGATTTTCTATTTGTATAAATTATTGAATAACGAAACTAAAGAACTTTATACGGATTTCAATGTATAACATTCGCATAAACGTAAGACAATATTATTGAATATTCTCAAAAACAACACGGCATCATAAAATATGATTTGTTATATCCTAGCTCTGTATTACGTGGACCATAGAATAAAGCTGTCTAAAATCTGGTTGTCGTACCTACCTCTCTGGCTACCCTTTGGGTGTATGCATCCGTGAATTAGTATATATAGTAAACAAATATTTTACCTCCATGGGAATTTGTAGAAGACATAAGCGATGACATATTACGTACATATATTGGGAATCACCGACGACAGCAAAATACGTCATATTGGGCAAGTCCCACGTGTTAATAGTTCTAGTTTTATTTCATAACAACGTCGATGTCTCACATTTTAATACCCGTTTTAATTATATGTTTATTGGTAGCCATGTTGGCGAGATTTCCATTTCCAGTAACCAGCTTAACTTGACGCGACGCTTATACCTATTCTCATTTTTTTTATCTGTTTATGGCTTCGAAATTTATGCAGGCTTTAATCTAAAACGGAATATGTGTCAGAATATCAATGTAAAAGACACATCTGATCATATTCAAGGTTCTTATATTGTTTATTAGAATTTAAATGAATCTCCAGTATCAATTCTCTGTACGGGTGACGCAATGGATTGTATGATTGCTTCGAAGCCACGCGGTGTGTTGCGGGTTTGTTGCCCATACCTAACAAAACCTTTTTTAAAGAAAACGCCCGCGCTGGTTGTATTTCATGTTTAGCGGAACTTTACAAAGATTCAAACAACAAAAAAGAATACCCAGACTCGGGACTACCATTTATGGATCGCACAAATTTTTGTCCCGTATGGGATTCGAATCCACAACACTCGGCGCGATAGCAGCGGCGAGGTGACTACTTAAACCACTACGCAAACCGTGCAGACAATAAAGGCAACTGAAAAACCGAAAAAACTGTTGTTAAAACAGTTGTCCTGAATCTGAACGTACTTTGTGTTGATACAGGCTCTATACTAGCGGGATTACCTTTACAGTGAAAATAAAATATTATATAAGTACGATATATATGTATAGCAAATCCTCATTTTCATAATTGGATAGGACGGCAACCCGATACGACCGGAGAGGGATCGGGCTTAACGTGCTTTCCTAGGCATGAGGATCAAACATCATTATTTAGATACCTGTTACTGAAAATTTAATGACAAGCTTAATAAATGTAGTTGCCTCGACGTGTAAAGTAAACTCTGACCTCATGATCTGCAGCTATGTTTTAATTCTAATCAGTAGTTTTGTCGTAATCAGGACTGTTTACCCTGAAAAGCAACTGCTTTTCTGTATTAAATTTACCGTTATAACGTTTTCATCTGTTAGGTACGTTAAATCACAGCTGTTATAATCATTTCACGCGTATGTTTTTATAATACACTAGATGTACCCGCGGTTTCACCCGCGTTTATAGTTACTGCGCCGTTCCAGTGGCTCGTAGCGTGATGTTATATAGCCTATAGCCTTCCTCGATAAATAGGCTGTCCAACACTAAAATAATTTTTCAATTCGAACCAGTAGTTCCTGAGATTAGCGCGTTCAAACAAACAAACAAAGAAACTCTTCAGCTTTATAATATTAGTATAGATGTTTATGTATATGTTTTCAGTCGACTACATTCGCGGCGAGTCTCCGCATGTCTTAGAGACTGGCACCTACACGCAATCGGCGAACGCACCGCACATAGCCCTGTCTCCCAACGCTGAAGTACTGGCAGTATCCGTCGATTCCTCCGTTGAATTCTACGACACATACACTGGAAAGCTGTATGACACCGTGGAACATGTCTATTCTGGTAAGTACTATACAATATGTAGAAAATCTAACTTTTAGAGTGTCTAGGATTATTTTCTAAGAGAGGCCTGACCTCTAAACGACGATGGTCTAAACACAAACCTAGAATTTTTGGTCGAAATCTGACATTCTGGAATGTATATCTTTTAATTTTCTAACCCTGTCAATTGTTCGAATGCCAGACATACCTAATTGAAAATCTATTGTTTTATTTTTGACGGCCTCGATGGCGTAGTGGTTAGTATAACCGACTGCCACGCCTGAGGTCGCGGGTTCGATTCCCGCACAAGTCAAACATTTGTGTGCATGAACATTGATGTTTGTCTTGGTCTGGGTGTTTCCATGTATAATATGTATGTATTTACAAAAAAAATGTATATATGTATGATTATCCATTGTCTAGTACCCCTAGTAGAAGCTCTGCTTAGTTTGGGCTAGATGGTGTTGTGTGTATGTGGTAGAATATTATTATTATTATTATTGTGCTTCGATTCAATAGATTAACATAGACAACTCTTGCACTAGGAATATTTTTTGTGTCGCGGGGGATAGTACTAACATTTAAAAAAGCGGAACAACTATTAGAGGACCGCGCAAATTTTTGTTCAGTGTAGGGATCGAAACCAGTGCCTCAGCGCAGTGGCAAGTCGAGGCAACCACTTAAACACTAGCCAACCAGTACGCCATCCATAGTCCTCTTGCGGTGGGCACGACGCACCTGGCTCCTTTATATACGCCAATGAATCTAACTAACGCTGAATACAGACCTAGGAAAGTTAGACGAGCGCAGGTATATGATTAAGTTTCGCTAATGGGTTCCGTACTCTCGTTCGCCTTTGCTGTTGTATTCAGAGCGATTGATATATCGACCCGCGATGGAACATAGTCGAACGCAAGCGAAAGTCTTTGAACGCATTCGTGTCCGTTCTTAAAGGCGTTCCGCAGGCGACGGACACCGGCGGACCGACCGACGTCTGCGGAAAGCCAAACCGTCCTCACGCTCGTTCGAGAACTTTCGTTCGTTCGCCAGCGTTCGTCTAGACAATCTATGTAAAGATGCTTTAACGGCTGGGGCCGACATACGACTTAAGACATGTAGATCCCCCAAATACGGAGTTCACAGGTATCTCTTGCCTATTTTACTTACCTTTACTTTAGAACTGAATCTTTGTAATACGTAATATAGTTAATGAGGTATGTTGAAAAAAAATACTCGTTCTCTTAGGCTGGAGGTTCCTACACAAAGCGTAGAATCCACCCAGTGGCCTACTCTGATCCGACAAAAATCTAATCCGACTCTGTTTAATGGTCACTCTTTCTCTCTAGTAAATACTAAGTTATTAATTCGCTCAGTATGTGCGATTTGTAAAGTCTGTAAAGTTCACACTTTAATGTTTTTGTGTTTTTAAATAATAATTATGCTTGTTATAAATTATAATACAAACACATTTGTGCATATTTTTATACAAGTGTTATGATGCCATTTAGTATTTCCTCTCGATTGAATCTCTGGTTTTAGGATATAACGTCCACAAATATGTATATTTGGCATTTATACCGATTGCTCTGTAGGTATAATCACTCTGACCTATAACATGTTGAACAAAAAGGTTTTATTGATTACTGTTACGTTAGTTACCATCTGCTATTATGCCCACTTGGTAAGTATACCAAAAATATAAACGTGTTTTAGAGAACACACAGTACATTTGCCTTAGTATTTTTTATTTCCTTAGCTCAAAATAAATCACCTATTTTAAAAGTAAAAATTACTGCAACGGTGGTCTCATTATTTACCAACTTATAAAAAAAGGACATTTTTATTCGTCTTTAAAATACTTTTTTATGTAAGTTCAGAACATAATCGCTGTTGTATAAGTTAACGCTTACGTGTGCGGCCGATCCTGGAGTCCTGAATACCCGGCTTGTGGCAAAGTTTCTTTTCGATTGTGCAATCCTCAATCGCAACGCAAAATCTGAAATTGTGCTGGATATACAGCAGAAGCCGTTTCCTATTATGTAGCATTTAAAACAGTTGGCAAAATATGGGGATTGGTACACCCCTGACAACCCTTTCAGGAATATCAGGCGTGAGTTTAACTAACAAAAAAATCTAGTGTACTACTTAATCTTAATTCCTTCAGCTATAGCAGTTACGAAAACGACGTCATTCCTTTTCGCTTCTTCGACGTGACACACTTTCGCTTTTATTATTGTAAAAGCGAAAGTGTGTTCGTTTGTCCTTTCTTCACGTTATAACAACGAAGGATAACTCTCAGAAACTTTTAGAACTTAAACTCCATGAGCAGAAATTTCACTTCACGCCATATAGCCATGTGTGTGTGTGTGTGTGTGTGTTTGTTCAACAAGTGATCTATCCAATCCTACTGTTACACTAGATGCATGTTCCCGTGGAAAATGTTTGCGCCGTGAAATAGGTCAAAGGTCGTGCGAGTATAATAAACTCACGGGATCCATATCTGTTCCATCGTTTGATTCAGTTAAAAGCAACGTTATAGACTATCTAGTCGAGGTTTAATTTAATGATCGTAGCAAGCCCCTATCATATAGCGAGTATATACTGTGGTAGCTGCGACCTACTTAGCTCATTACAACGAATCAAATTAACTGGCAAGTTTAAGGTCGCCTTGCCACTTAACGGGTCGTAGGTTCAAATCCCGGTCAAGATAAATTTTAATTTATACAATAGAAGTGTGTCGCAAAAAACGGTCAGTCGCAGCGGCATTACGTAATCCTCGCATGAATTAAAAAATAACATCATTATAAGGCAGACTAATAGCATACTAGCAATTATTAAAAAGTTAATATTAGTGTATAAGCTTGCCGGCCAGTAATTTATTTATAAATAGTCAGTTCGAACTTCTTCCATAGACAGCTATTATAATCTGTGTTTATGCCCGTTGGTGGTATGATTAATTAAACAGCTCGTTTTATAAAATTAGATATGAAATATTTTACGTAACAGACACCTTTCTGTTACGTAAAATATTTCATTTCATTAATTTTGTTTGTGGATTGTGACGTAATAACTGAATATCCTTGCCAGCCTACAATTTATTATTATAAATGTTTGTTGTGAATGGCATTGGCAGATTTGTGTACTGACATAGAAGTCTTGACAATGTACAGTTAGCGTCATAAGTCGTTAACATTTGTAACATTTAACCTATTTAATCCTTTAAAAAATAATCATGCAGTTTTTATTAATAATGGCTAAACCATAGTTTATTTAATCTGTCAGCATAGTTTGTTTAATTTGTCCTTAAATAATTATAAACGCATTTTGTCTGCTGGCGACCGTACGCAGGTGGACGAATAAATAAATATGCGTAATTACAGAGTAATAGTTAGACAGTTTTAACCATTGTGCTAATAATTATTTGTCAATTATAGCCATTTTTCGCCATAGAAAGAAAACTATACAATATACGAAATGTATATGTATTTTATTCAGTAAACAAGTGAAATATATTTTTTATTTACATATACAATGTTCACTAAAAAAGGAGCCTCCCAAACTACAATTGTAATTAGCTTTAAGTAAGCGTCAATATATTTATAATTAATGAAAAAACAGTATTTAAAGCTACTCCAAATTATCTATAGGTATAAATAAAAAAATTGAAGTGTCTGTTTGTAGGCACTATAAACAGCAATTTCATAATAAAATCTATTTAAAAAAATGTTGTCTCTTTGTCTGTTAATTGTCCGGCTTAAATGTCCGGCTAATTTTAATTTTGATGGGACTTTCACTGTCAGTTAGCTAATGTTATAAAGAGTAACATATTTAAGCTATTTACATTTTAGAAAATAGTGTTCTCGCTAGTCCTTACTCCTTACTAATATTATAAATTCGAAAGTAACTTTGTCTGTTTGTCTATCTGTCTGTCTGTTACCTTTTCACAGCTAAACCACCCAACCGATTTAGATGAAATTTGGTACAGATATAATTTAAAACCTGGGGAAGGACATAGGCTACTTTTTATTGATGTAGGTACCACGCGGGTGGAGCCGCGCGCAAAAGCTAGTAATTAATATATATAAATATAAATTAAATAAATTGGCGCAATAGCATGATGTATATAAATATAATATTCAATAATAATAACCTACTAACGGTTGCCATTCACGGTTACTTTCTTTAGTTTTAAGTATACTAACATCTATACATCTTCTATACATCTATACAAATAAATAAAATTGAAGTGTCTGTTTGTAATGTCAAAATAACAGTTTTTTATCTAATGCATATGAAAGTATATAAGGTACGTATACGAAACAATCTATTTTTAAAATTTTTGTCTGTCTATCTGTTTGTTCCGGGTAATCTCCGAAACGGCTGAACTGATTTTGACGGGACTTTCACTGGCAGATAGCTGATGTTATAAGGAGTAACATAGGCTACTTTGATTTTAGAAAAAAAAATAGGGTTCCGCGGAGACAAACACTTTTTAGTTAAAATCTACGCGGACGAAGTCGCAGGTAACAGTTAGTATTAACATAAATCAATAGCATAATTATACTTATTTACACGAATAATTAGCTGTAATAACCAGCTCTGTCAAACAGAGATACAAATAGATAAAGTTAGACCATAACGGTTTTGATATTATTTTGGTAAGTACTTATAAATGGACATGGACTTTCGTCTAGACCTCGTACTATGCGTAACTGCATAGTACGAGGTCTGTTAATACAATTGCTATTAAGAAGCACCCGTAACGTAAGATAAATAACCGGTGGCTTGTTACTAACGGATGGGTGGGTTACCAATAACGGTCCATAACCATGTTGTTTATATATAGATGTCCGTTTTTAGACGATATTTATTCATTCAGCTTTAAATTAAAATTAACTTTCACTATGTATGGCTTAAATGCACTTTTCTTTCTTTAAACAACGGCTTTTCCCGCGCTAGGGATCAAGCCGTGTATCCGATACTGATATCGTAGAAATATAAACGTGGATTTCATCATCATTTGCACTTACCTACATTATTATTAATCATGTTTCCATTTATAAGCGGAAATACTAACGTACATTTTAATAGAAATATAGTGCTACGTCGCCGTAGTGCCATTTAAATATTGGGACCTTGGACCCCCAACGTCAATAGAAGCGCAAAATATTTTCTACAACAAAACAAATTTAAAATTCGAGGATTACTTTAAATATCATAAAATAATCTTGGTAAGCGTTTCACGAGTTGTTTACAATATACTAAAGGACATATTATGGTAAAATGTTGTAAATAAGAAAATTACGTTTAGTTTCACATATTTTTGCTTTTGTCTCAACTAACACAATCTTATTGTTATATGTTATTGATTTTTACATTATACTTACCTGAGAAATAATCCTAAAAGTTTATGATAATATTTGGGTATTTGTTACTAAAACACGCGTAAACTGACGAACAAATATGGATGAAACTTATTACACATATAGACCATGTCCTGAATTGACACATACACGAATATTTTTCATCCGGTATACGTTCCCGTGGCATTTTTGCGGGCGGTTAGGTTAGGTTAGTATTTAGCCATTTATGAAGAAATTTCAGACCCTGAATAAAAAGGACATAAATATATTTATATTAAAGCCGCATGTAGAGACGTAATCATCATCATTATAATTTGATTAAATCATAAAATTAAACAATTAGGTATGTAAGCGAACTAAAGCGGCTCATAATTACATGCATATATGCAAACATGTTTAATTGGCAGCTAATTGCATGTTCAATATTCAAATATTCGTCATGATACTTACAAACTATATCATTATTACGTCCAATAGCGTCGGCGTATACATAATCATATATGTTGCTCCTCTGCTTAATCCTTAGGCGATGAACGGTCGCAATGTTATGTGACGATCGTTCGAGGTTCAAGGATTCTCGTGAAGCGATCGGTGTTGCGCGGAGCCATCGACGCCATGGATAATTAAGCATTTCCGTGTTCAAAAAGCCTTGGATGGGCGTGCTACAAAGTCGACATTGTACCCTCGCTGTCATAAGTTTTTTACAATACTGTTAACTAAGAACCCTTGAAATCGTCATAAATGTACGTACCATCGGCAAAAATAATGTAAGTAGAGGGTCAATAGACTTAATCGTATATGTTAATTTTAAGGCGTGACCAAATTGCCGGAATATTGACATCATTGACAACTTTGAATGAAATATGTTTCATATATAAAAATATTGACAAAACAGATTTCGGGATACGCCAAAGCTCTTGTCGAGCAATTTCTGCCACAAGCGCTTTTCAGAACCTATTCATGGATAAGAAATAAAAACATTTTACATACCGTACCTAGGTAGGTATGTAAAATGTTATATGTCCTAGTGAAAACATTAATCCAATAATATCTATATCCATTTAATAAATAACATAAAAATATGCAGGCAATGTCATTGCCACCCACATTACTAAACGTTTGGTAGGAAAGTTGAATGAAGTGACAGACAAGCATACGGTCCGCCTGGCGTTAAGCGGTTACCGTAGCTAATGGGTAGTTGCAATACGAGGAGTATCTGAGGATAAGGAAGTGAACATAAACGAAACGAATATGGAACATGATGATGATCTTACTAGGACTCTACCAGGCGAAACGCAAAATTAGTGTTGTTACTATTCTTAGGCTCACTCTGTTTCAATTACTACAAAATTCGACAGGCAGGCATGTTGCTAAAGCTTATTGTTTAGTTCATATAGGAAACTTATGATAATCCATAAGAATAAACAAAAGCGGTAGACTAGTTTGTTCTCGTATCCCTCGCCATCACGGCCGCTTACGGAGGTTTAGTAATAATTTTCCTTGTGGCTATCAGTAACGGTTCTAGCAACACATACGAAGGAATAGTATGTACTGAAGCGTTTATCAATGACCTTTATGTCTTCAACAGACGGCTTAGTCATCGTATTTAGAGGCATTCCCGCAGCCTTGCAGACAATCTCTAATGATGGGTCTATGTTAGGTATTGACGCGAGTACGAATGTAGCCGCCCTATTCGCTTGCCGTTCTATTCGCTAGCGTTCCATTCGCGGATTTAAGTGTAGACGTACAATAATTATACAAAAGCAGGCGATTCCTTGTCAAAAAGCAATCATAATTAACGGAGTCGAGCACAAGCCGAACTCGAGCAACTAAACTAAAATACTATTAATTTGTAAACCAATTTGTTAGTCGTTTTTTAAATGAATATAACGATATTCCCAATGCTTGAAATTCCCAACGCTTCCCACACAGTATTTGTAGTGTTTGTATTTGGTGCTCTTTTGACAAAACTGTGCTAGTTACAGATATATTTTTGCTGTAATGTAAATGCGTGTTCGTTTGAGACTTGTGATTACGTCTACGTTGCAAATATACGTTAGATGTTCAACTCATGCTCGTTCGCCAAGTGTAGACCTACTTTCATTGTCGCCTTTGCATACATGTCACTACCCGCATGCTTAGTAAAGTACATAATTGCTGTATATCTAATCGTATGTTTACTAATACTTATTTTTACTAATAACTTCCTCGAATGATTGTGTGAAGAATATATCTGAAAAGGAAATGTCAGACGGTTTTCTAGACATGGTTTCTTTGTGTCTTGTATATATACTCTGTAATACTTCATACAATATTAAACATATTTTATATTGCTCAACCCATTGTGTATTTTAAATCCCCTGTACTCTTTCAAGGTATTAAATCGTCGTGCTGTAGACATAATAGAAAATATGTGTTTGCAGCTTACTTTTGACCTTAAACGGTGTTCGTTTTAAATCCAATTTTAATTTAATTAATTTTAAATTTTATCCATCAAAAGTAAGCTTAAAGAATTGAAGTAGTTTAAAATTATTTAAATAAAAACATATTAATATATACTTACCTTGTTTTTAAAACAGATTAAAGAGTTTTTAATGATTCGTCTTAAAAGCCTGAGCGTGGGTGCCATGTTTTTCATATTAGTAGAAATGATTTTTATTCAGTTTGGGAACGTGGTATACTTACCTATAATGCTTTTTATAATAATAATAATTAATATTATATGTAAAATCATTGGCATTCAGTTTTGCTCAGACCTTCCGTATGTATAGTTTCAAGTATAAAGCTAATATAATAATTATAAACTTTGTTGTGACAAGCATTAAAAAATATATAGTTTAGAAATCAAGAAAGGTGGTTAAATATAGTACCTAATATTTTGCGGCTGACTGGTGCCTAAGCTAGACTTAACGCTTGAGTATCACCAGATAACCATATCTTTAAAAAATACACTCCAAAAAGCGCGTCCCACAAAATGCAATATATAACGTGCGCATTTTAAAGTAGCTCTAACAAATGTCGCCAAAATCTGACGCAATTCGAAACAAAACCGTCACAAACTCGTCAATCTACTAAATAATTCATTTGTTAAATTGATAATATACGTAGGTGATCCGTTTTACTCGTTAGTAATGGGCGTGTAACTTTTGTATTTTTAACTCGAGTTCGAGGCTAGCGCCGGCCGTGAATTATTGAGTAGTATCCAAGGTATCGTTATCGACCACCTGCACTTCACAGTACCTATGTATATGTATCTATAGAAAGCACTTGCGATAACATGCTAGCTATCAAAATAAATACAACGCCACGCCTATTTTTTAATACAGCAGACATACTCGTGTCGTAGTAAAGGCATGCCCTCATTTCTCATGCAAGGTTATCGACGTCTATAGACACAAGTTAGACTTAGAAAAGACTTAGTTATATTTAGACTTAATTAAGTCAGCAGTCGCACTCTTGCATTTACACAGCTAAACAAATAAAGGCCTGTATCCCTTCGAAGAAGAAGATAGCGTTTATTAGCGGAGCGATCCTATTACCGTCCAATGAGCAACGTTTTCTTACTCTTTTTTGTTGTTGAGAATGTTTAACAGAAAACCCGATAATACTTTGCTTGATCCTGGAATTGGCATGTGGAACTTCACGATTGGCTGTTAACATCAGCGTAAAACTTACACCATATGGTCCATGAACCAGTCGAGGCAACTGGCCTAACATTAATAAAATCGCATAAATCAAGTATTGTTATTTTTCGCAGGTTTAATAAACTACATGAAGTTTGATGCAAGTAACAAGTACTTGTTCGTGTGCGGCGACCGCGCTGTGCGGGTCCTCCACAATGTCTGCGGCTACCAAACCACTATAGACAGTTGCACCAGACTCCTCGGATCTAAACAAACTTCGGCCACTGTGGAACGGCTCAATAGAACCATTCAAGAGTGTAAAGAGACTCTCGCCAAGTTTGGTAAATAGCGCCATCTGTTTGTTTGTTACATAAACAAATCTCGTCAAACCGCATTTATTGTTCGCATATATTTTGATATAATTTTATGACTATACATTATTCTATTGTCAGTGTTGCTAGATGATACTCGCTCTCAAGAGGTATGATCTCATCGGAGATAATTAGGTAATAAATTTAATAGTGCAAAATTGAACCATAGTTCATTTTTAAGTTTTTAAAACGTAACTTGTTAGTTAATTATAATTTTGGTTTTTGATTAATTATTGGGTAACATGGTCGTAAATTAAATTTGGCAACATTGACGATTATAGCTATAACTTAAAAATACATTATATTATAATAAATAATAATTATTGATCACAAAAACGACATAGATATAATTGATCTCGGTCCAAACGTATCGTCAGAGGAATCGATAAATATGCTAGCAATAACTACAAATTAATATAGTCAGTTGCATGACTGAAGGAATAATGTATGTCACGTAATGTATATTCGAGGTACAGTAATAGTCATTTGCATGTCAATTATTACTCGTATTGTGAGTCCACTACATAATGGGAATCATATTACTTAACGTACTCGAACTGACTGAGACATCACACCGTTGAATATTTTCTCGTTTCACAATGGTTCCTAATGTTTAAGCTATTTGACTGTATAACTTCGTCCTTTCATTGTTCCTTCGTAATTAGTTACGTTATGACTGCCGAGAATGCATTATTAGTACTAAAACCTTTGAGTTACGAAAATATATCTTCATTTATGATTATTATGTTTATGTTTAAGTTCCAAAAAATATGTTTAAGGCTATTGGTAATGTATTTGTTCTGATGATTTAAGCAGGCTATGTTGTATTGCCGATTTGTAGGTTAAGATCAATTACGTACAAATTGTTACGAATTATAGTTTTATTGATCGTGGTCGGCGTGTGACGTGTCCTCGCATGCGATTCGATGTTACAATTATTAAGTCAAGGAATCAAATAAGGTTATTTTATATATACTTATTTCTTGCACATGTTTCAGTGCAAATATGTTTCCTCTCAGTGATTTCTGATGTTAATTTCATATGTACTGATTTGTCATTAAAATATATGTTTATAATTTTAGTGTTTTATTTACGTGTTAAATTTATATGTAAAATTAAAGACTACTTACCTGTTCTGAATTTTTACTACCTTTTATGGAATTGTCGACAGTGGTGTAAGAAATGTAATCATTTTTAAATTGTTTCCCGTTTTACAAATAGATTTCTTTGGATTTTGGTAGATTCGTACGTGTACTTGCTAACAATTGCAGTATTGCCTGCTTGATTTAAAGTTTATGACACAATTAAATGTTTATCTAGTTAATTAAATTCTTACTAAGATATCTGTGATGGTAAAATAATCCAAAAAATTTAATTTTTAAAAACTAAGGCTTGTGTAGACACATTTTTATTTAATAAAACGTCGTTGGAAATAGTACAAACACTTAAATGAGTATCAATAGCGGAAGTTTGGGGAGTAAAGTGATCATACTAAAGAGGCAATTTTTTACACGAGCTGACCTAAATCTACGCCCACGCACTTATACGACAACAAGGGCCCAGCCAATCGAAGATTGTGAAATAAATATATTGTGAAAATAGATTTGAAATTGTTCTCAGTAACTTTAAAATACTAAATAATATTTGTTTTATATCAATAACTAGCGTCTATTTTAAGTCAAACACTATTTTTTTTGCCTTGGTCAGCGATTTTCAATCCCAGTCGCCACTAGGGGTGGCGAACCGGTGTCAATTGGGACATTGTTACGTAGAAATGTCCAGTCACTGCTGGGAAGTCAATAGTTACTTTATCATAATTGGACGTTTTAGGGAGAAATAAAAGATGTTTTTATGTGATGTCTCAAATCAGATTAATCACATAAGGTTATGAAAGTTTATTTAAGTAGGTAGGTAGGTAGGTATCTACTAAAACTAGAAAAAGTGATGGTCTTTTTATTTTACCCAGTAATTATAAACATTACTTAAACCTGAATCGTCATCCTATTATAGAATAGGATGACTAGTATGAACTCTAAATAGTTAGAGTTCATACTAGTCATAGTATGAACTCTAAATAGTTAAGAATTCATACTAAAATTCTTAGCCATAAGTACCTACTTCAAAAACTATATAATATGTCATTCCAAATACAAGAAGATACTTGGCTTATGTTTAAGGGTGGCAACTGAGATTTTTCATAAGCAACATCCCACTTTCGCCACCCAAGGAAGGAATGCTGGGGGTGGCGAATGAGATATATTTTTTTTAAATGTTCCTTTCTCTATCGGAGGTAGTAATGCTGGGGATGGCGAATGGGACTAACCTATTTAACAGTATTACAAAACAAATGCAGATGACTACTGACAACCGCCCGATGCGAAAAAAAACGCTATAATTACTAAATCAGGTATGTGATCTACATGTCAAAAACGAAACGGAAGTATAGGGCGTCATCTAGCGGAAAGAAGGTAGAAATCGCTGACCAAAGGCAAAAAAGATTGGTACTTTACGATTCCGGATATTGAAGAAAAATAATAGGTAAGTTTTATTTACTGGTAATACTGTTTAATACTGTTTAATACCGTTAATATGTATTTATTATCTAAGTACTAAATAAATAAATACCTACCTAGATTGTAGGAAACGCGCTCTCTACCTTAGTTTAAGTCAGTAACTCAGTACAGTAAGCGCAGGTATACTAATCTATGGTAAGCGCATGCTTATTGTAAAGACGCATTTGAGTGCAATATTAAATAATCAGTACCGCTATATATCTACGTGAAGGCATATATTAAAATGTTGCACTTAATTGCGTGGGACTAAGTGAGTAAGAGAGAAGGCTCTCTAACGTGTTGAAAACAACCTAGTTAATTTGTCTCCGCCAGTACAAAGTACCTACATAATGACTGACGTATTTTTTTTTATAGGAACCTACGTAACTTTAAAATGTCAAAGGTGCAGTCGTGTGAACTCGAGACTGAGCAACAGTCCAACAGTCCAACTTTCTACTAACATAAGTTTTAATTGTTGTCATCTTCGATCAATATTTGATCGATGGTTGTCATACTATTATTTGTATTAATATATATTAGGTAAGTATATCGTTTACATTACATATAAAATGTCACGCCTATAATCCTATAGAGGCAGACATATGGATATAATATATCGACAGCTGTTTTTTTCTTGTCATGTTTATTAAACCAATCCTATTGCTGTTTACCGGTTGCAGTTCCAGACTGCATGTGCATACCTACTAAGATATCTTGATAAAATCCAACCCGAGACCTCTTGCACAACAGTTGCATTTACTACCGCTACTCCATCAAAACTGTATCACTTTTAACGAAGGTAAAGGTGAATCTGATATGTAGATATATCAGATTAGCTTTTCAAGTTTAGTTTTCTCATCCATTCTTTACCAGACACCTCGAGGTGTCAGATTCAGATTGGCCGATTGAAATAACTTATATGATGTACCTACAGCTAATTAAAGGCGTAAAATCAAATACCTACATGTTTTTTAATATATTTCGCATATCCTTTTACAAAATTATATTTTACCACATTTCATGATAAAAATTAAAATAATGATTGCTTTTCAAAAGAATTACAACAACTAAGTACTCTTAGGTTTTATTGCATACCTATCTTATAGTATGAAATAGTAGGTATATGAAAAATATTATAACATTGGATCTCAGGTTTTCATTTACTTATTTGTAGCCATGGTACATGGAAAAGTAAAGCACTGTAAATAGACATTTAAAAAACATTACCTATCTTAGATACTACCTGGTAAACATATATTCCTGTATTTTATTTTTGGGCCCTTAATAAGCTCTAATATATCGTGTTTTAGAAGTACTTATTCATTCTTACGTTTACGCGTGTTACTTTTTATTACCTGTGGTGGCAGATCCGAAAATATCATACCTGATATCTATATATTAATAGATACGAGAAGCAAAAACTTTGTACCCCATTTTACGAAAATTGCGCGGGCGGAGGAGTATGAAATTTTGCACAGTTAATGTTTATATGGAGAAGGAGGGGCGAATCCTAATATTTTTATAAAATATGCATTAGAAATACATTAAATTAATGAAAAAACAGTACACAAGCACAAGCATGCATTTGACACATGCAGTCAAAAAATCGCGTTCGCAGTATTTCAACATTGTTCGTCTGACGTCGTACAATTCTTTGTAACTATGGTTACCTACACCTTATATGTAATAGAGAAAAACAGAAAAAGTAGTAAGCTTAGGAATTTTTGCCGAATTTTGACGACTAGGCGACCGCTAATATATAGATAGATAATATTCGTTTATTTTCATAGGACATTTCAATGTTTATTGAACACATCACCATTATGAAACTAATTTTAAAGTCTCAGTTTAACCAAAGCTATTAGTGATCGTTAACAGTTTGTAGGCGTAATACCAGGTTGTGCGGTACCGTTGATTAAATATAATTTTGCTATGAAAATCTTAAAATATGGTACCGTATATTTCAGCAGGTACCACACTTTGCCCTATGCCACTACCCTCTGCACAGTTGTTTCTGTGATAATTTATAACACTAAAACAGTAGCAAATATTGGTTTATTCCGCATTCGCCCCTCATGTTTCGTCCCGAATGTAAAAATCCGCATTCGCCCCAAAAATTGTTTCTCATATAGGTACCCCGAAATTAAAATAAATATTAATTTCTTAATGTAATTCCTATTTCGTCCTAAATTATGTTCCTTTTCTGCCCCTGTTTTTTTCTGTACCTATAGAATTTTTGTTTTACCGTCTGCAGAAAAATATTTTACACTACCTCGTTGTTCTCGCGGCAAAACTTTGGGCTTGTGATTGCATGACATCACGAGCCCGACAACAATAAGATTTTATATAATTTTAACCATGTTTTGGTTTTGCTAACCATATATTATGCACAAAAATGTAGGACGAAAAAGGAATAATTAAAAAAGAGGGGCGAATGAGGAACATTTTGGAATATGGGACGTAATATAGGGGGCGAATGCGGAACAAATCCAAATATTCCCTGTCGGACTACAGGTAGGTACAACGTAAAAGACATTTTGTTCTAAATTAATTCTTCTTTGGTGTTATATGATAGGTACTTAAAAATAAAACACATAGGTATTAATATTTTAATTGTAACTTTATTGTGTTTTGCACAAAAGTGACGTTATCGACATTACACTGAGATACTCTGTGATTATAATTTAAGTACAATTTCACAGCTTCTGATAAATAAATACATTTTAGCTTTTAGGCGTACATACAATCAATAATGAGTCCTCTATCAATTCCATCAATTTTGTCATAAAATAGTCGATCTGATGCCAAAATAGATACCTATATTCTTTTAGAAACAATAGAACACTTTGTCAACCTCACTAGGTATTACCGATTTAAAAAAATTACATCTAATACAAAAAATAATTACAAATCGTATTTATTATTATTTTGTACAAATCTGCTGTTGAACTGATTAATTAAATTAATTCTTACCTACAACGATACTGTACTGGTGACGAGTCATTCAAGGAAGGTTAAGCACAAGTAAAACTCACTTTGAGTGTTTAAATGCATTCGATAGAATAGAACAGAGGCAGTGTAAGCTAGTTGTGACGTCAGAATACAAGAACCGACTCGTGAGATAACGCTACAAATAATTCGGTTTATATTTGTTTAAAGCTGAGATTGTTCACGACAACGACAACACAAGCACACAACGTAATACAATATACAAACAATACATAGGTACTTATGTATATACATACCTAAGTAAATAATCGTTTAACTATTAATGAGATAAATTTTATAAAGCTGGTAACCGCAATAAGAGTGTCTGTATAAACAGTGGGGGAAACAATAAAGGTTCATATATGTATAATGAGATGAATACAGCAATCAAGTGCAATGAAACAAGTATTTCGTACAAAGTGACACACGGACTTATAGATCTTTCATTATGCATCTATACCTACATATTGTAAGAACTTAAAAGGAACTTTAATGAATACCTACACAATTTGAGTAACCGAATAAACTTATATAATAGTCATAGAAGAAACAGTAGGTATACGAGAACTCTATGAGAACATGACAGCTACAATTACAACTTTGTAATATTATACGATGGAGAACAATAATCTTAGAGCACATTTCATATTAATTGCGGCACTTTAAATTATACACAGCAGTAATAACAACAAAATGACCATAATATAATTCCTGTTTGTCATTGAGATGACACGTGTACGTTTCTGCAGTCACTGTAGTTTGCCGACATACAGTCAATGCTTCTCAACTATTCGATGCGTATTTCAAAATTATGCACGCACATCACAAACTTCTCGCGCATACGCCAACTATGTGTTTAATACCAAAAACACATCAAAAATATCTCTTTGTATGACTAGTCAAGAAAATTGCATAACAACTATTTGCAAAAACTACTAGTACTCTACGCTACTAGTGATGGTGTATAATTTAAAAATACACATCGCCAACGTCAGACTAGATCTAAACCTACTGCAAAATACCGTTGTATTCCGGTTGAACAATCACTTAATAAATTTAACCTATTTACATAATAACAATTTATGAGCCTCACATTTTAATTAAAAACAATTTTTCGTGACATCACTAACTATTATTTCGAGTAACCAAGAAAACTAATTTATCAAAGTACGTAATTATAATTAATTTGAATTCGCCCATCTGTATAAAATGACTGGAGCAAACATCATCTAGACATGATAATATATTAAAAAATAATGTTGTTTAAAAACAATATATTGAATCAATCTGTATTATGATATCATATAAGAATATCAGCTGTGTTAACATCTCACAAAGAAACGAATTTGTAAAGATGTCAAAATAAACGTAAGATTAACATGTAACTGTACACCAGTTGACGGAGAACTATTATTTATATAATATTGTTATGTTAATGTGAGGCCTTGATTAGTTTTCATATGAAACATGTCATTTAACGAGATTCTATAATAATATAATTTAAACATAATGTGACGTCATTCTAGCGGCTTTTACACAATAGGAAATATGTATCTATTGTAAGACCAAATACTAAAACAGGCTTGATATTTATTGTAGTTTTTCATGATTATGCCGTAACAATGTAATTTGTTATTTAAATATATGGTGTGAGAACACATTGGCAGGCGCGCGCCACCTGTCGACCTGCCGTTATACATAAATAACAGAAACATGGCCAACACACGTGGATTAGTTATGCTAATTTGTATCTGTTACTGGAATTAAATAAACTTCAATTATGTATAAGACAATATAGATTCATTTATTATCTTACATACCTTCTTGTGGTATTCATCTTTATATGTAACGCCTGAATAAAAAATAAGCATACATAATATATTGATTTCGACGTTCATCCATCGTATTAATTCAAATCAAATACTTCAATTGAATGTTTACTTTAAACTTATTTACAATGATTACAATAATTTGTTAATGAATTATATTTATAGATCAGCAAACAACATGTCACTAAAATATTGCGAATAAACATTAATCTTCATATATTTCAATAAATTATTATGACTTTCGTAAATATTGTTTAATTAATAAATAGTCAATTAGCCTTTGTAATAACAGAAGTAATAACCGTATGATATGGTGTTACAAGTTTTTATTGAGCAATCAATAAATCATTCAAGTATGATATTTTAAGCATAAATACCATGAGTTTAATGTTATATTTGTCCATGAGATTTTGATAAATATCTATATAATCGCGCAACATTTTTTTACTTATAAATCGTATTCATCATTAATCAAAAATATGGCAACGTGTTTCCGTGAATATTTAGAGAAAAATATTTTTTATCTATTTAGTAGACGTAATTATTTATTAGGAATTCGAATGTATAATAATAATTAGTATCATAATCAACTAATAATAGTAAGATTCTAATAACTTTGAAGATATATCACGTAGCTATTTGATTATTTAGCACAAACTATGGTTTCTATTATACAGCGCAGTGTGAGGTCCGAAGGCGCGTCCAACGGACGATGTCGAACTAATCACAATGTTGTATTTATACTAAACATACGACAGTGCGATATGAACTCTGCGCCTCGGCGATTACCACTGAACACAATATTGCCATTTAAACTTATCCTGCTAACATACCATTATGCCAAACATTACTGCGACGCTCAGACTGCTATCTGCTCCGAGGACTACTGGATATGTGTAATGCAAAAACTGCCGATGTCTACTTTTATATTCTTCATAATTGTTATTGAATACTTCAGTTTGTATTCATTGTTAATATAACATACGAAGATCTAAATAAATATTATAATGTTAATATTGTCGACCCTATCTACCATTGAGTGATATAGTTTGATTCCTTTTTCACGAATAGTGGTTAAATTGAATACTAATATTAAAGAATGGTTTTTAAAAATAAATGCGCTTGTCTTACGACTAGTTAAAGTAAAAAGTTAGAATCAACAACATTTTAGATGCACTTAAATAAAAGTGACAGTTTTATCATTGACATAAGGAAATACTAATTAAAAAATTCGTCAATAATTCAAAAGTGTAGTAAAAAATCAGAGTGCGTAAATAATATTTACAAGATTACTTTTAAATCGTCACTATTCCGATGCCCGATTGGCGAAAGTAAATGAAACACAGTAAAATCAGTCGTAATATTGTCAAATTTCGTATAAATGTCGAATAAAATCGACAAAGTAAAATTTGTTTTTCAAAATAACTTAATCAACTTAATACGAAATAAATACTGTAAGTACTAAAATATAGCATTTGATAACGCAGTGGCGACTAAAGACTTTGGTGCAAGTTCTCCCCTCGCAGTCCGTGAATATGGCCAACAGTTCGATTCTCCGTTATAATATAGGACTAGCATGAAATTCGTTTACGACGCGCGTTCGGCGCTTCGCTCCGCTTCTCTCTCTTGGTCTCTCCATAAACATTACCTGGAACAATATGTAACAACATATTAGGATTATGATTGTAATGTATAATATATGCGTATTTATAGGACGACTATATTACTGGGATAATCACCAATTAAGATAGTTTTTAATTTAAAGGCTGATAAAGAAACGCAGAAAATCTTAAATGACTTCTATAGTCCGTTCATACTAATTTGTATGTTTACAATCTTACTGGTTTTATTATTAACAGTTCATATGGTATTTTTGTGACACAATATATAATTATACGTTTATAACTAATATGACACAAATAATAATATAAAATATCTTGCTGTATATAATTGTCCGCGACATTTAATTACTTTTTGGTATGGGGTGTGTTGCTATGATTTTTACTAGGAGTCTTTCAGTTATTAAATGCGCCTGAATTAAATTTCCATTATAACTATATGGTTTTTAGTAGCTGATTATTAATCAATATTTAAAAGTTTATTAAAAAATATTTAAGTTAAATATGCGTAGTTTAGCATTATGTTCATAGTTTATTAGTGGTTTTAGGTAGTGGTGTCTGATGATGATCAATAAATAATTCCAATTTTCAAGTAAATCATAATATACGAGTGCATTAAATTTTAAGCTTTAAGAAATGTCGAATACGATTGATCAAATGCTAAACCTATTAATCGTTTAGATGTCAAAAATAAAAATTTGTATTGGATTCTGATAATAAATTGATCAACATTTCGGTGATAATACAATTTCCGAATATTTGAATTTTCGTTTTCGTAATAGATTTAGAAAAAAGGAAATATTCTTCACTGACAATCTTATAGATTGTTTTAGGGACTCTAAATTATTATCATAGGTTTGCAGGCACAGGCAGTCGGCCGCCAGGTCGGCCAGCAGCGCGCGCTTGCGCGGTGGTAAGCGACACAAAGAGTGAGTTACCGGTAGGGCGCTACGGGCGCAGCTCACCAGTAGGTGTGCAGGCACAGGCAGTCGGCCGCCAGGTCGGCCAGCAGCGCGCGCTTGCGCGGTGGTAAGCGACACAAAGAGTGAGTTACCGGTAGGGCGCTACGGGCGCAGCTCACCAGTAGGTGTGCAGGCACAGGCAGTCGGCCGCCAGGTCGGCCAGCAGCGCGCGCTTGCGCGGTGGTAAGCGACACAAAGAGTGAGTTACCGGTAGGGCGCTACGGGCGCAGCTCACCAGTAGGTGTGCAGGCACAGGCAGTCGGCCGCCAGGTCGGCCGGCAGCGCGCGCTTGCGCGGTGGTAAGCGACACAAAGAGTGAGTTACCGGTAGGGCGCTACGGGCGCAGCTCACCAGTAGGTGTGCAGGCATAGGCAGTCGGCCGCCAGGTCGGCCAGCAGCGCGCGCTTGCGCGGTGGTAAGCGACACAAAGAGTGAGTTACCGGTAGGGCGCTACGGGCGCAGCTCACCAGTAGGTGTGCAGGCATAGGCAGTCGGCCGCCAGGTCGGCCAGCAGCGCGCGCTTGCGCGGTGGTAAGCGACACAAAGAGTGAGTTACTGGTAGGGCGCTACGGGCGCAGCTCACCAGTAGGTGTGCAGGCATAGGCAGTCGGCCGCCAGGTCGGCCAGCAGCGCGCGCTTGCGCGGTGGTAAGCGACACAAAGAGTGAGTTACCGGTAGGGCGCTACGGGCGCAGCTCACCAGTAGGTGTGCAGGCATAGGCAGTCGGCCGCCAGGTCGGCCAGCAGCGCGCGCTTGCGCGGTGGTAAGCGACACAAAGAGTGAGTTACCGGTAGGGCGCTACGGGCGCAGCTCACCAGTAGGTGTGCAGGCATAGGCAGTCGGCCGCCAGGTCGGCCAGCAGCGCGCGCTTGCGCGGTGGTAAGCGACACAAAGAGTGAGTTACTGGTAGGGCGCTACGGGCGCAGCTCACCAGTAGGTGTGCAGGCATAGGCAGTCGGCCGCCAGGTCGGCCAGCAGCGCGCGCTTGCGCGGTGGTAAGCGACACAAAGAGTGAGTTACTGGCAGGGCGCTACGGGCGCAGCTCACCAGTAGGTGTGCAGGCACAGGCAGTCGGCCGCCAGGTCGGCCAGCAGCGCGCGCTTGCGCGGTGGTAAGCGACACAAAGAGTGAGTTACTGGTAGGGCGCTACGGGCGCAGCTCACCAGTAGGTGTGCAGGCATAGGCAGTCGGCCGCCAGGTCGGCCAGCAGCGCGCGCTTGCGCGGTGGTAAGCGACACAAAGAGTGAGTTACCGGTAGGGCGCTACGGGCGCAGCTCACCAGTAGGTGTGCAGGCATAGGCAGTCGGCCGCCAGGTCGGCCAGCAGCGCGCGCTTGCGCGGTGGTAAGCGACACAAAGAGTGAGTTACTGGTAGGGCGCTACGGGCGCAGCTCACCAGTAGGTGTGCAGGCGTAGCCAATCGGCCGCCAGGTCGGCCAGCAGCGCGCGCTTGAGCGGTGGTGAGCAACACAAAAAGTGAGTTACCTGTAGGGCGCTACAGGCGCGGCTCACCAGTAGGTGTGCAGACGCAGGCAGTCGGCCGCCAGGTCGGCCAGCAGCGCACGCTTGCGCGGCAGCAGCAGCACGCCAGCCACGCGGCGCGGGCGGCGCTCGGCGAGTTCTGCGGCGGCGAGCGTGCGGCCCGCGCCCGCGCCCGCCGCCTGCAGCACCAGCAGGCCGGCGCGCCCGCGCACGGAGCGCGCGCACACTACGCGCGCGTCCTCTCCGCCACCGCCCTCCTCCTCCTCCAGCGCCACGCCGCCGTACCCGCCGCGACCTGACACACGATAGCCCACCAGTTACTTATCTAATAATGCTTATATTTATTTTACCGCGCAACTCGAGGATTTTACTGACTCATTATCAAGTACTTTTCTTAGAAAATTCCCTTATCAATTAATAAAAACTTCAATAAATCAAGCATAGCATACTTATGAGAACTATATCCAGTAAAAAAAATTACTTCTCTACGAAAATAGCAATAACCTATTGAGCCGCAACGGCACACCAGCGGTATGTTATTATACTCCTGAGATCTCCGGTAACACCAATGATACCGAGCCATTTATATATTTTTTCGAGCCATTTAACTACATTTGTAAGATCCCTGACGGTATTTCGTATCTTTAGGTTCATTAATCTTTTAGTGGTATTTTAAGACTTGAAAGTTTAAACGATTAACGAAATATAAGCATTCAATATCAAAATTAAAAAATTACTGTTTTAAAAACCTATGACTATATTTGCACGAATTTACAAAGGGATATCGATGCGCTCCATCAATGGAGTAATGCAAATAAGCTACTCTTTAACGACGAGAAGTGCTATGTCATGACCTATAGTCGAAAGTTGCAACCAATACATTATAAATATACGCTGGATGGTAAAGACATAACACGAGTAGACAAAATCAAGGATTTAGGAGTGACCTACGATTGTGGTCTTACATTCAAGGATCATATATCCACTCTTGCTAAGGAATCTTTTAAGCGGCTAGGTTTTGTTTTACGTAATGCTAGCGACTTTCAGAATCCACAAGTTATAAGGCTTCTTTATACCACCCTCGTCAGAAGTAAGCTTGAGACTAGTTGCTGTGTCTGGAATCCTTTTACAGCCTCCCAGACTCTAATGCTTGAAAAGGTGCAAAAGACTTTTCTCAGATTCCTATATAAAAGGCTTTACTCTTTGTATCCATACATGTATCCAACTAACTACCTTTTAGGGATGTTGGGTTTTAATTCGTTGGAGGTGAGAAGAGGCCTAGATCAGCTCCTAATAGCGTGTAAAATCTTACACGGGCGAATCAAGTGCCCTGAACTCCATCAGCTATTCTGTAGATTCTATGTGCCTAACAAATACCTTGGACTCCGTCAGAGTCACCGGCATAGATTGTTCGCACGGCCGACATGCCATACTCTCGCCAGAGCCAAGTCCCCTGTGTGCCGCACCTTAGAGGTGCTCAATGCTCTTCTGTACGCCAGCCGTAATAGTGATTTGTTTGCGGATGAATGGAAGAAGATCATGCGAGAATGTCTGTTATTTTGTGAAAACATGTATTATAGGGAATCTACAGTTCCATGATAATTTGTAATTATTGGTTGGTTTTTTTTTTTCATTATTGTCATTATTTGTTATACATTTCATTACTATATTTAATTTATATATACATATATATATATTTTAAATCTTTACTATTATTATTTTGTAATTAATGTGTCAGTGTTTCTAAGTTAATTAATGTAAATGGTTTTGTATCGTTTTAATTAAATATAAATAAATAAATAAAAAAAAATAAAAAAAAATTAGAAAATATAAACCATAAAATATTACATAAAACTGTCGGTCTTATTCGTAACCCCTGACAGACAAGAAATAAAATGTACACTTTTATTTGAGCTCAAACTTGTACACCACGATCGCCTACATCTTTGTAGTCCGTGATAAACCGATATTCAATTAACAAGTTAAATAAAACAAGACTATATCAATAAATTCGATAGATGACTATCGAATTTATTGATATAGTTTTGTTATATTAGCGATGACGCTATAGTTAATAACAAATTATTTTCTTAAAAAATAGTCATCACAGTACCTTTTCAATCAGTTTCGTAATTAAGAAATATTTTAACATTAATCAAATATAAAACTCGCCTTTTGGCACAGGTGCAAAGACATTCTTGAGGTTGCCTTCTATATCGTACACTCTAACGGCTACGTCTGCTATGATGAGCAAATCTTCTGATAGCGCTAGACCACCGACTAGACCCAGCTCGCCATTACCCACCTACGATTAAAAGAAATAATAATATTAGTCCTATTTATAAACTGCCACACTGATGCACCTGGGGCTACTATTAGTGTTGGGATGTGATTAGGTTAGGTAAGGTGTCTCCTCCGTCTAAGGGAGAATGGACGGCCTCCTGAATCGGTTGCGGCGTACAGGCCCATTGTGCTACTGGACGAGGCTGGGAAAATGAAGGCCGCGGCCGAGGAGGCGGTAGCCGGTTATTGTATGATGTTGGCGGTGTCATTAGACATCGCCAACGCCTTTAACAGTCTGCCATTCTGCTGTGTCCGGAAAGCGCCTCGATATCATGTGTGCTCTTACATAGAGCTGCTGGTGGCAGACTACTTGAGTAGTAGGAGTGTCCTCTTCGAAGTCAATGACGAAGTTTGGGGGCGGACTATATCATGCGGTGTCCCACAGGGCTATATTCTCGGACCGCTCCTGTGGGACATCGAGTTCGACTGGGCCCAAACTGTAGTACCTCCCGCTCAATGTTCCCCTGCGGATCGAAGAGGAAGACCGCGCGCGCCCCGTTGTCGGCCACGGCGAGGCGCCGAGAGTGCGCGTGCGCCGCGACACACACAGGCTCCACGAGGCGCGATGACCGGATCGTGCGCAGCGTCTCGCCTTCCACCGTCACCTGTAATGTACCGCCCACTCACCAACTTGTACTACATAAATTATTTACTGAACGCAGTATAATTTTTGTAAACCAATAAAAACGTTACATGATTTCAACGAAGGATATTTACGGTATATTTTTATCATGCCGATGGTACTACCCGAATATTGCAAGTATTAAATGTAAATCAAATACTATATTTGCAATAATTGCAATAATTAGGTGAAATAAAGTATTTCGCGAAAATTTTATCTATCTTCAAAATCTACTAAAGAAGAGTCTTTGATACAATTGGATTTGCACTTCACTATTGATTTAAATCATAATCTTAACAAATTATATTGACGAACATAGCATTTTCATTCCAACTATACAATTATTAAGAAATTAATAATGTAAGTTATAACCAAAATGTAATTTTCAGCTTATTAAATTAACGACTAAAGATATAACTTGTAGATTGATTTAATAAAAGCAAAAAAAAATTACCTCTGTAAGTGTTCGAGTCCGCCAATTGACGGCTATGATACCTTCCGCAGTGACTGCAATCCCTGTACAACTCCGACCCGCTAAACCTGTAACATTTCATATATATTTGTATGAGTAAGCGTAAATACGGTTGTTTGATGATGATAGCACTAGTCAAAATATTGAATACACATCATGAGTGAAAAAGTCGGTAAGGACATAATCGATAAAGTAAAATCAAAAACAATAATCGATTATATTTCGTTTCGGCAGAAATTAACTATTTTCACGGTCATTATTGATATTGTATACACGGATATTATTACGCTATTCTAAGAGTAATATTTTATAGAGTAATAGTCTATAGTAGGTAGTTAAATTTATTCGGTAGTTACTTGAGTATAGAACCGGGTTCCATCTAAAATCTAGTATTAAGAGCAGATACTTAAATAATATATGATAAATTATATGTAAGTGTACCTTCATTAACGATATGAGTTTTGAATGCAAAAGTCTCGTCGTCCAAGACCTTTACTCTTGAGTTGCCCGCATCGAGAACGTAGATTTCTCGCCGTTTTGGACATCTGAAAATATAAAATATTATTTTTAGCGGTGAAAGCCTAAACAAAGCCAAAGCCTAAACTAAGCCCAAGCCTAAGACTGAGTATCAAACACATTGCACCAATGTTAAGAATAAGTATATTTATTTTCTAAAAACATGGTTATAAACTTACAAATGTTATCTATATATTAATACGTGAAGCAAAAACTTTGTACCCCTTTCTACGAAAATTGCGCGGACGATTATGAAATTTGGCACAGTTAAAGTTTATATGGAGAAGGAGGGGCGAATCCTAATATTTTTATAAAATATGCATTACACTACACGCACACAACCATGCATTTGACACACGCAGTCGAAGCGCGTAACTATGGTTACATATATCGATATATAATGACATATTATATCAGCAATATCTTACAGGCAAACTTTGGTGGAATTTCGAGCACTAGGCGACCGCTAGTAATAATTATTACACAGTACAGTATGGTATACCGAGTTTCAGCATGCCAAATTACATAATCAATACTATAACTAAGAAATTATTATAATTCAGTACAGTAGTTACAGGCACACCAATCTTAAAATATATGAAGTTATGTAATTTTGAGAATTCGGACACATTTCTTTAGGCAAATAGTAACTATGCTTCTTTCTGTCGAGATACGTCATAGTGAATACCCAAATCTATGTATCGGCTTGTACATAGATTTTGGCTTTCACTGTGACTTGATTTCGTGTACATATGTATATGTGGCATGCAATTAACGCGGTATTTTTGCCTGCAAGACTTAAAAGAAGATAAAACTGTTTGTACGTCTAAATAAAGTTTTTGTGTGAGCCATTTAATTACAATGATTATCGAGTATTAAACAATAAACTAATTAATTTATTGCTGATATTTTATGACCATCGCTTTTGATTTCTCTATCAGACTTTCCACTATTGGAGATTCTGAACTGTACCATATTTGTTTTAATAACATAAAATCTGCCTGTGAGATTGGCTTTATTTTTAGCTTTTGATATATAATTTATGTTCAACAGAAATAGAGGAGGCCCTAGCACACTTCCCTGAGCGACTCCGAATTTAATATTTTTATAGGACATGTAATATGTGGCGGTAAGTGTTGTCTATGCGAGTAGTCTCTATACTTTGCTTGCGGTCTCTCAAATAATTTAGCCAATCAAGAGATTTCGTTGAACATCAGATGTTTTTATGCTTTAACATTATTACGCATACACAAATCTGATGACCGACGAAATCAAATGCGTTCGACATGTTGAAGAATATTGCATTATCTATACTAATATTATAAAGCTGAAGAGTTTGTTTGTTTGTTTGTTTGTTTGCTTGAACGCGCTAATCTCAGGAACTACTGGTCCGATTTGAAAAATTCTTTCAGTGTTAGGTAGCCCATTTATCGAGGAAGGCTATAGGCTATATATCATCACGCTAAGATCAATAGGAGCTGAGCACCAATGAAGAATGTTTCAAAATCGGAGGGTATATTTTCCTTTTGAGAGCTTCCGCTGCGTGCGCTGCGTAAACAGTTAAAGTGTCGCAAAAATCATGTATGACAGAATTGTTCCCCTTTAAAAGTTCTAAGAAAAAGTCCGCAACACCATATGTCTATCTTTTAAGGTTGGCTCACTATAACCATTTTTATGCTAACCAAATTTATTCTAAAATAATGCATTATTTGCGAAGGTATTATTATAAATATGATATTAATCCTTATCCAAATAAATACGTTATTCATCACAAGTATTTAATTTAAAACAAAATTGCCCTTTACATCATTCGATTTCAATGAATATCTTAGGAGATATCGCAGTTTTAAAATAACATTGCAGCAAAATAATTACCCATTACAGACATAGTACAAACGATGTTTCTCCTGGTTTATTCTGCGTGATTACTACTGGTTCGATTTGAAAAATTCTTTTAGTGTTGGATAGCCTATTTATCGAGGAAGGCTATAGGCTATATAACATCACGCTATGACCCACGGGGGCGGCGCAGTAACGATAAACGCGGGTGAAACCGCGGGAACATCTAGTTTCTTATATGCAAAGACCTTGTCATTTATTTTGATAAAGAGCAGTTGGCTAAAATTGTTAATTTTGTTTATTACTATTAGTTTTGTTTATCTACTAATATAGTGTTTATTAAAAAAAAAACAGTATTATAAATATGCATTACATTTTTATACATTTTTGGAAACACCGGTATGAGTGTAATTGGTCGTTGATTATTTAATTCTTCTGTTGCTAACATTATTACTTTTTTTGTATTTAAAGACTCGACAATAGAGATAAAAAATTTGAGTCGTTCGGCGGCATCTGCCCACGCCTTGGCGAGTGGCGCGTGTATGTAGTACATAAACAAACCTGGCCAGCGCGACGGGCTGGCTGAGTTGCTCTTTGCCGGTGCCGCGCGAGCCCCACACGGTGATCGGCACGGCGGTAGGTGCCACTTGCGCTCGAAGGGGCGAGTCCCGCACGCCGCGGGCGAACACCAGCACCCGCACGCATAGTGCGCCCGCGCTCCAAGGACGCATCGTGATTCTGGAACATTCTACCTTATTTAACGGTATCTTTTTTACTTCACGTTATTTATTATTATCGTAACCGTTACCGTAGGGCACTGACAGGAGAAAATAAATTTTAGAATCTTAAGAAATTATATTGATCTTTAACAAAAATCAGATAATCTGATTCTGGCCGCTATATCAAGAGACAATTTTGTAGATCCCATACTATTACCAATAATAAAAAAAATAAAAGAAACAATATTTCTATATCCAGGATTAATTGCTTAAAAATACATTACCTGTATAGTCCAGTATCAAGATCTGTAACAGTGCATGGCAGGGGCGCATCATCGATAGTCGCGGCGGCACTGACGGGGTCGCCGCCAGTACTCCGAGCCTCACCGTGGTAGTCCACGGTCCGTAATACCACTACTACTTCTAGGCCACATACGCAAGCAGATTCTGAAATCGAAAAACAAAAACAAACTTTAAAGAAAATAAGTTCTGTTGTTCTCGATCATCGCGCCATTTTCAAGCTTGTTCTGTAACGGTTAATATTCTTAAGTTGTTAATTGGAGAAGTTAACTGATCACAGCTAGGTAGTTACTAAACTTGCAAACAAGTCCGTTTTCCAAATTAAGGTACTTTGATGACTGCAATTTTAATAATTTGCAGTCATCAAGATCGCAACGTAAATAGGATAACAATAAAATCTCTTGTGGTTTTTGTCATATAAAGCAAAATACACCTATCAGAGGCATAAAGTTATGTAAGAATCGTTCATCGCGCCATTTTCAAGCTTTTTACCTCACGATCAATACTATTAAGTTAATAATTGGAGAAGTAAACTGATCACTGCTAGTTATTAAAGCAAACAAGTCCGATTTTTTAAATTCCTAATTGTCATATAAAGAAAAAAGCACCTATCAGAGGCAGTCGCAGTATGAACTCACCTAAAGACAACGTACACAATCCAGGGAAGGTGGTACTAGTTCGCACTCTGCCAAGCTCCACAAGTGCTTCAGAAAACCTCTGTTGGGCGTCATTGTGTGCAAAGTCTACTGCTAGGAAGGCATTCTCTCTTGGTTCGGCCAGCGCGGCCGCATCACCTAACCGGGCACCCAGCGCAGCTGCCCGACTACTTACTTCACGGACTTCTACTTGTTGTTGGAGGCCTGAGCATTCCGCTTCTACCTGTACAGACCAATTAAAACAATTGTGTAAAACTAGCTACCGTCCGCAGTTTCGCACGCAAGTTCGCCCGCATGAATCCCATGGGAAGGCATACCGCGATAACAATTTGCTCTCGAATTTTGTTAGTTTGTATCCCGAGATAAAAATTGATTACACAGGAGGTGTAGTGGTTTAAGTGCTCGCCTCGTCACTACCTACTAGTGTTGTTGGTTTTCATTCTACACGGAGCACAAAATTGTGTGATTCACAAATGGTTGTGTCGGTTCTGGCGTTCCGTCTTCTTTGTGTACGATGTTTGGATACAGGAATTATTACTGGGGCCAATATCTTAATTCAATGCATGGTTCAAATGTGTGCCAAGTTTTACCCAAGTTCGTTCAATGGTTGCCGCGCGATAAGTAACGCACATCATCACAAACCATTAATGTAGAATTCTTAAATAATAATCTGCTTCCACCATGAAAAGAAGACTTCTAAACAACATACTTGCCTAATTCATCAAAATATAGTATTTTATATTTTACAGACATATACATTATTTTAATTAATCGTTGCGTTGTAGGCAAAATAAATGTCTGTTATTTAAATATAATTATGTTATTTGTATGTTGTAAACAACTTACAAATGATTCCAAGAAAATTGATTACTACGCATACATTCTATGCTAACTCAATAATATTGACTACCAACGAATAATCTAATAATAGAATCACGAGTAAATATACGTAGCAACAATTACGGAATTTTCCCCCTGAATTAAGTATATATTTTGTAGGGGAGGCGTACGTCACGCAGTGCATGACTTCCGGTGGTCGCTATAATTACAATAAATGTCGGTTTTATTACACTTTATGTTGGTTATAATTATATAGCAGACTATAAAATACTCACCTTAGCTTTTTCAGCGTCAATTAATTTTAGTTGTTCTTCAAGCAGTTTTCGTTTATGTGTGGCGGCGGCCGCTGCAGCAGATTTAAGTTCATTATGGCGTTTGTCAATCGCTGCTTTCAGTTCTGCGAAGTGTCGATCTATCGCTTCGTCGGCCGCGGTCGCTGCCGCTTCGAGCCGCCTCAGTTCACTCGCTACGGCATCCCTCGCCGAGCCAAGTTTACTGAGACATTCGTTCGCTCTGTACAACAGTATCTCCGACATTCTTTTTAAAGCTATAGAGAACGGTACAACTGTGTGGTCGCAAGGCGTGTCGCTATGAGGCCCGTCGGCGCAGTGTCGGCAAAAAACGCAATCACAGGTTTCACAGAAAAGCAACTCTCTGCCCGGATGCGAACTGCACTGAGGTATAACTTCTCTGCGTTGACGCGCCATTAAGTCGAGTAGCTGGTTGACAAGAAAGGACGGGGGTAATGCCGCTACCCCGCCTCGGGGTATCGTTATAAGTTCGCGACATATTGGACATCTGAAACTGCCCGCGTCTCTGGTCTGCGAGGCTGCTATTCGTGTGAGGCAATGCAAGCAAACTGTATGTGAACACGGCAGTAGCTTCGGGGTGTGTTCTCCTCCGTCATAAGTGCCTGGCAACAGACAAACCCGTTATTCAAAAGAACCATATTAGTGTTATTTTAATGGTAATGTTTTAAACAATTGTAACGCTACTTCCATTGTAATGAAACAAATTGCTACACTTTAGTAAATGTTATTGTTTTTAAGCACGTAGGTATTTTTGGCAACAAAAACTAACACACATTTATTTAACTTATAAGTTAAATATTTTAAACTGTTTCATTATCATATCTATCGTAGATATAAACTGAAATTATAAAATTGATCATGTATTTCATTGACGAATTATATTACAGCGGAAATAGTCGCATTAATAACTTGATAGCCACTATCCTTGATAGAAACCTAATTTCCTCTAAACTTTAATTAGACAGAGGATAGATAAATCAAGGCGGATTCACCAATTGTTTTCGGTTTCAATATTTGTAATGAAGAAAAGTTGGATATACTGAATTGCTCTGTTCTTGGTTAACATGAATGGTTACATTGTGGTAGCAAGAAGGTCGTGCTGAATGTATTGTACACATATAACAAGTGCAAACATAAAGTTGAAATGAAGAAATGTTCTGAATTGCGTAAGACCAAGCAGTCAAAGAAGTTCGTGACCAACAACAGGTGTATTCAATATTGCCAATCTGGTTAGGGATGAAAAGCAAAGAAGTGTGATGGATCCTTCATCTTAATAATTAAATTACAATTAATTTACCCATATAACGCCTAATTAAAACCAATTTAAAAGTTATATTTTGTTATTGTTAGATGATATAATATATATTGAAATATAAATAAATTTACAATCACGAAAAGTGGATAACTCCAGTGCGATTCTGCAAGTCCTCATTATCGATCACACTTCTGAATGACGGGTACTACAATAGTATTAGGGACTATTCACAACTAGCGGAAACTATAAGCCGCAAAAGGTTTATCATAAATATTTTGATAGTTCGATTTTGACGTTTGAGTTCGTGGCATTGTTCTTCCGTTACTTGTAAACATTCCCGACGTGACAAGAGCAGTGTACTAACATAAACACGTGCCGCAGGTGAGGAAGCTCTCGTTAAAGTCTTCGTAGTTGATGGAGACGGTCTCGACGAGCGTGGAGCTCATGCTCGCCATCCCGACGCCCAGCCGTGAACTGACACATAAGAACACACCTTTAGCTTTATGTACCGACATTCACTAAAGTAGCTAATTGCTTTTAAACATGCATTGTGCAGGCATGTGTCGTGTTTTGGACAGATCTTAACATGGAATCGGACGGTTATATTTACAACCTAATCACTTATGTAGATTATCTAATGTAAATAATAATAGTGACACAGATTAGTTTAGTTTCATCTGCAATTTAAAAAGAAAAAGATAAAGTGACAACTGATAGTTGAAGTGGTCACTTTGCGTTATTTCCAGATGTTACGAGTGTGGGTGTTCTGTGGCTGTTGTTTCAATATTGGAAGTTTCTGCGGCATAAGGATTACCTCTAGTGCAAGAGGTGTCTTTTAATATCAAAATGACTATTATAAAAAATGTTTACACTAAGCGAAAAATTATTACGAATGTGAATGGAACAGTCGCAAGAGGAAAATCTAGGCGAACGTTTCTCGATCAGATCGGAGGCGTTCTGGACAAAGGCCAGGTTAAGAGCTCCTTGAACCGACGGGCGTATATGAGGAATGTGATGAAAGTTAATGAAGCCAGAGAAGTGTGTCAGGATCGTAGCAAATGGAAATCCGTAGTCTCTGCCTACCCCTCTGGGAAACAGGCGTGAATCTATGTATGTTGTGCATTTCAAGATAAATCAAGAGGAGATTGAAATTAAACTGTTTTATACGAATCTTATCGTGGTACACTTTTTAACTCTACTTTTATACTATCAAAAAAGTATTTAAAATTAGATTTTCGATGACATGTTCACGGAGAGACTAAGATTATGGTCGTCTCAATGTCAATGTTGATACAATCCGTACAACGTAGTGTAATTTTTTAAACTTTTTACTGCCTTTAGCTGCGAACACTACCTCAGATATCAGCATAAGTACTCTTATCTTATTCTTAGCTACTTCTAGCAGTAAAGTGCGTGATACGAGGAGCCACAAATAGCAATAAGTGTGCAAACACTTACACGTTCTCGCGGAGATTATATAGTTGATTACAAAGCATAGCATACTTATTATGTTAGCACAAAGCTATCATGTAAATAAGTATAATATGCTAACATACTATTTGTAACTCATGGGTACGTTATTTTGTAAAAGAGACACAATGCAATAATATGACAGGTCTAAGTTAAACTATGTTAATAATACATAGTATTATAGAAGACTGCCTCGATAGCGCACTGGTCGTGACGCCCGGATCCGATTTACGTTAAACCAACGTTGGTGTTGTATGTGTTTATTAAAAAGACATCTTTCGCACTAGGAACAATTCCTGTATCGCGGGGGACTTTACAAGCGTTCATACAACCCCCACAAAGAACAGCTAGGCCACTGTAACATCACCGTATAACTTTCCTATCAAGAAGTTTTAAGTGGGAGGCTAGAACTTTGCTTGGTGGGCGATAACAGGCTCATCAAGAAATGTGGGTGTAATACATCTGTGCCTATTCGTTTAGTGACATAAGTATGCTTCGTATTATAGAATAGTATAGACACCACTTATTAATAATGTTTGCCATTATTGAAGTACAGGAATCCTGTAAGTCATTGACGCACTTCATACACGTAGGTAATATAACGTCATGATAAGAGGGCAGACAATTCTGGGAAGCGCGCTACTTGGTATAGATACCCCGTCACGCCGGAACACACCACAGAACAATAATCTGTTACTATGCATTTCGTACATATATGTACATGTACATATATACCTATAACGCGCCAGATGCCACTAGAGCGCGGCTCGTTACATAACAATGTTTTTTTTACCTTTAGAAAAACATTAAACAAGTAGGTCAGGCTTGCTGGTCTCATAGCTTAAGTTTGCGAATATATTTACATGCGATCGTGAGGGTTCGATTCGATTCCCGGGTCAGGCAAAGGGTTATTAAATAATAAGAATAACAGAACTGTATATAAAGTGTTCCAATGTTTGGTACAGGTGACTCAGTTTAAGGGGTTAGGCCATAATACATCAAGCTGACGCAGTGCGGGTTGGTAGACTTCAGAGATCTTCGAGAAAAATATAGATAACTCTCAGACAGGCACGTTTCCTAACGAAGTTTTCTTTTACCGGTAAAACAGGCGATAATTAATAATACATAATTATGTAATAAGTACGCACATAACTTCAAAAAGAGATGTCGGTGTGCCTTAGAATCTAACTCGAGACCTCTGCGTGGCAGCTCAACAACAGGGCTATCACTGCTATGAAAAGTGTTCTTAAGTTTTCCTTTGAGGAGATTTTCGATATGGAGTCTATTGTCAAGTAGAAGGCAAATACAGCTGTATAGGTAAGATAAATCTCTGCGATCCCCTTGGTATATACAGACGTGTGTTGAGGCATGTAATATAGTAGATACTAAACAGGGAAGTAGGAAATACTTACTAATATTATAAATGCGAATGTGAGTTTGTTTGTTTGTTACTTTTTCACGCGTCAACTACTCGACCGATCATCATGATATTTTGCATACACGTGGTCGGGGGGTACAAAAAAGAACATAGGGATTTGATACAGAAAAAAGTTCTGTTCCCGAGGGATGGAAATTGAAATAATCTACATTTAAGCGAGCCCAGTCGCGGGCAAAATAAATGTATGTACTTAATTAGCTTTAAGCAAAATTATAAATGAGAATAGACTATTTGTAGATATCAAATCAAATTTAATTTGCTTTTTATTATTGCAGTAATAAATTGTAATCAGTTTTGACAATAAAATAGCAATAAAATTGGTATTTATTAGGCTTAATATAAGGACAATTTTATAGAAAATAATATGTAATAAGGAAGTACACTAAGTATTTATTGTAAATTGTATGTGTGACCTTTCAGTTTTAATACGACATATAATATAGTCTGCCCACATAAATTAGTCGAAGAGGTAAAGGCTGTTTTTCCCAGTTTACGTGTTGCACACGTAGAAGTAGGTATATTAGCATTAAGTAATATACTATAAAAAAAAGTTTGCCATTTCGTCATCACTGCGATTTCCCCTGAGAGCTAATAAGTCGGGCTCTTAGCCGCTAGCCACACGAACACTCAGGCGCGGCCTTGTTAGTCTGCCTATAGTCAGTATACATCGTTTAGAGTTTAGACCGTTATTGAGCCACTAATTATAGAGCAAACAGTGACAAATTGTTTACAGCTAATAGTAACAACAACTTTTCTTTGATTTGTGTAAAATGCGGTGCGGTCAAAAAGTACAATACATATGTATGTAATAGCAAATTGGATTGTAAGAGTCTTGATCCCATGAGACAGGGAATCCTAGTGTGGGTCTGGGCGTTAAACAGTTATATTTGTAACCTTTTTAACAATAAATACTTATTGATATTATTCTATTCTAGATTTTGCCCGCGGCTGCGTTCGCATGAATGTAGGTTAGGTATGTCTATTTTCTATTCCTCGAGAGCAGTACTTTTTCTGAAAGAAAGGTATCCATATGTCCTTTTCAGTACCGCTGACAACGTGTATGTGAAATTTGATGATCAGTCGGGTAGTTAAGGCGTGAAAGCGTAACAAACAAACTCAAATTCGCATTTACAATATTAGTTAATTTTCAGGCACTGTCAAGCGTACGTTCGTACTCGTCTGTCTTTTGAATTTAATTTTTATTTACTTTTACACACATAAAAAACAGCTCTGTATAAAGATATTACCGTATTGTACTCTCAAATTTCTTGGGCCGGATCACCAGATGCTTTAGTTGTTACGGGTATCATTATGGACATTTGTGTCTAGCAAACAAAAAGTCATCATCTATCCAAGTTCTTAGCTTAAGACGAGTTGAAATAAATAAAATTATATTCTTAAGACAAACATGTTCGTTATTGCTCAAACTAGATCCTAATAACATAAATGCGAATATGAGTTTTTTGTTTGTTACGCTTTCACACCCAACTAGTCGACCGATCATAATGGAATTTCGCATACACATTGTCAAGAGTACAGAAAAGGACAAGGTACCTTTCATCCAGTTAAAAGTACTGTTCCCGAGGGATAGAAATTTATCAATATAGATTAAAGCTTGTTTCATACGTACCATAACCACACTACAACCACAACAACACCATAACCACACCACGTGGGCGAGCGCAATTTTGTATTGAAAATGAATAGTAAAATTTACACGGACCGCATTTTGCCATCATTATCGACCACGTGGGTGATACCGACCACATCGCAACCACCAGCGACACCGCGACCTAGCGTCCAACCACATCGCAGACACAACGCTGCGTCGACGCACCGACACTGCGCGGACGCCTGCGCCCTCCCCACGTCATTAATTCTGCATTGTACTGTGGTGCCGCGTGGTTTTTCTTCTCAATAAAATCCATAACAAGGATAGCAACAACAACGTTTCCTTTTCGAATTCCATGAGTTTGTTCAGTCGAGACGTGTTTCCTCAACGAAAACCGGTGTCGAACTATCTGTCTGCGCTCGTGAGCGTCATTGCGTCGCGCGTCGTCGCAACCACATCGCAGCTACTAACGACAACTCAATCACATCCACATTTTGTAGGAACCACAACGCAACTGCAAAAAGCTGCAGCGACTCTATTCACACGTAACCACTACTTGATCACCTTTTGTCGCGTCGATGTGGTATAGCTGTGGTACGTGTGATTGAAGCCTAACACGAGCGAAGCCTCGAGCAAAATCTAGTATAATTATAAGTGTTTGTAAGCAAGTTGATTTCGGTAACTTAGTACGTATGGTAAGTTAGGTTACCTTAATTTAAGTCTTGGCGTTACTAAAACTAGATTTATTTCCGTTACCTACAGGGGGGCTCAGAATAATTAACTAAACACATTTTAATCATTTTTAAAAAAGTCTGTCTTTCTGTCTGTTTGTTTGGTCTCGCATCACGCCTGAAGCACAAAGTTAATACGATAGACTCAGTAAGAACACTATAAAGAATATCCTCAAGTAATATTTAGTCTTTATTTCATTAAAATCGGTCTTCTCTATCAAATGTTATGAGCATTTGAAGTTAAATTAAATTTTAATGTAGGCAATGTGGTCGTACTGTACTAGATCCGCCGTAATGTTTTACAAATAAGGTTGAGATTTGCTTAAATTTAAGCTCATAGATTGTGATTACAGATCCGGATCGAATATAGAAAGCCAGTAATACGGATAGAATATAAATTTCTTAATTTTTGTTATAATAATAAATAATTATTTCAAAGACAATGTTGAATGTTTACTAATTGACAATGACATCTCTAATTTGTTAGTAATATGTGTTTAGTACTAGACCCGACGTAATGATTTATACATATCACGATAGATGGCACTGTGCAAATGACGTCATTTTTTAAATCGCGATATTAAGGTTTTCCGCCGTTGTATGACATGCTGGCTTTCAACAACCACTCTTTGTTCTAGAGATATAATGTAATTAAAAGTTGTAATCCGATTTCCTAAAATTTGTTTATTATAACTTTTATTATTTACAACTATTGACTGATTAATACAAAACCGAGTCGGTATATGGAGATAATAATCGCTTCGATTTTGGTATTTTTTGGGCAATAAGAATATAAAACTCTAAATTTCACGTGTCTGTACATTTTAGAATATTGCGAAATAAATGAATTAAGGGGACTCAGAATAATTAACTGAACACATTTCAATCATTTTAGAAAAATCTGTCCGTCTGTTACTTCATCACGCCTAAAGTACAAAGTTAATACGATAGACTCAGTAAGAACATTATAGAGAATATCCTCGGGTAACATTTAGTCTTTATTTCATTAAAATCGGTTTACTCTAAAATAGGAGACGGTACTTTTCAGCAGCGAGCAGAAAATAAGGTAATTTTATTAGATAGTTTATGTTGTATGGTTCCATCGTTGCAAATTTTAATTTTGTCAGTATATGGGTCACCTACAGATACAATAAACCAGACAGCTGCATGGCTATCGGGCACGCCACGATCGTGGCGGTAAGTCCCGTGGTTGAGGAGTGGCTGGAAAGGCGGCATGGCGCCCTCATCTTCCGGCTGACACAGGTAATAACTGGCCACGGTTGTTTTGGCCAGTTCCTGTGTCGTATACGCCGGTAAGAGACGCCCAGTTGTCACCATTGCGGCGACTGCCGCGACGTTGTTGAGAACACGGCGCTGCACACTTTGGCGGTTTGCCCCAACTGGGCATCGCAGCGCCGTGAGTTGGTCGCGGCAGTCGGATTTGTTGTCCTCTCGCTCCCGGCCGTAGTTCAGTCTATGGTCCGGAGCGAGAGGTCGTGGAATGCCGTCGCCTTGTCGAGGAAGTGATTTCCATCAAGGAGGCGGCGGAGTGGGAGAGCGTGCGTTTAAACCCTCTCCCCAACCGCAGAGACAGGCACTGGAGGGCGCAAGACGACCTCCAGCCACCCTGAGGTCTGACCTGGGGGTGGCGGACTTTGTGGGCCTGCCTGCCATCCGTTCAGCACCAGGTCCGAGAGGCGGCGTGCGTGTTCACACGCGCGCCTCTGTGTCGTGCCCGTCTCCCCTCTAGAGGGGGGGGGGGAGGGGACAGTATGGATTTCTTTTAGTGGTGACCTTAGGGTAGGTCTTTTCGTATAGTGGCCTGCCGTTTCATAATATATAGCCCAAGTACATAGCCAATACATAGACCAAGTAAAAAAAAAGCTGCAACTTACAACTTTGGCGCCTCGAAACGACCAAGCAACAGCTATGAATTCTGAGATGCTAAGGCAAATTAACGGTGATAGTGTCGAATATACGTCTATTCACAATGTCACAGCAGAAGACGACGTTACTAACTATCCAGTAGAGTTTCTTAATTCTTGACGCGCACCTGGTCTTCCAGCCCATAAAATTTCTTTACAAGTGGGCGTTCCCATAATCTTGCTAAGAAATTTAAGTCCACCTAGGCTTTGTAACGGAACTAGACTTAAAGTAAAAATCTTGCAACGTAACTTAGTTGAAGCCGAAATTTTAACAGGATGTGGCGCCGGTGAAATAATTTTTATTCCGAGAATCCCCATCATACCAAATAATTATCCGTTCAGTTTTAAGCGCGTTCAATTCCTAGTAAGTTTATATAATGCAATGACAATAAATAAAGCGCAAGGTCAGAGATTACACGTTGCAGCTGTAGATCTCAGTACGGGCTGTTTTACTCATGACTCATGGCCAACTCTATGTCGCATTGTCTCGCGTTAGCAATCCCCAAAATCTGTATGTGTACGTCCCCTATGGATCCACATCTAACATCGTTTACACAGAAGTTCTGTCCTAAAACATATAACATTTTATACAAATTTTCACGCGGACGAAGTCGCGGGTACAGCTAGTAAATTAATAAGTACTGTAATAATCATTTTGTAGAGTTATAAAGTGCCACCACCTCCCTATCAATGTACCTAAATTTACAGATTATAGTGAATCAAGCTTGAAATATCAATGGCTATAATTAACATTGTAGTTGTTTCTTTTGTCCCTCATTGTCTTCCCTAATGATCTGAACAGTAACATTTATGTTCAGTCATTCAGATTAAACAGAACAGTAAAATACAATGGCTCTGCCAATTCAAATATTGATTAGTTTTAAGAAAATTGTTAAATAAAAAATAATTAATTTACTTATTAATTTGTGTACGGACACTGGCGTCCAGACACAGTCGTTTTATCATTATGACGCAATATGGTTAAGTGACTGGTTTCATTATAAGATGGAATTAGTCCCAAAACGTTGACTTTTTTTTATCCACATACAAGTACATAGATTCACACCGGTACATCTCTTGTAATAGACAATATTTTAACAGACACACTCAATAATAGTTTAATTAATCTAGGAATCAAACTCTGACCCTTATGAGTCGTACTTGTATGAGCTGTGCTTAATAATAATAATAATAGGGCAGGGCAGCTTGTGGCGAGCTGAATGTAAGTGGCGACACTGCAGTCCTGAATGCCTCAGAGAGTAGGTTAGGGCCTCGTCCCCGGTTTGCCGTTACTGGTTGGCTGGGGTGGAACTTCAAGAGCGCCCGTAGGACTCTCAACTCTGGCTTACCTTGGTCGACCGGTCATAGGGGAGCCACTAGAGCTTCATGCTTGGGGGTGGAAGTGTCATTTTCAAGGGCATAACTACGGGGAAACCCGCTTCGGGTCTCCGTTGTCACGAGACCCGCGATGGCGAAACCGGCGCCGCACCGCTCAACATCCCTAGCCGCTCGCACCGGTGTTGCCCTCTGCCAAGGTAATGTTATCTAACAGTACTCTAACTTTATAAAACGGTCGGAACGCGAGTCATACCTACGCCCCTCGAGGTCGGTATACACTCGGTACACAACCAGTCGCAAATGCGCCGCAGTGACGAACGGACGGTGTGATGGTTTTGTAAGCTTACTGCTTACGTGCGATTTGTTAATATTTGATTGAAATAAGTACAAGTACTTACATAATAATTATGGCAAAGTGCAATTGCAAACAAAAGTATTTTTAATTAAACTTTTTATCCGAATGCGGATTTTTGTAAACTATACAATTTATCAATAAAGATTTTCGTACGTCTCAGTCGAGGCGCAAATATTTTTCAGTAGTCTCAAATATATATAAAGTTGTTTTTTATTAAATCTATTAATCAAAAAACACAACATGATTTTATTTGAACATTTCCTATTTAATTCACAAAAAGGTTCATTTTTAAATAAAAAATATAATATTTACAATGACTAAACTAGAAAGAAACTCAAATAGGTAGATAAAATTAAAGCCCTCACGCGTGTTTGCGAACCGCGCAGCTGTAGGTAATTATTTTAAGGACAGAGCCGAGTTACAATACTGTTAGATAAAATTACTGTGACTCTGCGGCTGGCTTGTATGCCTATGGTGTCTATGGGGGCCCATCTAGTGAGTTGGCGAGTCACCGTCTGTCCATTCGATTCATGCTATTAGAGTATTCAGGGCAGACCCCGTTTTATCTATAGTAATATTATAAAGCTGAGGAGTTTGTTTGTTTGTTTGTTTGAACGCGCTAATCTCAGGAACTACTAGGCCAATTTGAAAAATTATTTCAGTGTTAGATAGCCCATTTATCGAGGAAGGCTATAGGCTATATATCATCACGCTAAGATCAATAGGAGCGGAGCACCAATGAAGAATATTTCAAAATCGGAGGGCTTTTTTTTCTTTTGAGAGCTTCCGCTGCGTGCGCTGCGTAAACAGTTAAAGTTTCGCAAAAATCATGTATGAGAGAATTGTTCCCCTTAAAAAGTTCTAAAAAAAGTCCGCGACAGCATATGTCTATCTTTTAAGGTTGGCTCACTATAACCTTTTTTATGCTAACCAAATTTGTTCTAAAATAACGCATTATTTGCGAAGGTATTATTATAAACATGATATTAATTCTTATCCAAATAAATAGGTTATTCATCACAAGTATTTAACTTAAAACAAAATTGCCCTTTACATCATTCGATTTCAATGAATATCTTAATCTTGTTTTTAAAATAACATTGCAGCAAAATAATTACCCATTACAGACATAGTACAAACGATCGCGATGTTTCTCCTGGTTTATTCTGCGTGATGATTACTACTGGTTCGATTTGAAAAATTATTTTAGTGTTGGATAGCCTATTTATCGAGGAAAGCTATAGGCTATATAACATCACGCTACGACCCACGGGGGCGGTGCAGTAACGATAAACGCGGGTGAGACCGCGGGAACATCTAGTAATATTATAAAGCTGAAGAGTTTGTTTGTTTGTTGGTTTGAACGCGCGAATCTCAGGATCTATTGGTTCGATTTGAAAAATTATTTTAGTGTTGGATAGCCTATTTATCGAGGAAGGCTATAGGTTATATAACATCACGCTACGACCCACGGGGGCGGCGCAGTAACGATAAACGCGGGTGAAACCGCGGGAACATCTATAGATTATAAAGCTGGCGTTTATTTTTTTGTTTGTTTGAATGCGCTAATCTCAGGAACCACTGGTTCGATTTGCAAAATTATTTTAATGTTGGATAGCCCATTTATCGAGGAAGGCTATAGGCTATATAACATCACGCTATGACTCACGGGGGCAGCGCAGTAATGATAAACGCGGCTGAAACCGCGGGAACATCTAGTCATCCATAGTTACCAATATACCAGTCCATCAAATACCCATACGCATAGCTCATATAATAGAATCCATACGTAGCAATAGTCCTACGCGGCGTAGGACTAGGCTACGCCTGCTGTGGCTAGTGCCGCTGTAAGTGTTCCATCCCAACTTTGATTAAAACTCTCGAAGGCCATCTTCACGTTGGACCCATGTCTCCGTGTTAGCCTCCCAAAGGCCCGGGTATTTTCCTAACGTATTAGGAATATACCCGTGAAAGAGAAACAAATAATATCTAATAATATTCTACCACATACACACAACACCATCTAGCCCAAACTAAGCAGAGCTGGTACATAGTACTGGGGTACTAGACAATGGATAAACATACTATATAGTTCCTTTTTTGCACATACATACATATTATATACTAGCTTTTGCCCGCGTCTTCGCTCGCGATAAACGTATTAAAAAAAGAAAAATTTAAGACTACCTGGTAGGTAACTACATTGTACCTATAGGTATATTGCGAATATTAAAATCTAGAGAATTAAAATTAATAACTAACCTACTTTACCTATATTGAATTATAATTACCTAATACATATACCAAAGTTAAATATAATAATAAAAGAGAAAATAAATATCTACCTAAATAAAACTATTTATGATGAAAACTAATGTAAGTTAGGTACTTAATTAAATAAGAATAATGCGTACGTACTCTAAACTAATATCTACTAAAACATATACGAACAACTAATCCTACCTAACAAGGAAGAAATAACCTACGTTACACACTATTAAATATTTTTTATTTTTTTTTATTTTGCTCGTCAAAATGACCACACTCCACCTGATGGTAAGCAGTCGTGTGGTCTAAGAGCAGTGGCCTCCACATCGCCCCCACAGTAGCCGAGGCGATGTTGAGGTCTCTACTTTGACGGCCTGAGAAGATGCTTTTTCACGCCCCGCTTAAAGAACCCAGGATTGAAGGAAGAAGGAAACACGTGCCTTGGCAGAGAATTCCATGCCTTGGTCGTTCGGCAGAGATATGAGGACCCAAACTTTTTAAATATATAAATATACTACCTATACCATAAAATTAAATCTATATATGTATATGTTACGGCTAAAGGTGGGTGTGAACATAAACTTAAGATTAGCCGGCTAAACTTAGGTTTACCTTCGAGAAGCAGCTAAAGTTTGATATCATGTTAGTTTGTGTCGTGATATTCCATCTTTAGCCGGTTAACCGAACACATTAACCGAAACGAAACGGCTAAAAATGTATTCGATGGACGCGCCGGGCCGGCGGAGGGCTTGAGGGGACGGTGGGGAGACATAATATATAAATAATGTTCTTTGTAATTCGATATGCCATTCTAGTTTATCATGTTCCAACAAATAGCTCCATATTATTTTACAATTGTGACTAGATATTGTTTTAAGTAATTAACACTAAAGATGTTTTATTTTGTAATTTTAAATACCTACAGAAGTATTTGTAATGAACAAATGGTTCCTTATTATTTTATTTTAATGATTAGGTAGATATTGTTTTAAGTAATTAATATTTTGTAATTGTAATAATTGAAATTTTGAATTCCTACATAGGTACATAAAAGTATGTGTAATGAGAGTGATTATTTTTTGATAAAAGTTTTCGTATCAAAATAGTAAACATTATTACATTGTTTCCTTTTCCATTTCCTTCTACATTTTTAGCCAAGGGCCTGCAGTTACATTTAAGTTTAACCGGCTAAAGATAGAAGAAACTAACATTAACACTTCCTCGAAGATAAACCTAGGTTTAGCCGGCTAATCTTAAGTTTATGTTCACACCTACCTTTAGCCGTAACATATACACCTTATAACAGTAAACCTAATAAGTAACTACTCTAAAGTCTACTGTACTGGCCTGAAATAAAACTCGACACGTCCGTCCGCATCAACAGTCAAAAAATGTATGGAGAGCGCGTCTTTTTTTTTTTTCTTTTGCTTTGTTGGCCGCAGGTGGCCTTTACAACTTTACGCGGCGGAGACACCGTCCTTCTATAGGCTTGCGATCCATGGCGTCGCGCGCCACCCTAAGCCAAATTCGACCTTAGGCCTTACATTTACAGCGCAACTTTAGTGAACTGCCGGTGACGTAAAGGGCGACAAACTTATTATTTGCGGTTGGTACAGTAACCGTGTCTAGGGATTGAACCGCAAAATTAAGTTTGTTTTTTATTGTATATATTTTTCCGGGATAAAAAGTACCCAGTGTGGTGCCCAAGATATTAAAGTATAATAATACGAAGTTTCATCGTAATCGAACTGGTCGTTTTTGCGTGATGCTTGAACAAACATACAGACAAAAAATTTTTTAATCACATTTTTGGGTTCGTTTTCGATCTAGTAACACCCCGGACTATTTATTTTTTTAATATTTTAAATGTACAGAATTTACACTTCTACAGATTTATTATATGTATAGATAAAATTACCCAGATCAAGACAAACATGCACACAAAATGTTTGACTTCTGCGGGAATCGAACCCGCGACCTCAAGAGTGGCAGTCGGTTACACTAACCACTACACTATCGAGGTCGAAATGCTGGCTTGATTTATACCATGGGACTATAAAGGGAGTAATTTTCAAGCAGCCATTTTTAATGAGATCCCTGGTTTATATTAATTAACGACATAAGCTGCAACAGCCTACATGCTGCTAGATACTATTGTTTTTAAATTACATATGTTTAAATATTTTTATTTTATACTTTATGATTTATACATCTTGAAATTATTATTTATTCCTCGTATATTAAGTAAGTCCTTTTCTTTAACTGTGACTCTTAAATTATTCTCTCTTAAAAGAACTGGGTCCAACTAATGGCAATGGGTTAAAGACAAGATGATAAATAACCAAACATGACAAAATTGGAAAGTTGCCAAAATACAGATGCTTGTATCATTCACAACCAAAATGATACAGAAACATTGTATATTTGAATGTTGTATTTAGGTTACAGTATCATGAGATAATAATGTAAATGAAACATGAATGATTCACCAATCGCTGCAGATTGCTCTTGATTCATGCCAATGTCTCCAATTGAGCTAATTATGTAATTGTTATGACATTCATCAAACCAATTCACAATTAAACAAGTTAAACCTGCAAATCGTTTCATAACTAATTAATTCTATGATAGCATGCATGACATACAGGATTCATTAGACTACGCCAATTAAACAATTAAATAGTAGTGTTGTAACAAAAAAAAATTGTGGGCTTTATTTTACTTCTTTATCTATAAATAGCACAAGTTAATTGGACATAATTGTTTTTATGAAACTGATGAAGGACTAATTAGGATAAATCTCTTAAATAATTATAAATGTACTGTTTTGATATTTATATGATGCTTCTCATTGCTTTGTTTAAATCTATGACAATAATTTAATTCTAATTATAATTCAGTATGTAACGGTATATTTGTAAAGTTATCCAGGCTAAACAATAATTGACAAATTTGGTATGGAGATAGGAAGAGAACATAGGCTATTTGAGAACAAGGTAATTTTAGTTAAAAACTGGCTAGGTATAATATGAATAAAAAAATGTGTTAATGTTCTTGAAATCCAGTTGACTTAAAGAAGGTTTATTTATGCTATCCCTTGTTTTATGTTATTAGGTACCCCAAACCTAAGTTACTTAAGAAACAGGCCTAGTCCTAGTACACAAATCAATAGTTTTACATGCTACATTCCAAAAGGGAATTGTTTTGATATGAAGAACATATTCAATTTAAATAAAAAAAACATTCTAAATTTAAATTCACATTTAAATTTAGAATGGTTCTGAATTATAAAACTTATCAATCATAGCATAGAAAAGACAACTTATACTATAAATGTGTAACTTTACAAAGGTGTTTGTATGTTTGTTGCTTAGTCATGCATAAACAGTTCAAAGGATTATGATGAAACTTGACACAAAGATACTGTGTACTGGATGAAATAGCATATTTTTGTATATCCAGGTATTCTTTTGGAATTTGTGTGGTAATTAGTACAGCATTAAGAGATAATACCAACACCACCACAAGAAATATCTATTGTAAATATATTATCAATGCAGAACATAGATAATTGCAGCCCAGACTGATTATACTTCTGAAATCATATGCACCTGTTTCTACCTCCATAGCCAAACCAATTTTGTTTTTTAAGTACAATGCAAGAATGGTTTTGGCTAGGCCTATATGCTTTTATTTATTTGATTAGTTTAGTTAAATTTGATTACTATATTAGAGATATAAATTATAATATCTACAAAAGCTACCTGCATTTCCTCTTATATTATGCTACTACATACACTATCCTTATACCGCATTCTATTGCCACAAGGTATCTGCTAGTTTTTAAAGTAATGAGCATTTAACACTTAGCATGGCCACTTGCAACACATATTAATATGATACATGACTGTGTTTCTGTCTGTTGCTACTTCAATGCATGGCACACAGATCATTGATCCTGCTGATTCAACACAGTTACCTTAGACTCTGTAAACTATGCTGTAAGAGTACAAGCTAAACTTACTTATTTGCTACTGCAACCTTCTAAAGGATGAAGGTACATCCCTAGCTGGGCTGCTATCAAACCTTAATTATTATTGGAAGGCTGATACTATTTGTATTAAAAACAGTTAGTCTGATGTCTGATGACAATGTTTTGTCAATAATTTTATTCTAAATTCTAGCATTTTCTGTCTCATAAAACCGTACTTGTCTTAGACTAATTTCTAAACAAACATCTCTCTTTAGCCTATCAAAAGTCAAACATAAGCTATCTTATGATTTGTGTAATCCGAAGCTAAGAGTATTAAGTAAATTATATTTCAGATTTTAAATCTGAATTGTGTTTGGATATCCATTCTAGTAAATCCAAAGCTATTCTTAATTAATTTAAAATCGAGTTTGTCACAGGTTTTTTGAGGGCTGCTGTTTGCAGTTGTAGAATAATGGTCAATATTCTTAAATAAGAATATATATATATATATATGTATATATATATATAAATAGTTTGAATCAAGAGGTTTTTCTCTTGTTCAATTGAAGTCAAATCTTATGCATAGCAATAAACATTTAGGCCATTTAGCGCTACATTAAATTGTTTATTTAAAAAGGAACTAGCAAGATAACCCTGCACAAGTATTACTAGAGCTGCATACATTAAATTGTTCATTGAAGGGAAGTAGCAAGACACAAGTATTTCTTAAGTATTTATTTAATTTTGTAAGTATTGTGTAACTGTTTGAGATACAATAAACATTTGATTATTTATTAGGAAATGTTTTATGAATACATCTATACAAATACTTCAATTTTATTAGAAGATTACTGTCAAGCAAAACCTGTTTCCATTGGTGATGGGGACCTAGCGCATGCAAGTGGCATATCTAAATACAGACAGCATTGAACAATTTATTGAATGTATACATATGTGTCACAAATAACTCTGTTTAGTCATACTATTTATACTATGATAGATGTTAGAACAGTAAAGTATTTGATAAAAAAAAATTAATTAAAAACTACAAACTATATTATATGCTGTAGCATAGTATTAAATTAGTATTAAATTACATGCTGACATGCGTTGCTGTCATGGCAATTTAATTATTATGAAAACAAATTCTATTAGATATACATATACAACTGTAAATATAGTGTATTGATATGTATTATATTCACAGCTAAAGGTTGGAACTTGAACTTTAACTATGATAATTTAAATATAATGTATAGACATCAACATTGAATAAAAATGGGCTATCTCATGTTTACACTGATGTAATGCATGTATTTAAGATTATGATAAGGCTTATATATCTTAAATAAGCTAATAAACACACCATAGAGCAGTTTAAAAAGTTTAATAACCTTTGAGATGTGCACTATTTGTGGAATGTACAAACTGTATTAAACTATACAAAAATACATTATGTATAAATGATACAAAACATAATAATAGTGATATGTACAGGAAAAGATAAACATCATAGTGCAGTATGTTATATAATTATTTAACACACATTCCTGTGATAAATGCACACGCTATGCAAAGCAATGTAAATAGGATTAAAATATAATTTACATAAGTACTTACAGGAAGGAGCAACAATACATGGACGCGCTAGCAGGAACAGATTACGATATGGCTCACTCAGATTATTTTACATATGATCACCAACCAGCTTTATGACGTTTTTAAGTAAATTGAACGCGTGAATAATATTGGAATCGAACGTAAACACATATTATTGTATTAACACGTTTGCAACTTCACAATCACAGTTCCTTTATACATTCACTCTTGATCACGATGCACAAATCTATTCATTTATTACAACAACTATTTAATTATAAGCCACAAATATCCTCATAACAATGTAAACTTAAAAGCTCTTTCGTAATCGATCGATAGTTATAGCGAAACTATTCTCTCATGACAAAGAAACTTCATTACAATACGTTTTCCACCGATGTAACATAATCCTAAACTGTATAAGCGTAGCACTATTTTGAGAATACGGTTAGATTGTTTTATTTGCTATTTACATAGTCGGATAAAATCTCTACCCAAATATTTATCTAAACTATTTTGTATCGACCATTAACCTCACATCATAGTATCGAACTGTCAAAAAGAAAATAAACGGATGGACAGAGTTATTATAAACATTTTGAACTGTCAAACCCTAGTGTTGACAAACACGACAGTTGCTATCGATGACATTCACGATGTTATGAATGTAACCATAACTATAATTTTGACCAAATTACTCAATTTGTTGAGAAAACTACGAAGTCTATAATGTTGATTGATCTTAGTTTCAAGATAAAGTGTTATAGTATTATGGTTTTAATAATTATAACAAACAGATAGAATAGGTAAAATTACGATGCAAAAACATTACAATATCTAGCCCACTTAACCAATTATTACTATGTATGAAAGAACTATTGTAAATTCTTTACATAAATAGAATCTATTTATGTTATATAACATTATTATTTGAATCTTGATAATTATTTTAATGAATCCTACGGATAACAACGCATATTAATTTCTATACTTTTGTAATATTTCTTCACTACTTTAATATTCATCATTTTCCACGCATCTAAGTTTTTTATTGTTTCTTAGTAAGTACTTAAACTGCGCTAGTAAGTATGTGACCTTTAATCAGAATTAACGGCTTGTTTAAATATAAAACAATATGCAGAACAAGCGTGGCGTTAGTTAGTGATTGAAAATCGCATCACGGCATCGCCTTAAATCGACAATTCACTAGCGTTTACATCGACCATACCGTAGCCCTAACATATTAGGAACGGTGTTGTCACACTCGTTGCAATTATTGCTGCGTTCACTATTACAATCTCTTGGGTTTTTATCCAAGAAATTGCAGAATTTAATGTGCCATGGCTGCCATGTCTTTTCTGTTTACGAGGTATGAAATTAAAAATAATATTTGTGCCTCTAACATTGCGACGGCGCGGGAGGCGTGGGCAATCTTGGGTTAAAGTGAAAATTAAGCTGGGCTCAAGTGAAACAAAATCAATCTATAATATACAGGATGATTTTGAAATCGTGTAATTCCTTTTAACCACGCATTCTACTGGTGGTATCTAATAGAATAACCTAGACTTTTCTTTTTGAAAATTTATTGTACTTTTTTCGTGAAATGGTTTCAGATAGTCATATAATTATGTTAACCACCCAAGGCAATTTAAATTATTTACTAATAAAAAAAAATAACATCAATAATTAATGTCGTAAATAATAACAGGCCGTCATATTGCTATGTATTTTTTTTAAATTAGTAAAATATTAAGATTGTGTCGGGTGGTTAACATAGTACTATCTGAAACCATTTCACGAAAAAAATCGGTACATTAATTATATTGAAGATACCCTATGTTTCTTATTTTTCTCCGCACCCCTTGTAACGTATATTATATTTCAAGATGTCCGGTGAAGTAATTAGGTAAGCGTAACAAACAAACAAACTCACATTCGCTGCCCACGGTTTCACCCGCGTTTATGATTACTGCGCTGCCCCCGTGGTTACCCCGTGGTACGACATAACAATGTAGCCTATAACCTTCCTCGGTAAATAGGCTATCCAACTAAAATAATTTTTCAAATCGAACCAGTAGTTCCTGAGATTAGCGCGTTCAAACAAACAAACAAACTCTTCAGTCCTGTATTAACTTGACCCACTGCTGAGCACGGGCCTCTTCTCAGTGTGAGAAGGGTTAGGCCATAGTCCACCACGCTGGCCTAGTGCGGGTTGGTAGACTTCACATATCTTCGAGAACAAATATAATATTAGTATAGATAAATAATGAAGATAGATAAATGCGAATGTGAGTTTGTATGTTTGTAAAGCTTAAGTTAGGATTACAAATAAATAGTGAAATAAATAACATGATTTCACATTGCAGGCAACATTTTGTAGCATAAATGGGAGGCAATAATAAGCAGACTAAAAAATTTTATCTAATCTCTACGGGCTGACATTTTTCTTTTTTAGAAATTCTCCGAACTGAACCTAGCATGGTAGGCGGGCTGTTATTTTTTTTGTAATTGCGACCGAGAAATAGCATGTACGAGGTTTGAGATCCAAATTACGAGGTTTTTGCCTGCTTCTGTAAGAGAAATAAAGTTCTAACGTTGACCACCCTGCCAGTGTGTGTTATTACGGAGAAGTCCCCCTCTGAATAGTCTAGAGGTTTAAGTGGTCGCCTCGTTATTGCCACTGCGCCGAGTGTTGCGGGATCGATCTCCGTACGGGACAAAAATGTTATGTTCCACAAATTGTTGTTTCGAGTTTGGGTCTTCCTTGTGTCCGTTGTTGAAATGTTTGTGAAGGCCCACGCTACACTGGATTTATAGCGGTTGTGAAAATTTACATCATTCAATTTTAGAAGTCTATATTTACAATTATTTTATTTTAAAGTGAGTATAGTAGCGTTTGGACATGGCAAGTAATAGAATAACAATTTTTTAAAAAATAGATTACATAGCAATACGTCCTCCTGTTGGACTGCGAGGCCTTGGTATCGTGATCGATCCAAAGGCGCGAATCTCTGACTTTTGGAAATTATAAATGTTAATAAACTAATAGCAAGGTAACCTGCAAGTCTGAGAGTTTTATATAATGTTTACGAAGGTGTGTGATGTCTGCCCGCCGGAAGTAGTGGAATATGGATTAATTATTCTGAGAAAAGGCTAGCAGCATTGGGAAGGGTCATTGATTGAAGTTTCCATAATTTTAAATGTACGTAAAATGTACAAATAACAAATGTACATATGTAGGTACATTGCCTGTTGCCATTATACCCGAAGTGGCAGTTAGAGGCGCATATCATCCACATTTCGCCAACTATGGTATATAAGGTCCCATGTATATGGGAGCGAGCCTATTGTCGTTTACCGGGCAAAATTCAAAATGGGAAGTTTTTCGAAAATGTATCCAATAATACTTTGCCCGACCCGGCAATCTAACAATACCGCTGCGCCACTGAGGCAGTCACCCGAAATTGTACAAATAAAGTCAACAGAAATCACACATTCCACGCAAAATTCTTTACCGTACCTAATATTTTTTTGGACTATGACCTTGATATCTTATTTAATATTAGATAACGAATAAGTTATCTAATAAACGTCAAAATAAGACTGACGAAAAGAGTTGTAAATAGTAGTTGTATAGGTATTATATCAGTGTTTTAAATAAAAACTATGAGGCTTAAAACTTTGAGCGAGTGTTATATTAAGTTTACGGTAAAAACTCAACACTTACGGTGAGTACCTACAATGAAAGAGTTAAACAGATATATATTATTATTATGTAGGTTATATATATTATTACTATGTTGGTAAGGTAGTAACGGTGAAGGAAAACATCGTGAGGAAACCTGCATGTCTGAGAGTTCTCCATAATGTTCTCGAAGATATGTGAAGTCTACCAACCCGCACTGGGCCAGCGTAGTAGAATATAGTCTTACCCTTCTCACACTGCAACAAACAGGATGGACCGTTTAATACAGGGCTGATATTATTGTACATATGTTGGTACCCTGACGGCCTCGTTAATCCTATAGCGTATTTTTTAAGTTCCTATCTGCACTAGGCTTAATTCCTGTGTCGCAGGGGACTTAGTGACCATCCAAGCAACAAACACAAACAACATTCAAACTTAGAACAACTATTTCTTCATCACAATAAGTGGACGTACTTTCTGAAAAACCTTTCAACCCACAAAGTTAACATTTTGAGATAATCGTGATTGAAGTTCAATCCCGTATTGCTTCTTCATACATGTGGGTACTAAGTCATGATTTCATATTTAGAGTGATAGTAGAGCTACCAAAATTTTCCAGCTAGTAAATAGTAACCCCGTGACTAATTTGGTAATAATAACTCGATTTTGACCCGAGTGTGGGTTGGAACGTTTTTCAGAAAGTACGTCCAATTATTGTCGCGTGTTTGGATCGACCTTATTATAACACTGTTCGCAATGGTAGCGCAGACGACCACTTAAAATCACAATGCCATTAGTACAGTAAAAAAGTTTGTGCTTGTTTGTGTGTGTTCTTGATGTCTTGGTGTTGATTTCCGAGTTTGGCAAAGTCGATGAATGTATATGTACACAAGCAGTTATTAAAAATCTAGGTGTTCTTTGTTTGTTGTTTGAATGCTTGTAAAGATCCTTGCGATACAATATTCATTCCTACTGCGAGCGATGTTTTAAAATTACTTCATGTTTTATCTTAGAGTTTTCGTATTTACACTATAATTGATGTAGATCATTCTCTAAAGAATTTAAATAGTAGTGTCTTACAAGCACGTCACTAAAATAAAACGCTTTAATATAATTTACTTAAATCTAAACTAGTAATGCGCACTATTGCATTTGAACGTTATTCGAATCATTTGTGCACTACGCTATACCACGGTAATGTTATCTAACATTACCGTGGCTATACCTTAGTTAATTTTTTTATATAAAGCATACAAGTCCTGCACTAGGAATAATTCCTGTGTCGCGGCAGACTTTACAAACATTCGAACAATGGACATAAAGAACATTCAGATTCCGAACAACCATTTGTGGATCACGCAAGTTTTGTGCCGTGTGGGATTCGAACACTGGGCGCAATGGTAGTGCCGCATGTCAAGGCGACCACCTAAACCACTACGCCATCCATGCAATCAAAATATTATACTTATGGCTATAACTACTTTGTGTGATCAAAAGTGCAGTGAACGTTCTTATTTAATGTATAGTGTTAATAAATTAACATATAATTAACATAGAATTGTACGCATTGCTACCAGTGTTGCCAATTTAGCGACTTTGTTGCTAGAAGTGACGACTTTCGTTTAAGTGTCAGCGACAAAAAAAAGATTTGACGACAAAAACGTTTTAGCGACTTATCTGACGACTTTTGGAGTACAAATCAAAACAATTTTAGGGCTTGTAATAAATACGTTTTTTGTTAAATTGACACAGAATTACACAGTGCCAAGAGGTATATATGGAATGAAAATATGGAAAATTTTATGAAATCTCTACAGGCTGATCTTTAAATTCTCGGACTGAACCTAACCTACCACGGTAGGCGAGACGAGCAATTTTTTTTTGTAATTCTATACCGAAGAATCGAAAAACCACAGCAGATTCAGTTTTAGCGACTTTCTGGCGACTTTTGATATTGTGTCTAGCGACTCGAATTTATAGGAATTGGCAACACTGATTGCTATTTGTAAGCTAACTAAACGCATTATTTTTCCAGGCCCGGCGCTCCACGGCTATATTCCACATCTATACAACATGCAAAGCCTTTTAAATCGATCCCAGGATTGTCATCTTTGCCATATTTCGGCCCACTGCACCATTTCTTACCTGTTATAGGTTTGTATTATTGCTGTATTAAGTATTTAAACAAGCCAGTAGGTTACTTATTATATAAGTAGCGATAGCCTAGTGTGGAGTCGATTGGACGACACGCACCACTGCCTTTTCGATATTATACGCATAGGTATTGAAACGATTGAATTGTTAATGAATTTTCATACGCATATTTGACAGCTAGTGATCACATAATTATCTTTCAATTACACCGCGAATTCTAAGGAGTTAGACGGTGAGATTTCACAGACTTCTATAGTTTGAAATTTAAAGTTGAAATCAGGAAAGCGTTGTCTCGAATACAACAATATTATGCGACGGTGGTACATCATCAGTATTCATTTGATTTTTAATTTTATAGCCTAATGTTACATCATGACGTATTACTTCGGGCACGCCACGATCGTGGCGGTAAGTCCCGTTTTTGAGGAGTGGCTGGAGAGGCGGCATGGTGCTCTCACCTTCCGGCTGACACAGGTAATGACTGGCCACGGTTGCTTCGGCCAGTTCCTGTGTCGCATAAGCCGGCAAGAAACGCCCTGTTGTCACCACTGCGGTGACTGCCGTGATGTTTTTGCAGACACGGCGTTGCACACGTTGGCGGATTGCCCTGCCTGGGCTTCGCAGCGCAGGCGCCGTGATTTAGTTGCAGCAGTCGGAGTTGTTGCCCTCTCGCTCCCGGCCTTGGTTCAGTCTATGGTCTGGAGTGAGATGTCGTAGAACGCCGTCGGCTACTTCTGTGAGGAAGTTATTTCTAGCAAGGAGGCGGCGGAGCTGGAGAGGGAGCGCTTGAACCCTCTCCCCAACCGCAGAACCGGGTGCCGGAGGGCGCGAGACGACCTCCAGCCACCCTGAGGTTTTACCTGGTGGTGGTGGGCTTCATGGGCCTGCTCACCACCCGTTCAGCACCAGGTCCGCGAGGCGGCGTGCGTGTTACCACGTGCGCCTCTGTGTCGTGTGTCCGTCCACCTTCAAGGGGACAGTAGGGTTAAGTGACCAAAGTGTCTTTTCGTGAGTGGCCTACCGTTTCATACGGCGCGCTGCGCGGCGGGCCGAAACAGCGGGTTCGCGATTGCATGTGAAAGTGATTCGCGCGACCCCGCCGACTATGGTTATGTCGAGGAACACCGTGGTAGGTTTAGTCGGTATTCCGGAAGGTCTGTTTCATTAATTTCAACATCTTTTTCTTTATCCCGGTGTGTCCGACATAACCCCTCCGCCCGCCCTCGCGGAGGGGTATGAGTCAATGCATTCCCGCATGTAAAAAAAAAACAAAAAAATGACGTAATATTGTACCCCAATTATTAACACATCGACTGCCATGTAGCAGACAAAATAGAAAATGCATTGTTCGCAGTCAGCTGTGACCGGAATGGCATCAAATGAATTATGGAGTATGTTTATATCCTACAGCTAGAAAAATTGCTTTTAACCATAAATTTGATAACAATTGATCTATAGATATATTCAGGTGACCAACCTAATCTAACCATCCAAACTTAACTTTATAATTTTCAGGACAGTTCGGACCTAAAGCTAACCTATTTGAAGTGACTGATACCTTGTACGAAAAATACGGTTCTGTAGTTAAAATAAGCGGTATATTTGGAAGACCAGACATTATCCTGTTATTTGATCCAGAGCACATAAGCCAGGTATTTAGAATAACCTTAAGTTAGTACGTCTTTTATATATAATAAAACAAGATCTTGCCTACAGCTTCGCTCGCGGTAATGTAAATTTGTCAATAAATTTTGTATCTCTCGGGAATACTACTTTTAGCAACTTTTTTCTAGATAAAAGGTACTCTAAGTCCTTTTCTGTATCCCTGTTAACATGTATACGAAATGTTATGATAATCGGTCGAGTAGTTGCGGCGTGAAATCGTAGCTAACAAACAAACTCACATTAGCATTTATAATATTAGTTAGGGTTTGGACTCAACTTAAGGTACATAAATATCTAATAGGTTTACAGATCACAGGAGTCGAATCCATTAAGACCCGGTTTCGAAACATCGATATATTACAGAGAAGTCCTGAGAAAGGATATCTTTGAAGATTTTGAAGGCAAACACGGACTTACAGCAGCGTAATATGAATAAATTAATTTTTAATACAATTCCAATGATGCATTTTATATAGTACCTATTTTTTTTATTCTTACAGACAAGGGTCGGAATGGCGTGACTTTCGTAAAAAAGTTAATCCCGCCTTATTGACACTTAAATTGATAAAGGTATACACGACACCACTCGATAACATTGCTCAAGATTTTATACAGAGGTAAGTAATATGTCACAAATAAAACAAATTTACAAAGACAAAAGCAGACAGACCGATATACAACTCTTATACATATATAAAACGTATACGTAGGTATCTACTGATGCAATTTGAATTCGTCGTATCAATAAGTATGATATGTACCTAATATAGGTATAAGTATGCCTTATTTTGCCTATGTAGAATGTAGATACACACGCAAAATAAGGCCTAGGTCCAGCATTCGATTACGAGGGAGTGGCTGATTGAAGTATATGTACATATATTATAAAGCTGTTTATATTCATGTACATAATATTTTTTGTCGAGGTTGAAGCTGTTGACTAATGATAAAACATATCTAAAGGACAACTTTCTTCACGAAGTCAGTAAGTGGTCTTTAGAATCTGTGGCTTTTGTGGGATTAGGAGCACGGTTAGGATGTCTCAAGGACGAAATGACACCTGATCATCCAGCGAATAAATTGTTGAAATGCGCCGAAGATGTTCTCCAAACCTCATTTGATTTAGAGTTTTTGCCAAACCTTTGGAAGTATATTTCTACACCTGGCTTTAAGAAACTTATGAAGACTTACAATACACAGTGGGAGTAAGTGATAAATTGATAATAGATCTTTTGTATTCCGATGTATACCTAAAGCAAAATGCTTGCCATTATGTTTTTCAGGTTAGATAATTGAGTAAGTGATTGCTTGCAAGACTTACATAAAATTGTCATTACATAAAACCGCATTTACTCGATACAATACGACAATTGAATATGTTGAATTTTCCATCTATTTCAATACAGAATCACAGATAAAGTAGGTACCTACTGAATATATTCAATTGAATATTTTTTGTCATTCTCACGCTTAGTATCTTTGTAACTTGTTTAATGAATAAATTATTATATTATATTATTATTAGGTACACATTCATACAAAATTCTAGATATGAAAATTCATACATACATAGATTCACGCCTGTTTCCCAGAAGGGTAGGCAGAGACTACGGATTTCCATTTGCTACGATCCTGACACACTTCTCTGGCTTCATTCACTTTCATGACAATCCGCATTCCTCACTTTCTCATTCATGAATGATAATTCATAGCTAGAATTTTGTATGAATGTGAAAAAGAAAGGTACTGAGTACCTAGGTAAGTAAACTTACTTACTAATTTTAGCATTTTATTATGAGATATAAGTAGGTACCTACATATAACCTGTGCAACGTGTCGAAATGGTATTTTTATCTGACAAAATAGATAACTTTGTTTTACTACTTCAGAATAAGTGCAATGTATATAAATCAGGCTAGAAAGCGAATAAGCGATAGAGGATACGACATTCCAGAAGAGGATAAAAGTATTATAGAAAAGCTATTGGCTATTGATGAGAAGGTTGCTATTATGATGGCAAATGAAATTATGCTAGCTGGCATAGACACGGTAAGTTAAAATTTAGTAGTTTCTAAAGGTACAAAACAGGCTCATTAACTTTACATGGTATAGATAGATTGCCATAGCAACAGATGTTAAGATGCATACAATCCCCTTGGCATCACTTTGGATGGCGCGAGTGTGTGATATTTTAGTGGAGGTAGGTACATTCTAGGCTACGCTTTACTGTTCATGGTCGAGACTCGCCTGAATAGATAGAAGGTTTGATTGACAACATGACATGGACAGCGCCACATCAACTTGTTGATTCCATGGGTTATCATAGTTCCCCAACATTTAAAGAAATTTAAGCTCAGCCAATAATTGTTTTTTTGTTATCAATCTTAGAGCCTATTACGGTAAGCGCAACGTCGAATTATACGTAGAAAGCATATTTTCCAGGTTGCCTTTACCGCAACTGGCTTACTTTACCAGTTGGCTAGTAATCCAGAGAAACAAGAGAAGTTACGCCAAGAAATACGATCAGCGGATCCTCATAAACGTTACATGAGAGCTTGCCTCAAAGAAACTCAGAGAATTTGGCACGTGGTGCCGTCGAACTTGAGGAGGACAGACAAAGATCATATTGTAGGAGGCTATCACATTCCTTCAGGGGTAAGTTTATTCGACAAAATTTAGAGATATTATGCTTATTTTCTAGTGTTAAGTAGCCAAATTATTTGCAGAGGATTTCAAATCACGTTTAAGGCTACTAGTAATATATTAAGAGTGTTCATGACAGCCGGAACCAACACCTTTTTGTGTTATCCGAGCCACGACATGACAGTTACTGCTCGTTATAAACGGGATTAAATATAATGACCACCAAAAATAGTAATTGCGTAGCAAAATGTGCTTACTAAAATATATCATAACGAGCACCTATACGCCTCAAATCATTGCATTCCGTCTCGGAAGGGTTAGGTTATGTTAGGTTCCTTCTTAAGCCCATCCAAAAATAGCCGTCGACTTATTTTGATTTCTTCAAATATATTTTGCTGTGCAATTTGGTGATCATTTAATATTTTTGACTGTTATATTTTATTATATCTGGTGATAAGTTAAACATACGCCGTTATAAACCTCGTGACAATTTATTGACGGAAAACCTCAATATCGCTTTGCCCAATTACGGCATAATTGGTAATTCCGCAAGCAGTTGACACTTCTCAATGATTATTATGAAAATATATTATGGTTTTCAGGTAGACGTGATAGCACCGAACGAATTTTTATCAAGATTGGAGAAGTATTACCCGCGAGCGAATGAATTCATACCTGAGAGATGGCTGGCAGATAAAACCGACCCATTATACTATGGTAACGCTCATCCCATGGTGACGTTACCATTCGGTTTCGGCATAAGAAGTTGTATAGGCAGAAGGATAGCTGAACTAGAAATTGAGATTCTAATGAAAAGATTGATCGATGAGTTCAAAGTGACATGGGAAGGACCACCGATCACAGTTGCGACAAAATTAATGAACACCTTTATAAAGCCTTTCTACTTCAAACTTGAAGCCGCCAAATAACTTACGTCTTCTTGTCCGTTATGCATTTATACGCACATTTAACTTTATTTGACTTCAGTGCATTTGTTTTAGGTATTGAGAACATTGCGGGGTTTAACGGTATAGGTATAAATATATGATATACATTGTAATATAATACGCGTGTGATAATTATGTACGTAGGTTGAATGTGGCGTCGACAGTGGCGGGCAGTCGCTCGCCAACCACTCTTTGTAATGGTTGGTTATTAAATTGTCGTTGGTAACAAGTGCATTTCATTTATAAATATAACCCAGTAGAGCAGTACCTAAACTGGTGACCCTGACTATAGGACAGTGCACAAAAAGACATTTAAGGAATATTACTAACATTTTTTTTACGGTACTGCTAGGTTATAATAATAATAATAATAATAACTTTATTTCGTAAAGGTTTGAAAATACACATACAATAATATTTATAATTGGTCCAGAGAAACTCGATTTAGTTTGTAACGATGGCACCTGTGCTAGTGAAATTCACTGTATTACAGGTGTCAGCGCCTTTCATTTCTTGTGTGTACAGTTAAAGAAGTTAACAAACAAAAATAAGCATAATTGTAAATAAATGTTTTATATATATTTTAACCAACAGCACTTGTTATAAATTTAGTATAATTCAATTCGTGTGCGTACGTGTGTGTGTGTGTGTGTGTGTGAGGGTATGTTTGTGTAAGGGAGGGTGTGTGTGTGTGTGCGTGCATGCGTGCGTGTACGCGTGCGTGTTCGTGTGTGTGTGTGGGTGTGAGTGTGTGTGGGTGTGTGTGTGTGTGTGTGTGTGTGTGCATGCGAGGGTATGATTCTTGAGAATGAAGAAATATATTATGATGGTGTATGCAAAAGGTTTTCCGTCTGTCCATAGTCCAACGTTTTTAGCCAAGTTGTTAACGCTAATTTGAATCTACTTCTTGTTAGGGGATGGATGTAAATTACTTTGTTAATACGGTTGTACAGAATAGAACTAAGAACATAAAAACTTCGTCTAGCAAGAGATATTCTGTGAGTTGAGATAACGCAAATGCGGTCCTTTCTGCGTTTGCTATTGCTATTTAAGGGTACTTCTGTATGTTTACGGAGTGTCGTCTGGAGCACAAAAAGCTGTCTCACAGTGAGTACTGAACATTCTTGATATAGTGATGTTGTTGGATATCTGAATGGTTTCCGTAGTAAAACTTTGAGGACGGCTCTTTGTGCTCTTTCCACTTTAATCATATACGTAGAACAGGCACTGCCCCATGCGGAGATGCAATAACAAAGAACTGATTGCACAAGAGCAAAGTACACAAGTTTCAATGTGTGTAAGTCAGCTGAGGACCTTAATTTTTTTACGACATATATCAACTTTCTAGTGCGAGACGATAGTTTCAATATGCTTATCCCAACGAAGATAAGAGTCTATATGCACGCCAAGATACTTGATACTAGATGTGTGTACCAAGGGTAAGCAGGCACAAGTATGCTCATTTAGCTGGGTACAAGTGTGTCCCTTTATTTGAAGACCACTGTGCGGTTGAGAGGAAGCGTTGCAGGAGAAGGTAATATATTTGGTTTTTTCAACGTTCAGTGTGAGAAGACTGGTAGCTAGCTAAGACATTACTGTAGAGAGAGCTTTATCTGCGTGACTGTAGGCTTGCATCCAGTTTTTCCATGGATAATTAAAACTGTATCGTCAGCATATGTGATTATTTTGCAGTGTGGTATAGTCATACGACTGAGGTCATTTACATACAAAATAAAAAGTGTCGGGCCCAATACGCTCCCCTGGGGCACGCCATATGTAAGTGTCTCTTCATCACTAATATGCTGTCCAATCTTCACACACTGAGTACGACCACTCAAGTAGCTCCGGAATACTTCCAGAACAGTTCCTCTTATTCATATGGATTCCAGCCTGTCTAAAAGCATAGGAACAGATACGCTATCGAAAGCCTTGGAGAGATCTAAGAATATGGCTACACTTTTGGTTTTCCTCTCTATCAACTTGCTAACTGAGTCCGTTAGGTCGATAACAGCATCCTCTGTAGATTTTCCTTTAACGAACCCATATTGGTTGTCAGAGATGAGATCGTAGTTATCGAGGTAGCCTATTAGTCTTTTGTTAATGCACTTCTCAAAGACTTTCGACACCATGGTTACAACAGAGATAGGTCTGTAATTGACAACTTGTTCTCTGTCCCCATTTTTGAAGACAGGATGGACAATTACCTGTCGATAAAGAAATATTGAAAATATGTGTCAAGGGTGGAATTAGGTACTGACGAGTTGATTTTAAAAGGGCTGCTGAAATATTGTCCCATCCCAATGCACAATTGTCTTTTAAACTTAAGATTGTAGCTTCCAGTTCAGATTCAGTAATATCCCACATGGCCATGGAATTACCATCATTATTTTTTGGTGGCACCGTATAGAATACTAAACTAGACTGATAACGCTTATTCTACGGTTACGGTGACGGTTAGTATTTTAGTATCGATATATTTGTGAACATTTTTCTACCGAGTGAGCGACTCAGCGGGCAAAATGAATATCAATCCGCTACCATTACAACCGGCACAAGTTAGCAATCAAGTCAGGAAGAAACCAAAGGAGGAACCAATAGAGTTTTCGAGCAGGTATGTCACTAGCGGTCATCAGCATATCATCGAAATTACCAGAATTCTAGGTGGTTCACCCAGTTTGAGGCAGTTATGGAACCTCAAAAACAGGACGAAGAGGCTAAGTTCAATATGGTCATCTCGAAACTAGGAAGGGTCTCCATGTATACAACAAGTGAGTGACCTTGTAACGTCGCCACCTGTAGAGAACAAATATACAGCATTAAGGATAGAAAGAGAGAGAATATGAAGAAAGCGCCGAGCGATAGTTCCAGAAGCTTGTTTCGGAGCTAGAATTGGGTTCCCAAAAACCCACACAACTGCTGAGACGAATGAAGGACTTGGGGTGCAAAACGCAGGTATCTGAACAAACCTTGAAGAACCTGTGGCTATCTAGGTTGCCTACGTCAGTCGGAGCAGTAATTACGGTATGTCAAGACCAGTCTCTAGATAGCTTGGCTACCATAGCAGACAAGATAGTCGAGAACAGTAAGTCATACGAAATCGCAGAGGTGACGAGTAACGCAACGGAAGTGCCACAGGGAGAACTTACGGAACTCACCAACCAACTTACCAAACTCACAATGGAGTTGGCAGCATTGCGCAGTGAAGTACAGAAGCGCGGGCGCTCCAGGAGTGGCAGCCAACATGGCTACATTATTCTAACTAACATTATAAATGTGAGTTTGTCTGTTACGTTGTCAGAATAGGACATTGGGTAACTTATACAGAAAAAGTACTGCCCCAAAGTTTAGGAATTTATAACCTTAATCTAGATTAACGCAACCGAAGCCGCGGGCAAAATGTAGTATTTATATAATTCTACAATTCGTTCGAATCAGATAACTACTGGGTACTAGACTTATCATTATATATCTGTCCAAACCACAACCACACACGCAATACAAGGTCAATAGAATCAGTCCTCAGTGAGGCGCCAACGAAAACAGTGTTGTGCCTCTCCTGTTGTTTGTTTATTTGCCTTTAGATTTAAATGATTCGTTGACCAAACGATATCACGTATTATAAAAAATGAGAAATAAAGCATTAAGTGAGTGTTTTACCATATTTTCTGTTAAATCACAACGCTCTTTACGGTAAGTAAAATGTTCTATTGAAGTGTTAAAAAGATACATGATAGGATAGTAGGTATATAAATAAATAATTAGGTAGGTAGAATGTAGATAATATAAATTGAAAATTCATGCTATGCCTTCTATGATCATGATGTTGACATGGTCAAATAATGCGCGAATTTTCAATTTATGTGTTTAGTTGATCAAATTAAATGGTCATTACGATAGTATATATTATGACAACTATGGAACATTACATCATAGTGTTGTTGTACTTGTTACGTTACATAAAAACATAGCAATTATCTCGTATTAATATTGTTGGTATTTTGAGAGGGCACTAGGGCTGCCAACCTTTTTTGCCAAAAAAAACGTATAAAATGGTTTGAATAGGAAAAAAGTAAAGTAAGTATTTAGAATAAAAAAGTGTTTTTTAAATTTTGTTTTTATTTTTTAAAGGTATATTTGTGTGCTTTTAGCACATACTAAAAATTGTTTGCTATCTTTACATTTTTCAAAGCTTGTTAGACAATCAAAATTTAAATTTAAATAAATAAACAATTCGTTTTTAATTAAATTTATTGACGCTCTATTTCTTTCTTCTCGCCACTATTCATCACTGAAAAAAGTAAGTTAAAGCATCACAGTGAAGTTTGGAAATAAATTATTTTCATATACTTTATTTGTATACCAAAGTATAAAGTATAATTACCAAAAATAAAGTAGGATACGTTATTTATTATAAAGTATGGTTGGCAACCCTAGAGGGCACTGTGCTGTGGTAGTACTAAAGAGTAAAGTAATACATAGGGAAAAGAGAGCCCTCTTATGGCCAATTTCAGCCAACCCTATTTGAAACAGCGACATCTGAACTTTTGGCCCCGAACTAATCCTTCTATACATAGCTATAGCTATTCCGTATTCTGTGCCTATAGCTATTTATATTATGTATTTTATAATCCAGAATTCGTATTTAAATTGTTTTGTATCAATCGTATTTTTGTAACATAAAAATTGCAAATAGAACAAGTAGAATGTTACAAAAATAGATCCAAACATAACAATTTAAATACAATAAGTATAAGGTGCATATCGTAGTATAATAATAAAACAACAACAAATAACATTTTATTATGTTTATGTTTATTAAAATATAACTATGCAGTGGACTCTAGGTTCACAGTGAAATGCGCAGCGTCTCGGCATTTTTGTAGTTGGAAAAACCGCACCACACTAAACACTAAAAGCGTCACTATCGCACACTGATAATAACAGTTTTCGATGGGAAGATTAATTGACACAAGATGGAGGAACACAGAGCTCGACTCAACGCACTTACACAAGACCTTCACAGCCGAAAAATATACAATATAGGACGAAAAACTACAAACGTACGCACGGGCAAGGTGCAGGCGCCATATTGTGACTGTCTTACAAATCCAATGTTTGAATCATAGTCTTTATCCGACATATTTACTAATTTGTATTTTATGACATTTTTATGATAAAACAATTAAAATGAGAATAAAATATGATTCTAGATAAATTAAAAATATAAAGGTATAGGTAGGTAAGAACTGACACTAAATAATAAATTAAAATTTGTTTAAGCGCCATCTTCTGCGATTGATTTACAGCACAAATACGGGGCCAAAAACACAGATGTCAGTCCTATCTTTGGATATAGGAAAGATATTGGGCAGTGTCCCCCCCCTGGGTAGTACTCTGGAGAGCTGTTATGTACTCATGATTTGTTTTAATTTTATTACTTTTAATAAAAAAATCCTTGGTGCAGCTGTGGTAGTAAACGAGTCTGTTGTGCATGAGGTCTCAAGTTCGATTCTTAGTATGAGAAAATTGTTAAGTATTAAGACTTTTAGTCAATAAATGTTCAGTCTGATGAGTCTGAAATGGTGCCCCGTTGACGCTAATAGTCTGCGTGAGATTTAATCTTTAAGTAGCGAAATGTGGACCCTCGGGGTGCCTACTCATTTAAAATCTCTTAGTACCATGTAGGCAACAGATTACACCCTTTGAAGTAGCTAAATTGACGTTTTAGAAGTACCAAACAAATCAAATATTGCTTTAATATTTAAAAACATTATATTCCAGACATGGCGCATCACGGAAATATTCTACGTCTATACAAGATGCAAAGCCTTTCAAATCAATACCTGGATTATCATCCTTACCATACATCGGGCCATTGCATCATTTTTTGCCCATCATAGGTTTGTATAGATATTTATGGTTATACCTAAATATTTTTTGTAGGTAGATAGGTACTTAGTTATGTGTTGGCTAAATTACATAGGTCGCTTTAGCTTTGGTGGAGCCATGTACCGTAATAACCTTTACAGATATGAAAACTATGGACACCAAGAACACCTAGACGCGGAAAACCAAAGTATTTATGGACCACATTCTTCTTCTTAGTATCAATGGTTCTTCTTGTGTGAACTAGATATTATTCACATAATATTCGGCCATTCTAATTGCGTTAGGAGTGGCCGCACAAAGCTCAGATATTGTGCAAGTGTTAGGGCATATTACTATACCAACAAATGTGCCATTGTCTGCTCCAGCTCACCACCGGTATGGACCACATTATAACTACATAATGTGGTCACTGACCTAGTCTGTCTAATTTGTGCGAAAGCTATTTTATAGGCACCTATTTTTGATGCTGTCTTGTGAGTCCACTCTGAAAGACATCAGTAGGTACAAGTATAGTTAAATAACTAACGTCAAATGTCGTAATTGCCTGTGCTCAGGAGAATATCAACAGTGGTGTCACTGACAGGACTGTGTATATTCTCAGTGACAGTCAAGCTGCTCTCAAGGCTCTGGACTCGTGTAGGGTCAACTCCAGACTGGTCCTGAACTGTGTTAAGCTCCTTAACAAACTAGGCAGGAAGAACACAGTCAGACTGGTGTGGGTTCCGGAGCAGGCAGGGGTGCAGGGCATTGAGGAGGCTGATGAATTAGCCAGAAAGGGCTCGGAGCAACTGTTTGTGGGCTCCGAGCCATTCGTGGGACTCTCTGAGAGCACCTTTGAATGCACACGGCAATGAAAAACACAGGCTAGAGTGGATGGCGCTTAGGGGTCTGTAACACTCCAAGAAATTCATTGCAAACGGAGCCACAGGCTTCACCCGGAAGTTCTGCGGGTATAGCAAGAGCCAAATGCGCCTACTCACAGGAGCGTTCACTGGCCATTTTGGCACCAACGACTTCCTGTGCAGATTGAGATTGACACACGATTCGATCTGCAGAGCCTGTGGTGAACAGGACGAGCCCATATCGCACCTACTGTATGAATGCGACGCGTTGGCTGGACTTAGGATGGGTCTGATGGGATTGGCATATTCAAACCCTGAAGATTTCAGGCTTCTCCCTCTGAATTGTACACTGCGGTTAATGCAGTACATTCATAAGGAGATAGCTTAGGGATGAATCTTGGGGCTGACACAAAAGATCCCACTGGGTCGAAGTGTCGGCGGTCTGTACTGACTGGCACGCACACACAAGATAAGATAAGATAACGTCAAATGTTGCAACATTAGGAGTTAGTTAACTATAAAATGCCTAGTAAAATAGTTAGTAAAATGTCTAGTATAGGTACTACTTAGAACAGTAAACGAATAACAACGAGATGGGTGTAAAAACCCAGGATTCAACCTCTTCGTCTTAAATGTAAAAGTAATGAAAAGAAATGCCCCCTATATCTCGGGGGTCTTTTGACCCACATGGCCCATATTCAAACTCGACCGAGGTATGTCCCCAAGGTGTCTGCACCCCAAGTTACAAGTCAATATTTTTCCATTTAAAATATGTGACCCCTATATCTCGGGGGTCTTTTAACCCACAGGGTCAATATTCAGACTGGATTGAGGTATGACCCCAAGGTGTCTGCACACCAAGTTACAAGTCAATCGGTTCAGTGGTTCCGGAGTTATGCCTATCACTAATAGACTAGACACATAGACCTACATATTGTTTTCATTAACCTCTTCAGAGAAGGCTCAGAGGTTAATATAAATAACGTAATAGGTATATTACTAAATATACATACGTGATCATCTGTGCTATAATTTTATTAGTATAGATAAGTATTTTTAAATAAATACATTAACATGATTCTATCAGTGTTCACCATTGGCTATTTTCTGAAACCCTCTCTCTTATTTTACATACTCAGACGTCTGAGCGCAATATAAACTCGGTCGTTATTTATAAGTGTAGATACAACGCATTAGTTATCGAATCGTTTAAATTGCTGTTTACAATGCGATATTACAAATCTACTTATCATTTTATTACTAGCATTATAACTCAATAACTATATTTACAAGTTTCGAGTGGATGATCTTGCAGTGACCGATTATTCGGTGACGATACGAATGAGTAGCCTTGCCTGGGAAAGTACTCTCCTACAGTACGGTTGCCTGTTATAAGAATAATACTTTACGGCGTTTCGTTTAGAAACACTGTAAAAGCGTTACTCCGTTTCACTCAGCTTTACTTTTGGGATGAAATAGTTCCAAAAATAAAGCTGGGTGAAACGTTGTAAGAGTGTTACTCCGTTTCACCCAGCTTTATATTTGGGACTATTTCAACCTGCACTACCACCACTGTAACCCCTGTGTAGTCAGGTTCAGCCTATAGTAACTAGTAACCTTTAAAAATGTCTAAATTTTGACACTCGTAAAGTCCCGGGGAAATCTAAACTGTCTTGGAACCAGCAAAATATTTAATCAAAAGTAGGTAGATACTTAGCAGTTAGAAAAAGAAAGCCTAATAATTGCCTTATTGTGAGCTATCTACATATATCTGTAACATACATAATATATTACAGTAATATGCATAGTAGAAATGCCTAAAGTAAAAGTTTCGTTCGGATAGTAAGACATACCTACTTTTCCTAAGAGCCGACAATGCGTATGTGGTATATTTCTTATATTGCAAGTGTATAATACTAGGTACTGTAAGTGCATACCATTATGAGGGCAGTGTGCCTGTTTGCCCCCTTACTAGTATGTACCTACAAAATAATAATTGGATGTAATATGTTAAACTTTTAATTTTCAGGACAATTTGGACCTAAGGCCAATATATTTGAATTGACTGGCACGTTGCACGAGAAATTCGGTCCTGTAGTAAAAATGGATGGCATATTTGCCAGGGCCGATATGGTTATATTGTTTGATCCGGAGCATATAGATCAGGTAGGTACCTACCTGTTTGAAGTTTTACAAACTGCACTACCTACTCTTATGCGATGTGTATTTGATTTATATTCAAATACGTTGGGTGTGAATGCTTACGCTGCGCCTTGGCCATGCCAAGTAGGTATCGCGTTGTGTACAATTATATTCGAATATCATTCGAGTCAGATTGCAATTGTGCGCATCAACAGTATTTGAACAGTGCTCTAGGCGCCTCTAGGCAAAATCTTTTGCGCCCCTTATAGACGCACACCGCCTGGAGCCTACTCTACCGGTGTGCGTCTATAACGGGCGCGATATGCTATTAAGCTGAAAAGGTCACACTACAAGTGCAATATCTTGTCGAGCTGTGTTCATTATTTTTGTTTGCTTTTTTATAGTTTTCTCGACCAACCAAATCAAACGATCGAACCAAAGGCCTTATTAAATTCACAGCTAAAATCAATAATGGCTTGGCACTTGTGATATTAGGTACACGAGTTTACATACTTTTTTCAGTCGAACGAGCAAATCGCCATCAAAATTATGCTGATGCATTTTCAATATAATGTACCAGTTTTATGTATATCCGTAGACACTAGAGCCTCGTGCAGACTACTAAGCTTCCATCACGACGCGCACGTCGGTTATTTAAACTAAAATATCTAATAGGTTTACAGATCTCAAGAGTCGAATCCATTACGACCTGGTTTTGAAACTTCGGTGTATTATAGAGAAGTTCTGAGAAAGGATACATTTAAAGGCGTATACGGATTGACAACTGCGTAATAAACATTAATTTATAATAAAATACTAATGATGTACTTTGTGACATCTATGTCTTATTTAAAATTTATATAATATTCTTACAGACAAGGAGTGCAATGGCGTGACTTTCGTTCAAAGGTTAATCCAGCGTTATTAAAGCTCAAATTGGTCCGAGTATACGCGACAGCACTCGATAACATTGCACAAGATTTTATAGAAAGGTAACTAGTCATATCCTATCTATACCTAGGTACCTACCTACGAAGTAAATACAACATTAAAAAACGTAGCGCTCGGGCACACCGTTAGACCTACTTTCTGTAAGTACTTATTCAAAGGGTAAGATAAATTCTCACTTATTAGATATATTTGAAGGAAATAAATGCTTGTTAATCAAAATGCTAACATTGATTGTTCAAAACAAAATCCATAGGTACATATATATGTAGTTATAATTTAATATCTGATGATGTTGTATATTATTTCTTTAATTCCTTTTTTAAGGTTACAGCAGTTAAAAGATGATAAAACGTATTTAAAGGACAACTTGCTTCATGAAGTCACTAAGTGGTCTTTGGAATCAGTAGCCTTCGTAGGGCTGGGAGCACGGTTGGGTTGCCTCAAAGGTGAACTGACGCCTGACCACCCAGCGAGGAAACTGATGACATGCGCCAATGATATCGTCCAATTGTCATTTCAGTTAGAGGTTTTGCCAAATCCTTGGAAATATATTGCTACACCCGGTTTTAAGAAGCTTATGAAAACATATGACACGCAGTGGGAGTAAGTATTTATTTTTAATTCGAATTTGCCAGCGATTCTGTTCGTGTGGATTACCTAGTTTAGACTTAGATACAGGAAGAGAAATCCTAATTGGTGTATTTATCATGGAAGAGCCTGGTCTCTGAACAGCAATTGCCTACATAAAACTTTGGAATAATGGCTTGAAACCTAACCTTGAAATCTTGTTGTTTGGTTGTATTGAACTCCGCTTATACACATACATACGCTATATTCATACAAGCTTTCATCGTGATCTACCGATACCATATATACTACTCAAAACAAAATAAGGGCCACTAAGATTTTTTGCTGTAGGTACCATGAAAACAATAAAGACATTAAATTGTTTAACTTATGTAACTACAAAATAATGTTATTGGTTATAATATAGGCTAACAATTGTTTAAAATAATGATCATGAATTGTTTTTTTAAGTTCATAATGAAATTGGTCATTTTGAATGAAAAACATGAACAAAAGAAATCACCGGAAAAAGACAAAATAATGTTCTTGTCACTTTTGTTTCTTCTTTTTAGTAACGAGTATGTCCTCCTCTCTTAGCAATACACTCCTGAAGCCTCGTATGCATACTCTGGATCAAATTTCTCACGTTTTCATCTGGAATCTCCTCCCAGGCACGTTTTAGAGCGTCAATCAGCTGCTGTTGGTTGTAGACCCCTTGCTCATTCTCTCTAACCCTTCGTTTCAATTGGTCCCACAATTGATCGATTGGATTTAAATCCGAACTGTTAGCTGGCCATGGTAATACCTCAATATGAGACCCTTCTAGGACAGTTTGGGTCGATCGAGCTGTGTGTGCACGGGCATTGTCTTGCATCAGGATGAATCCAGGCCCCACTCGTTGTGCAAATGGGATCACTTGAGGCCTGATGAGGTCCTCGATGTAACGTTCTGCAGTTACGGTACCCGCATTTAAAATGGTGAGCTCGGTTTTACCGTGTAAACTAATCCCACCCCAAACCATTACGTTGGGACCACCGAAACGGTCAACTTCGTGGATGCAGGACTCCGAACACCGCTCGCCGCGTTGTTTCCACACCCTATCTTATCTTATCTTATGTGTGGGGGCCAGTCAGTGCAGACCGGCGACACTTCGACTCAGTGGGATCTTTTGTGTCGGCCCCAAGATTTAACCCTTAGCTATCTCCTTATGAATGTACTGCATAAGCCGCAGTGTACAATTCAGAGGGAGAAGCCTGAAGTCTTCAGGGCTTGGATATGCCACCCCCATCAGACCCGTCCTCAGTCCAGCCAACGCGTCGCATTCACACAATAGGTGCGATATGGACTCGTCCTGTTCACCACAGGCCCTGCAGATCAAATTGTGTGCCAATCTCAATCTGCACAGGAAGTCGTTGGTGCCAAAATGGCCAGTGAACGCTCCTGTGAGCAGGCGCATTTGGCTCTTGCTATATCCACAGAACTTCCGGGTGAAGCCTGTGGCTCTCTTTGCAATTAACTTCTTGGAGTGTTCCAGACCCCTAAGGGCAATCCACTCCAACCTGTTTGTCATTGCCATGTGCATTCAAAGCTGCCTTGACGGTGCTCTCAGAGAGTCCCACGAATGGCTCGGGGCCCACAAACAGCTGCTCCGAGCCCTTTCTGGCCAACTCATCAGCCTCCTCATTGCCCTGCACCCCTGCATGTCCCGGAACCCAGACCAGTCTGACTGTGTTCTTCCTGCCTAGTTTGTTGAGGATCTTAAGACAGTTCAGGACCAGTCTGGAGTCCACCCTACACGTGTCCAGAGCCTTGAGAGCAGCTTGACTGTCACTGAGAATATACACAGTCTTGTCAGTGACACCACTGTTGATATTCTCCTGAGCACAGGCAATTATAGCGTAGGTTTCCGCTTGGAAGACCGTTGCATATTTGCCCATGCTTTGGCTCACCTTACAGTCACTGGCATAGATACCAGCGCCTGATCCTGTTTCCATTTTGGAACCATCGGTGTACCAGATGAGACAACCCTCGTCAGGGGATTGTAGACCTTGTCTCCATTCATCCCTCGTGGGGACCTTTATTTTAAAATTCTTTTTGAAAATGTGCAATGGTTGCATTTTGTCGCATCCCATGCTCATAATCCTTTTGAGATCCTTTCAAGTCTCCAGTTTTGTGTGTCGAGTTACCGGCATGTCGACGCTCCACAGCCCATGCACAGATAGTCTATGTAGCGCCTTTACCACCTCTGACTTCACAACAATGTGTAGCGGCGTTAGATCCAGCAGGATCTCTAACGCTGCCGTTGGCGTAGTCCCACACCCTAACACGCCGATCATCATTAAAAAATTTTACTTTGCACTCGTCTGTAAAAAGCACTTTGCCCCACTGATTAATCCCCCAGTTCAAATATTGACGGGAGAATCTTAAACGGTTTGCACATTGAACCCTGGTCAGAGGAATTCGAACAACTCGTCGTCTTGACATTTGCTGGTCTTCGTGCAATCGATTACGTATAGTTTGATTACTGACACGGGTACCCGTTGTCAGCCGTAGGTGGTGTTGTAACTTACGGGCCGTTAATGTACGATCACGACGAGCACTTAGTTGGACGTACCGATCCTCGTGCGCCGTTGTTACACGAACTCTACCTGAACCGGGTCGCCTGGCAACACTGCCGGTCTATTGGAAGCGATTCCATACATTTTGGACAGCTGTTCGAGAAAAACCCAACTGCAAACCCACGTAACGCTGAGAACGTCCTTCTTGAATCATAGTTATGGCTCTGGTTGCTGTAATTGTATCCATGTGCCTTCGTACTGGTGGCAATGATTAACGCGAGATGATAAATGAATCAATTAAAATTGAAAAAGTAAAACTTTTTCCTAAAATAACTGAAACAAGTTAAGAAGACAATCGAAGAAAAACATAAGAATAACATCCCATTTTTTCTTCTTATAATGATGGCCAATACTTTTCATATTAGGAACACGAACACCAGCATAAAAGAGATCAAACACCAAAGAGTTCGTAATATCAATATAATGCTACTTATCAGTTACTTTCAGTTTACTAAAGTGCACTTAAATGTAAATAAACTAGTGGCCCTTATTTTGTTTTGAGTAGTATAATTAGTCCATTGAAATGTTACAATTTAAGGACCTAATATTGCATTTATTAGAGGACGCAATTTTATTTTTGGGACACGTGTGGGGGGTCAATAGAAGCTTAACCCCAAGTTTGTGGGGTCACCGCCATTGTCCCCCGGCCGCCATCTTGGAAAAAGGGGTGCAAACACCTTTTTCGCGATATCTTGGAAACTATGCGTCCTACAAAAAATTCGTAAAGACATAATTTGTAGCAAATCGCTTTGCCTACAAATATGTTCTTATAACCTTTGCCCTAAATTTGAAATTAAAGAAGTTATAAGCAAAAAAGTGAAAAAATTCTATAAAAATTTTCTTTTTTGCTCTATAACCTTTTTTCATACATTTTACTAAAAATTACCTCAGACCAATCTTGTAGATGGTCTTTTGAGGAAAAATTTTCTCCATAATTTTTTTTAATTTCATGCATTTAAAACGCTGTTACAGCGCTCCAAAATTGACCGGGTTCGTCAATGCTCATGAGAATCCGGTCAAAACACGCAACAAACCCCAACACATGTCCCAAAAATAAAATTGCGTCCTCTAAAAAATGTAAAGCTCATGTAACATTTCAATGGACTAAATAAATTATATGGTTTCGGGGGATCAGGTTCAGGATATTATAAATACCAATTATGTATGATTTAAAAACAAACATATTTAAGTATAATTATAGGTAGATATCTAAGTAACGAAGATACACACATTTCAATTTTAATCTTGTGTATTGAAGCGTCAATCAGTTTCCTCTTTTGATACTTTTGTATGGATATAATAATATTATAAATAATATACAACTGTAATTTAATCCTCCAGAATAAGTGCAATGTACATCGATGAGGCTAGAAAGCGGATAGACGAAAGAGGAGACGATATTCAAGAAGAGGACAAAAGTATTATAGAAAGACTGTTGGCTATAGACGAGACGGTTGCTATATTGATGGCAAATGAAATGATGCTGGCTGGTATTGACACGGTGAGTACGATCAGGACCATTTCAACCAGAGACAGTAGATGACATAATTAAATTATATTTTTTGCACCGTGCAAGAATCCAACACAAGACGTGCCGTGGCGTTGGTAATGGTGATATAAATATATAATATCCTTTTAAAGCAATGTTTCATATTGCACTGTCTGTTTGATCTCATAACTTAGTGCTTATGTTGTGTGTTATTAGGTACATGTCGGAAAATGTGTTATTGAACTTTTTCTTCGGCTATTTTCAGAAGTACGGACACTAAGAATATGCCCGATAAACGACTATATACGCTGCCCCCTTCTACTTGGGACATAATAATATTTGTCGAAGTATCTCGAAACCCGTGGTTAGGCAAAGTGGGTCTGGAATAACTCCTTTTATTCGTTTCGTGTTAGTTGACTCCTTGGCAATACATGGCTTTCCTTGAAGTTTGAATTGCACAACATCAAGTTATAGAATTTTACTCTTCTATCGGTATGATATTGATCTTCCAAAATACCTTATATTTAAGTTGATTTTCAATTGTACTAACAATGTCATTATATGCGAGCCCCTAAATTTTGTATACCCACAGCCAGTTGCCTCCATTACCTTAGATTAAAGTATCTGTGGCTTTAGGACGACGCAACGTGATTTAAATTATTCATAAATAATATTATTTCAGGTCGCTTTTACTGCAACTGGTTTACTTTACCAGTTGGCTAGTAATCCAGAGAAACAAGAGAAGTTACGTCAAGAAATACGATCAGCGGATCCTCACAAGCGTTACTTGAGAGCTTGCCTCAAAGAGACTCAGAGAATTTGGCACGTGGTGCCGTCGAACTTGAGGAGGACAGACAAAGATCATGTTGTTGGAGGGTATCACATTCCTTCAGGGGTACGTTAAAACTTTTATCTACAATATGATTAGGTACAATGGGACTTCCCTCCAAGAAATAATATTTTATGTCGTACTAATCCCTGAACAATTACGAGATAATAAATTGCATAGGTGCAATGTAAAGTATTCAAGAATAACAGTAAAAAAAATGAACTTCATCCTAAAATGTAAAATATCATGATCGTTTTGGGTTATAAGTGGTTTTCAAGGCCTCTGGTTACATTAGAAAGCCGACCTCTTGGGAATAGTAATTATAAATGCAAATGTGAGTTTATTTGTTTGATACGCTTTCACGCCTTGACTACTCGACGATATCTATCAGGGGAATAGAAAAGGACATCCAGAACAAAGAATCCGAGGGATTGCTAGTATTAAATCATTTACAGACTCGTTTTACTAGGTATAAATACAATTATGTAACCTACTTTTAGGTGGATGTGGTAGCACCTAACGAATATTTATCAAGATTGGAAAAGTATTACCCGCGAGCGAACGAATTCATACCTGAGAGATGGCTAGCAGACAAAAGCGATCCATTATACTATGGCAACGCTCATCCCATGGTGACATTACCGTTCGGCTTTGGTATAAGAAGTTGTATTGGCAGAAGGATTGCTGAACTAGAAATTGAGACATTGATGAAGAGGTTAATCAATGAGTTTGAGGTGACGTGGGAAGGTCCACCTCTAAAGTCTGTAAATAAGATCCTGAACACATTTGAGAAGCCATTCTACTTTAGATTGGAAGTTGCAAAATAATTATTATTGATATCTGTTAGCTATTTTTATAAGTATTTAATCTCACTTCAATAAATAAAGAAGATGAATTACTATTTTTACCAGGACATGAAGCATTTCTATGTTGATAAGCGCTTACTTAGCTGCTGAAAACAAACTGCTTAGAGGCTGAGAAATTTAGTATATACATTAACTAAATAAATATGTTGCAATTTAATAAAACAAATCAGTACAGATGTAGTATACAGTATTTTAGATATCGGCAGTTCGTAATAATACCTGATAATTTGTCCTCTCAATTAGACTTATTAAAATAAAATTGAGCATTATAGTATCCATTTTGAATTAATTAAATCAATACGTGCTGTCTAAAGAGATAAGCAAATGATACGTACCTACTTACTCAATCATAACGGTCCCTTTTGCAATCAAAAGCCAATGCTTAAGTTGAGCTTTTTGGTCATCTAACCAAACTTCCGCGTGATACCGATATAATTATAATACTCTGTTCTAATGGTTCTTAAATCGATGCGTGGAATAGCAATGTGCACAATTGCATCCGAATATGTTGATTACACTAGACAGAAGTACATGCGCAACATAGTTGACCACCAGTAAGTACCGCATTGTGCACAACTTGATTTGAATAATTCGAATCAACAGCGCGAAATTGTTCTAGTATTTCAGATCGAACTCAAAATCAATTATTGTTTTTAGTACTAATAAATTGATCTCCAATCGACACTAATACTCTGATATTTTGTTATTAGGGTTGCTGGTCCAAATAGGTAACTATGTAAGTGACTTATAAAATAATAAATATTACTACTGTTATAAAGATTTTCTATATTTCCCTTGTATCCAAACTCTGTACATTTTCAACATCCTGCCTCTATTCACTTGAAGTCTTCTGTCAATCAAGTTTTGTTCTTCTGTAAAACCGGCACCTTTGAATAAATTTGTTATTTCTTCTTGCGTAAAGAAGTACACTCTTGTGTTATCGCCTCTAGCATAGAAGTTATTAGAGATACAGCGTCCTTTCTTGAATCGCAACTGAGCTAGGTCGTAGAGACCATAGTCTCGGAACACCACCAATCCACCAGGTTTCAGGTATTTATAGATATTGTTGATCACTGTAGGCATCCTGGAAATGAAAACAAAGGAACATTAAACACATGATTTGCTGCATAAAACGCCGCTACCGACTAGCGAACTATAGATTTCATGCCAGGGGGGCGACACTGCCCAATATCTTTCCTATATCCAAAGATAGGACTGACATCTGTGTTTTTGGCCCCGTACTTGTGCTGTAAATCAATCGCAGAAGATGGCGCTTAAACAAATTTTAATTTATTATTTAGTGTCAGTTCTTACCTATCTATACTTTTATATTTTTAATTTATCTAGAATCATATTTTATTCTCATTTTAATTGTTTTATCACAAAAATGTCATAAAATCCAAATAGTAAATATGTCGGTTAAAGACTATGATTCAAACATTGGATTTGTTGACAGTCACAATATGGCGCCTGCATCTTGCCCGTGCGCACGTTTGTAGTGTTTCGTCCTTTATTGTATATTTTTCGGGTGTGAAGCTCTTATGTAAGTGCGTTGAGTCGAGCTCTGTGTTCCTCCACCTTGTGTCAATTAATCTTCCCATCGAAAACTTTTGTTATCAGTGTGCGATAGTGACACTTTTAGTTTTTAGTGTGGTGCGGTTTTTCCAACTACAAAAATGCCGAGACGCTGCGCATTTCACTGTGAACCTAGAGTCCGCTGCATAGTTATATTTTAATAAACATAAACATAATAAAATGTTATTTGTTGTTGTTTTATTCTTATACTACGATATGCACCTTATACTTATTGTATTTAAATTGTTTTGTTTGGATCTATTTTTGTAACATTCTACTTGTTCTATTTGCAATTTTTATGTTACAAAAATACGATTGATACAAAACAATTTAAATACGAATTCTGGATTATAAAATACATAATATAAATAGGCACAGAATACGGAATAGCTATAGCTATGTATAGAAGGATTAGTTCGGGGCCAAAAGTGCAGATGTCGCTGTTTCAAATAGGGTTGGCTGAAATTGGCCATAAGAGGGCTCTCTTTTCCCTATGTATTACTTTACTCTTTGTTTCATGCTTTGGGTCGTTCAGTTATTACGTAAGCATCAAATGTGGTGGGGGTGGCTTATTTTTGATGTCATGAGTAAAGAGGTTTGAATGGCGATTACGTCTGCAATATTTAATCATTTTAGTTTCGTATACTATTTGTAAAATTCAATAGATTATAAACTGAACATATATATATATATATATATATATATATTACGACCGGCCTCTTGTATATGAAGTCGTCGCATACGGTTGTCGCTGGCTACGAATCGCCTCTACTTGGTTACTGCGGCCATTGACATTGACTACAGACTGCTAACACAATATGTATAGTTAAATAGGTAAAAAAGTAGCATAAGTGGATGTTGCGCACTTTTGTTACTTTGTAGCTGCTTTCAGCTTCAGGTGGCTTATTGTAATTTTTGAATAACTTGTATCCGCCAAATCTTTAAGTGAAATAATTTTGGGGAGGCACAAATGTTATGCCCTGTACACGGTTCGCTGTTTAAACCGCAAGTAAGGTTGTCTATTTATTTATTTATTCATAAAAAAATATAAGCTTACAGTATACACCAAATCGCTTGTCTAGATGTCAAGGCTCACATTTACGTTTGAAGAAGTCCTAATGCAACATTCCTGCTGTAGTCAATGTCTACGGTACTATGTTCAAAGAGCGGTGGTGACTCATTTGCCACTACATGGCATAAAAATCATACAGGTCTCTTTGAATGGATATTCAAAGAGACAGACTAGACAGTCTAGTGTCTGAATCTATAATTAATAATACATTAATAATACAGGCTTTTATGGTAATGATTTGATATGATTAACTACAGTGGACCCCCGCTAATCCGGTCCCTGTCTAATCCAGCGCCCCCTGTAATCCGACATGCCTATCACTGCACATAACATTTATTTTGGCATATCTTTACTTATACAAAATGTAACATAATAAACGCATATCCTGAAAGTAGTTTGTTCAAAATCGGCTACTGAATCAATTCCAGCAATTTTTAATATAGGTAATTTTTTATCCCTAAAATAATTAAAACGAATTAAATTATAGTCACACATTTATTAAACAGCTGAAATAAACGAAAATGTTTCATAATTCAAGGCAATAAGGTTTTTGATGCAATAAAGGCAATAATGTTAGATTTATTGTAATATACCCATACTATCCGCGCACAATAAGGAGAACTAATTCGTGAAATAAAAATATTTAAGTACATAAAAGTAACATTTTAATGATTATATTATTATTACGATTAGTAATTTGTAGTTTTACAAGGTTCATCAAAAACACATCGACTCATCGACTATAGTCCGTAATCCGGCAAATTCGATAGTCCGACACCGTTGTGCAAAACGTTTGTCGGATTACCGGGAGTCTACTGTATAACAATAATTAACATTACATAATTATGAAACATTCGTTAATTGTAATGCAAGAGTTGTGTTTAATTTAGTGATCTTTTTACCCCTCAATGGTTGGAATATCAAACATATTTGAAAATTGATATTGTGTCTGGCCCCCAGTGTGCTTCTTTGGCTCAATAGGTTAATATAATGCGAATCTATACTAATATTATAAAGCTGAAGAGTTTGTTTGTTTGTTTGTTTACTTGAACGCGCTAATCTCAGGAACTACTGGCCGGATTTGAAAAATTCTTTCAGTGTTAGATAGCCCATTTATCGAGGAAGGCTATAGGCTATATATCATCACGCTAAGATTAATAGGAGCGGAGCACCAATGAATAATGTTTCAAAATCGGAGAGTATTTTTTCCTTTTGAGAGCTTCCGCTGCGTGCGCTGCGTAAACAGTTAAAGTTTCGCAAAAATCATGTATGACACAATTGTTCCCCTTTAAAAGTTCTAAAATAAAGTCCGCGACAGCATATGTCTATTTTTTAAGGTTGGCTCACTATAACCATTTTTATGCTAACGAAATTTGTTCTAAAATAATGCATTATTTGCGAAGGTATTTTTATAAACATGATATTAATCCTTATCCAAATAAATACGTTATTCATTACAAGTATTTAATTTAAAACAAAATTGCCCTTTACATAATTCGATTTCAATGAATATCTTAGGAGATATAGCAGTTTTAAAATAACATCGCAGCAAAATAATTACCCATTCCAGACATAGTACAAACGATGTTTCTCCTGGTTTATTCTGCGTGATTACTACTGGTTCGATTTGAAAAATTATTTTAGTGTTGGATAGCCTATTTATCGAGGAAGGTTATAGGCTATATAACATCACGCTACGACCCACGGGGGCGGCGCAGTAACGATAAACGCGGGTGAAACCGCGGGAACATCTAGTTTAATAATACATTTAATTAAAGAGGATGAATAAACAAAGGAGTTATATGTAAACAAGTAAAAAGTGAGAGAAACTTACTTTGCAGGATCGATAGCTGATAAAACAAATATCAAAACTATGATATCTATGGAGCTCTCTTCAAATGGAACATCCCAGTCATTAAGTGTGGCATCTAATACAAACACATTACACCTCTTTGTATCATACAGTTCACTTTGTTTCATAATATCTATTGCTTTAGATGAGAAGTCACAGCCGTAGATAAAAAGGTTTGGATCCTGGCTGTATTGAAGAATAGGAAAGATAGTGTTGCCCACTCCGCACCCTATTTCAAATATATTGCGTTTAGTTTCTGTTTTAGGTGACTCTTCTTTATTTTGTATGGATGTGCTTTCTCCGTCAGGGTATACTCTAACTGGTGCTGATGTGTTATCAGGAGCAAGTTCAGGAAACTCGGTGAACAGCCAGTGACGGTCTTTGAAGAATCTGTAATTATCCACATAAAAGGTTCAATATGACTGCAAGAACACAAGCAAATAGTTTAAATGAGAAGAGATCAAACTTGTAACCTTTACATTGTACACTGTTATTGCTATCAATCAGGTCCTGTCTTCTAGCAGGTATCAAGAGTTTAGGAAACCTAGTCAAACCTCAGGAATTTTATTACTTACATGTTGGGCAGAGCTTACATAATCATATTACTGCTATAGAAGCAATTCAAAGAAAGTTTTTGCGCTGCATGCATTATAAATGTTATCGTTTTAAATGTTCATATGAAGAACTACTTGTGAAATATAAATTTATAACATTGGAACACAAACGATTATATTTAGAAGCAATGTTACTGTATGACCTTTATCACAATAAATATGATTGCATTCAACTGACAAACAAAATATGTTACCGCATACCTATTAAAACTCATGGCCGTAATCTATGTAAATTTTTTGCTGCTGCTCGTTGTCGTACAAATGCAGGCGAACAAGCACCAATATATCGCCTAGTTCAGAGGTTACCTGACTTTTTTCTCATAGACCACTTTCAAAATTTTGCTGGGTCAGGTGGGCCCCCTGCAGCTACATTTCTAACATATTCCTTGGCATTCGTATTTATATTTGTGAAGAATCAAATAAGTTCATGCAATTAAACACTTTGATCAAATCTCTACGGGCTGACCTTTTTTCTTTTTTAGTAATTCTCTACTGAAAAATTGGTAGGTTCGAGACCACTGGTACTGAATATGGAATAAACAAGTTTCTACGCTTCTTAAAATATTATCTGCCTACATTGATAGGTGAAGTCAAGCCAACATTTTAGTTCTTCACTATCGAAAGCCAATAAATTGTTACTTAGTGCTTTATCCTTACTATGATCTCATTTGATTGATATAACAAAACCAAAACGTTAAAATTCTTAATTCTAAATACTTATGTTTACTAAATATTGCACATGTCTACTGGTTTTGATTGTAAGTCATTAATGTATTATATTGAATACTAGCTGTCCCACGCAACTTCGTCTGCTACACATAAAATAATATTCGCCTGTTTAAAAATAAAAGAACTATCCTAGGTTTTAAGTTGGACCAAATTACAGGTGGTTACGAAGTTTGATCAAAATTGGTGCAGTAGTTTAGGAAACCCTAGTGGACAAACAAAGTGACATGTAATTTATATATATTAAGATGTGGTAAATGTCACTGGTGTCACAGTTATGCTGTATTTATTTGGTACAAATTATTGAAAAACCATATATTGTGTCATTGTTTGTTTACCTCAATAAATTAAACAAAAAAAATGTTATCTCTAGTAATAAACTCTACTCATATTTTGAATTCCTTAACTTCAGTAGAGTAAATTTATTTTTTACTTATGTGTATGTCATAGGAAGTTAATGTGATGTCTATGGGCCTGTTCAAAACAAAGTTTATCGCTATAGTGATATATTAGATTTATTTGTCTTAGCTCAAAACATCAATCTGTAATCATTATGACTACGGTATTTCATAAAATAGGAATCAACCAAATGACTTATCTAGTATAAGAAACATTACATACCTATTTTGATGTATATCATAAAAAGCATCCCAATGTTTATCAGCATCATCTTCCAGGGACTTTAAATGGTCATCTGAAAAAGTGATCTGTGAATTCAATTCAACTTTTTCTTTTGCAACTTTTTCCTGGTCTTCATCCCAGTCCACATTATCCCTGTAGAAATATAAAATTTATAATCGAGTACTCACAAAACATAAGGCTGAAACTAATGAAAGGTCAAGTACCAGGCGTTAAAAAGGAAAATATGTTTTGAGTCATTCAAATATCGACCTCCACCAGCCGGTTTCTTCCTATGCCTAGTCTTTTCCAGATCCAACAAATTTTTAACATTACATCGAGAGTCTTTACAATATCTGGCGAAAACAGTAAATACTGTACCACGCGTTATGTTTGAAAACTTCGTCAGCATTTTCCAAAAATCTGTTACCGAATTGCGGCCTCTTTTCAGTTGGAGAATCTTCCATTAGTATTGTCTTTGCTCTTATTATATTTACTTCTTAAAACTAGCTAAAGCGGCAATTATAAATAAAGGCTTATAGGTTTATTTTGTAGATAAATATAACCTATAAAAATATTACTTGACATTTGACGTTTGATTTGACAATGACAGCTGAGCGATACTTAGGCTGGCCAGATACATATGTTTTTCGTATTCGATTTCTTGACACGTAATTTCGATTCGGAATTCCGTGAGACTAGCGCACACGTTAGTTTTTCTTCATTCGGATTGTATACTGTCAGTACGGATAGTGATAGCGTAGTGAACGCACGTCGATGGAGGACGATGATTTATTAGCAATTGCATTTCAATATTACTATTGAAATGCAATTGCTACAATTGTTACAATTGTTTACACAATTGTAACAATATTTAACAGTTATCAACAATAATAAAACAACATTAAATAAAACAAACATATTTAAACGAAATTATGTGAATAGTGTGAACTATACCTCTTTAAATACCTGCTCCCAGGCCAAATCTATACTAATATAATAAAGCTGAAGAGTTTGTTTGTTTGTTTGAACGCGCTAATCTCAGGAACTACTGGTCCGAACTGAAAAATTATTTTAGTGTTGGATAGCCTATTTATCGAGGAAGGCTATAGGCTATATAACATCATGCTACGATCCAAGGGGGCGGCGCAGTAACGATAAACGCGGCTGAAACCGCGGGAACATCTAGTCTTTTATATCTCTGTTGTGGTAGTCCTTGTCATGTATATTCCACAAACAAGGGTAGTTTTCAATAGACAATATTAATGTTTCTACCTCACACATTATAACTATCGTTTACGTACGTACGATGCGCGCGGCGCGGGCGCAGTTCCGAATGAGAATTTCCGAACGTGTGCGCCGACACAAACAAAATGTATGCATTCCGCATGACGTCATTAGGTTTTTTCCGAATGGTTTCTCCGAATGCACGGGTTTGTATTCGAAACGTACATACGGTATTTTTTCCGTTCGGAAAAAAAGCGGACGTGTGCGGCAGTTAGTGTATTTTATATTGATTCCATGCATTCGGAGCTCCGAATATGGAAAACGAATTCGGAAATCGAATACGGAAAACGTATGTATGCGTCCAGCTTTATCGTCGTCATGAAAGAAAGTTGCGGAGAAATGGTATAACTATTTTTTTTAATACAGTTCATATGCTATTCGATAGTAACTAGCGCCACTATAAAACGATATTTTTGTAGTACTTGTAGTAGCATTTTAACAATGACATTTCGTAGTACAGTCACGAACTTTAATATGGGACCCATTTCCTTGAAATGTTGTTAGAATGTTCAAATTGCAATAAGGTCGAAAATGTCAGTTCAATAATAGTGGTGCAAAGTCAAGTTGTCAAGTTAAGTCATTTAAATATCGCTATATTCGTATATATTAGATAGATAACCTCTTTGCACAAAGCTATCAAGGTTTTCTAGTTACGAATGTGTGAGTCACTGACAGTCAGTGTCAGGCAAAAAATATATATAAAAGTCTGTGTAAAATATCTATTCGATGGAGCCATTCGACACTGAGAAAAGTTGAAGTTGAATTCCAAATAACAAATATGCTTGCAGCTAATCGTAAGCAATTAAGACTTCAAATTATTGAGTGAGTAAATGAGAGAATAAAACAGTTTATTTTGTTTAACATTCGATAAACACTGTGACTGGAATCGCCGAATTTCTAGGTTAGTTAGCTAAATTATATTTTATAATAAAGGAAATAATTGGAAATTACTTTTTCTTTATTTATTTCTGAAATACCTACGAGCAACAAAATAAATATGGATATCGGATATCGGAGAGGAAACATGGCCACAAAGACAACAAAAAGTGACATTTAATCGAAAAAAATAAACGTAAGTTGTCGATGACAGACATTATGACACTGCATTAATATATTAACTCTTAACGTCTACAGTTTGCTATACGATATTCTACCTTAGGTGGGTCTCAAATTAAAGTTCGTGACTGTACATGACATTACTAACTCGTTTAGAAATTATAAAATCAAATCAAATCGAATCAAATCAAATCATCATGTATTTGCGAATATGGGTACAGTGGTCAATCGTTATTATTTTGTCATGAATAAATATCTGTTATGTATACATACTAAAACAATTATATTGTAAAATGAAGTATTTGTAAGAATTGTAAGACTAAAATAAAGTTACCTATGCATCCCTAATCACTGAAAGCGACGGCAGGGCTTGTCGAGATCGATTTAAGTCCTTCATGGATTGCTTTTCCTCGTTTATAATTGACATGCCACTTTAGCACGGAAAAAAATTCTGAAATAAATTTTAATGTACACAATAAAGTAACATCTAAAGTGATTTTTTATTTTATAGGTAGGTACTTAAAGACTTTTTTCTAGAAGCAACTCCCGCACTAGGAATAAATACTGTGTCACGAAGAGCTTTACAAACATTCAAACAACGGGCCAAAAACCATCCAGATTCGGAACAACCAAATGGTTGTCCCGTGTGGGGGAACCCATAACACTCGGCGTAGTAGAAGTGGCGAGGCGACCACTTATACCACTACGCGATTCGTGCAGTCTAAGTCTAAATAAAGATTCAACAAAATCAAACAATGTTACCTTTATGATTATTTGATTTGGTAAAGTATCATTTTAAACTCGTGTGTGGCAGTATTTTATTCCATACAGGCATTTATATGAGACAAGTAGGTACCTATCTTGAAACAAGTGTAGAGCTCTTTTTGTTTTAGTTGCCGTATAAAACAGGTAGGTAGGTACAGCAGCATTACATTTACCTCAACAAACTGTTCGTGTAAATTGCTCTTTATAGTGCCGTCCGCTAAGCCGTATAAGGATAGGTATACATAGAAAGATTGCCGATTTCATCACTTATATAAAATTATTTTCGTAATTGAATCGCTGAATAGCTTACGTTAATACATAAAACGTGGACAAAACTTACTAAGCTTGGTGCTCGGCCTTGCTTATAAACTGTCCTACTGGGCACGAGCCGCTACACAGTATGAGGAAGTTTGAAAATGGATTTTTAGCCTTTATATTATACTAGACTAGATGTTCCCGCGGTTTCACCCGCGTTTATCGTTATTGCGCCGCCCCCGTGGGTGGTAGCGTGATGTTATATATATATATATATATATATATATATATATATATATATATATAACATCACCTATAGCCTTCTCAATAAATAGGCTATCCGACACTAAAAGAACTTTTCAAATCGAACTAGTAGTTCCTGAGATTAGCACGTTCACACAAACAGACAAACAAACTCTTCAGCTTTCTTATATTAGTATAGATAGTCAAAGTCAGAGAAACTAAATTCTAAAAATACAGGAAAAGTTAATAATAAATAATATGAAAGAAGCATTTCAGGTCTGAAATAATATTTATCAGTAGGTAGTCATTTGTAATAGACAGTAGTTTGGCATGAGGACACAATCTTACATTTTGCGACATATGAATAGGTAATTCGTGACAAATGTAGTTAAAATAATAGTTACGTTAATACTTACAACGTTTGTTTAAAAGAAAAGAAAGATACCTTAACATCACAAAATAAACACGATAGATACATTGTTTGAATCTTGTATGAAACAAGCAACTAGTTCCATGAGTTTCTATCATTTAAGTAATCATTGATTGAATGATAGCCCTCTACCGGATAGCTGACTTTTAAATTTGAGTAAAGGTAAATTTATATTATCAATCGGTAGTTTATTAAAAAAAGAAGCGTACCTATACTGAGTCCCGCAAATGAATTGTGAACTTTACATAAACGATGATACGGACCTACTAACTTATGCTTATTTCTAGTATTTAAGTTGTGAATAACGCTATTCTTATTACAGTGAATATTATGTTTTATAAATATAATATTCGTAAATATATATACATAATAAAATTAAGCATAGATACAAATAATTCAAGATAGATTTTATTAACATAGGTAATATTTAAATATTATTATCTTACGTTTACGCGAATGTTAGATACCTACACAATAAAATTAATGATTTACATTAAACGATTTCTCGCAGTTTATTTAAAAAGAATGACAACATATATGTTACCTATTTTTAAACTATTAAAACTACATATTTACACTTTTCCCAAGGTTTCGATTGCTCTGCAGCAACAATAATCACGGGGAGACTACAATTGCGATCGTCTTATTGTATTGAAGTGTAGTTATATCTAATAATAATTTAATCCCCAGTAATAGTTTAAGAATTTATAAATTCTTTATAAAGTACTTAATAATTTTCTTAACCATAACAATAAATTACAAACGCGAACGCTGGTTATTATATAATCGAGAGATCAAGTTGTATTACAGACACTACTCATCTGATTAAGATGAAACATGGCTAATTGGCATAGTTATTAAGCTGGAGTAGCATTTATACATTCGTTCAAGTTTTATTAAAAGCCGTCATTCTCAAGTTTTTAAAGAACAAACATACAGACATGCGCAAATAAAATAATTTTAAACCTTCATTTCTGCTTTTTATTTTCTGCAAATTTTCATAAAAATTTACTTTGCCTATTAGATTGTGGCCACGGATGACTTAGATTTTGCCAAAAAAAAATCTATCCCTCGGCAATAGTACTTTTTTTTGGATGAAAGGTACCTTATGTCCTTTTCTTTACCTTTGACAAAGTGTATGCGAAATTTTATGATGATCAGTCGAGTAGTTAAGATGTTAACTCACAAGCACATTAATTATAATATTAGTTAGGATGTACGGACTTTTAATATTTACAGCTTAGTTATCGTATAAGTAGATAAAATATAGATTACTAGCTTTTGCGCGCGGCTCCGCCCGCGTGGTACCTACATCAATAAAAAGTAGCCTATGTTCTTGCCCAGGTTTTAAACTATATCTATGCCAAATTTCATCTAAATCGGTTGAGTGGATTAGCCGTGAAAAGGTAACAGACAGACAGACAGATAGACAGATAGAGTTACTTTCGAATTTATATATTAGTAAGGAAGTAAGGATTATTACGTATTATTAGTTTATATTCGGTGTTATTACAAAATGCTAATAAAAGAGTGTCTTATAATTAATTTTCACACCGAGTCTCGAATACAGTCGGATATTATTATGCGGGCATAGAAATGTATGATAGTTGACATAAGGGATTGAAAGTTTCGTAATAATCCGAGGATAAAACCTACATTCAATAAAACAATTTTTTATTACGTACATAGACTCATGCTTGTGTAACTCCAGAGAAGTAAGTGGAGATGTCGATTTGCAGGTATAGGCTTATTAGTCACACATAGCCAGCTAACGTTTTAGATACCATGTAATAAGAGGCGAACCTATTGTCATCTAAGGGGCACATATTCAGACTCCTTGCTGTTACTGATAACCTCGATAGAAAAATAAATGAAATTCTAAACTTCGTGCTGCTACTTACAATTTCCTTTTTTAAAACCTAATAGCATTTTTCCTGATCTGAGAATTAAATCTGAGACCTTATGAAAATCAGTCGCATTCACTATCGCTGTGCTAACGCGTCATTCTACTATCTACTGCAAATTTCCTAATAAATATACTAACATTGTTCTACTTGAGAATCGAACCTTAAAACGTTACAATCCGCCTTATCAAACTCAACCCACAGGACTAAAGAGTTACTTAATATTACCTAGATATATCTAATGGTCTAAGACTTCCAATTTTGTGTCGAATTCGAAGTTATTGCGCCATAAAAGACGTTTTGATGTTGCTCTCTGATCAAAGTAAACACCATAAAAACGATTCCACGGGTCATTAAAGACTTTCCACAAACGAAATAGCCGCACGTTCAAAATTTATAACGTCATTTAAATAAATAAACTTAGCAATACACATTTGTGTTAATATAAATATTTTCAGGTATGTAACTCCTTGCACTTTGGAAAAGCAAATCTTGTGCAGACAAATTTACTTAGCCAATGCAACCCAGTAAATAGTTATGTTATAGATGCGGAAGTATTTATTTTCTTTTATTAAACTAATAAGTCCCAGTGGCACACCGGTGGATAGACACAATATACAATACAATATATTTTTAATTATGTCTGGTATTCTAAGATTTGGCAAACTATAGAGATTTCTGCACTGGGGATAATACCTGTTTGACAAACTGAGTATACTGAATCGACATAATATATCAAGAACACCCAACCTTGGAAAAATTGTTTGTGGTTTACTTAAATATTTCGGCGATGTGGGAAAAAACCTAATACACGACGTATTGACAGTTGCGAGGTGACTACTTAAAGCACTGCGCTATCTGTGCCGTCAGACTATTTGTTGTTTATGCAGCAAAATCACTAAACCGTCTTTGATAAGATTTTGTATGCCAGTAGCTTGAAGCTTAAGAAAGTACCTAGAAACGAAAAGAGGAAGTCACGTAACAGGTTACAGCAAATTGAATAATATAATAGTATAATATCTAATAATAATATATACATTCACGTTAAAAGCTGCGTTTAAAACAATTGAAAATCGATAATGAGACATATCCTTTAAAAAAAATTAGGATTCTATAGTATTCCTGTGAAAAGTTTCACTTTGAAATCTGACTTCATTTTTATTCTAAGTGGCCTGTGCGTTAATCTCTATATCTTGATATTTGCACCTATTGCTTTTAGTGGTTCAAAAGCGTAGCACGACATTTGGCCAACGGAAGATAAACAATGACCCCTGACCTGCCTTAAATATGGAATCAAAGTTTTCAACAAATCCGACGATACAGTGCAAATATATTTAGAATTAACTAGTAAGTAGTAGCTAACGTTTAAATAATATATCTACATACAATCCTCGGCTATATCAAACTCGTAACACAAATTCGAGCTGCAAGTCTGCGAAGTGAACTGTACCTACATACATACTTGGTCATATGGTTTCATCGCATACCCTGGCAACTTCATATAAGTTATGCACTCGATTTGGGAACTGTCTCATGTCGCGAGCGTTACCTGTCAGCTGAATATCGACGACTATAGTTTTACATGATGCAAATAATATCCTAACTTGGTCTTGTTAGGATTTATACAATCCTAAATCGTAACTAACATTATAAATGTGAGTGTGAGTTTGTTTTAATTTAAAATTTCACATACATGTTGTTGTTACAGAAAAGGACATAGGATACCTTTCATCCTGGAAAAAAAGAACTGCACCCGAACCAAGCCGCGGGAAAAGCTAGTTTATTATACTATTCGCTTTTATGTACGTTTGAAAAGGAATGTAGCATCCTGCCTGCGTTAGCCGATGATGGCCAATTGGATAAAACTACGTAATAGATGGAATATGTCAACGGCAAATTTAAATCATAGATTGATCGTTCTACTAGGTACGTTAAAATGTGGTCACCTTCCTGGACATATGACACCCTATGCCAATATGACATCTGAATTGTAAAAACAACTCTGTCTACGATAAATAGGGTAATTATCTCGCTTAATACTGAGAATTGTACATTATCATTCTCTATGTAATGTGAGAGCTCACTTTTTAGTTCTATCTAAATACGGTGAAGGTACATACAAACATATCGACTCTCCGAGGATGAAATGTAGTAAAAGCCAAAATACTACTTTCTAAAGGAGCCAAAAAATAAAAAACTTACGATGTTACTTAGTTTTACTTTCCTCTTTATTTTTTAAAATGTAGGTTAACATAGTTTTTATGGTTTTTTTAGGTGTAATTATTAACAAATTATATATTTTACAGCATTTATTGGGAGGTGAAGTATTATTTACACCATTATTATTAAAATAAAAGTTATATGCTGCGATATTTTCTGGGTAAAGAATCATTTTTTTTGCGAATATGTATCTTCATTTTAAATACACAGATCGATGCAGCTCGAAAAACTGAATAACATTTTCTGAATGAAAACAACAACTGAATAAAATCTCGAAAAACGGAGTTACATCAATAACTAAATTTCGCCAAAATAGCTTTTTCAAAAACATATTTTCATCCACGAAGGGTCAATATATGATTTAATTCTTTGACAAATGGTATTCCCAATAAAACTCATGGTTTAATAACATTTTCTTTTAATAAGTGCACTCATAATATAATAAAAAAGAACTAAAGAACAGAAAACTTAGAGCTATGTTGGTAATCAAAGACTTCGGTACAAAGATGCAAACGTTTTCACGAAAACATTTTATTGCGACCTATCATAAGTTCATGTAGTTCCACGTAGGTCCAATAGCACAAGTTTGTCCTTCTACTTACATGTGTTCGTAAGGTGCCTCTTTGAAATCCTGTGTCGGCTAGTGTAATTAGATTATTTTGTGAGGAAATTTTCAGTAGCGGCATGGAATTTGGAATTCCGGTAGTCAGCAATATACTCGCTTACATGCGAACTAAAACATAGCTGGCGAAATTTTGGTGTACCTAATGCACATTTGCTGCCTTCGGAGATTTATACTGCTTACCGCCCGGAGCTTTTCTCGTGTGGTAAATCATTAAAATAATGTCCTCCAGACTGAATTTCGGCCACAGCGACCAGTCTTAACTGACACTGGCCATCTGCGCAGCAGATATTATAGTGCACAAGTGTGTGCGCAAACACAAGTGCACTCTCTGTTCCATAACTCTCATGACCCGATGGGACGGTAATCCGACACGACCGGAGAGAGATCAGGCGAAAACCCGAGACCTCATGCACAGCAGTCGCATCCACTACCGTTGCGCCACGGAGGCAGAAGGCAAAAATCATTAAAATATTGCCTATGTGGCAATGTATTTTATATTTCATATATAATAGTATGGTCCACTCCACGAATGCACGAGACAAGCAACAGTACTAGAGGAATGGTGGCGAATTGTAAAGCTTGCCATCACCCCTGTCATGACGACCACGACCACTCTGCCAAGAGTGTGACGACAGAGAAGAAGAATATAATAGTATAAAGCTGAAGAGTTTGACTGTTTGGTTGAACGCGCTAATCTTATAAACTACCAGTTCGAATTGAAAATTCTATATCCAGGTTAGCCCATTTATCGAGGAAGGCTATAGATTATATAACATCACGTTACGACCAATAGTAGCGGAGCATCAATGAAAAATGTTGCAAAAACGGGGAAATTCCCTTATATGAAGCAGACGAAGTTACGCGGATCAGCTAGTATTATATATGTATAATAATATCCCTATATAGAAACTGTCCCACTGCTGGGCAGGCTTCTTCTCATTATGGCAAGGCTTAGGCCATAGTCCAATACGTTGACCCAGTGCGGGTTGGCAGACTTCTTCGAGTACATTATGCAGAATTTTCAGACGTATGTCAGAGAGTTAAAAGAAGTAAAACATCGTAAGGAAACCTGCATCCAGGTTCCTATATTTCAGTTTTACTTACCCGGTAAAGCAAGTGATACTTAACTATTTAATTAGTACTAGCGGTCGCCTAGTGGTCGAAATTCGACCATAATTCATTTAAATTTTAAGTTTGATAATTATTAAGGTTTTACTGCCTAGAACTATACCTTTATAATCTCATTTCATTTAGATTTCGATCTATACAGGTTACTTTATCTATCTTTTTCAGACAAATTATTATTTACTTAACATTACTCTTTAATTAACTATATTCCTAAGCTTGCTACTTTGTTTTCTTTTTTCTTTATTATATATAATAATATATACGTAAATGTATTATAATATAAATAGTATATATCATTCCAATCCACCCAAAGTTTGCCTATAAGATATTGCTGATATAATGTCATTATATATTGAATGTAATCAATTAATCATAGTTACGATAAATAGCACTACATCAGCCGAACAATGCCGAAATACTACGAACGCGATTCGACTGCGTGTGTTAAATGCATGGTTGTGTGCGTGTAGTGTTTTTTCATTAATTTAATGTATTTTTAATGCGTGTTTTCTATACTTATAATAAAACTGTAGAGAGGTCAATTCTGTACATTGAATATATATTTAAAATTAATATTGGAGGATGAATGGTGATCGATACTGATGACAAAAATGCAATCAGTAAATTTTTTGTCTGTCTGTCTGTCTGTCTGTCCGTCTGTCTGTCTGTATATGCACGCATGGGTCAAAAACTACTGAAGGGATTTTAACCAAATTTGGTACGATTGTAGTCCATACTCCTGGGCAGGTTATAGGCTATATAACATAACGGTAAGACACATAGGAGCTGAGCAGTGACGATAAATTTGAAGCAAGTCGGATGAAAATGCGCTTTCGAGCTCTTATCCTCGCATACGTTGATCATACACCAAAAGTATGTATTACATTAACAAAGATGATGGTCTTCAAAAGATCTATAAAAAAGTCCTGAATAGTATATATCTATCTTTTATAAATTAGCCACAATAACGTGTTTAAATACATAAATATATTGTATTTCACATAGATATATCTTTATCAGACTCCCATATTTAAAAAGTACACTTTAATACCTTATTATAAAAAGAAAATTATAGAAATCGGTTTATAAACACACAAGATATAGATGAAATAAAAACCTCCAAATCTCGCCGCGCCGGTATAGGTACGGCGATACGGTTGATTTTTGTTTAACGCGCGAAACGGCCATCTGCTACATTTATAAAAAGGTGAGGGCGCTCACGCGCCGACTTCGCTTACATTTTGTTTGTTTGGTTGAACGCGCTAATCTAAGGAACTACGGGTAAAAATTAGAAAAATATTTCAGTGTTGGATAGCCCATTTATAGAGGAAGGCTATAGGCTATATAACATCACGCTACGACCAATAGGAGCGGAGCATAAATGAAAAATGTTGCAAAAACTAGGAAAATTCTCTTATGTGAAGCAGACGAAGTTGCGCGGGTCAGCTAGTATATAAATATAAGGATTCGCCCCTCCTTCTCCACATAAACTTTAACTGTGCCAAATTTCATACTCCTCCGTCCGCGCAATTTTCGTAAAAAGGGGTACAAAGCTTTTGCTTCACGTATTAATATATAGATATAACATCGAAAAGTCGAAAAAAAGAAGTAGGTACCTTGGAATCGAACTTACCAGCTTTGCGTTGTATTCAACGGTCTCCCATGGCTACAAATATTCTAACAATGGACACAAAGAACACCCAGACTCGGAATAAATAATAGGATATAGATCACAGAAACTGTTGTCCCGTGTGGGTATCTAACCAGCAACACTCAGATGCGGCAATAGCGAAGTGACTAGTCTAACCACTACGCCATCTAGGGTTTTCAGAGATCAAGAGAAATACTCGATAAACGAGCATACGATTGCTTATCTACCGCTTTTTGGTAAACAAGTAAACATTATCATTTTTGCGTTTGTCCTGAGCATGCAAAAAGGAATAATTTGAAACTCGGTTTTCAAGAGAATATACCGCTATGGAGTAAGTCTTCTGCCGTAAAAAGACATAATTTAGCAGAATACTATACAAATATATTAATTAAATGATTTAATTAGTAATTTTTGCTAAGATCAGAAGACGAAATTGATTGCTGATCTTGTCTAATAAATGGTAAATGTGAATTAAAATGCAATTTAACGACACATTGGCCTGTGAGATTATATCGAAATTCTATTTTGAACAGTTTTTATAACGAGAATTGGCCCTCTGAGGAAAAATACTCGCATACTTGTAAACTAACGTAGTTTAAAGTAGTGTAACGTTTCCCTCCATTCACGTATACCGAGTCACTGCAACAGTAGCTCTTTCCCTCATTTAACTTTTATGACATACACGAGTAGATAAGCAGCTAATGCTGTCTTTGTTTCCCATATCAGTGGGGAACCATAAACCAGATTTTGAGCGTCAAATGATTTTACGAGCTCTTGATGTATTTCTAATATTGCTAATATTACTCAGTATAAAACTCGGTCTGTTTTTATCAGTACTCTTAAAAGATCGGTCGCAGCTGCTCATCAGATTGACATTAATGCCATATTTGAAAATTTATGTGATGTTATGAATCCCAAAATATATTAGGTATAACATTCTATCGCAGATTGGTCTATTATATTAAGTTACTGCTCTAATCCGTAATAGTTTACTAATACTTCTCGAAGTTGTATTATTCGTAACAAACTTTTAATTACTTAGCCCTTTCGAGGTACAGAGTTGCTTGGAAGTTTTCCGGTAGGTTAGGTTAGACGCTCTTAGACACATAAGGCACCAAACGGAAAAGTTCTATAGCTTATAATAATATTATGCGTTCATATAACTACCTGTAGACGTTCACGTATTTTGTAACTAATTATTAGTCTGTGGTTATACCTGACCTGAGAGCGGAGCATATGCGTTTAAACATGCATATGAACGAGTCCTCAAGGATAATCTGTCTCGAAAGGTACTTCAAATAAGTATTCAGGATACTGTCTGTATGAAGATAAAATACATGTGATTTGATTTTTCGGTTGGCATTCCATTCGAATAGTTCTAAATTCACTTCTAAATAAGAAAATGTTAGGAATCAATACAGGAATAAATAAATCTTTCTCGTTTCTTTTATATACCTAGGTACACTACGTTCCGTTTTACATAATTAGGTATAAGTTTACCTATATAATATTTTCAATCGAGAATAGCCTGCGGGTACGATGGCGCGGCCTTCGGGAATGCAGGAGTGGTGAGTATTTATTGCCGTACCGTTTAGTGTGCCAAGAGATATGTACCGATATCGGTGTGTGAAAATAAATAATTCATTTCCTGATATACATATTATGTGGGTGTACGTAACACAGGTTGACAAAAAAATTGTTTTCATTTTAGCATGTTTCATATATTTTAGCAGTAGGTATCTTTATATTTTGATTTATACCATCTATAGATGAATATTTTTATTAACTTTAAAACAAGCGATAGATAAATAATTATTAAGTTCAATATACCTACTTATAAAACTATAATTAAAAATATCTCACGTTTCCTATTACAGAATTGAATGTAAAACTAAGTCTTAAGAGGGATATCATTTTATCGTGAAGTCTATTTCTAAAACGAGACACCCTTGCAGGCTCCATTAGAGGCAGCGGTATCGGCGGAGGTGGCGCGGGGTGCGGGCGGGTGGTTCTACAAACAATCCTCGCGGATATTGAACGGCGATGCGTTCGGAAATGCAGCGCCGCCGGCGGCTGCGTGCAACGGAACGGTTCACGTCTCATTGCACGGGAACCAACGTGTGAAGATATGAACGGCCTCATTTTCATCTCGTTTGTATTCATATTACAATCCAATTTTGAATAGACAATACGGAGATTCTATTATCATAAATACGACATTTTTGTCGCTCGCATTATGAGAAGTCACCCGCCAGTGTGCAATTTATTGTTCATATTTTATTTTTAATATTTCTCCAGTTTCCTTTTTTAATATTTCTTTATGGTAGTAAGTTTATTATCTTAAGTTGCTAGTAATTTCAATATTGCTGAAATTGTTGTACCTAACGTTATCTTAAATACTTTAAACTGTAAGCAACTGAACTGGCTCGAAGGTACCGCCGGCCGATGATTTTATAATAAAAAGAAATTGCGTCGTAAACTCGCCGTTCATACAGAATCTTCTTTTTACAGAGTCCGACCAATCTTCTACACTGAAAACTTAAATTAAAAGGAGGTTTCTTAGAAGGCTAGTAATATGCGGCGAGAAGTGAAAAATTGAAATTGACGTTAAGCCGTAGTAATATAACCAGTGAACTAATAGTTAGATGTAACGTGTATAGATAGGTGGAGACCCCAGCCATCTGTTGCGGTCAAGAGTGCTCCTTCCGAAGTGGGCTGAGCCTCCATCCTTCATGGACCAAATAAAACGATGCGAGCTCACAAAGTGGATATCTAATGTATTATGAGAGTACGTCATGTGGGTGGCTAAGTATTTTATGTCTTTTTATTACAATAGAAGCTTTGCTGTGTAATGGAGACCGGTAAACAAGATATGAAATATATTATTTGATGAAAGATTTTCATCTTTTCTACTTTCCTTTTTTTGGTAATCAGTCATTTCGTGTACCAAAGTTCTAAAAATAAAATTAGCTGAGGGACTACTGATATACAACTACTTATACCAATACATATAACAATAGAAAGTATTTTTGCAATATTTCACCAGTTTTAGAAACTATGGTGAAACAAATCCGAAACATTGAAAAACTTATAAATAATGTACTAAAACTTAATCATTCACAATAGAGACTGGCATTCTACGGGCATTCATAAAAATACCATATAAATAAAACATTATTTAAGGTAGAAACATTCAAGTTAAATCTTGCACAGATTGTTTATCTATTCTTTTTCTATAAAAGAAAACATTTACGTTATAGAAGCCTTTGTGCGCTATCGACGAGCTTCTTAAGAAATGAAAGCGATACGGATGCCAGCAACACAGTGCAACACAGGTAGCCAATAGGATTTGTATGGATAAACACGACACACTACGCACAGGTTCCGTGGCTTTGTATTTATATTTTTAAACAGATTGTTCTGTTTTAGACCAACGTTATTTTACCACATTTTATTTCCATATTAATCATGTGGGATTAGACTAAGCAAGAAAAAAAAATTAATACTGTCTTATTTTTGTCTCCTTACACATTAAAATACTGAACGTCACTCAATTGCATTCTTAGTACATTGTCGAATAACGTAATATACTGTCAAGCAAGGTTCACTTAGGTATGCCTGTAAAACGCATATTCATTCATATTAAACGAAAACTTCACCACGATTTTAGATTTTCTCACAAATAAGTAAAGCTACAAGTATAAAACACTTTGCATATAGTTTTAAAAATCTCTCTTTGATACGATTTAAAGGAATACCTCAGAAAATATTCCGGAAATAAAAAGGTTGGACAAAGAACGATTGTAAAGACGAGTGCATCCCTAGTGCAAATGTAACTGTGTGCAGACATTGTGTTCTGGCTTACTTCCAATATCACGACCCTTGGTTATAGTTTGATGTTCCATGTAGTATGGATAATGTTCCATACATACCTACGTAATCATACAAATAACATGTCGGCGAATATTCGACGCAACAACACATTAAATTATTATACATACATAATACACGCATTATACAATGTAGCAAACTTTTTTAGGCGCTTGTATAAAACTTTTGATGACGATTTTGTTTAAAATAACTTGTATGTTATGTTAGATCTTCATGTTATTGCTATAGTAGAAATAGTTTTCAAAATTGTTGTATAATTAATAGTCGTTTATAAATTTAGTATAATTGAGATAATTATGGGAAGGTTGGTAGCAATTAGCGTCAGTCGGAGGCAGCGGAGGGTGCTCCTCACAAGAGCTATCTGGCGGGCCTCCAATGTGGCTCTCCTTAACACGAGAAAATTCACTCGTTCACCCGGCATAACTGTTTCACAATGACGACTTCACAACGAGAAATAAAATTTGGAGATGTCAGTGCTAACGGCTTTTACTATTGTGCTTCAATCGTGCGAGGCCGTGGGCCGCGTTAATTGCAATAAAATATTCTCTTTCAGCCACACTACTCGAAGTGCAGGTAGCTAACATAAATTTTAATTAAAATTCAAAAATCCTATTTTATATTTGATCGCGACTTAATATACGTGAGTACCTACATACTTTTATTATGCAAAGGAATACGAAACCTTTTACCCTTTCACTGGGATCCTCCGAGTGGAGTGAATGACGTTCCACTGGTTCATTTCCTTTTAAAGTCAGATGTGAATATAATGCACCGTGGCGCCTACGAAATTATGCACTACAGAGAATATCACCAATGGTCTCGTAGTTTATAATGTACGTCGTACGTCATTTAAATATTTTCCCCTAATGTAATGATTGCATATTATATTATGTATTAAATATATTTGACAATTTGGCGTAGCTCCAGCGTAGACCGTCGTAGCAAATATTCCCAACGCTTCAATTGCACAATTTCTGTTTTAACTACTAAAATGTATGGTGTTTAAGGGTCAGAAACATCACATTAATATATTAATGAATTTGACTACACTGTTATGTGTGCACACAATTATTTAAATAGTACAGTTAATTTTTAATAGGTGTAAAGCCGACCATATGGCATTAGTATCATGCAAATCATGAAGGTAATAAATGTGTCTTGATTTTAATTGTTATTCTCATTAGCATATTTATATACGAGTATGTTAAATGTAAATAATTTTATTCATAAAGATATTTTTTTAATTAACGTAGGTAATAAAAGAATGGTCGAGGCGTTAATATGCAGTAGTAAACAAAACTGCGTGGTGTGCGAGGCGTCTTATACCAGTGCCTCAGTAGCGGAGTGGGCAGGCGGCGTGCAGCGCAGAGGTCGAGTGCCTCTGGCGTATTTCCAAACTATTCAGCCGCTGTGTGTAGGTATTTGTCGCTCTGTATCGATTTGACTCACTGAAACTGTAATTTCTAGTAACGACATGGCAAAGCTGCGACCGAATCAACCTGTAGTTTCGAGAATCTAGTGAAAATATATCGTAAAGTAAATAATCCAACGAGTCCGCTTCGTTATAAACATAGATCTTAAGTATAGGCAACTTCTGTCTTGATGGAATAAACTTTAAATACTTAACTTTTGAGTGTACAGTGTTGTTGCGTGGGTTACGGCCAGGTGAGGAGAATTTATTCGCTTTATTAATATGTAGATTCAGATATGTTTATAAATCCCTTACTGCAAAATTCGCCAGCCTTCCTTGAGTTTGCTAAGTAAGAGGTATTTATAGCTAAACATAAACATTGTTCAGCAAACCTATGTCGTCTAGTTATCGGTGCTTAAAAAAAACGGTTTTCGTCATATTTTACGAAAATGGAGGCGTAACACATGGTAACATACATCTGAGTAGATATTTTTGCTTGGAGAATATTTAAGCTGATGCGTGTTAATATGAAGGAGACAGTTGTTGTTATTGTGTATGGTAATAATACGTGTGTTTATGTGTGCGTGCGTGTGTGGTTATACGTATTATATAGACAGAAAAGGACGGGTGTAGTCTGTATGCGCGGCTCTCCAGCGAGCTCGAAACTTGAGTGGCCAACTTTGTCGGCCACGCGGTGAAACTTCGTTTTTCATTTAATTTGCCCGAAACGAGTGCAGCTTACAATATTTTCAACGCTTGCAACTTTCGACTTGGTCCTTCGTTATAAATTTTATAGCTAGCTACGGCCGGGCGTGTTGTTACCCTTACCTTAACCATCACTTATAAAACCACCCCAACTGTAATGAATTTAGTGCCTGAAATGTCAAGCAAGCCAGTGTAGGCGACAGTTTTAAACTAAGTTTGGTACTGCGCAAAGTGTTACTCGCTGCGCTGTTTCTTTTCTGGTTTGACTCACAATTTCGTACAGTCGTAAATTATGTTATTGATAAGGTCTCGGGAGACGTGATAGCTCAGTAAGCATAGTCGCCGTATGTTTTCTCCAACATAAATTTGTCCGATGGTATCGTCAACTATATTGCGGACTGTACATTATTTTTATGTAGCCATAAATCCGGTGAAAGTAGGTACTATTTGTACGTAGAAGCTGAGACATAACAGTGAACGGTTTTCAATAAACAAGCTTAGCGCCGTGAAGCGTGAGCGCACGCTTCAATACTTACGTCTGCAGGCGTGCGTGTGAAGTCGTACGTAGGATGTATCGCAAAGCCTTTTTAGTGCGGGAGTATGGCGGAGGCTCGTTCCGGCGGACGATAAGGACTGATCTGCGGAAGACAGCGTTGCAGCGTGCAGCAGACGCGATCGATACTGCAGCGGGGCGAGCGCGCCGGCCCCCAGCCACCCTCGGCGCCGCCTGCCCCCCTCTCGAGCCGGCGGCTGAAACTTTCGCGATAAGTACGGAACTAGCGCGTGGCGTACGCAATGCAATATTGTTAGCCGGTTACGAGTCTGAAACAGCGGATATTAAGGCTACAGAGACTCTGCCGTCCCGTTTTTACATTGTGCCGGAGTTTGAAATGAATACCGAGTTACGATGCATTGTATTAATTTTTATTATCTGAACGTTAGTAGGTACTTACACACGTGCTTCCCCGATATAGTTTGCGCGGAAGAACCTTAAGCTTTGCATATAAAGGCTAAAATAAACCGCGATACGACAGTAGAAAAGGTACGCATGTAGGTACTATCTGCCGCAATGGTTAGTTTAGACGCAGTAGCAAATGTAAATAAACATGCCTCAATTGTAATAGAGTCATGGTAAATAAGCCATTATAGAAAGACTTTAACATTTTTATTACAAACAATTCATAAGAAAGTTTGCACAAAAGTATGCAAGTATGCCTATTACGGCTCGAGTTCACACATGCATTCGCCGCCTAAAATATTGCTTATTACATCAATAAACCATTTTAATGACAAAGAAGGAGGCATTTCGGTGCACCGCAGCGAGTTGTGTAAGAAAGTTGCCGGTGGTCGGCGGACGCCTAAGTTTCGCCTCGACCACGCCTCGCACATACAACAGTTTGCAGCTACCCTCGCCCAGATGTGACACATATTTTTTATTTCTTGCTAACAGTTCTATAATATTTGCTGAGTTTCTTCTGATGCGCAATACAGAAATTTCTTTCCATTTTGTTTTTATTTTACAACACAACTAACCAGTTTGAAAACACGTTTTCATTTATTCAACGAAATACCGTAGATGATACATTGGTACTATTACAATACGTTAAACTGATATATATCTCCTCATAAACTGCGATATAAAACGTATATTACTGTAATACATCAATGGATCCAATATTTGCTGTCTCGTGCAGAAAGAGCGCATGTACTCGTACCTATTCCGAATGTGTTTGTATGGCGATGCTATACGATTGGCGTTTCCTCTGGCTGCATCATTAAAATGTCTTTAGTAAGGAAGTAGTATAATTTCGGAGTTATTAGCTACCGTAATAATTAAAAGTTTGGAGAAATACGAAACAAACTATGAAGAAGAGAACGTCGAAAGGAAGGCGGAGCGAGAATGAGGAACGGAGAGATCGTGATTTCTTTGACGAGATGTTAATAAATGGGGCGCTTACACCTTATAATTGGGAAAAACTGTCGCGTGCTCCTCTCAGTTACAGATGGGAATAAATCTTTATGTAGACGGGGATCGCTGGGTTCCTTTAGCTCGGTGTCGGTAACTTATTCTGAGCACGCGCTCGCTCTGTCCTCTGAATATAAGGAATATAAGGCGTTGCGGCCCATTTATTGCACGTCGGCTCGCTGCCGCTAAAGATGTTCAAACTACGCTAAATAATTAATGACTAACGTCATCTAACGCAAATTTTAATTATGTTCAGGCACGGAATGGTGGATAACTGAACATTTTTGAATTGCTAATGGGATGTAGCTATCGGTATGTATTTCTGATAGTCTGTGGGGAATATTTATTTATTATCGTCTTTTCTCTTTACTTATGAGTTCAGATATAACTACAGCTCGTACCCTTTAGCCGGGCGTACTATACATATAAAAGGGAAAATGCCAAAATGTGTTGTTGGACCACGGGACATAGGTACTATAATTTCAGACGACCGAATCATATTTTATATATCTATATAAAATATGATTCGGTCGTCTTTCTATCTAGAAAGTGCTCCAACAATGTGAAGTCTATTGATATTGCAAGAAAAGTAATATCTTACGTAGAACTTGATAGTAGCAATGGTATTATATTGCTTCAAACAATATACTTGTATCCATTAAGTTTGTTATTGTCTGTTGTTGCTTTTCATCTTCTGGCACACTTAAATATCACAGTTTATTTACCACTATATATAGAAACAGTTATTAAACTATATTCTAGTATGTATATACATACATACATACATAGATTCACGCCTGTTTTCCAGACGGGTAGGCAGAGACTACGGATTTCCATTTGCTACGATCCTGACACACTTCTCTGGCTTCATTCACTATATTCTAGTATGTATATATACATACATATATATTTGTACATAGTACCATAATGCTGAGATATCATTTTATTGAAATATGATCTAATGAATTTGCATATTTACTGTTCGCATCTTATTCCTAAATCGTTAAGTCTGTAAATATGGGTGCTGTTTTGTGTTTATTCAGCAGTTTGAAACATCACTGGAAAGATTTGTGATAGTTTGAAGAGTTTTCAGTAGAAAGAACAAACTTCTTAATGAACGCGAACAAAGTTGCAATGTGATATTTATGGTATAAAAATGTTCTAGCACGGATTTTGAGTTTTGAAAACTGTGGAGAATGACTGCTTTATGTATGTTTCAAAATATAATTCACGGTTACTGCCACTCGAGGCCCTGCTAAATAATTATCTGGAAAATACGAACAACGACTACTTATTATAAGCACCCAATATATTTGTAACTAGGTACACAAATACATTATAATAAGAACAGTAGTCCAACTGAATAAAACAGTGCAAAATTGTTAAACTTGTTAAACAATGATTTAACATTACCCATACTATAAACAGCCGGGTAAATACGGCGCAACGGTTTGTATTTCCACATTGATGAGACCCTCGGAGTGGTACCGCAGACTGGCCATAACTGCGTGGATAATAAGACCGCGTGGGCCATTTATTGCTTCCAACTTGTTCCATCCACATTGTAGCAATTATACCGCTCGCTAAACTTATATATCACTTTAAATACCTCACGCTTGTACTACTGCAATGCGCTTTATATCTTTAATAAATATTTGACAGCGCCATGTTGAACGCATATTTCAGTCCATTGACGATGTTGTATTCATATTACTAAAGTCATCGTTGCGCATGACTTCGTTGCCGTCGTCATCATTAGCCACAATGTAGCCTTTATAAAGAGGTCTACATAAGTTGACGGTTATGTATGTATATGTTCATATGTGGTGTCAGCTCTGTATATAAACTGTCCTACAGCCGGGCACAGGTCTCTTCGAGAAGATTTAGGCGACAGTCATGAAGCACAACAACCAAGCCACAGTCTACCACGCTGGTAGATTGCGGGTTGATAGACTTTAAACATATTGAGAACTATTAGACATGCAGGTTACCTCACGATGATTTCCTTCATTTACCGTTAAAGCAAGCGATGTAAATACGTTACATCGCTTGCTTTATGCATATGCATATACTATTTATCAAATTAAAAAGATGATAAGTTGTTGCCCGTACGATTACGAAGGTTTATAAAAGAAATAATACAAACATTACAACGCATATCGCGTGTTAAGTATACATAGTAGACTGACACTAAGGATTTGGACTTGCAATGATATCCTTGTTTCTTCATTGCTCAAAGGAATGATGCAACAAAGTTATAGGTACCTGAATCATAGTCTGATTCACTTAGATCACAATATTTATCCAGTTTAGTTAGTCAATTGTTGGAATGCCAGACATAATTAAAAACATATTGTATCTGGCTGCCGGTGTGTCGCTGCTACTGCCACTTAAGATACTCTTAACTTTGATTTTTGACTCTTACCTTTCTCCAGAATTACTCCGATTTGACCAAAAAGATTTACATCTCATAGTTTTATTATAATTCTCACTGCATTTTTCTATATTCACTCTGTCGGTAGACCTACTGTCAACTCTCCAGTCTCTATTAGAGCAAGTCTCGGCTTTGTCATACACCATGTCTTTGATCACGTGTCCAACTCAGTGCCATTTAAGCCCCTTATTGCCTCGGATGTCTTGGTCTTTTCTCTGTACATTAGGGACTTTTTTTTTACCTTTATTTTTTTGGAGTTTTTATTCTATAGAATACGTACTTAGACTCCATCGTGCCTTATGCTTAAATATAAGCATTAAGCACTCTTGCTATAAAAATGTTATAAAATAAAAATAAAAACGAAACCAAATAACACTTAGACTTATTTTCTAATCAATTAATCTAATTAAATTGCACAATTTCTTTGCTATATTAGACTTAGGATTAGCTAAAATTGTGTGGATAAGTCCAACATCAACCACATTTAGATCACATTCATGGATGAATGACTCTCTCTCTCGCTTGTTCTTGACACAATCCATCAGCAAATGTTGCACATCCTCAACCCTATTGCAAGCAGTACAATTAGGCATTTTAGGGACTTGATAAAACATCTTTATTTAGTTAGAACATCATACGCTATGTTTTTCTTCCTGCATAAACTATGTTGTCACAGTTTTAGTGAATAACCAAGAGAAATTTTGTCGAACTGCAGAGTGGTATTAAAATTATAAATGACGTATCACATGCTTCCTAAAAATGCAAAGGGCGGACGACTGTATATCTTTAAAGTAGGTCTGTGTATATATTATTTTGTTAGTTATGGTTTATAACTGTTACCCTGGGTAAACACACACTTCTAGACTTCGTACTGGTACAGAGATTGACCACGGATAAAAGCTCAATAATACTGCCTGACTCAGGAACCGAACGAGGAAGCTTCCGATTAGTAATAAACATAACCGCGAATGACTATTATGTTGAAGTACCTATACGGAAGTCATTATTATTTAAAATAAAATACCGTTCATCCATTGTGAGAATAAGTACCTACGTACGACTATTCAGGCAAGCACTTGGCAATTCAATAGCAAAAATAAAATATGTTTAGTAATAAAATAGTAGAATAAAGATGGAATAGAGAAGCTTATCCTATAAACATGATAGTCACTGAGATAGTAAGATAAATTATACCGTAAGCTCTGCACGCGAGTAAGAAAGACTATATATAATTTTGTACACTTAGTGCTAAAGAACAAAAAACATTTTCGGCATAGGTCGTGATTTATTTGTACTCCTAACTTAATATTGTGATTGCGAATGTGAGTTTGTTTGTTTGTCAAGCTTTCACGCCTTAACTACTCGAACGATCATCATCAAATCGCATACACCTTGTCAGGCGAACAGAAAAGGATGTAGGTTACCTTTCATTAACAGAAAAAATACTGTTATTAATATTACCTACATTTACGCGAGCCACGAGATAAATCTAGTTTTAAATAAATGACGACTACAGTACTACTTGTCACCGTATCGTAGTTCATACGTTTCATCTAGAACATTCTTGTCCAGAACTGTTTATTTTCAACGATCATTACTCCTACGAACATGCAGACTCTAGAATGAACAACCACTTTGGTGTTCCCCAAGCGCTATGACTTACCCTTCGTTAAACGTGGTTTAAAAAGAGTATTTCGGTATTCACTCTGAAATTGCTTAGGTCCAGTAGTGTTACCGCTTAACACCAGATAGGCTATATAGCCTGCACTTAAGAGCAATATAAATAAAAAACTCCAAGTTTCACTGTAAAAGAATCAATTGATTGGTATTAGTAGATTTATTGACTGCTGTACAAACCGGAGCAATTCCGATGGGAATCACTTTGATGTGAAATTGCGATTGCAAAATGGTTTGATTGCAAAATTACTACCATTATTTACAATATAATGTTTTTTTTTTTCTGGCGATTACAAACAAATTGAGTGAGTTTCTTGCTAGTGCGTCTTTCATTATAGACTGGGTTATTACAGTTTGGTTATAATTTATTTTCCCAACTGTTGAGATTATGTGTGTGGTATATTAGATCTATAACAGTTAGCTAATAGATAAAAGTTAAATATGTAATTGTGTTGTTTAAAATATTTATTCACACAGCAAGTTTATCATATAATCCAAATAAAGCTCCTTAAAATAATAATCATTCAAACGAAAAAACTACGGTACTGTCTTAACCAACCATCGAAGTGAAGAACGGAAAATCTTCTTTTAAGGCACCTTCATTGTAGAGAATTACATAAATGATAAATACTAATTAAATAACAAATAAATACTTTATTACTATATTGAAATTTGTGACTGTTTATTTAGGATAAATATTTTTCATTAAATAATATACAATAGTGTAAATTATCTACTCAATAAAATAGGAATATAATTTATCTGCAGTTATTATTATATTTACCATAAAATCTACAGGTTCCATTCTTCAAAATGAAATATATATTATGTATAAGAAGCCTAAAACTGTAAAATAATCAAGTAATCGATATGTGTATTTTAATAGAAATACGCTTCGAAAATAAAACCTCCTCGTTTTTTAAACTCGGCTAAAAAGCCGCTTTGTGTTTTGCGAGACCGCCTTAAAAATATTAACGGGCAACAAAATTAAGGATGCGCTTTCCAAGTGCGCCGCGTACGTATTACATAGTATCATTGCTCGCCATTAATATTTGACTTACCTTTAACTTTATTTATTTAACCGGGGGATTAATAAATGACGATATAATGTTAAATATGCCTTCTTATTTCTATAAATATAAAAAATATACAAATGATTGGAATTGACATGCTTGACCCCGTGTCATAAGTTTGTACTTGTTTGTGTAAAAGGCCGATCGTGAGGTGTCTGGTCAATTTCCGGGCCAGGCAATGTGTTATTGGATCTTTCTGTTAGGAAATTATCAGTAGACAAAAAATCTGGCATTATGCCCGTAGGCAGCAAACCATAACATGACAAAGTGTGGTTGCAAAACAACTCTGCTTACCTATTCAGGGAGATACAAGCGTGAGTCTAGGTAAACATAAATAAAGATAAAACCATAAATCCAATATCCAAATTACAAGCCAATCATCTATTACAAATATTTGTATCTACTTAGACAGTTCTGTAACTGTCTAAGTAGGTACTGAGTAGAGATGCATTTTAAAATCATATTCTTGTTCTGGATGAAACCACGTGGAAGAGAGATTTGTAATGTGCACATAGATGTGGACATCCCACTTATCTTTCTCACCAGGTAACGTGGCGCTTTAAAGAATATTTTATATAGAATAGAACGAATTGTGTGATGCAACAATATCAAATCGGTATTTGTTTGATAGCTATAAATATTTAACATGTGGTTATTTTCACCACGCCCTGACGGAATTAATGTTACGTAATAAATTGAGATATCCTTAACGTTTCGTATAAATATTATAAGGGGACAGCTCATTTCGTATTCTGTTCACATATACGCACTTCGGTGAAAATGTGACTGGGTACAAAGAAGCTATGTTCTGTTTTAACTTATGAAAGACAGAAAAATGTTTCTATTACTTAGCTTCATATACTTTTGTATTACTGAATATTTCGTTATATAATCAGTGGCTCCATTGTTCTTAATTTGAATTCAGTAAAGACATGGAGCTAATTTCGTCTGACGCCTAACATATTTCTCGCAGTATAATATATTTTATCCAGTACAAGTTTTTGCTCACATCGGCACTCTGTGTACATAAAGTGCAAAGAGCTCTCGAAAATGTGATGCAGGAAACACAAGAACATGTACTAAGTTTTATTTTTATGGCAAAGAGGAAGCTTTATTTTTGTTGCTGCTTACTTATGCATAGTTTCAGATAAGTTTGCATGAAAATGTTGTATATCCCAGCGTATGTTCGTCTTCACTAGTTCCATATTTATGGCACGCAAAATAAAATGTTGCTGCCTGTCGTCGATGGTTGATAAAAATGCAAACCGTAGCCGCGGGCCCGCCGGCTTCGACGCCCACTGAATATGGGTATCATGAGGATGGAGACAAGATTACATTTTAAGAGTGTTTACCCAGAGAGACTGCAAACAATTTTCTTAACTTCTATGAGACCGCCTGAAGAGAAAATATCTCGTGAAAATGTGCTAACACTGAGGCGTAATGCTTATTTTTGGAATCAGCCGGCGACGATAGTGCCGGTACTACGTACAGACAGTGGAGTAGAGTAGCGTCGGATCTCACCTGACCGTCAGGCGGTCGCAGGTAAACATTGTAACGTGACCCGACCACGTGCGAAACATGTGACCTCTCCCCAGCGGGCCGCGGCCGACGCGTACTCCCACATTCGCCCGATGAGATAAACAAATCCGCCAACATAGGATCCCTAACACCAACACACAAATTTAATGATTTTTACCCAGTTTTATTTTATCGAATTTCCAGTGAGGAAGCGCAGTTACCGAGTTGAACCGGTGGGCGTATTCCAGACAGTATTGATTTGTTCTCTCTTTTCTGTTCGACGTCCGTGAACCAGGCGAGTGTGAGTGGGAGCGCGCTAGTGGTAGGAGGTCGGCGCCTAGTGTAGAGTTTCCGTGTAAAACCGGCTTCGGCTCCGAAAGGACTTAACTGCGGGATGAATGAAAGCGTGTTGCGATCCTGAAGCGACGGCCGCTGTCGACGCGTCCGCTTCCGGTAAATCCGCTCTACAACTTCGTGCACTTAGTTTTGTTTAAAACTGTTCCCATAGCTCGTTCGAAAACTAAACTTGATAAATATAATGCCTATAGGCTATAATAGCCAATGGATACTCAGAAATATGATACGAAACTGTTACTTACCGCAATATCTCTGCATGCCAAAAGAATATCATAAATCATATGAAGTTAGATAGCACAGTAGCACTGAATGCTGACGTACCATCAATTATTTATTTATATTCAATGGATATTTTTTGTAGTTTCGACTTCAATGCCTAGCCAGGCTACACTTAATGTTCTGCATGCCTTGAAATATTGACCGCGTGCGTGTCCAACGCACATTACGGTGTAGTTTCCGTAACTGTTATAGAAACACTTTACATTTTTGTATATTTACAAAATTACCCTGATCGAAAGTTGGGAAAACATTTGGACTCAGGGCCATTTAATTTTATGTTCATCAACCAAAATTAAATTATCTGCATAGACTAGAATCGATCGACTTATGAAAAGTTAATTGCGTTTCTGGAGCCGAGGTCTAGATAAGGGATTTTAATAATAAAGCTATTTGCTTATCTTGATGGCAGTCTGATAGATAATAAGTCTGGCAAAAGGTTTTGCTCATTGGTGAATGAAAAATCCATCGGTAGTACAATAACGTATGGGCAGATACATGCACACGCGCGACGAGGCTGCTCACTCGCCTGTGACAGTTGGTATCATGGACGATCGGCCAATTTATGAAAACTATATTTCATTCATTATATTTCGGACGAAATACCTATATTTTAAATTAATAGGACATTTGAGACAAATGTATCAAGTTCTTTGAACAGAAACGTTCCCTAGATCCCAATAAATAATCTAAATGTACTTGTCTGATAGGGTAACTTGTTTAAATAGGTTCACGAAAAGGAATTCTCGACGACTTAAAAAGTTGGGGTGGTGGAGTATTTTCACAAATATTGAGCTTCCCATCCATGTTTTCACCCCGTAAAAATATTCATTTCGCTGTTTTCCTTCTACGCAGTACGGGTATGTACGCATCACGACAATTCCTTATGAATAGAGTAGCTTCAGAGATCAATGTGTATTGTAAATTATAATTTTATTCATTGCTTTTGTTTAAGTGGCGATATGAAGCTGGCAAATAATATTTCTATGTTTGATCAAAATAGTGATCGTAGCGGTAATAATCTATGGATGGATTTATGTCTACGTAATTTTAGCGTCGAGTTCATTCACTCCTCGCCTGACCTTTATGGCTTGTGCGAAACGTTCATAAAGAGAGATTCTTTTAACGCTTAGATACGTTTCTTTTTTAGTATTCGATTTTTTTTGGAAATAATATCTAGATGAGTATTGCATAAATAATTTTCTATTTTAAGATTTAACTATACTATTTTTATGCATATTTTCTTAGGCAATGATTATTAATAGAAGTTAATGGGCCAAACCTGATATGATGGGACCCTATCACTGATATGACAATATCACATCATCATATTTATAAATCTACGCCGTTTGTCTATATTTAAAAGCCTGTATATTTTTAACTAAATAGGTTATGCGCCGCCTCTCAGTGAATGTAAAAATTTATGGTGAATGTAAAAAATACCAATGCAAAAATCCAATGCGCATATGATAAACATGACGTTTTCCAGTGATCTCGTCATAGCTCTATTTTAAAAATTAATTTATATAATAAATAAACTGCCTATATTAGCATTATCAGCCCCAATTTATCGAGACATTTAGAAAAAACTATATTTCAATGACCTGAGCTTTAATACAACTTGTTACAGTAATTAGCTCTAGCGAAATCATTATACAGAATCATTATACAGACTAATAAAACAAACCTACTACGTCAGATACTTATGATTAATTTAAATACATATAACAATTTTCTTTCTGCGTTTTACGTACTAATTGCCACAACGCGCAACGTCTGGATTTTAATGTGGCTTCCGGTAATATTGTGAGATAAACTTACTTTAACTGTACTGCTAAATTCAGAGCGTTTGAACAATATAAATTTAATGATATCAAAACTTTGAAATACGTTAGTATACTTAGATCTTGTTCGATCTTGTTCGCGGAAGAAATCGCAGGCACGGCTACTGTTTAATAACGATCGATTGACAAAGGTATTTCATTAGAACTAAAAACCCCTAAGAATAGCAGTTAGGTGGGCAGACAGTAAGAATAATAATCGAATCCGCGGTAATAGCTCATTTCCAACTAACAAAGGGGTCGTTCATGCGAATTGAAATCGGTAAATTGCTCTTACCTACTTGCCGTAGAGAGGTAATTATTGCTATAATTGATTGATTATGACAAAAATGTACCGCTAATTATAGTAGATAAATTGTATTTCGTTGCTTTCACGGCTTTTATTTTACGTTGTAATTCATTTAGTTAACTTTTCGAGGCACTTTTCTTTATAAAATACTTAAAAATTAAAATATAGATATATAGTATTTTTAAAACAATATAATTCACCGAAAGTTTATGCTTCAAAAAGTATCATATTATATTTAAATCTTTTAAGATTTTCTTTAATTATAGAGATCTAAATTATAACCGATCATGACTGGAGCAGGGATTGAAGTGATTAATTTGTAATCCGTTAATCTGTCAAGTCTTAGAATACCAGACGAAATTAAAAATCTATGTGTCTGGCCAACGATAGACCGCTGCGACTTAGTAGGTTAATACGCTAAATATTGTGGTATCGATGGTTGTTCCGAATCTGAGTGGTCTTTAAAAGGAATTATCTACATATCCAGGATTTAATAACCGAATGTAGTTATACCGCTCGCGATACAGGTTTCTCATTCGCTGTTTGTCTTTTAAAAGGAACATTTGAATAGTATAGTTTTCTTAATACCATGAATAAAATGACTCAAAGCAAGTATTATGAAACTATGGTGTGTAATAGCATGTGTGTTAAAACCCGCTTTAAAAATACATCGTTTGTTTCAGAAGATAATTCTTTAATCTATTATTATTCTAATATTCAAGGACGTTTTAGAATAGGTTACGTTTTAGAATAGGTTTGAGCTGTCTTTTATACAACTTAGACAAGAAGCAAGCATACGATTATCTGTACGGAGTTACCGTAGCAAGAAGGGGAAAACCATGACCGTCGATAACACCACAGCGAAAAAGCAGAAGCAGAGCAAACAGCAAAGAACACTTCGATCTTCCGTAGGTGTAGTAATTTTTCCTGTGGGGTTGCTGCAGGTTAAGCAATCTCTCAGTTTTAAGAAGAGCCTTACTGTACCCAATCCCCCCAACAATTATTATCAATAAATAACTATATAATAAAACTTATCACAATAAAAATGATGTTTCCGGTACGTGTCAAAAACAAAACGAGCAATATAACAAACCCAAAACAATATTACCTCGATTGAAGAGGTTATACAATTTGTGTTTCTTCGAACTTGTATTTATTGCATCTGACTTACCTTTGTTATGATGGATTGTATAAATAATCGTTATTAACATTTTATAGTCGACTGAACTCTAAAAATAGTAATGTATTTTATTTCGTGTCTATTTTGGCGTGAAACGTGAATTTTTAGTTATTTGAGTATTGAATATTATACATAATAATCTACGTTTACTGTTTGGTGCTATTATAAGTTTGCGTAGGTAGAAGTAATTTGTGCGCTTATCAAGCAAGCTTTTCACAGTATCAAGGTTAAGCTTAAGTTTTAATTATAGTAAACTAGCTATTGCCCGCGGCTTCGCTCGCGTTAATTTAATTCAATTCGGTACTCTGGTTGTACTCTGCTTGTAATAATATAATTCAATCATGATTCGAAAAACACGTGGCGCCATCTATTATCATAAAAACGTTATTGTTGTTTTCCTCGAGAACAGTAATTTTTTTCGGGATCAAAGGTAGCCTATGTCCGTTTCTGTACACCTGACAACGTATATGCAAAATTTCAGAATGATCGGTTCAGTGGTTTAGGCGTGAAAAGGTAATAAACAAACAAACAAAAAAACTCATTTTCGCTTTTATAATATTATAGTTAGGATTAGGATTACATTCTTCTAGTACTTTTATGTATGTGTTTTTAATGCCGCTAAAATCAAATATTATCCCATATACCTACTTTATTATTGAGGCAGTGATTCCTGCTCCCGTGGAAGCTTCGGGATAAAGTATATAAAAATACTCTTATATAGAAAAGTAACGTTCTGTGAAAATTTCAAAAGAATCCATCGACTACTTTTTGAGTTTTGCGGGCACATACATACGTAATTTTTTTATATATAAAGGTGTAGGTATGTATTCTTAATATTAAATACACACAACACAAAAATCTTCTTTTATAAATTATGAGTATAAACTTTGTTCTTATCAATGATGTGATCGCCACATCTGCTCTAATTTTCATTACTTGACACGACGCAACTACGACCTCTTTCTCTCACTTGTTGCTTAACTCCCTGGTAAAAGATTAAGGTTCTCTTTACCAACATTTTGGTAAATGATTCACTAGCTTTGGTAGAACATACATTGTTATAAACTATACTAAAACATACTCAAACAATAATTAAAATATAAGTAAAAAGAAAAGGATTTTCTTTTTGAATTATTCTACACATTAATTTAATCCTATAACTGTTCGTCAAATCTTTGTTTTACTTCAACATAACCAAATTTTCCAAAAACAATTGACACTGTTGGCTTAAAAGCCGTTGAGCGGTATAAATTTATCTATAGGGTAGTGTTGTCAGGGCGGTATGCGAAAATTTCACAGCGGCGAGTTTATTCAGTAAGTATCTTTCTCTGAAATATGCTAATAACAGTATGTGGATAACATACTATCACACGCATATTTTCCTTGTGGCTAGTTGTTAATTGGGTGTAAGATTTAAGGTGCTTGGCATTCGGATGAACGTTTCATTTGGATATGCCTGAAGTGTTGAATCGCGGGAGAAAGTAAGCAAATCGCTATGTCGGACTAAAGTGTCACGACGGTTGACAAACAGATGAACAGCAAACGGTTATAAACCCCAAATTTATCATAGTTGGTATAAAGATGTTCGGAGGCAATGAAGACTTTATTATTTCGTAAGGTTAAGCTGAAGGAAAATTTCCTTATTAGAAAATTTCAGTTGAATGACTCATAGTTTACCAAATTGTTAAGATATTAAATAATTTTATTTATTTCAACATTGCACGGTACCTACATTATTAATGAGTCATTAGTTTTAGTGAGGAGCTGCGGCTTGGATTTCAAATGCTAGACGATAGCTTGAACCACAACCGTTAAAGCAAACGTGCACTTCGCTTTACTCGTAAATGCTGTAAATCAGATTTCTTGTGTAGATTTGTAGTCACACATATTTGTCAATTCAATAAACAAACACTACTCTGAATTATTTATTCCACTTAAAACGTAGAAAAACAGATGTAATAATGCAACACTTATCACAGTCTGTTCAGTGGTTGTTAAGTTAAGTCATAAACAAGTGTGAAGGAAAATTTGCTATGTCGGCGTCGCAATAATGGTTCTCGCTGCAGGGTGCCGAATATTTTCTGTCGAATAAAACTACTCACTCGAAATGTGAAAACAATGATCAGAAATTTTCCGCTCTGCACGCTTTTTCTTTCCATCGAAATGTAGTTTTATACAAAAACTTGCATCGGAATTATTTTAGCGCGGTACTCCGATGTATAGGCGAGGGGAGGCGATGTGTGGAGGACTTTTGTAAACATTCGAGACGAGACTATTATATTACAGGTATGAATACATTCAAAGGTCGGAAGCTTTTGTAGCGTTGTGCGATGAGTGAGCACAATTTAAACTTTCATCGATTTCTATACCCTTTCCGATAGCGGGAAAATGAAGCAGCCGGTTTTTTTCAATCCTTTTAGTAGTTGCGCCTACATTTCATTACAAACGTCGAATAGAGTACGAACGTACATGAAATAATAAACATAAAGTACTCAACGCCTAACCACATAAGTTATGTTGAAAGATACACTGAGTAAGGTAATAAATACTGGACGTCGAGAGGCGCTGAAAATTAAGTACTTAAAATAATTTCACTCGTATATATATTATGAAGCTTTTACCACACATTACTCTAAAGTTTGTGTGCGCTCATTTACTTGAGTGTACTGTGACGCTTCTAAAAAGTGGTGTTTATTCAAAATTCTTGCAGATAACGAGATGAAGCGGAACATTTACGTCTAATTTATACGGAGACAATAGGAGGTGGTCGCAATTAGTGAAATGGCCACTGAGAACAAACGCGTTTCCAACAAAAGAGTGGAGACTTCGGCTCAGACAAGGGCCCTCTTTCATTTCTTCCAAATGAGCAAACTACAGTCGCTAGTAGGGAAGATTTGTTGTTCAAGAATGAAGGGCTCACGAGTGTGCCATTGTTCTTTCCGCAGCCAGTTTGGTAAGCACTTGTGTTCCGTTGTTCTAATCAAGATTACGAGAGACATTTATTTGTTATTTGTTTCAATACTAAGTGATGTTATAGGTGTATGAGTTATTGCGTCTCTTACTTACACTAAACTGTTCTATGCTTTGTATATTTCTCATTTCCACGTCATTCTCTATTATTTATAGAATAGGAGTTAGTATTACAAGTGAGTGTGTAGTATCGCGTTGCAATAAAATAAAAGAGATACGGGGTAACTATTCAACGTTATTATTAAGTCAAGTAAATTTCAATAACATTTACTTCGCCTTTAGTTATTGTAATAGCAAATGGGAGACCATGGAATTAAAGCGATTATTCTAATACCTTACCAAAATTTTTGGAACATCCGACATATTGGCTAGGTATCTATCGTGATCGCGTTAATTACCGTTTACATTATCTAAATCAAGTTACACGAAATTATGAGTTGTTGTCTGAAATTACAGGTGCCGGCTTCCATAGCAGACATCTCCAATTTAAAAATAAAGTAAATAATCATCGTACTTATAAAGCGGTAGTACTTTTACTGCGCCCGCCTAATTTAGATAAAACAAAAACTTTAACGTTAACGGAAAACACACATTAAAAAATTTGTTCGTCTGAAACTCTTCATAATGTTCTCGAAAGTGTGTGATACTGACCAATTTGTTTTTGGTTATCGAAGAATACCATAGTCCATTACTTATCAGTTAGAGGACGCCCGCAGCCGATAGGTATGATTATAAAACAACTGACATAAATTCTCCTGCCATAACATATTCAATTGTGTTACACCTAACTTAAAATATCTCCCTTTCTACTTTCGAATAATAAAGTTAAAGAAAATCACTAAAGAAGCCAACGTTAATCGTAAATCATTTGAAGTAAAATCAATTGGTTGTGTTATAAATCAGGTAAGTTGGACGTGCATACAATTTAACAAGTCTGTAAGTAAACTACACATTATTATTCCCCCCGGCTGCGACTGAACAACTCGCCACGACTACAACTAGTTATAGTAATACAGGAGGTACCCAGACACCTACAGACCGGCCACCATGAAATTATATTAGAATTCGCAGGTGTGTGTGTCGTGGTACGATTTAATTGGTGTGTGACGCTGTCCCCACCGTGTAAGCCTATAAATTGTATATGATAAACTAGCATATTCACCCCTATCGATTTAAATTACTGGCTGTCTCGTTGGTCCTGTAGTATCTATAAGTTTGCGCGCAGGAATGAAAGCGTGGATTTGACTACCGATTCGAAGTATTTTTAGGCTTTCTGTTATTAAATTTTCAGTAATTCACAAGTCCAGAAAGCGTATTACTTAAACATGAGTCACGCGTTGTAAAACCTCTAAAACGAAATCCATGTGCTGCCAGCGTTGGTTTTCTTATTGACGGCAGACAGCGTCTTCTTAAGGAGATTGGATAACCTAATTACATCAAAGAATAGGATACAATATACGCTTGTTTAGCTGTAGTCCTCAAGAAAGGTTCCCCAGTCAGATGATTCCAATTTCCCTATAAACCCAGGTACATGTAGAGTTATCGTTATGTGAACTTCTAAATGAATTTGGCGTTATGCGCGATAGACGACAATAGACTCGCCTATGGAGAGTTTGAACAAAGCTGAAATGTTGCTGTACAATGCAAAGTGCATTGCTAAATATGATGCTAAAATTAGGTTCGCGGCTATCCTTATTTTGATAGAAAGTTACAGTTGGTTATATTTCTTACTTAGCGAACCAAAATTCCTGCGACTTGTTGTAGTGAGTTTCGGATGGGTAATAGAATTTTATTATTTAATTTGCCATATATAATCTTAATTTGCTTCCAAGTCTATTGCAGTCAACTGAGGATAGTTCCAGGCTGCATGCTGGTACTAAACGTTTGCTCAAAGGGCCAATCAAAGCCAATAACATATTCATTGAGCCGGCAATTGAACCATCATTGAAATAGCAAATCAAAACATGTAAAGGTTATCCAAAAACCAGTGTTTCATATCAAATAGAAGCATGTACGTGCGAACTCTATATTTAATAAACGTTTCAAAATCTTTCAGTATCTGATAAGAGACTTGGTCGTCTAGTTCCAACCAAAATATGTACAAATTACGTGATCAATGTCATTATAATAATATCCATTTGTTTTCGCCTGTCCTAATCCCTGTGTCGTTGCCGATTACAAATTTTATATGATCACCACAAATTTCAGTGGATCGTGTAGCAATCTATATTACTTTTTAGTTTTAGACAATCCTTGTGTCGCGGAGGACATAACGTAACCGTTGACCAACGAATTCAAAGAACAGTCAGGAGTTAGACTCTCAACAACTATTTCTTGATCACGCATCATAGTAAGCCATCCTTTGTTTACAGGGTTTCAGGTCAAGCTCAGAATCTTTGACTTATCAAAGCTATGTACGTATTAGATAGTTAATTATCGTATACTTTGACAGCGAAGAAAAATGTCTTGTTGTATGCCAGTAATGGCAAAACATGTTGAGACTGCTATCGTTTAAGACCTATTTATTGGAACACACATGTTTTATGCAAATAAAGATTATTATTATTATTATTATTATAAACATAGAATTAGTGCATGAAATAATGGTGGCTGCTCAGCATGATGCCGTGATACAAGCTAAGCATATTTATTTTTCTTTGCCATAAACAATAATTTACTGCATCACGGCGCTAATTTGCAGTGACCAACGATAATTACTAATAATAAAAAAAACATTTTCAATAATTTTAAACTTACTATCCTTTACCTCATGAACGCGTAGAGGTATTAAATTGAAATTCATATCAAATACTCAGTACTCTATACCTTTAAGCTGTAACAAAATCAAACTTCTATGTTAACGCAATCAAAAGAAACAGCAAATTAAGCCGCATATTTTGAAACTTGCAACTACTTGCAAGGGAATCAAAACCTAAAGGATACTTCCAGTCGACCTAGAATCTTGAAATTTGGCATGAAGCAACGTTTTTATAGCACACATAAAGGGAAAATTTCGAAAACGTTAAATTCTTAGTTACTTCACAATAAAATAGTTTTTAATAATTATAAACTTATTAGCTGTTGCCCGCGGCTTCGCTCGCGTTAATTTAGAATTTGACAATCAATTCGGGTTGTACTCTGTTTGTAATAATATATAATAATATAATTCAATCATGATTCGAAATACACGTGGCGCCATCTACTATCATACGAACGTTATTATTGTTTTCCTCGGGAACAGTAATTTTTTTCGCGATGAAAGGTAGCCTATGTCCGTTTCTGTACACCTAACAACATATATGCAAAATTTCAGTATGATTGGTTCAGTGGTTTAGGCGTGAAAAGGTAACAAACAACAAATTCAGAAAACCTTAAAATTTTAGGTAGTTATACCACCAAAAATTGTAGTTACCGCAATGACCGCGACTGGATTTCATTTAGCAATAAAAATACCATAACTTTTACTTATATACTTACAGGTTTGTACGGAACCCTCGGTGCGCGAGTCCAACTCGCACTTGGCCGGTTTTTTACCTATAAATAACCTAATCAAAAATGACATTGATATGAGAATTAATATCTAAGCCAGTACAATGAAATAAGTACCTAAAGAGAAGTAGGAAGATATATATTAATTAATCAACACACATTGATTTAGGTGATTCAAGAATGGGTAAAAAAGGGTAGAAGATTTAGAGTTCATTAAATACATTAGGTATATTATATTAAAGGTCAGTGATCCTGTGTTTAGATTATGAATACTTATAATTATTGAGTCCACACACACATAATACACACATAATCATATATATAAAAATTAAAAGATATTTGTTGCCATGTGTTAAATATGTTTATTAAATTAATGATTGTTAGCTATTTATAAATTTAATTTAAATTAATTTCACACAAATATAATTTATATATATACATATAATTTATACTATATAATAATATAATATAATTTATTTATTGATTACAGTGGTAAAACATGTATTATCCATAATGTACAGTAATACCCCGAACTTACGCGATAGCTGGGACTGAGCGATAACCGCGTAGGTCGAATTCGCGTAAGTCGGGGTTTAATTTCGTATATAAATACATATAATATAAATTACTTAAATTGAGGCCAGAACCTAAAGAAAATAATAATTTAGTCAATATTTTTCAAAGAACCTTATATTTTCCATATAATATAAATTCGCCAACTGAAGTTATTTTGATTGTAAAAGGCTGCATAAAATCTAACAAAGTACTTTGACGTCTCAAAGATTTTCTCCCGCAAAATTTCGTCAATTTCTAGACATTAGTGTAGCGGCAGTAAGTCTATAATTATAAATTGAGAGATGTGTGACGCTCAAATGAAAGACGATTTGAAAATCGCGTAATTCCGGATTCGCGTAAGTCGGGGTAGCGTAAGTCGAGGTATTACTGTACTTAATATAGGTAACATAATATGGGTGCATGTACTAGGGCAAACCTGTGCCACAAGCGTTAAGGGCACTTACAATATACTACTAGGAACTAAGTTACATACATTTAACCATACTTATTATATAAATATATGCATAATAGGCCAAGATTATAATTATTATCATCGAATTTGTTATTACTTATTTGACAACAATCAACGAATCTTCAGTATCCTCATAATTTAAAGTTTGTAAGTACCGACAGACTATTTGCTTAGATCTTACATAACTTAGGTCATATATAGCTGTTTGTTTATTTATCTTGTTATAAAGAAAAGACCTTAATAAAAACCCTTAACCTGCTTAACCCTTCTCATGCTAAGAAGAGAGCTGTGCCCAGTGGTAGAAGAGTTTATATAGACGGCCGAGAATGAGAGTGAGAATTGAACCCAAATTACTTGACACACTAGCAGGTATCAATGTGCCATCAATGTAGTCACTCTATCAACGTTTCGCGCGGAACGTTCGATGACACAACGTCGAAATTCGATTAGAACTTGTTATTGAAATCTGATTTCATTTGTATTGCGTGCGTGATGTGTTATTAAAAGTATGAATACTCAGCCGCCGTAAGTCATTATTTAAATTCGAAATTTAATCCATCATAGCTTACAATACATACTCTACGTGATTCTGTTCCTATGTCTATTTGTTACATTTTGTGGCTAAAATACTGGACAGCATTTATGAAATATAAAAAAATTTAAACTTATATAAAAATCTTCCTTAGTAAAATTGTGAATGCGGTTGACAATAATAGCTTATGTATAGTTCATACAGTTTTTGAATTTGCACGGTTGGTTTTCAGCATTGAATCTAGAAATAATAATTCTGTGTCGATCTTACTCTTTACTAAGGTATCACGGTATATAATCTAAGTAAATTCGTTGTATCAATTGGACGTAGTATATATATATATATATATATATATTTGAATACCATTTATAACTATACCTAAAAACAAAGTGTTTTGTGGGTTGGATCCATTTTGCATAACTACGTCCAATTGTGTATGACTAAATTTATTTGTACTAGTACTAGCTTACTAGCTGTTACCTGCGACTTCGTCCGCGTAGATTTTAACTAAAAAGTGTTTGTCTCCGCGGAACGCAATTTTTTTTCTAAAATCAAAGTAGCCTATGTTACTCCTTATAACATCAGCTATCTGCCAGTGAAAGTCCCGTCAAAATCGGTTCAGCCGTTTCGGAGATTACCCGAACAAACAGACAGACAGACAAAAAATTTAAAAATAGATATTTTCGTGTAGGTACCTTATATACTTTCATATGCATTAGATAAAAATCTGTTATTTTTATATGACACTTCAATTTTATTTATTTGTATAGATGTATAGATATAGATAAAAAACTAAAGCGTCAACTATTATAATAGACTAGATTTAGACCGCGATTTCGCTAGCTTAAATGTAGGTTAGGTTAGGTTAGATTAGTAACAGTCCTTTTTTCGGGATGAAAGGTAGCGAAATTTCATGATGATCATGAGTAGTTAAGGCGTGAAAACGTAACAAATAAACTAACAAAAAACTCACATTCGTATTTATTATATATTATTAGATACGATTATCAATAATAAGCTATATCTACTATATTATTTACTTTAGCGCCGTGTTTTTTATTATTGGCGCAGTCTGCCAGTACGCTATAGCTACCCGACGCGATTTCAAATGTAAGTACTTAAATATCAAAAAGAAATTACCAAGAACCAATTTCTTTAAACGAACGTCACAAACTTTATAAATAAGACAATATATACATCCAGAAGACATAAAATAATTCGCAAGCGTAGTCGAGTGTGTCTTGTCCATATCGTTAATCGAGTTTTGTTGTCTGTAACTATCATTTCCTCAAGTCGGCGCACTGGAGCGCAGTGCCACCAAAGAGTTAGTTTCCGTTTGCATTGACACACACACACACACACACACACGTAAGCACCCAGACACAAACACAAACGCACAGACATAGTGTAAACTATGTCGTCGCTTCGAACTCGATGCGATATGAGCTGAGACGAGGTTCAGGGCTTTTTACGAGCGTTGGATAATCTTAATTTGTAGATTTAACGTGCATGTGATTTGAAAATCAAAGGGCACGTAAATATAGATAGTTTCATGCATTTAGTGTTAGAAAAAGGCGTATCCACTAACACTTTGCTAGCTATTTTAAGTCCCTTGAGGGGAAGAGAGTAGGAGGTGTCAAGCATATCTACGTCTGTTGGCTACAGTTACTTCGCTTTTCGCTTTGCTGCTAAGTAGTATTCAACGGGAAAACCTTAAGCTATCTACGCACCGATACCAGAACATCGCCCATGTAACGCCACTGGAATAAATAGTCAGAGTAACCACTGCAAAATCAATGACAAATTATAACAAAAAGCTATTGCAAATACATATGTCATCCGTCAAACAGCGGCGATTTTTTTAGATACTATGGAATGACACTATTTTAGTTCCATTGCAATATTATCTTGTAATAGAACCGTAGCGAAAAAATTCTAAGTCTATGAATAGAACTGAGCGTAGCGAAAAATTCTAAGTCTATGAATAGAACAATGTATAGGTTTCACCACTGACAGTTAGGTGCAATAATCGTTCGGGGGCGCATATTGCAATAATCACTTGGCAGCTGGGATAGTGGTTGCAAATAGTCATTCGCTCAAAATCGGTTGTATTCACTCACTGAACGGGAAGTGAACGCTTAAGTCTACAAAGCCAAGTCGCTAAGTGGTATTTGACCCGATGATGTGTATGAAGTATACATATACCTATATATTACGTCATAAGACACGGGAGTGTGGTTAAACTGCAAGAGTTTAAAAGTCTGACTGCAAATGTTTTTCGTTGGATACTTCTATCGGTCTCTGATATGTCCTGGACCTGCTCGCAACATTCTTTTGAGAGCAACTTGTAGATACCTGGACACTGAACTGTGATGGTGTTAATTTTTTTTTTTTTTACTCTTCAATATGACCACACTCCACCTGATGGTAAGCAGTCGTGTGGTCTAAGAGCAGTGGCCTCCACACCGCCCTCATAGCAGCCGAGGCGATGTTAAGGTCTCTACTTTGACGGCCTGAGAAGGTGCTTTTTCACGCCCCGCTTGAAGGACCCAGGATCGAAGGAAGAAGGAAACACGTGCCTTGGCAGAGAATTCCATACCTTGGTCGTTCGGCAGAGGTATGAGGACCCAAACTTGTTGGTACGCGCTCTAGTCGACTCTACTGTGTAAGGATGGCATCTGAGCCCAGCACGCGTTGTTCTGGATAGGAAAGGGGAGGGCGGGATAAGGTGGAATAACTCTTCAGAGCACTCCCCGTGGTATATTCTGTAGAAACATGCCAATGAGGCAATGTCCCTACGGAGTTGCAGAGGTTCCAGTGAACTCGTGACCTCTGGATCTCCGATGATACGGACAGCCCGCCGCTGTAACCTGTCGAGAGCGTCCAGCAAGTACTGCGCGGAGCCATCCCAAAGATGAGAACAGTACTCCACGCAAGGGCGCACTTGTGCCTTATACAATAGGCACAGCTGCCCAGGCGCGAAGAACCGCCTCACCCTGTTCAGAACTCCGAGTTTTCGCGAAGCTTGTTTAATGACGCTCTCGATGTAGGTTTTTGGATTAAGGGAGTGGCAAAGATCCATACCTAAGATGGAGAGGCTGTCACGTATCACCAGTGGTGTGTTCTTCAGAGAAGGGAGGGGAAGGAACGGAGACTTTTTGTTGAGAACGCGCATGCCTGGGTCTTCTTGGCGTTGAACTCGACCAAGTTCTTGGCACCTCATTCATAGATGCGGTCCAAGGTCTGGTTAAGTTCAACGACAAGATTCTGCCTTTTACCCTCAACTTGACTATGTTATTACCCATATGATAAAAAATATTGGAGAGTGGTAACCCCGAAATACTAAACGAGAGGCAAAAAGCTCTAGTGGATGAATCGGTCTGGACTAGATGTTGTGGCACAATTGTGAGAGGTCCATGTCCAGCACTGATATATAAATTGATAGACGTAAGCACAACACTATTTATATTTCGTCTTTTATATGTCATGGTAGTGAGAACAAAAGGTTAAAATCAAATTAATAGAAAATAGTTTAATTCCATATGTCTTAAAGGATCTATCTTATAAATGTTTTTATTGTCAAAGTCTAATAAGTAAAGTCAATATGAGGAAAAACTAGCACACTATTTTATTTTTCTAGATGGCTACATTTTGGTAAACTGTTTACAGATTGTGTAGCATGTGTATTAAACCAAAAGCCAATTAAGTTTTAGCTGCGGATTACATAGTTGATAATAGAATACACTTTGAGCTCGAAAAGCTGCAGCTAGTATAATATTACTAGATGTCCCTCGCGGTTTCATTTACGTATATGATTATTATGTGCTACACTCCCGTGGCTTGTAGCGTGATGTTATATAGCCTGTAGTGTTATATATCCTTAGTTTTGGAAATACATATTTTGTGAGATAGTAAATGAATGCCATTTCTCTTTTATATACAGTCTAGCTGTTACCTGCGACTTCGTCCGCGTAGATTTTAACTAAAAAGTGTTTGTCGCCGCGGAACCCAACTATATTTCTCTGCCCAAGTTACTTAAATGGCGTAGTTTTTATAGTGTAAAGCTAGATAATAGCATGGCTTACTCAAAAACAACATTTAAATATGCGTCGTTAGATTACACGCTGTCACAGAATGCGTAAGAAAAATAAAGATTCACAGCTCCTCCCCCGTAAATGATAGCGTGATAATATGTAGCCTATATGTTGACCCGACCTATTAGTAATATTCATGCAAAATTTGAAGTAAATCCATGCAGTACTTTTTGAGTTTAGCCCGGACATACATACAGACAAACAGACAAAAATTCTAAAAACTATATTTTTGTCTTCGATATCGATTGCAGATCACGCCCCAAGTATTCTTTTAAAAAAATATTCAATGTACAGTTTTGACTTTCCTACGATTTTATTATGTATAGATTAAGTTTATGCTACGTCCGTCAAGTTCGACTTTAAAATAAGCGTCACTTTCGTAATCGGCGTCCCAAAAAAACCTTAACTACGACACCCATATTGGTTTATTAAGTTTTTTTACACCATTACACCTCTTATATTTCGGAATATCGCGTAGTAGATATTTACTTAGTAGTTTCTAGAAGGACTATACTAAGTTTGGAGTCGTAGCTTCTATATAAATTACCACAAACTTTGACTCCCATTTTACCCTATTCAGGAATACATTTTGTAAAAATCCGTTTCCTAACTAACGTCTTCTACTTATGAACTATCTACTTGACAAATTTTAGTTTCATAGGTCAAGCATTCGTAAAGAGTTAGCAAGTGAACGAGTGAGTGACCTTTAGCTTTTATATACATAACTAGCTGTGCCCGCGGTCTCACCCGCGTCATTGGTATTTGTGGTTACTGCGCTGCTCCCGTGAGCCGTAGCGTGATGTTATATAGCCTATGTCCTTTCCAGGGTCTCAGGCTATCTTTATTCCAAATTTCATCTAAATCGGTTCAGCGGATTGAGCGTGGAAAGGTAACAGACAGACAGACAGACAGACAGATCGACAGACAGTGTTACTTTCGCACTTATAATATTAGTAAGGATTATATAGATTTCACATAAATGATCATATCAGACCGGTCATCGCTAATGATGAACCAGTAAAGTTAAGTTCGAAAAATAACCTAGCCGTAGGATATTTTACTCATAGCTTTGCTCAACAATGAAAAATTACGAATATAAAAACGGCCTTGGTCCTGTAGCGCATCCTCCTCCATGGAGTCTGTGTAATTAGTAAACCGTCTAAAAAGTGCAACTTATTCACAACTGGTGAAATGTATGTCGGACACGTCTCTACCTAATTCTTCAAGGATGATACATTGTACATCCATCACGTAAGTATTCTACGTTCTAAAGGCCAATTCTCGTAATAAAATATATTATTATTCAAAATACCGTTCCGATCCAGTCGTATAAACGTCAAATATGGACTGACAAAGCAATTTATGTTTACATTTCTCTTTTAATTTATGGTAGTACAATTACCTATTTAAATAACATACAGACTAGATCTGCATTATATTTTCAACAGTTTTCATCACGAGAATTGGTTCTATAATAAAAATATAAAACAAATCGCTATTCGCTTTCGATTGCACAATGTGTACTAGAATGATACACTCGATGTTCTGATTGAATTGTTTACCTACATCGGAGGTTTGTATAACTAACGTGATTCGTGTTCATTAATGTTTCACGTACAGATTTAAAGTTCGCCGCTTGATACCGAGAATATATTCCGACACCGACACTCACCGTCAGTTTATTTCAAATAAAATAGAGTGGAATTTGTGTTTTTAGCTGTAGGGTCAATATGAAAAGTTTGGACGTCAGTTTGGAGTTATACCTTTAATAAATTAAAAGGTCAACTAGGTGTTTTACGGTACGTGTCGTAAGCAGATACTTTTAAATAGTTGTGAATGAAACTATTATGATAATGGTTTCAGTACTTATAATCCTTCATGTTAGAATTATTAATGCGAAATAATTTTTTGGATTTTCCACAATAGTAAATAAACAAATTTTTTATTGGATTTAACCTTTACAAAGCGCCACTTTTGATAACTATACATCAAAAACTAAAACTAATAAAAACAATAATAACGATGAATCAGATCGCAGTGCAAACATATAAAATTGTTTTTCTAAAAGCCTTGCGGCTAAGGCCAAGCCCATAAGTTTTATCAAATAATTAATACATAAAAATACGAATAGATATTAACTATTTTTAATTATCTTGCACATTAAATCCATCAAAGGTTTTAGTTTCTTATTTTAATTGAATATCTCGTTTCGCAATTACAAGCTTGTTAGATCGTAATTAAAAAAATACCACAGCTCTTAAGACACAATTGGTTGCGATATAATGTTCAATATAATGTTGCAACACTTTAATCTGGCAGCAACTTCAGTCTAAACACTGTACCTTAAATAAAGAAATTGAATGAAAAATAATATGCTAAGATCAGATGAAACATTTTAACTAAATAAATATTCGAATAAATTATGAACTGCATAGAGTTCATTATTTTTTAAATATATATTTAGTTTTAAGGCTCTGACAAATGAATTAGTCTTCTATGCTGATGACATTAATTAGAATAAACGTCGGCACTGCTGAGAGCACATAGCTATCAAGCTATCATACCTTAAAAAACTTCGAGGTATTTATGTTGTTGTAATTACTTCATCATACGACCAAAATGGGGTAACTCTACGGCGACCGCCTTCTAAGTAAAGGGTCTATATCATTTTATCCGATGTGAAAATCCACAGGGGATAAAATAATATTTAGATAGCCTAAAGATATTTATTCTGTGTCTGTGTATTGAAATATGTGATCTGAGTACCTAACGCAAAATATGATTCGCGGCTTGATAACATATGCGATGAAATAAGAACCACATTAGTTGCAATATACCAAACACGCGAGGAGTTATCTAACCCATAGGTATATGAAAACAATCAGAAATCGAATGCCAATCACGATAAATAAAAACAGTTTCCCCAAAGCCCTTTATCCTGAAAGTTACTCGAGTCGACACACGCGAATAATGGCACAGTAATTCGTTTTTGATGTCTGTCGCGTAATATATGGCGTGCTAATCAAAATATATTGCCGGCTCCTTTATATCGTGCCATTGCATGGCTCCCATTGTGCCACTTGCTTCCTGCCACTTGGCACTTGGCATTTGGTGACGCTTAGTGACACGTGGCGTGTTTCTGACGAGTTTAATAGCTTGTTCGCAGCTTCTCATATAGGTATGTCTTTTCATTTCGTACGAGGACAAGTAAAGTACGCAGTTGATCGATTCGTTGACAATAGTCAACGAACCGATTCATTCATTTCATTCATCATTCATTCATTCATTTAATGAAATGCATATTTAGATGCGAGTCTTTTAAAACGTCTTCTGTTCACAGGAAAGTAGGTAGGTATATTGTTAAGAAAGTGTTCATGATTTTGTTAACACTAATTGAGTCTTTTAATGCTTTTATGGACAATTTGTAAAGGGACGAAACCCAAAATCAGGCGCGCGTCCTTAAATTTAATTGTAACTTAAAAATCTCTGTTCAAAAAGTTTGTTTCAAATACAGATCAGGTAACGCTGTACAACCTTCCGATTGTTTCTCTAGTTTTCAAAGTACCTAAGTATTTTATTGAAAACTTGAAAAACGTAACTACATTAAGTTACATGGTATATGTACGCATTGAAAGTGTAACTTTTAACTTAATTACAAGTTGTAGTTACTATAAATCAATCGGGTGTGGAGATCTCTCGTAACCTGTGGCGGCGCGTCGTGTCGGTGTACACGGCGCGGCCGGCACACGGCCTACGCTCGGCCGCCCCTTCGCCTGCCGTCTCACTCGGCGGTCGCTCGTCGGCTATTTTTGCGCAGACGTAACGATTGGCGTCGGTGGCGCCACGCGGCGGAAACCTGAACGTTTTGACAGGCGGGTAAAATGGCCGCGTGAACACGCGATCTGCCACGCTGAACTCGCTACGTACGTCACACACGAAGTTATTACTTAACGCCGGTCTATCGAACTATGTTATAGTGCTTTATCGGACTTTCTTTCGCGGATCGTTCGTGTAAACAATCGAAATGGCTCTCCACCTCGAGACTGCGTTGCAGCGCAAGTTAAACTTCAAGATGACCACGGTAAGTGCATGCCGCCCGCCTAGCCGCGTATCGATCCGTACCCTCGTGGTCGGAACATATGGTGTCCGCTACGAGAGCGTAGCATCTTATAACCTACGAACTACGTCACGTGAAGCCTGTCAACGTATCCGCGCTGATTTTACGTACGAGCCTTAATTATATTATGACACAATCGCTCTGTATGATTGTATTGTAACAGATCGCTATATGTTCGTGTAAAGAGGTAAATAAACACTTGTAGACGCGCTACGCCGCCGACCGTACTTCTATCGTACATATACTTCGGGTATTTGAACGCGAATTTCAGGTGTATTTCTAAATATAGCCAGACGTAAACAATCTGTTTATAGTCAACGTACAATAATAGAAATGTTTAGCTATGTATAACAGGTTTCTACCGGGAAACTCTTGGGTTTTTTGGATGCTGGCGGCGCCGGTACCACGTTTTCAATATTTATATCTAGTTAGATCGATACTTTGTACACGTTATGTGATAGTTAATAGAACCTATATAGTGTATCATGTATACAATACAAAATGGCGCGTGTGCATACTTCAATTGATGGGATTCACAATTGCATTTCCATTAAAGACGAAAGTGATTGAAAACGCCTACGTACTACTGAAAGGTCATGCTGTAATTTGATTACAATGATAAAGTTAAAGGTCAGCGCGATAGCATTACTGGTTAATATATAGTCTAGTCTCTTGTCTTTTTTTACAGGAAGTTCTTCATTAGATAAATGTCGAACCTACATTTTTCATTTACATGAAGTATTCAAAATAACTTTAAAAGAACTACACAAATAGGTACACTTAACCTATTGAGTCGCAGCGGCACACCGGTGGCTAGACACAATAGATTTTTAATTATGTCTGGTATTCAAAGATTTAACAGACTACTACACAAGTTAGACTATTTGTTAGAAAGTGTAAAATCTATTCTCACTTTAATTAATATAATATGATTAATTAAATAATATTCGATAATAAAAATAAAGAGATTTCTACACTGAAATTAAACTACTATATACGGATTTTATCGCGTTGTTTATTTGACACTTTATTACAAAATTTTGAAAACTGTTACACTACTATTACTATTAAACTTTACAAATTTTTAAGCTAATTAAATTATTGAAACTATTAAAACTATTTATACTATTATACTATTTATATTTATGTTTACACTTTTCCCGACATTTCGGTTGCTTTTCCGCAGCCATGGTCATGAGGAGACTAAGATGGTAGCTGTCTCAATGTTCCAGTGTAGTTATTTCAAAGTACCCGAACATAATTTAATCATGGGTGTTCATGCTGCGGAAAAGCAACCGAAACGTCGGTGAAAGTGTAAACATAAATATAAATAGTATAATAGTATAGTGATAGTATAAATAGTTTTAATAGTTTCAATAATTTAATTAGCTTAAAAATTAGTACCTAAAGTTTATTATTAATAGTAGTGGAACAGTTTTCAAAATTTTGTAATAAAGTGTCAAATAAACAACGCGATAAAATCCGTATATAGTAGTTTAATTTCAATTAATAACATTCGCGTAAACAGAAGACAATATTATGTAGATTTCTATACTTTACTTAGACTTCTTCATTCATAGAGAAAACACAAAAATAAATATTTTAATAATCATAGTTTTGATATCAGCCCTGTATTAAACTGTCCCACTGCTGGGCACGGGCCTCTTCTCACTATGAGAAGGGTTAGGCCATAGTCCACCACGCTGGCCTATTGCGGGTTGGCAGACTTCACATATCTTCTAGAACATTATGGAGAACTCTCAGACATGCAGGTTTCCTCACGATGTTTTCCTTCACCGTTAAAGCAAGCGATAATCAACTATTTAATACGCATTTAACTTCGAAAAGTCAGAGATGCGCGCCTTGGGTTCAAACTCGAGACCTCTGCGTGGCAGTCCAACGGTTTCCCACTAGGCTATCGCTGCTCTTCCCACTAGGCTATCGCTGCTCTAATCTCATAGTTACTTTTAATATAACAATTTAAATTATATAGAAACACGGTCAGATATAATAATTATATTAAATTACAAACTTACTAAAGACGAGTAAGTAAATTAAGTTTAAAGAAGTTGCAAACATACTCCATTACAATTAAATTTGGTGGTTTAAACTTTGTTGCCACTCGCCCGCAATATATTTAACCTGCCTTTATAAATCTACCAGATTAATTTACATATTGAGTCTATTTAGTTCAATATAAATGTATCAAGATAAGCACAGTTTTTTCAATTACTTAGTTAAAAGAAAGTAATTGAAAAGGAACAAAAAGTTTTTACTAAATTAAGTTTTTGTATGTTAAATGATGAATAAATTAGCTGTAATAGTTGTTAAGTTACCCTTGGGCAATTTTAACACGTGTTTATTAATTTTTATAAGTCTGTACGTCTGTTCGGTATAGGCAATCAATCCTAAAGAAAGTTGTCCATAAGTTAGAGTCTTCAAACTTTAAACATATTCAAAATAGATTTTCGGTCTAATATAAAAACCTTCAAATGTGGACTAAAATGCGATTTTACTTTTCTACTTTTACTAGGTAACAGTAATTTTTTAGGCATTGAAGTTTTATTTTCTTCTCTGTACCCCTGAAAACATGTATGCGAAATATCATGACGATCGGTCAAACAGTTAAGGCGTGAAATCGTAGCAAACAAAGATACAAACAAACTCACATTCAAATAAATTTATTTATTCATTACTGCCGTGGAAAATGGGTAGGCCTTTGGTGTGGGATGCAACTTGTGTCGACACCCTTGTGCCATCACATCTTTCTAGCACAGCGGGTTGCGCTGGTGCTGCTGCTGCATCAGCGGAGACGCTCAAACGGCGCAAATATCAAAACCTTATTAGTGAGCACATATTTGAGTCGTTTGGTGTCGAAACGCTGGGGCCATGGGGTCCAAGTGCTAGGTCTGTTTATAGAGACCTAGCTAAGCGGCTAGTCGACGCTTCACGTGACCAGGGGGCTGGTATTTTCTTTGCACAAAGAGTAAGTATTGCCATTCAACGTGGCAATGCTGCCAGTCTTCTGGGCACGTTGCCAATTGACGACGATGCGGAAGAATATTATGACGCTTTTTAATTTAGTTGTTTTATTTTTCTCTTCAGTTAATATGTCATGTAAATAATTTGTGTATATATTATGTTAATTATTTGTTTATGTGAAAATAAATTTATTATATTTAGTAATATAATAAATTATGTAATAAATAAATTTAATAAATAATAAATTTATAATAATATAGTAAGTTAGGATAAGAGAATACTATTTGTGACTTTTATGACACTGAGGCTAGATTGAATCTCTATTTAGAACAGCTTTTATTACAAGAATTGATACTTAAAAACTGGTTGACAATGAGTAACAGGCAATTGCCCAAGCAAACAAAATACACGGCAATCCTGAGAACGGTAGTGCAATGTGCTGGTTTATGATTTTGATGTTTTTCTTAGTAAAGTAAGTACTACTCTACCTTGGCAAAAAAATCATTGAGTAATGGTCTATATTACATAAAAAAATATATTTTAAAGTGTAATTTTATCATCACTGGGACCTGTCCTGAACCCAATTCCGCGCATAAAATATCTTCCCCTGAAAATACATTTATTATTCGGATTTAAATCGATTTTAGTATCATTAAATTATAATATATTCTATCAACAAAAACTACTATTGTTTGTTTATCTTATTTCTCGTATATTTGACAAGCAGTCACCTTTTGTCCGGAAAAAGTTATCATTTCAGAGGACAGTAAGTTTTAGTAGAATAGCCCCTTCAACATTGCGTTGTTGTGCCCCCCTTGCCTTTCCTCGCTTCAGATCAGTCCGCCTCAAACTCATCGGAGCGCAAGACCAGTCACAACATCATTGTAGATTCCCGCCAAAAAGTAAGTTTATCATTTCAGTGATATAGGGACAAAAATAGTTTCAGTTCGGTGGCCGTTATAACTCGTGCTAGATTAATTTAATTTAATTGGCGTGATTATCATTTCGGTGCACATTTTTATCATTTCGATGGATACTTTTCATTTCAGTGGACTCACAAAATTTCAACCTTAAATATTTAAGTAAGTTTTGATGATATTTGATGTCCAGTCACACACATGTTACAAATAAGGTTAAAGTTTTATTTGTTACTAAATATATGTAGATAGCATTGTTATAAAACAACCCACCGAAATGACACATAAAAATCTCTTGTTGAAAATCACCCAGATATTGTCATTAATTGAAAATATACCGGTTCTTTAGAGCCCCTAAAGGTTTAAAATAACTTTTCTTATATCAAAGAAACATAAGCGCATGCAACAGACAAAAATTAGCAAAGAACGTAATGCTCTCCATTTTTTAATTTAGTCCGTAAATAATTATTTACGTACAACGTATCTGTTATCTACTCATTTTTAGGGTTCCGTACCTCAAAAGGAAAAACGGAACCCTTATAGGATCACTTTGTTGTCCGGCTGTCTGTCTGTCAAGGCCCTTTTTCTCAAGAACGCGTGGAGGTATCAAGCTGAAATTTATATCAAATACTCAGGCCTACTGTCCCTTGGATCTGTAATAAAATCAAACTTCTATGTCAACGCAATCAAAAGAAACAGCAATTTAAGCCGCATATTTTGAAACTCGCGACTACTCGCAAGGGAATCAAAACCTAAAACGATACTTCCAGTCGACCTAGAATCTTGAAATTTGGTATGAAGCAAGGTTTTATAGCACAAACATAAAGGAAAAATTTCGAAAACCTTAAATTTTTTGTTACATCACTAATACATTTTTTAAATAATTATAAACTTATTACCCTTTTCCTCATGAACGCGTAGAGGTATCAAATTAAAATAAATGTTATAAAATAAATGATATGTGTTAGTATAAAATAAAGGATTACTGAAACGATAAAGAGACCTTTGTCTTAAATTTATGCTCCTTCAGCTTTCCACATTGTAATGTTATGGATTTCATTTAGTAATAAAAATACCATAACTTTTACTTAGACCTACAGGTTTGTACGGAACCCTCGGTGCGCGAGTCCGACTCGCACTTGACCGGTTTTTTTAAATAATTAATACTTATTCCGCGGCTTTAGTTAAGTAGTAAAGCATCAGCTCATGTGCTGTTGCCAATCATGAATCTATTTCTAAGACGCGTTCATTGCTACTGAGTTTTCCAACAGTGAATTTTCAGTAGCAACACAGAGTCAGGGAACTAGCACTGGTAATCAGAATTGGGCTCGCTTAGCATACCTGATTAGATATGAGTGTGAGGTACAAATTAATAATATACGTACACACGGCCACACATCGAGTTAGACACCCTATATACGCATAACTACGCTACATACAAAATAGAGAATTGTAGGAAAAGGAAAGGGACTGTGTCGATGTAATGGTAAGGATAGAGCGTCGCATCCCGTTCAGCGTGAATGAGACAAAATAACAAAACTATAACGCACTCTCTCGTATGATTCGCAGCGTTCAACTTCTAATAGTTCAAAGTCCAAACAGTCTAGGTTGATGTGTCGCTGTGTGTACATAGTCTCAAGCCTATATACACGTAGGGGTAAGCAGAATTGTTTTGTACTTATTACTCGCCAGCTATAGTTTTACCTCTCGCCTAATAGCAGTCAAGCCTATTGCCACCGGACACAGCATCAGATTCCGTGCAGCTACCAAGATTTTCTTATCATAAAAACTCAACGACACTTCGGCTCCACCCAAGACTTTGGAAGTGGAAGTGACTTCTGTGTAAGAGACACAGAAGTCACTTCCACTTCCAAAGTTACGCCACAGAGGCAGATAGGTATATGATTTAACCTCTCAACCAACGCTAAGACGCCAGCATCCGAGTTAAACCAGACTATTTAAAAGATAGATATTGTTATGATAGTCTTCTTTTGTTTGAATAGCTTTTCTGTATTTTTGATAACAGTATTGGGTGAGAAGTTAAGCATACAACTACCCCTTTAGTATAAAAAAATGGAATGTTATAATATATCCACTTCCAGCATGCCGTGATTTCCTGTGTGAAAATTATACAAAAGGGTCTTATACAATGTGTACCGTCTTGAAACCGTTTATTTTCGATAACAGGAATAAAACAACATAAATCAAAAGAAGAGTTAATTAGACTGGTTCTTGAACCTCCGTAGATCAGTAAAACATAGTTGGATGCTAATTTGTCTGGTATCTTTGGTCAGTCTGGTTTTAGTCACATATGGTCTAGTCCTACTTCGAAATCGGATGTTAACAGCCGCCATATTATGTGAAATTGTCATGTGAAATTACAATGACTTTTTTTATGATGTTGTTACAAAGCGAGTCTTTACACACCTTTTATTATATAAACTATGCATGTCCATGGTCTAACTATTGAGATTATTATATGTAGTAACATACGAAGGTATATTAATGATTCTGATGCACTATTTTTTGCTGGAGGTCTATATGACTGCTTTCAAAAATTAGGACTGATTTGGCAAATCTTGGATGTTTTACATATCACGTATACAGCGAAAAGGTTCTAGCTTAACTATAAACATTGTTATTTTCTAGTTTATGTCCGTGACTTGGTACGTGTGGACTATGGCACAACGTCATTTACGCTGAACATATTATGTACCATATATCTTCTTCTTTTAAATGGAATTAAATGAAATGTTACTTAGATTTTGAGTTTAAAGCTCGCTACTAAATTGTAAAAATTAATTTAAATCGGTTAAGTGGTTTGTGCGTGAAGCTCAAACAAAAGGTCATAAAAAAATCACCTTCGGTCTAGGAAACCCCTTAATTAGGTGATGTCTGTTAGTTTTTTTAATTACTTAAAAGCACAGACGAAGTTACTCTAAAGTTTTAAAATTATTTAGATACCATTACAAAGCATTAGTAGCGTCTTCAGCGTAAAGGACAATGTCGGCTTATTTCGTTGACAGCACAGCAGTAGTTTAAGGACTACAAAAATATATCCAGATAAGCCAGAATCACGACACAGGATTATTAGCGAACTTCTTCAACTGCTCGCCTTCTGGATTGCAAGACGCAATCTACAAAGCATTCTGTCTTTCGTACACCTGAGTTTAAACATCTGAAGGGATAAGTTTCTTTCCTAATCAGGTTGAACAAAGTTTCTAGGCAATTACCATGTTTAAATTTGAACTTTTATGTTCCTTTATATTATCAAGGATGTATACCTATCAACGTTAGTACGAGTATGGACGTAATAATTGTGATATTTCGCCCAAGGCTCAGGGCAATATTGTCTGACTGATACTCCACACAACCAAAAGTAAATACCGAAAGCACTGTCGCGTGATTCCAAGCGTCGTATTTGAAGGGCATTTTTTTTGTCACTTTTCAACTTCATAATTTGATATTGCAGCCGTCTGAGACGGAATGTATTCCGAACGTTTTTGTCCCTCGCGAGTTGAATTACCGATGAGAATATTGTTTAACCTATCGTATGTTTATATTTTCTTATATATATAATATGTCGCGATCTCTACTCGCGACAAAAATTAACCAATTACGAAAGGTTAATTTTTTATACTATTGAGCACTATACGTGCCTCACTCAAATGTAGTCGCGAATAGAGATCAAACCATCACGATTCGGCGCCTCGGCAATAGCAAAATAAACATTTAAACCACCAAGCCGTCTATTCATTATCCTTCTAGACTCATGCCTAATGGATTTAATATTTTTTGCCTTTGTAGTAAAGGCTATCCGGCATATTTTTTGTTCTCTACAAAACAAATCAGTATCGAAAGGTTTCATTACAAACGAAAACTCATCAAAATGTTTTCCCCCTCTTTTTGTACTAATTTTCTTTACGTCCGTGAGTTTATTTTTTATTTGCACAGAATCTGAGTAAAGTAAAACAGTTTTAAATTAAGCCACAGAAACGCGGGCTTATCCGCTACAGCAAAATTAGATGTACAACATAATTAAAAACAGTATTTCAGCTGTTTTTTGTAAAGATTAATTTAGCTTCCATCTGTGTGTTTACTTGTCTATTCCAAATGATTAAAATCTATACTAATCTATACTAATATTATAAAGCTGAAGAGTTTGTTTGTGTGGTTGAACGCGCTCATCTCAGGAACAACTGGTTCGAATTGAATAATTATTTCAGTGCTGGATAGCCCATTTATCGAAGAAGGGTATAAGCTATATAACATCACGCTACGACCAATAGGAGCAGAGCATCAGTGAAAAATGTTGCAAAAACGGAGAAAATTCTCTTATGTGAAGCAGACGAAGTTGCGCGGGTCAGCTAGTTTTATTATAATTTTTTTTTTGTACAACTTACGTTGCAAACAAGCATACGGCCCACCTGATGGTAAGTGGTCACCGTAGCCTATGGACGCCTGCAACCCCAGAGGCATCACTAGCGCGTGCCGACCCTTTAGGAAAGGAAGTGGGAAGGAGAAGGAGCGGGAAGGGGGTAAGGGGGTGATTGGGCCTCCAGTACTCTCACTCACCGAACGAAACACAACAGTAGGAATACTGCTATTTCACATCGATATTCTGTGAGAGGGTAGTCTTTCCCCGGTCGAGCCAGCCCATTCATGCTGAAATCGGCGAGGCTCTACTACTCAAAAAATTATATTATATTCATTGAATAACGTATGAAAATATTATCATACTCATGGTTTCTTTATTTGGGTGTTTAATATGATTAAAATAAACGCGAAAGATTAATCCAATATTTATACATATTTAGATAAAATGAGAAGAGAAAATAGTACACCAGTAAAAAGTGGGATTTCGAATATTCTTTACTGGCTGTTGAGATTTTATCTGACTACTCTGAAAAGATCTCTGAGCACAATTGCTGTGCGTACTAAAGACAGCTCGCCCCATTTGGCTACTTAATCGGTTGACTTTCGTGAAACCCCTTCTTAGTGAAAAACATTTTAGCTACATTTCAAGTTGGTGGGCAATATATTTGTCGATATTTGTTAATGAGTCAGTGGTATTTCGTTTTATCTATACAGCTTTTCGTACACACCTCATTAACCCATGAACATTTACATTGTTGTGACGTTTGCCTAACACGCATCTTCGAAGTTAAGAATTTAAATAATTCTAAATGATCAATAAGCAACACGTGTAAAGCTGCCGCGCGTACCGAGTACAATATGGGGCGGGTGACAAAAGGCGATCTATGATCTAATTTCAAGAGACGACACACGCACACACACGCGCGCACACACATTCCGCATTCCCTTTTACCGGCGTGTGCTGTTAAATAAAACATTAATCTCTTCTAATAGGATGTTACCGTTCGCCGAGGCTTTGCGTTCAGTTTAAACACATTACGTTTTATTGCTTATCTGTAAATCCTTGCACAGCCTCTGCGCACACGTAAAGGCGCGCATTCATGTAGAACCAAATGGAATGGTCGCTTCAGTCCTTATAGTAAATGACGCTTCCTTTAGCCTCCTTTCTGAGTGAGAAATACGTAACGATATCAAAAGGTTACTATGAAATATAAGCACCGAATACAAAAAAATTGCTCCATTCGGTAACTCGGTACGAGGACATATTTATTGGAATATTTCAGGTAATAAAGCCAATATTAGTATGGGCCACGTCGATATGGAAGTGAATAAAATACGTAAATCGAATCAGGTTACTTATCCGCCAAAGTTGGGGATTCTCGTTCATTTTGTCGATGTATATCCCGCGTAAAGCTTACGGCCTGTTAATGCTACATATTCAGCGAGCTTGTAATCGAACTGACTTTTAGGCATACGTTTTTTTTGTTTGAGAAGTTGTGAAGTAGAACGTCACCACTTGGTAGACAAAGATCGAAGGCATCCGAGATAATAACGGGAATCAAATGGCATTGTAGACACGTGGTTAAAAGACATTCTGGATCAGATTTTCCACAAGGACTATAGCACGAATAAGAAATGTGGAAACCAGCTGGCTTCACCGACACACAGCGGCATCTCAAAATGCATGCGCCATGCTAAATTTTAAAGTTATATATTATATTATTAAATAGTGTAATTGGCGCAAGTCGTTCTATTTGATGTAAATAAATAAATAAATAAATTTTCATTCAAACCAAGCATGTCTGCGCAAGTAGGTATCGCTGCTCTACAGAGGAGAGCAGCGAAACAGCCTTGTGTTGTGTTCCTATAGTGTAGGCTGACTACACTCTTTTTTTGGAGTCAGTGTGCTGTTAGCAGAGCCAGCGTGAGCTTTACCACTTGTGCTGACAGCACAACGATAACTTTTTCAAGGGTTTGCGATGAGAATGGATTTCTCTCGGTGTAGTACGCGCGATAACCCTTAGACGAGCAGCAATGCTTCTTTGTTATATTGTTCATTTAAAAAAAATACTTCGTCTATAGTTAACCTTTATAGTTATTAATCCGCGTGGAGACAGAACTCGCAACATTTCTACGCATTGATGAGATTACTACTTGCCTGAGCCATCCGTTAATTCACTGACTTATGAGCATGATTAAAGTGGCCTGAGTGGCTCTAAGCTGGCCTTGATTCTAATGGACACATGAATGCTATTGTAGCATAGACCGGATTATGTCCACTAATTTACAAGCTGAAGTGTACACTTCGCCAATTCAAAGCTTGAGTTTCTTGACTAGATATTATAGAAGATCATAACCCCAATTAAATAGAGGCCATCCTAGTTTTTACAGAAACAGGACTTTTCTAACCTACTTCTTTATTTGTTACAACTTAACAAGATCAATAAAACGAAATGGTAGTGTTTGCCTCATAGTTTCGTTACATACTGATACACTATGTAGAAAATAAGTGTTTGACGCTGGTCTTTAATCTTTCTCTAGGCCATTCATATCAGTCATAGTTAAAATGATTAGATATTAAGATTGACATACGAACTCCACACGCATAACCGCTACTATACGGAAGGCGCAGTGATTACAGCTATTATCTAGCGCAGCAAGTAATGTAGATCGATCCTCGTACAGGACAAATATTTGCGTGATCCACAAGTAGTTGATCCGAGTCGTTTGTTATGTAAATGTTTTAAAATTTCACGCTGCAGCATAAAGTATAGAGACTGAACGTTTTAATAAAGCTTAATGCGAGTGAGCTTCTAAAAAGAGCACCTGTCGCTACCTGAAAACGAAAAAGATGAGATTTTATTCCTCGAACGCAATCCGCGATTCCATAAAAAATGAACAATATATTCAATATTTGTTATTTTGTATACATGTGTAAGTACTTCGTAAGTCGGAGTAAACATTGACATCAAGGCGGAAAAATAAGCAGTAATCTTGTAACGCTCTCAAATATTTTAGATACACATCGAACAAATCTATAGACATAAATTGTAAAGCATTTTTTCAATCGCATTGCCTCAACAAAAGAAAGCTACACACATAAATCACTCGTACCTTTTCCTTATGAAACGTTACTTCAGGATTGAAAAGATTTTCCTTTCATAACAGTTGTTCGTTCACCCACAAAACTTTTACAACTTTTGAATACCATCGCCAGAAGGTATTTTTTGTTTCGCCGTCTAATGGTTAGAGTTATTTTTAATATCGTGCAGAATCCACTTTGTCACTGTAATCATAATATCAACCAAAACAAGGCGTAAAAGCTTTACCAGTATTATCTGCGTATATTCATGTTTACGTACGCGTCGCAGAAAAAGTTCCGGTGCACAAAATAGATAAAATTTTAACCTGAATGTGATAGGTACGGTTAGGTATAAAGTGGACTTTGACGAATGCTATATAGCAAGGGTGAAAATGGTATTGCAGAACGGCAAGATAAAAACATTCGCGAAATGAAACAGTAGGAAAATGAATGGAATATTTAACAGTGATTCTGTGTAACATCACAGTTCGGCGTGTCTCTGTGGAAGCCGATTAGTTCGTTCGCGAGTGTCTCTTGGCTGCAGTACTTAGCCACTTGTTTGTTGTTCTTAATGAGCACTGCCAGCCAACTTTGGGCTGTTTTCGCCTCAATTAAGACTAAAAACATGACCGAGTGTTGTCGTTGGTTTGCTCACTTGACGTTTGTCAGCTCGTTGTTTCACAGTATTAAATAAAATATGTATTGTGTACTTATTAATGCGGTGTAAGTACTCACGTTGTTTTTATATTTTTGTCATTCGTTCGTCATTTTATCGGACTTGGGATAAAAAATGTTACGTGTACGCATGTCATTGACATCGATACCACGAGTGATATTCATACAATCACTTGTAATGTAATAAAAAGTCGCAATGTGGTACGGTCCATCGAACAAGTTAACGAGAGAGATAGCAGGATTCACATACTATTTATAAACTCTTTAATATAGAAATATTCATAATTTCTCGTTCATGTTTCGGCGTACAGAATTCATGTCACCTTTCATTAAATATGATATGCGAGAGTATTAATACAATGTTCATTGAATAGAATCATCTGAGCGCATGAATGTGGGTACGGCGTACATTTGCTAGCGATTAGCGGAGGTTTTATTTGAGTTCAAGTTCACGCCACAATCAGACGTTTCGTTTGTTTAAAGATTTTCCCTTTTAGCTTTCGAGATCGCGAAGTGTGGTCCGATGACGGCGATCCGAGGTCTTTGCCCCGTTACACGTGCGAATAGCCACAGCCACACCCGTTAACGGTAGTTGCCGCTCATAATTTCACATCTTTCGTTTGAATGGCTAGTAAAAGTAGAAATACCATGGCGAGACCAATCGAGATCAATACGCGAGTAAATAGAGGCCGGCTCCACACTCTGGGCCAATTAAACGATTAGCTAGATGGGATACAAATACAATGACAACGCACGTGAGATACATTCGTAACAACACAATTGTAACTTAATATACAATATAAAAATTTGAGAACGCACTTTGAACCTAAGGGCAAGGAACTTCAGGATGAATTGTAACCGTATCTTTATTCCCCAAACTCTCTCAATACTTTTAGTGGCACTAGTTGGTTTACGTCTAGACGAAAGGAGGGCGAAAGCGCCTTGCTTTAAGTTGATAATAGCAAAGAGACAAATGTTTCACTGGCAAAGTTTGAACTCTTAAATACTTATCTTCCATTCTAAAATCAACAAAAGAACTGCAGCGCTAGTTTCTATGCAAATACCAAGATTGTGTACTAAAAATGTCGTTATATCATTTTTTCGCGGTAGCTCTTTCAGGGAGCAACCTAAAGATAGTAAGTCCGTGAATGTGGCATTAAATTTTTATGCTGAAGATACCAATGTTTAAGCCCCTAAAAGTTGGCAAATGACATCAATTTAACTAAGACATAAATCCCTTTAATGTGTGTGTTTGCATATTGACGTGCCTAATTGTTTGGCGTACGTGCCGGCGACGACGTAACTACACTTCGTTTATGCACACATTGATATCACTGCACACATATGCGCACACACACATGTAAAATGCTCTGTGTACTTAGACTTATGACTTGAAATTATTATAAAACTGTTATTGTATACGGTTAAACCTATCTAAGAATGTAAACCCATATTTCCCAGTAGAAAAGAATCTCCTTTGATTTTACCATACGATTACTTTATACGTTTCTGAGAACCATCACTTTACTTTGGCACACATTACTTATTATAATGAATTCTGTCAGAAGCAATGTCTCCGCGAGTTTAAGCGAGTAGACATATTGAAGTGACTTTATAATTGTAAAGCTAAAAAGTAAACATGATTTTCGTTTTCCGGAGCAAACACCGATGTTTGCTGCCGAGTTCCCTGTATAAAGTACACACACATAAACGGGCTTTACTATAGTAAATTATTGGGCTCTTTATAACTATGAAGAAAAGGTATATTTGAACTTAATGATAGACAACAATAAAGAAGGAAATATGAAAATAATCAGCCGCCCAGTCGTCCGCAATATGAACCTGTCAAAGCTTATTTAAGGTCTTGAAAAAAACGACAAATATTACAAACGGCAATAGCACTGGCTGACAGCATTGCAAAGGTTTTTTTAGAAGATTTATTACAGTCAATTTTGCTTGGCGTATGTACTCGCGTATCACCAAAAATTAACAGGGGATTTTTGATAGTTAGAACATAGTATTTAGTTGTCAAGAATGTTATACTCTGTACTACTGCCCGCTTCATAATTGACCGAACGGTACTTCCATTAATCATTTGTGAATGTGACAACGCAGAACAACAAGGCTCGTAATGGTAAACCTCATTAGCAACCAGTGTAGCCGAAATCGTCTTAGAGCAACATACTATGACACTTATGAATGTGTTCATTAAAAACAATTAATACGTGAAAACATAATTTTATGGCTTTGCTTGTGTAAATGTAATTTAGGTTAGTTTATTTTAGCAACAATACTTTTTTCTGTATGAAAGGTGCCTTTTTCTGACATCTAATTTCATGATGATGAGTCGATTTATTAAGGCGTGAAAGCGTATCGGACAAACAAAGTCACATGCGCTTTTATAATATTAGTAAGGATTATTTTAGAACAACATCCTCGATAAATAACTTTTTAATATAGCACCCATGAGCATTCAAAGTTAAAAACAACTACTGCCAGCCAACTTATTTATTTTATTTTATTTTATTTATATCGATGAATATGTTTTGTCGCTCTAACTGTTGATTGTTATAGCACTAATCAAGTCTGTTAGTAATTAAAAAGTATACTCATGTTACTCACAACCGAGAAATGGGTAATTAATTAGAGTGATATAATAATTACCGACAGGCTAGTTAGGCCGTGCGTGAAAGGCCTTATATTAATGTTATAGAACTATTTAGAAGGCAACTCCCGGTCTCTTTATTACTTTTAAATAGGTATCTATGGCATGTTAGTATCGGCTTTTTAAATAAGTTATTGTAAATTAAGTACTTAAGTATCCATACGTTAAGAAGCAATAGAATATATCTGTGTTACTGTGGGCAATCAATTTGACCGAAATGTCGAAGTGTGGCGTCTTAGCGCTATTCTATAAACACTTGACAAAATTTTATACACATTTCGAATAAAGGCTTACTTTACAGGTTGTTATTTAGCTATGCAGTGTGGCGATGCATTTAAAAAGATTTATAGGCGTATAAAGCGTGAATATATTCTCAATAACGATGTACTATTTTTACTATTGACTGCATCGCTGTATACCCTTTTATGTCTCCGTTTTGAATCGTTGAGGTCGTTAAAAAACTTGTTATACTAAACATAAACAACTTTATTAAAGTTAAACTTTTACTGACTGGTCGTGATTTATTATGCTGACGTTTAAGAGCTACTTACATGCTTAATGCTTGGACGGACGTCATTTAAATAAGCGTAAAGGTTCTTGTATAGACTGTTATGCAACGAACTATGCGAAAACAGCAATAAAAGTACCAAAGGCATTCAAACTTAATATTGATCTCCGTTGGTCGAGCAAAACTGTACACCCCACACTATTCTTCTGATTAATTGTTGGTATATGTAAATCTATAGTTGTAATAATCGCAAAAATGAGTGTAGTAGTACGTGCCTGGCCTGTGTACAGCTGTGATTACACCTTAAACGATCATTGTATCTGCACCACAAATAGACACGTATGTACGATATGATATCACAGTACAGATGGGATGCGTGAAAAACAAATGTATTAAAATTCGCCTATAAATAGCATTATTAAAATCTGATCGTGGTCGGCTATTGAACCGCGAGGCGCCACGGGGAGGCGCGCCCGCCGCGATAATTGACTATTATAATGTTGCTGACAGCCATCAGTGTTTTGCATAAGGACCCAGTGTAGACATTCCACTTGATGTTACTACACGTACTTTATCAAACATTTGGACCCTTGAAATTCAGGATTATCCATCATATCTGACTTTCCACTTAGTTTTAGTCGTTGAAAGAAATCATTTGTGTCAACAATCTCCGCAGAGAAAAACAAGATAATATATTACGTTAAGAGACTTTTGATGCGATAAACAGAGAATAACAAAAATATATTTGGCATATTTTCGACGAATCAGAATATTATTCCTCTTTTAAACGTTATTGTGGTGTAAATGTGGAATACACAGAAACTGAATAGACATTAAACATTTAGCTAAATTTATTTATTTCAAAGAAAGACTATTTAACTAGCTTCTATTCATAGTTATCAAACAGAGTAATACTATTTATAAGAATTCTATATTAGTAGGCGTAGGTACTGAACGTTTTGTGAATACGCTAATACCGGTAAATTGGCTATGGTAAAAAAGCCGACTGCTATTTTCCCAAAAAATGCTGCCTCAAAATACCTCTATTTATACACAGGAGTAGGATATTAATTTGCTAAACCTAAAAGGATCCAGACTGTAAACATTTTACCCACATTCTGAATTTTCCTGTTTTAGTAAATTAAGACTAAGTTTCCTTCAATCGTTATCTACATATTTGCTTCAGTAATCTAATGCCGCACCTCCAACTATTCCTCATTAGAAGTTTATTAACAACGAATCGGCTTTCCTTTAGCCCCAGACACTCATATATTATTGGCTGTATTAAGTAGATACGCCGCAACGAAAATCCCAGAGAATTTCTAGCGCATTATTTAAAAGGCTTCGCAGACCGTACAGCCTTTTTATCTTAAAGTAAAATTAAAATGCATTGCATGCTTTACCCGAGATACGCTTTTAATTAACAATCTTAATCAAAGGCGTAGTCAGGGTAAATACCGTTAATTATTATATGTGTATACACAGGCATGAATAAGTACATATAGACGTATAATGGTCAATGAACAGCGGCCGATGATTGCGCATGTAAACACAACACACTAAGGTATCTTTACACATACAAATGAGTATATACAACACCTATTATGAATTCACAATCGCCACGTGTTTACATCGTGTTCGTATTCCAATGTGTTATTTATATAATGGATAAACATAAGTTTATATACATTGAGCGCTTCACGCTGTCTTGGAACAACGCTCTTCGATTTCTACATTTTTACCCACGGTGCCTGACGTAATTTTAATTAGAAACGAATGACGGGCATGATTATGATAAACCTACGTAAATGTTTTTGACAATATATATTTGGGAGGTAAGTCTACGTAAACAAAGGCTCAGCAAAATGTTGGTCGGTCGGATGCACTTTGGCTTTGCTATGTCTGTAAGTAATTTCAAGCGGCCGCGGCCTCAGTTTCAAGCGGTGTCAGCTCTAATTAATATTCGTGATACAGGGATCGCAAGAAATCCTGGAGGCGTAAGGCAAACTCTCCAATCTGATTATTCCGAGCAGCTCGAATGAAGACGAATATGTCGAATCATTTCTCTTTATCTAGCTCTAGTACAAAAGATGTACGCACACTGTACTAGGCAATACATTGGCGTTTTGTCAAAACTATTTCGAGATCTATTCGGTGAAATATTTTTCTGAATGTTGATTGTCTACCGACATCTCGTCATTGAATCTAGAGAATTGTTCGTTAAACATCTATTATTTAATCGGATTACAAGTTCGGCGACGAAGACTGAACAAATTAGGTACGTTAAAATTCTTAATAAACGCTTTATAAAGTTTTCAACATAATCCATCAAAACTTAGGCGAGATTTAAAGCATTCAAGTCTGTCGCACTGGATCGTCTAGTACTTAGTTTTGCGCGATTGTTTACTCATTTAAATCATTTCGTCAGACAAGTGCGAGTTTATTACACGTGCCTCATAGTGCATTGCCTTTATTTTCAATGTCAATAAATAGACGATGTATCAGTTATCATGTTTGCACATCAAATATACGCTGTTTTGTACGATATACCAGCTTTTGCTGTAAATTTTAAAACTAACTGTTACCTTAGAGCCATGTTATAAAACTATAGACATCCTAATTAAGCTTATTAAAAAAATATAAGATAATTATGCACGAAGCGTATTGTTTCGCAGGCGGCTTTTTAATTAACGCTAGAACCCTGTTCCGATTTCGCAGCGTGGACTTTACTTTAAATGGTATACATAAACTGTCAAGATAAGTGTATTAGGAGACTTACGTCACCCGACTTCAAGAGCGATAAAGAACACATACGGCGACAGTGGCGCTAAAGTGAGTATATGGAAGTTATTTTCTATGATGTAAATTGACATATTATTGGAAATACATATTTATATTAGAGCGGAGAGATTCGCAATTGAATAGCGGGCGAATGCAGCCGCATCCACAATGCTTTGCCCTTAACCTTTGCAGTGTGTGGGCGGGTGGGTACCGGCGCGGGGAGGTTGAGTAGGGGGAGAGGTCCACGAGCCCATGGCACTGTTTAAACTAACGAGATCTCTTTTAATACTCGATCCATTGTTTGTTCCATAGCGCAGTTTAGGCCTTCCGTCATACTAACAGTTGATATGTGTGCGTTTTTGCCCTCTGTATTTCAACAATTTATATTGTTTCTATTAACCGTTGCCAACGGAACGTAATTGCCGATCAGTGATGTGGCTATTCTATTTTAATGTATAACTATGTGAATAGTAAATTGTCTGCGATTCGTACACAGTTCTAGTATTATCAGCTTAGGAACTAATTAGCGAAGGCAATTAGTTGTAAATTATTATAGAATGTTTGGAATACAAACTGCGAATAACTGTATTTGTAACCAGCTATCGTTAGTTTTACATCTAAGTATTTGGATAAACTTCGAACAGCGAGCGCTCAAGGCTAAGGCGTCATATTGCTGGTGAAAAGGTCGCGGGTTCGAATCTCAGTCATTGTATATTTGACATAAATTCCATTTAGCATTAACATTTTGCTCAGTTGGAAGGAGTAACAAGAATGTGCAGCCCGATAATAAACATAATTTTTTGTATATTTATTATTTTAATAGCTACGCCTTGCGGTTTCATATCGCATTTAATGGCATTTGTGGTGATATACTATATAGCATGACTATAGACAATGCTATATAGACGTTAACTTTTCTCAATTAACGGAAACCCTACCGCAAGAAGATTTTCCTTATCAGGACGTTAGTGACTAAGATAGATTTCTCTTTTCGTTATTTATATATGTAAGTAGTATTAGATATGGATAATGAAAACTGTATAATTCTTGGTCAGTGACGTTAGCACACCCGCAATGGAACTGCCGATCGCGATGTCGCAAGGTTTTGGTGAGGATTTTTTCCGTAGCAGCATAAAGCTAAGACTACATAATATTATATTTGTCATCCGCTTGTCAAATAAAGATGGGATTCACTTTTCTCATTTCTGCCAGAGCAAAGGCCGTGACGCATTGCCGGCTAATATTATAAATATGAAAGATTTTAAATTGGATGTGGGTTTTTGTTTGGACGTTAGTTACTCAACGATACATAAACCGCTGAACGGATTTAGACAAAACTTGTCACACATGTAGGTACTATGTCCTGGGTTGTCACATAGTGCATCTTATATCCCATAAATATTATATACTAGACTTTGCACGTGGCTTCGCTCGCGTATATGTAGATTTTGTTAATAAACTTATATCCTTTGGGAATAGTACTTTTTTCTGGACGAAGGGTATCATATGTCCTTTTCTGTATGCTTGACAATTATTGTATTGAGTATTGAATGCGAAATTTCATGATAATGGGCTGACAAGTTAAGGGGTGAAAGCAAAACAAACAAACAAAGAGTACTGAGGTACTCCTTATTCAGTGCTTATATAAAAGGGTTATAGAGTCACGAAATGGAAAAGCAAAGTAATTTTATTGACTGTCAAGAATATTTATCGAGTATGCATTACGTGCCTAAAATAAGCTGATGTCTTTTGATACTGTATGACACAGGCAAAATCGATTTGTGGACACCTAAAGAAGTACCTATCATCTATAGGTAAACAATTACCTAGGAATTAAAAAGAGTTACGGGCATCGAAACGTTTAAAGAAAACGCTATATTGCTATCGCGTTGGGTCCGAACGAAATATCAATGTGCAAAATAGATAACTATAGCTCGGTCTGACCTCTGAAATCGTCATCTCTGTTTTTTCTTTGATCGCTTTTAATATTGTCTGTATGTTATTATTTTTTGGATTTGCTGATTGCTTTTGCTATAGATCAGAAAACAGCGGTATAACCCGGTGAATATTGTAATATTGAACTTTTTTAATGTATAATAATTAAATTATGAAAACAAGTAAAACATTGAAAGTGTTTTGCTTTTTTCATAATTTAATTTCAATAGATACATATAGTGGTATATTTAATTTCTTTTGTTTTTTGCTGTATTGTCTTTGTTTATAGAGAAAACAGTAATTATTACATACCTATAGTTTTATAGTTTCTTATTAATGTTTAATAACGACATAAACGATACAAGAAAGTATTATGTATGTGTATTAATTAAAAATTTAAGGAAATCATAATCATTAAAGAATTACGCTATCTGTCATCCACATTTATGATATACCCGGACATAAATTAACTTATATGTAAATCTAAGTTTACTTTTATGTTAATGAACAACATTCAATACAATAAAGCCTAGAATCCTAAACGTTTGACACACTTTTCTTTATCACCTAAACTACATACTTACCTACAAATGGTTTGCCAAAGTCCACTCATACCAAGTTAGACTGTCTTGCTAGTTGGGACATCTATAAAACTGGGATCTTCTTAAACTTGTTAGAGTACACTTCATTCCACTAGAACTAAATGGCAGACGCCCATTTAGGCAAGTACTTTTTTATTAATTGAAATGTCGACGGTGAATATTTGTTAATTTTATTGTTCGTGCTCTAGCGATGGCATTAACAGATCTGTTACGCGGACATCTCAAAACCATGTTGACCACAATTATTATTTCACCAAACAGAACGTGTTTAAATACAAGTTTAATCACGGCATCGTATAATCTGGGTTTAAATTTAAACTTACGCTGATGGCACGTACGTAACGAATTTCGATTCTTTGTATGAGAGAAAGGACAGATGTGTGGCTTCTGATGACGTCAACATAATCGATACGACGCTGACAGTTTGTCACGACACTAGTTGTTATTTTCCTACTTCTATTGACGAGGGGTCTCAAGACATCTCACATACGTCTAACGTTTAGTATTAACAGTCTTTAGACTATCGCGATTTGTACACATACTTAATATAATGCTAGACAACGGGTCTTACTCGTTTGGTATTTCTCGACAACATCTAAAGAATAGTAAAAATCGAATAATGAAAAAATAATTTGTATTGTTCATCAAATTTTAATTTAATAATGTAGAAATGTATTAATTTATTTAAACTTCATACTCGCATTTACTTAACTCCGCAACAATAATAGACATAAATCTTAAACACTACACTCGTCTCCTTAAGTGGTATATCGATACGCATAAAAGCGATTGCTTTACAATCGTAGATGATGCGTACAGCGCGTGCACCACGTGCGATAATAATTAGTCTTTTTGTTATTTTAATTGACAAAAGAACTTTATCGGCCAAATGGGCCATAGACTATAGTGTACGAACATAATTGTGACTTAATCGCAATTTCTATAAGTATCTTCAAATAATGATGTAAAAACAGCTAACACAGTTTAGACAGTAGTACTTATTAAACAATTGTATACCGATTCCCGACATTAATAAGTCAAAGATTAAGTTCTGACTATACTTGAAAATCAAACTCTTTACACATTTGAGTAATATAATTTATAATAATATAATTCTTGTAGAGCTACTTATTATATAACAGTAAGTTATACTTACGTTGCCCGCCGGAGCATATAATTCATGCTTAGAGCTCCTCGCGCCAAGAGCATATTTTCCTAATTTAACAATTTGTCAGTGACATTTTTGGTCACGTCTCTTAACAAACTTGGATGGGACTTGAACTTTTTTAGGATAACCGGTGGTACCCATGTCAGCCAACTTATGTAACGGAGGCGTAAAAGGTTTCGGTAATTTTCTTACAGGAAAAAGAAATTAATTACTAAAGTTTGAATGCGACTCTGTGTCTGATACGGAGGCGTTTTGTTCGCGTGCTACGATACTACAAACCTAAAATAATACAATAGAACATCAGCATTCTGTTATTCCATAAAAAGAACCTGCTGCACTTGTAGATCACAATTATTTCACATTTCTAAGATTTGACAAAATTATAATTATACTTGCACAAGCTTGCCAGTACAGAACAAGAATGACTCAAGTGGCCATTTAAAATTGAATAGAAGATGGTAAAATGTAGCAAGAGCTCACTATGCAATATATGTACTTACGAGTATACCCAAGCTCAACACAATGGGATTTCAAAAGACTGAACCTAATTTCTGTGTTAATGATATCAATAGTATAATAACGTAGGATAATTTGTGATGGCTTAAAGTCAGATCTAGTTAACATTTTTCTTGTTTTATAGATTAGAATAACTAAGATCCGTAATAAAGGAATAAGTAGCCTAGAAGTTATAAACAAATAGCAATAATTCGTTTATATTTAAAGTACGTTAACATAAGACAATGTTGAAAGATTTCACTTAAAATACATATTTATTAGTGATGTCTTGCCAAAAAGACGTTCGTCTTCTAAACGACCGTGGAGGGTGTTCTAGAGACAATATTTGCGTGCAATGAAAGAAATGCGATCCAAGTTTCAAGACATTTAGGTCACAAAATAACTCTTGTGCAATCTGAATAACTTGTCGCTAGATTCACAAGATGTAAGTCTAGGCTTTATAAAAAGAAACATTTCTTGAAAATTCACGACGCCGCCATTACCTTTTTCAATAGCTATTTAAAAATGTTTTTACTATCTAATTTAAATGTTTCTTAAGCAACTGCAACTATTAACTTACATAAGTGACTGACCCTTTATAAATGAATACAGTCAAGTGTTGACTTTAGAAATTATTGATTTCTAAAGTCAACACTTGAACTGTATTGACTTGACTTGACTTGTATTCACTTGACTTGACTTATGTTATCTTTAATTGAATACTAATATGTTTTAATATCTGCAACCACATTGTATATTACCTAAGTATTAATAGCTACTTGATCAAAGCTCAGGGCAAGAAAAACGTGATAAAACTGCAAGTCTGAAAATTCTCCATAATGTTCTTGAAAATAAGTCTGTCAACCACTTTCTACTCGACGGGCGTGCTGGACTATAGCCTAATATTTTTCAAACTTACAGAGCCTCGTGCCCAGCAGAAGAACAGTATCTAAACAATGCTAATATTATTATAATCGGTGAAGCGATACATACTTACCGTTTAGAAATAATCATTTTTCAATTACTTAATTGCCTGAATTGTGAGAAATCTTTATCAAAACCCCTAACGACGTTAAAGTGTCTTTTAAGTCGAACAAACTGTTGACACGATAAGACTAACTATACAATTAGTCCAATATTGTTTATTATAAGAAAACGAATAATAATAATAATCTTTATTATTCAAAATTATATGACACAATACAATAAATAAATAAGGCTTAAGAATATGTACTTGAAAGTAACTCTGACCCCTGAACTAGGTATATGTATATAGGTATATGAATGTTTTAGTTTTGTATTGCCTTTTCACATGAACACGATTGTTATCTAAACGGCACGTGTCTACACCATGTTAACCCGATCTGACTGTTCGGTGGTCAAGAGCATCTCTACCAAAGCTCCAACTCTCTACCCTAGTCCATTAAAAGACGTTACATATACGTCAGAATTGTAATAGTCTGTATTAGATGGATATATTTCTCTTCCAGCTTATTTATTGGACGTCCCCATTGTGTGAGCAATATGAAATCTTAAGAGACCTTTGGATTTTTTCAAATTACATCTGTCAACAATCCAAGGAGGGGGACCTCCCCAACTAATCGTCATATCTTTTTCTTACCCGGGGAATAACTATAAAATATACAAAACAATACAGTCGATGGCGTATATATTTAGTCATTGCTTGACTCATCGATAGACATGTCGTATCTATACTCTTAAAGTATTTTTTATATAAAAGGCTCTGTAATAAACATATTTATCTTCCCCACCAATTCCCTAGCGGCTTATGTTTTCTTGTTGAGAGGATAGGACACCAACCTCTGTGATCCTTCCTTATTAACTTTAGCTGCTTCCTATTTATAGCTTAGTGTAGGTATTAATTTTAAATACCGTCGTATATTGGATACTAGGGAAAGAAAAGCTTTCAATTACCGAGTCGAAAGATGTTATTATTTAGTCAATCTGGTTCGCGTAAAGCTGAAACAAGCCTACGTTTTGAGATGTCATAAAACATAATTCTATGCAGTAACAAACCGAGTAAAATATATTATGTATTCTACTTGTTCCTAAACATTACTTGTATATAGAAATGAAAGGAGGTTCGCAAATTGTAGGTTCGTATTCAGTTTGAGTATAGAAATAGGTTTTATTATTATGTCTATACTGGGAATTTACGCACAATACGAAAGTAACGATTACCACATGTTAAAAGATTATAGTAAAATAATATTGTATTTTGATGTTCCTGAACATTTTATACTCTCGCGTACTTTCCTAAAGCATGAAAGTCAAATCAGTAGATACTATCTATATTACCATGATTTAAGTATTCATTATTTTGATAACAGTAATTTATAATGCACATACTGTTTATAATAGCTGGGCTTTTTACGCTTCTCATTTGTGATTCCGACTTGAAATATGAATGCTGCAAGGAACAAACGAGATAAAAATTACTCGCCACAGCGTTGCTATAGAATAAATAAGAAAACAAAACGAATTAAATAAATTTTCGAGGAACACATTGAGTTGATTTGTTTCTATTTGCAATTATTCAAACTCATGGCACATAATTTTAAATCTGCAGCACATAACAATATACCTAACCGATATTGTTATGTGCCGCAGATTTCAATCGTATTACGCCATGTCTGCTTTTGTTTGACACAAAGATTTGACAAGGTTTATTTTTTGATAAATGTGTTTACCGAACCGTACCGCGCTGTGGACTTGCCATAAAATACTGTTCTCTACTTAGGATATTCGTTGGACAAACTTGATAAAATATCTTTGGGGTTGCGTACGTACACAGAAAATACATAACCTGCGTAAATATACATTTATTTCCCTGTATAACATTAATGGTGCCTGTTTTTATATGAAAATGCATAATGTTGTAATTCCGTCAAACAAGCTCTTGATTAAATAACTTCAATCATAGACGTACCTAGTTATGTTCACTTTTAAAATAAAGTTCCCAAATGGATCCAATTTCTTCGTAGTTCTTTCATATCACGATTTTAGTTACATTTTTCAATTTTAATATGTACGCAATTGAAATCTTCGTTTTAATAGCGGAGCAAAAATAAAAAGGCGCTTAGGCTCCAATCTTCCTTCTGTGGAGCATTGATTGCACCCCCTACCACAGCTTTGTAGTTGAATAAAAAGTCGCTTGGTAAAATGCCAGCGCTATGAAAAGAATAGCGAGTTCGCTATAGTGAAATATTATGGGAGCTCTAAGGTTTGCGTACATTGGTTTATGTAGAAATGTATTCTATGGCTTCCGACTGAGCCTAGATTCTGTCGACACTAAAAATGATGTCGTTGGGAGGATCGATCGGTAGGACGATTGGGTCGACACAGATGTATGATTAATTACAATATTACGCACATGTACTGTCGGAATGTGTATCGGTATGTTGTTTTGCGTAAGCTAATACTTGATCGTAGGTAGTGTGCGTGCACTGATATTTATTTGTCGTGGAAGGGCGCCGCTCCGACACGAGTGTCTGGCCCGTCTGGTCGGCGGCTCCACTACGTAAGGGTCAAGGATCCGCGGACGACGCGCTCGTGTAAACGCCACCTTATTCATTATAATCGTCCTGCTGCAGACATTTTCATAAATCGAACAATGTAATCAACGTGCTCCTTATACATTATTTAAAAGACACGGGCGTTCGAATACCTAAATAAATAAACATGTTGTTCTATTATCTTTTGTCGATGCTTCAGTTCATTTGTTGTCGCTGCTGTATAATTTAATTGAGAGCAATGTGAAATACATTGATTTGTAAATTATATTATTGTGTTACGTGGGAATACCACTATGTAAGTAAGTACGCGAGTTCGGTTTTACCCATACGATATGATACCAATATTGTACAAAATTAATGTCGATATGGACAATTTGCTGCTATACGTATACAGTCTAATAACGACCTGGATAAACTTATTGGTTCTACTACCACTGAGGTTAACTCAGGTATTTGTAACTAACTTTTTTGATATCTTTGTTATTTTTATTATGATCTCAAGCTATATAAGTTTTGTTCAAGATTTCCTAAATATTGTAACATCACACACAAACTCAACCTCTCACCTATACACCATTGCTTCACTGCATACATATAATATACATTTCACACTAAAACACATTTATTACATTTACTATAATTTATCAATAATTGTACATTATCATAATATAAGACAGTTAAAACCTCATATACAATATTCAAGGATAACGTTTTCACTCACACTGGCACGCTATAGAATGACTTATAAAATTCATTGCCTCACTTTTCAATTCATTTTAATTGTTAAAAAACCACCATGACTACGCAAGAACTTATACAATGTATAGATAATTCGCTCCCTATAAAATGTCATTCTATAAACTTAGCAGAGGACTGTCATGAAATTATAAAACACCACACATTTAAAGCTTTAACATTGAATATTCGTAGTTTAAATCGCAATTTTGACGCATTCTTAGTAGTTTTACACAGATTTAAAATTGATTTTGATGCAATTATACTTACCGAGTGCTGGCTAAATAATTCGACAACAATTCCACAAATCGAGGGGTATAATTCTTTTCACACAACGAAACTAGGGAACAAAGCCGGTGGTGTAGTAGTTTACGTTAGGAATATTTGGTCGCCATTAGTTCATGAACCTATATTTGAGGATGCTGACTGTATAGTATTGAGCATTCCAAACACAGTTACGATAGTGGGAGTTTACAGGTCTCCTTCTTTTAAAAATACCGACAATTTTATTAACTCTTTACACAGACTGATACCCACACTAAAACTAAAAGATTGCACAATATTCACAGGCGATATAAATATTAACATTAATAATGCGGACTCTAATCATGTTTCAACATATCTGTGTACACTCGCTGAACTAGGCCTGAAACCAGCTGTAAACCGGCCAACAAGAGAGGGTTCTTGTATTGACCACGTATTCTTTTCGGGTAAAATAGATGTAGAGACTATAATCTGTTCATCAAACATAACTGACCATAAAATTATCATAACAGGCATAACTGGAACAATAGTAAAACCAGTCCCTACTCCTAGGTATAGACAACGTATTGACTACAATTCTATTGCAGACGAATTTATTAATATTGATTGGTCATCTTTAAACAATATTTCTAATATTACGGAACAAGCTGAAGCTTTTGTAGGGATCATAAAGAAAATATTAGATAACAACTCACAACGTTCCCCTATATCTAGATCAAAAATCATATTGAAACCCTGGATGACCCAAGGTTTACTTAAATGCTCTCGCGTAAAAGATAAGTTACACCTAGATATAAAAAAATACCCTTCATGTTTTATTAAGGCAATAGTTTACGCAAGATATCGGAACTTTTATATTACTCTAATACGGAAAGTCAAGAACCACTACCAATCCAACCTATTAGTTAAACATAAAGACAATCCCCGTGAACTTTGGAATACTATCAATGAAATCACACACAGAAAAGCCACTTCAAAGTCTCAAAACGTTGAACTTTTAACTATAAATAGTTGTCCTGAAGAATCAGTTAACTTATGTAATCATTTCTTTGCTTCGGTAGGTAAATCATATGCTAACGAGATATTATTAAAGCTAGATACCACGCAATATGAATTGGCACAAAAAGTGAATACTGGCAATGCGCCTTCCTCTTCTTTCTTTTTTGAGCCAACTGATACAGATGAAATTAATAATATTATTCTCAGTCTAAAATCTAATACTGCACCGGGTCCTGATAGCATTTCTATCCAGTTCATAAAAGCTATTAAGGATCATATTGTTAAGCCCCTTGCTGTTATCATTAACATTAGTTTAAGCACTGGAACAGTCCCAGATGTCTGGAAATCAGCAGCAGTTACACCGATACATAAAGGTGGTGAAACTAATTGCCCCAATAACTTTAGGCCAATTTCATTACTGCCAGTCTTCTCGAAAATTTTAGAACGAGTTGTTAATAAACGTTTGGTAAAATACATTGAAAGTAATAAATTTCTATCGGTAAATCAATTTGGATTCAGAAAAAAGCGCTCAACTGAGGATGCAGTTAAGCTACTGATTGATAATGTTGTACAAAATTTAGATAAGAGCAGGGTATGCGTGGGAGTTTTTCTCGACCTCGCAAAAGTGTGTCGCACTGTGTCGATTCCAATCCTGCTGAGGCGGTTGGAAAGTATCGGTGTCAGAGGTATTGCTCTTGACTGGTTCCAGAGTTATTTAACTGAAAGACAACAGTGTTTAAAAATAGATTCTTGGGTTAGTTCTTCAGTAAAACTATCATTCGGCGTACCACAAGGTAGTGTTCTGGGTCCTACCTTATTTTTAATTTATCTAAATAGTCTTACCACCTTACCATTACAAAATGCTCAAATCATTTGTTACGCTGATGACACTGCAGTGATATTTCATGATACTACTTGGAGTCATTGTTTCAAAAATGTTGAACATGGCATGGCAAAAGTCACGAGTTGGCTTTCTGATAATTTATTAACATTAAACATTAACAAATCAAAATACCTATGTTTCCATAAAACTACAATATCGTCTCCACTAGCCACTTCTGCCATCATGATTCATGAGCGTCATTGCAATGAAGCGGATAATGTAAATTCCTGTAGCTGTAATTCTATACAACGAGTTCGTTGCATCAAATATTTAGGCGTCGATATTGATGACAAACTAACATTTCGCGATCACAGTGCAGCTCTATCATCCAGGACCAGAAAGATAATTTATGGCATGAAACAAGTCAGAGACGTAGCAAATGCAGAACTTGTCAAAAATATTTACATTTCTCTTTGCCAGTCGATTTTGACATATTGTATAAATGCGTGGGGGGGCACATCGGCGTCACATTTAATTTCACTAGAAAGGGCTCAAAGGTCGGTGATAAAGGTTATGCTAAAAAAGCCTATCAGGTACCCCACTGAACAGATATACACAGAAGCCAATTTGTTAAGTATACGCCGCCTTTACGTAAAAGTTGCTGTCAGCTTTACACATAAACAGACATTAAATGTCAACGACTACCAAGGTTTACTGAGTAAAAGAATCTTTAGAGTCCAAGTCCCTACAGTCAATACAACTTTTGCACAGAGATTCTCTCATTACCTTTTTCCTTACTTATACAATAAGATCTGTAAAGTATGTAAATTTAAAAGGGACTCTGTGCGCGAGATGCAAGCAAAAGTGATAAAGTACTTATCTGGCCTGAACTATCACGAGGTAGAACGATTATTAAAACCTGTTCAGTGAGAACCTGATTTTTGGACACACACGCATACATTCGCACACAAACTCACACCACACACACACCCTCACACACACACACACACACACACACACACACACAAACACTATTATTTTTTATATAATTGCTGGCTATATTGTTAAGATTAGTCCTAAGAAAAACGCTGTATTACTGACAGCCGCGATACAGGCTTTGCCTAGTGCGGTTGTCATTGTATATCTTATTTTGTAAACAATGGACTGCCTAATAAATAAACATTATTATTATTATTACATTATTATTATATCATAAAATAAGGAAAATTATTATATCCTGTTAATTATAATATAATCATATTACTGAAAAGTAGTTTTATTAAAATCATAAAAGTACAAGTTACGAGCGCTGAGAAGCATATGTGGTGTGACTTTGAAAGATAGAATAAGGAATAGTGTGATTAGAGAGAGATGCGGCATGAAAGTGGATATAGTGACAAGAATAGAAAATGGTATGTTAAGCTGGTTTGGGCATGTAGAAAGAATGGACGAAGAAAGACTGACTAAGAAAGTTTATAAGGCTAGTGTGAATGGAACAGTCGCAAGAGGAAGACCTAGGCGAACGTTTCTCGATCAGATCGGAGGCGTTCTGAACAAAGGTCAGGTTAAGAGCACCTTGAACCAACGGCCGTGTATGAGGAATGTGCTGAAAGTGAATGAAGCCAGAGAAGTGTGTCAGGATCGTAATATCAGATCGCAAATGGAAATCTGTAGTCTCTGCCTACCCCTCTGGGAAATAGGCGTGAATCTATGTATGTATGTACAAGTTACGTTTAATGACTTGTATACTTACACGTATCATGTTTTATGTAATACGTTTCGGGATTAACATAATTATGCTAGGTATCTATTTACGTACAAGCAATATCTTGTGACCGCAGCCATTGCAAACTGGCCGAAATGCACAGTGTTCCAAAAAGGTACCTACGTAAATACTTAGTGTAATCGCATTTATTATAATAACATTACATAAGAACGTTAACATTAAGCCTTACATTTACGTTACAGTTTAGGGTGATGAAATAAATAACACCAAAAACAAAAGCAATATAGTAAATTACTTAGCATACGTGTTTCTGCTAAACTTTATTATCGCAAAGGCACAAAATATTGCTTTCTGCTTTGTTTAACAGACATAAATTATCTGACAATAGGAAAGGCGGAGATTCCTCGAGCATTTAATCGTAACTCGCTTACAACAGCGCTTCAAATTATATGATCGTTACTACAAATTGCGATCGTGTTGTTTTTCTACACTCGAATTGTATTCGAATGGTATCAGTAGCAAATATTATATCATAGAATTTGGGTATATCGACGAATCGGCAAAGTATCTTATCGATATCGATATCGGCGATGGAGTATCACTATTTGATACTTATTTGTTTAATGGAAGCCAAATTGAATAACATTTCATTGGTTGTCGCCGTGATATGAGTTGGTACCTATGTTTGCGATCGATGATGAAGTGCTTCTGTTGGGTTCCATTTTGAGTTTTCCTTTTAAGTTATTTTTAGTAGCAACACATACATAGTCCCTCTCTACCCCAGTGGGGCAGGCAATGGTGTATCACAGCTTTATTTAGCCAACTATTATTGTAGGTGCCACGTAATTGGGGATGAACCTAATGCCGTCTACAGGTCACAGTTCCAGACTCCGTGATGCTGTAGGGCTTTTTTTCTTTAGAAAAATGCAATAACACGCAGTCGGGACATGTGCTCGCTAGGTGGCAGTAGACTCGCCCACTATTACGTGGCACTTGAAAAATGTTAGCGCAAATATGTATATCCATGAAAAGGAGTATTACACTTATACTTACTCCTCTTTTATGGAGAACTAGCTTTTGCGCGTGGCTCCGCCCTCGTGGTACCTACATCAATAAAAAGTAGCCTATGATCTTCCCCAGGTTTTAAACTATATCTGCACCAAATTTTATTTAAATCGGTCAAGTGGTTTACCCGTGAAAAGGTAACAGACAGACAGAGTTAGATTTTGCCCGGAGCTTCGCTCGCATAATTATTATTGTAGGTAATATTAGGTTAGATTAGTAACACTTCATTGTGCTTCATAGTAACAGTTTTTTTTCTGGATGTAAGATACCCTGTGTCATTTTCTGTTCCCCTGACACCGTGTATGTAAAATTTTATAATGATCGGTCGCATAGTTAAGGCATGAGAACGTAACTAAGAAACAAACAAAAAATCAAACTCATATTCACATTTATAATATTAGTTAGGATATACAAATGTGAGTATAGAATATATTATTATGATAATTAATAAATTAATTGATCGAAATAAATTTATTTTAATACTGAACAACATTAACATTGTCATGATACAGACCATGTTCAGTAGTGATGTGGTTGTTTGTGTTGTGTTTGTATGTGCACACGCGCACACAGGAACCCGATAGTGATGATAAGTTGACGCCCACGTAATGCCTGCTGTATCCACCGAGTGTGGCGCTCTGTTGTATCCACGGTCTATCTCGATTGTCGTTACGCACCACTCTTGAGTAGATAAAAACGTACACGTATCGCGTATAAATTACGTAATATTACTAACTCTTCATTTTAAAGTAGTTTACGCAATAAGATATTCCAACTCCTAACTAATCCTATCCTATCCTACTAATATTGTAAATGAAGTTTGTGAGGATGAATGGATGGCTGTATGTTTGTAACTCTTACACATAAAAACTACTGAACGGATTTTAACAAAAATTGACAGTAATTTATACATCTTCTTCTTCCTAGCAATTATTAATCCCAGCTTATGCCAGGGTCCGCTTATTTCTGGTCTAGCGAGATTTAGCTGAATATCAGTTTTTACACGGAGCGACTGCCATCTGACCTCCGTAACCTAGAAGGATAACATCATTGTATGGTTAGATCAGTCGTCAGAATATTTGAGGGCGCTGACTTCCCAATAACGACTGCCATAGATGTTCATGACAGCCGGGACCCACTGTTTAACGTGCTTTCCGAAGCACGGGGGTGAAACACCACCAACTTCCTATCTTATCTTATCTTGTGTGTGGGGGCCAGTCAGTACAGAACGGCGACACTTCGACCCAGTAGGATCTTTTGTGTCAGCCCCAAGATTTATCCCTTAGATATCTCCTTATGAATGTACTGCATTAGCCACAGTGTACAATTCAGAGGGAGAAGCCTGAAGTCTTCAGGGTTTGGATATGCCAATCCCATCAGACCCATTCTAAGTCCAGCCAACGCGTCGCATTCACACAATAGGTGCGATATGGACTCGTCCTGTTCACCACAGGCTCTGCAGATCGAATCGTGTGTCAATCTCAATCTGCACAGGAAGTCGTTGGCGCCAAAATGGCAAGTGAACGCTCCTGTGAGCAGGCGCATTTGGCTCTTGCTATACCCGCAGAACTTCCGGGTGAAGCCTGTGGCTCCGTTTGCAATGAATTTCTTGGAGTGTTACAGACCCGTAATGGCCATCCACTCTAGCCTGTGTTTCTCATTGCCATGTGCATTCAAAGCTGCCTTTACGGTGCTCTCAGAGAGTCCCACGAATGGCTCGGGGCCCAAAAACATTTGCTCTGAGCCCTTTCTGGCTAACACATCAGCCTCCTCATTGCCCTGCACCCCTGCATGCCCCGGCACCCACACCAGTCTGACTGTGTTCTTCCTGCCTAGTTTGTTGAGGATCGTAACACAGTTCAGGACCAGTCTGGAGTCCACCCTACACGAGTCCAGAGCCTTGAGAGCAGCTTGACTGTCACTGAGAATATACACAGTCCTGTAAGTGACACCACTGTTGATATTCTCTTGAGCACAGGCAATTATAGATTTCAGATATTGACAGATTCCATTTTGAAACCATCAGTGAACCAGTTGAGACAACCCATGTCAGGGGTTTGTAGACCTTGTCTCCATTCGTCCCTCGTGGGGACCTTTATCTTAAAATTATTTTTGAATATGTGCAATGGTTGCATTTTGTCGCATCTCATGCTCATAATCCTGCCAACTTCCTAACTCCGGGCTAATTATTAAGAACTTCTTGACAGAAATTCTAATAAATTGCTACTAAGAAATTCTTAACGTAAAATCTTAAGAACGTTTTCCAAATCCGACCCAGGAATCGAACCCGAGACCTCACGATCCGCAGTCGTATACACTACCATTAGGCCAACGAGGCTAAAAAACAATATATCTTAACATAAATCTAAATTAACGCGAGCGAAGCCGCGGGCAAGATCTAGTATTATGAATGCAAATGTGAGTTTGTTGTTACGCTTTCACGCTTTATCGACCTCACTCTCGACCGATTATCATCAGGGGTACTGAACAGGACATACGGTACCTTGCATTCAGAAAACAAAACTGTTACTAATCTAACCTAACCTAACCTACATTTCTGTGAGCAAAGCCGCGGGCAAAGTCTAGTTGTATATATAGTACAGTGATGAGAGGAAGGGCACAGAGGAGACTCTACTTAACCTGACAGTTGAACCATATCGATATATAATGATCTGAGTCCTTTGCTTTCGCTTTCGCTTCGCATATCGCTGACGTCCTGGTCTCTAGCTTCATGTTTATGCACGAACTCTATTACTGGTAGCCGTGCTTGAACACAAGGCTTTACACAAGCTATATTTAAGGAACACAGCTTAGCTGCTGTCTCCTTTAAAGGAAGGGGGATGGTTTTCTGCTACCATTCAGTCGAATCAAAAATCTGCTTGGCGTTTCAAATAAAAGCAGCAGGAGCAGCATTTAGTGGTTGAACAAGGCTTCGTTTTGGGTTGAGTTTCTCTTATCTCCTCTTCTATCACTGGTCGCAACCAGTGAGAAAAGTACGAGTATAAGAGTAGGACACCATTACTACGAAAGGGACAGATGTAATGTGCTGAGAATTAGAGATCCAGGGCATCGCATGTCTTAAACACCTATATTGTGGCAGGTCAACGATCTGACTTTAATATAAAGATATCTCAATATGATGCAGTTGCACCTACATACTATGTATAATACAGCTATTGAGTTTGTTTGCACTTTTAAATGTAGTAATCGCAGAAAGTACTGGACCAGAATGTAAAAAAAATTACTTTAGATGGTTTATTGAGAAAATTAAACGCCATATACCATTTCACGCAGATAAAACCGCGGCACATAATCTTCTCGGCATGAAATTACAACAACTGATTCATTTTGCATACGGTCAAACCATATCCAACGCAGTGAAGAATCATCCCGCGCGCTGTATGTAACCTTATTTCCACGACCTGCGCGCACCATTCATCATTATTATCTTTTACATCAAGCATTAATTTTGATAACAAACATTAAAATAAGTAAGCAAAATGTTGTTACATCTTAATAAGACTGTCTGGGTAGATTTTTAATTCGTAAGATAAATTATATTTTTCATATATTTAACACTTTTTATTGTGCTTTACCAAAGGGAGTCAACAAAGCACTATAACTAAGTTAGTACACACTGCTGACTTGCTTTTATAAAGGTCTGTTATTGGGATTGTAATAAGAAACCAACTAAAATCCTATTTTTACAGCAGTTTGGATATTCTGACAAATGATAAAAAAGTAGTTGAAATTTGCAAGACACTTTTCCAAATATTGCTTTTGTCCTGAGGTAAATATGGTAAAACATGCAAGCCATTACAATGAAATCTCTAAAATAAAATAATAAACTAAATGAGATAATCAGCCAGGCTCGCGCCATTTTGTGGTACTAAGGGTACCACGCGATTCTGGCACACACTTGACCGAACTTTTTTGTAATATAACATTGTGAAAGATAATTCAGTAAAATATAAAATGGTTTGTCTAAATAAAAATAAAAAGCTAATATACTGACAAAATGTAGGTATGGGTAAAAGTATAAAAATAATAAACACCTATCCACTTACGAACTACTATTACTGTCTATTTTAAATTAATTGAATGAAAAGTTTATTTCACATCGAACAAATTATTTTTAGCCTAGAATTATTTCAGCCGTGTTCCAGTATATCCTGCGGGTAAACACTCGAGCGCGAATGAACTGAACACATTGGATACAGTCATTATTATAATAAAATTCATTTTCTATCTACAACGTGTATTTAACAAATTAAGTTATTATTTGATAAATAAATCGGCTTTGTACACTTTATAAAAGCCAGCCGCTTCATGTGCTATGTGGAATCGATTCAGTAAAGTTGTATTTTATTTTTATAAAGTAAGTATACTAGTTAGAAATTTGTTTTAACCAGCGTTCTTCTAAATAAAGATGTAAAAGAGAAAACAAAGTTGTAGCATTTTGTGACTTGGTGCTAGCGTTAACTGTAAGTTAGTAGATGTAACTTATTAATAATACTTTTGACTATCCAGAAGACGCCGCTTGCTTTTAGATATTTTGATAATACCCCTTATGATAAACTCACGTATTATGCCCGCGCGAGTCGCTTGCGCATGTAAACCGCGACAGCTTCTTGCGCCGAAAGACCGCCCTTTGTGTCTTAAAGAATGATTAGTCTTTATCATTGTCTCAGAATCTTTTTTTAGTGTGTGTTTTAGTTGTTGGCCTCAGATGGCCTTCACAATTTTACGCGGGCTGTGGGGGAGCGCCGAATCCAAAGCTCGCAAGTATAAATACATATATGATAATACCAGTAATTCAACCTGAGTTTCTTGCGCACTAATTGGCGTCTTGTTTTCAAGATTCAAATTCAATGTTATTTTTCGTTTTCGTGTTAGAAAAATAGAATGATTAAAATTTAACCTGACACAAAACAAGCACGTATAAAAGAGTCGTAATCCTCTTCCCGTTTGAAATTTCGCCGCTGTGAAAACCTCAATCATTACAATTTTCTATTTACGTTATTCATAATTTGATCTTTCATGTTTTATTTATATAAGCCGCAGAATTTGGAATATTGTGGGTATTAAATTTCTTTAAATACAGGCTCGGTGTAGGCTCTGCGACGCGACGCGACGCGACGCCGTGCCGCCGACGTTCGCTCCGCGGCGCCTTACGCACGTCGCACCCACGCGCCACGCGCCGCGCTATAGCCGACCACTCCTACGCTTTTCGCAATTTATTTATACACCCATACACAAGACACTAGTTCAGTGTGTAATCTAGAATTCCCAACGAGAAATGAATAGCGCCTGCTATGTGAGTAATGAACGCAGCCTGACTCAGCGGTAGGCGAGCACAGATCTACCTGACGAATTACTTACAAATTACAAGCTCTCTTTGAGGATGTCCACAATACTCTTTATTGTACAAACCTTAGAGACTTATTGCGAACGGCTCGATGCCTGAGAGTTCGGCTTTTTTGTTTCGCGATATAATAAATAAGAATGTCCTTACGTAAAATATTTTTCTTCTAACTAGTTAGGTACATGTCGAAACTACAGTACAGCGAACTACTGAACATAAATCATAGGATACATACATTATCTGTATATATGTATTGCACTGGATTTATCTAAGAACAATATTAGGTAACCGTATATTTTTAGCAGTATTTTCTTGGTTGTTATAGTTTATAGCACTGTCCCACGCTACAAATTCAATCATATACGTTAAAATTGATTTAATTACTGCAATAACGAATTAATTCTGAATATTATTATTAGAAGTATGTATGCCTTAACAGTCCTATTAATTAGTCTCAGGTGTTAGCCTATCCCACTAGGTTTAGTATAGGTAAATACATATACGATAATTTAGGATGTCGTTATACATTTAAAAAATAAATTGTATATGAGCATAAACAAGTAAAATAAAATAAAAAGTTGAATAGTAAGTTCGTGTTCTAAATTTAACTTTTAGAATTGCTACATACGAGAGGTATCTTTAGAAAAATTTAAACTTCTTAAAAATACTAGATTTGAAAACAAATGTATTTTCTTTACGTTTATATCCATCCGCTAGAGAGCGTAATCAAAATACGATTTATTTTTCCTAGTAGAGGAGGAGCGCGGGAGGAAGAGGGGGCGGTTATCGTTCCAATCGAAACCGCTGATGGATCCCACTGTCACTAGACAGATACGACTATTTAATTCCAGATTGCACACAGTTTTTGTAACTTTTTCCTATCCCAACTTGACTGACCTATGTGGTCCAGTGTTGGAGATTTTGAAATATATATCTTTATAATACCGTACTTACTAGTAAACCTGTGTCAGTCGATTGTATTTACGCGTATCCAGCACCACTCATTATTTATTACAAATAGCTGTACTGACCTCACGATTGCGACAGTGTTTCGAGAATTTGGCCTTTTAGAAGTTCAGGCTCACATTAAAGTAAAGTTTAGTGATATGCCGTCGATTATGACGGTATTCAAGTCTTGCAGTACGTAACAAAAAAGGGTAGTATCGAACACAACATGTTATGTCGTTTTTGTAGTTTGTTTTCCCCTTGTCGGTCGTAAGTAATTCCCTTATCCTCGAAGAAAAGTTACAGTAAAGGGATCCCTACTTTACACAGGGCTGTAGTTTTCCTTTATTTTTGGTAACGTATAATTCTCACTTTACTAAACAGAGAACCCGCTTTTTGTTTTCGGCCCTTTTATTGAATTCCGCACTTGGTAGCACAAGAAAGTTTGTAGTGTCTACCCCAACAACATTCTCCAAATGCCACGTTACCTAATGTGATTACAGAAATACGACTGTCACGTTCATTTTTGGGTTTCGTAACTTCTATTGTTTTAATATATTTATTCGTAATAGATTTATTCGTACAAACTCGGAATGCTAGACGTGTATTTATGTCCCCAAATTTGTTATAACTTTGTATCGAAAACAGGCAGAAAATGTTATATCCGCCTAACTTATAATGCTCGCGTTCATTATAAAGGTTTTTAAATGGTTCGTGTTTTCTGCGAACGCGATGCCGAGTCTGTAGAAACAAGTAATTTCAAGAAAAGTAAACCGTATATTCTTTGGTTGGTTGTAAATGACATTTTCTTTGTGTTTATCTATGTCAAACGGCGGAAAGAAAGTCCTTGCAGGTGGCATTGCAACGTGGGCGTATTGTTCTCCCTACACGACTGACTTACAGACAACATGTGTTCTGGTACAAGCAGGAACACTACAGCGGGTTCGTAACTACAGTTCGCTAACTAATTGTCCTTCGACTATAGGAAGCATTCGCAGACATTGTTTTCTTTTTGTACGGTAAAATATACAACGGCCATAAGCGTACTCGAAAATATAATAAAGTTATCTTTTTGTTGACTTTTGCTATGCCTACCTATATTATTTCAATATAATTATTAAATGGTATGACTGACATGTGTTATAGTTTAAGTTCGGTTACGCACACACGAATAACGTATCTTTTATTCGTTTTATGGGTTTCATTATGATTGCCAAAATTATATATTGCTATGAAAATTTTGTATGTCTGTATCTATACACATTATATGGGTACGTATACTATGTTATTGTTACAACTGAGTTCAGTTACATTTATGTCCGAAATAAGTTACGCCAGAGTTCTAGATAGGTAACATTTTTTCTGAGTTTAGACATACGAAAGTATGTTTTACACATCATACAATAAGTTTTGTAGTAGGTGTTGTTGAAGTAGTAAGTACACTTTAAGTAACAAGGTTATTGCCGCCATTACGTTCGTCACAACAATCAGGGAGTCCGCCCACGATGATGTGGCGTAGTACTCGTAATAGCACGCTCAGTGCCAGCAAAAAACATTCAGGGTTCTTGAGAGGCATTGCCCTCAGTACCACTAGGTCCACTCGCTCCAAGAGGCACTGTGGAACGTAAACACACGCATCTAACTACGTACAAGCAATATGTTTTAACATGTTCGTCTCTATCGGAAATGTATGTTTTCGACTTGTTTATTAGCCGCGATTACACTCGTAATTACGTTTTTTGTTACGGCTACAAACCATTTTCTGCCCGAGATATCATAAAATACAATATTTTAACGCACCGCTTTCGCTTACGTCTTACATTTGTGAGGTTTCTGATTATGACGTACAATACATAACATGTTCATCCTTAAGCGCTTAGTACGAACACTAATACCTACGTAACATTTCTGAGAAGTCTAACTATACAAAGAATTACCTACCTGAAGGATTTTTAATGAACTGTGTTCACATGACAGTGTTTTGATATATTAAATTGCTTTAATAATGATTGAGTGGTCTCAAGCTACCTGGATCGCAACAATTTTAATGACGGTTAGGTACTGATTGTTCTTAGAAATAAATAAAAAGCCGAGCCCACTTGATACGATATAAATTGGAGATAATGGCATGCTACGTAACAGCCGGTCACGTCACTACGCCTAAGATACTTGTGCTACTTATGTTGAAATATTATTACTCCAATGTTTAGGGATAACATTTTCTTATACTCAGTATCTTTGTAATGACTTACGTTTTGGCTACAAAGTACGTAAGTAAGTAAGTTACTTTCGGTGGGTGTTGCAAATAAATATTATACACAGCAGCATAAGAAAGAGGTCAATAATTCGCTTGCCAAGGGTTACTTAACATCCTCATATCATATATTTGTAGACCCTATCAGCATTGGAGTAAGAAGTACTCAGGCACTAGATATTTGTCGGCAATAATAATGTTTATGTGCGATTCCTGGCCCGGTCAAGCTGTTATTGAATTTTCTTACTAGAAAAGTTCTCAAAAGCATCATTAGTATCTGTAAACTATAAACTAACTTTTAGATCGATGTAATCCCTATTACTTGGAACCTAAAAGTATAGCTGGCGAAATGTGAGTGTAATACAGCTCTGTTTATCCCTTCGAGAATGGTACAGGATGGCTCTATGTGTATTTAAATTCACATTTTAAATGTGAAATCTTCTACTCTGTTCTGAGATACCTAGCTACCTACTCTTAATGAAAAAGAAAATGGAATCCATTTCACTGAAATCGGATGAAAAGAGAGAGCATTTAAATCGTAAGTCATTCAGGAGGGCCAACGTAAACATCGTAGCGTGGGATCTAAAAGCGATTTGTCATCCATCACGAGCCGGCGCGAGCCCGCCAAGTGCAGTCCCATGTCGACTGTGACTCATTAGACAATCGATCCTCAGAAAACAGCCGATGTTTCTACATATTTCTAACAGTGAACATCTCCACTAATGCGCCCAAAATAGCGACGCTTAACTACAGAAGAAAGTGTTGGCAAATTTCTTACGTTCTACCTACGGACAGAAGTGAAATGCTATTGTCTATGAATGACACTTCCTCTTTTCTTGGATCTTTTCGACGCGGAATCGTCTGTCTTGATACTATACTCGTTACTCTACTAACGGCAGTTTACTTCATATAAAACTAACATTATAAAATTTGGAAAACCGTTTTTCACTAGCCAGACGTTATAATTATATAGGCCTTTCATTAGGCCAAGTTAAGCAACTTCCGTCCAAAATATCACCAAGACGGTTTCGTGATTTAGCTTACCTAAATTTTACCTAACTGACAAATTTATTTTAAGTATGAAAGTATGGATTTAATTAGCCGTATATCAGTATGGTGTAAAAGATATTTCAAGATTTCATTATAAATCTATACTAATATTATAAAGCTGAAGAGTTTGTTTGTTTGTTTGTTGGGTTGAACGCGCTAATCTCAGGAACTACTGGTCCGAATTGAAAAATTCTTTTAGTTTTGGATAGCCCATTTATCGAGAAAGGCTATAGGCTATATAACATCACGCTACAACCAATATGAGCGGAGCCGTAATTAAAAACGTTGCAAAAACGGGGAAAATTCTTTTATGTGAAGCAGACGAAGTTGCGCGTGTCAGCTAGTTAACGATATATTGTACCTACTTATCATTTTAATATTATATGCACACAAAGCTTAATTAGAAACAAACTCTGCATATAATATGCATTATTTTGAAGAATTTGGCGGATGCAGGTTAAACAAAGCGGAGCAAAGTTCTTAATTGCCCAGTTTGTTCCCAAAATTGGAGCAATATTGTGCTGGCGAAGTTGAGTCATGCGTGGATGAAATCATTTTTAGCACAATTGGATGAATTGGTCAAAAGGTGAGTGACCTTGTTCAGTGGTGTAAGTATGATAAGGGCCAAGCTTCACCGCTTGAGTTATCAATGGCAGTATTTAAGTGGCTTCTCGAGGCTGCATCTTATTCCCACGTGTAAAATGATCTGGCGTACTAATACTGGCATGATACTTTTAAGGTCAACGACTTGCTTACTTCGTTGTCTTTTTGTAAAAATGTAATAGAAGTACTTTAAAAAGTTAAGTTTCGCGGACAAGAAAGACATTATTTTTGTTTTTCTAGGATAAGATCATCTTACGAAATGTTGAACTAAGTAGGTAAGTCATTCTAAAACTCCAATTAAATATGTTAACCTGCGGTTATGATTCTTATCGTAAACATTAAAATATGTTTTCGTGGATTATGTACTTACGCTTTGCTGATTCAGTTACTGTTAAGCTTGTTGTGTGAAACCTTACAAATAATTTCTAATTACAGAGTTCGGTAATTTATAACCTTCTTGGTTACTTTTAAAGATTGCACAACTAAATGCCGATTAATTATGAGAAAGAAATCATTAAATACGCTTACGAAAAACTGTTTAAGCTAGTTTGTAATCTGAGTGATGTTTCAAAGTAACCAAACAAAATTGTAAAGTGCATATACCTATGTAAATAGAAATCTCTTTTAAAGCGGCGTTTAGTATCTGCTTGTTTATAAGATAAACAAATTACTTAGATAAAGGTGTTAAAACCTTTGCTAATTATAAACTGTACATATCTACATATAAACAAGTCGTTGTTTCGCATATTTCATTACTTTAATAGCTTCGGATGCCTTACGTCACAGCTTACGTACCGACTTCATTCCCAGGCATGATACGTTATCTTGCTACTAAGACACTTAACACTTAGACAGCTACCTAATAGTTTTGAAGTGATACTCAACTGCGATTACTATAGGCTGTCTTTATTTGTAATAACTCCATATTTTTCTTCTAACAAAATACGTTTCTTTCTTTTTTTTACGTGAAGCAATGGTAGTGATGGCGACTGGTGTGTATGTCTCAGCTCTGGTTCCCCGGACGGGGAACGTGTTATTTGGTTGTCCCGTCAATAAAACAGTAGCAACACGGAGTCTAGAATTGTGCCCGATTGACGGCAATAGGCTCGTCTTCTATTACGTGTGATAAAACCATATCTGACGATATATGAGTGTACACCTCTGCCCAGCCCTTGGGCAATATACACTTGAGATGCATGCATGTATCTATCTTATAGACTACCACTTTGATCCCATTGTATAAATAAACGCTTTTATTTGCATGCCATAGTGACATTCAAGGCCGGCCGAAGTGTAGGAAGTAATTAGAACATTGTGAGAAGCCGCGCGGAATCTGGTAATAGACGGGCAATAGACTCACCCTCTATTACGTCAAACATAAATAATATCTGGTCAAATCTGTGTTAAATACGCCTCTTCTTCCGTATTTATACAGTACTAAATTGTAGCTGCGGTTTCTCGCGCGAAAATGTAGGTCAGGTTAGGTTAGTAACAACAATTTTTCTGGATGAAAGGTACCATATATCCTTTTCTGTATCCCTGACAACTTGTATGCGAAATTTCTTGATGATCGGTCGAGTGGTTAAAACGTGAAAGCGTTACAAACAAACTAACTAACTCACATTCGCATTTAATGATATACATGACGTTTACCGGGGATGTACAGTAGTTGGTCAATGAATGTAATCACTAATCAATTTATGAACAAGCAATAATTATTTTATCACTTAACCTTATTTAGCAAAAGAAACCACAACGGATTTTCCTGTATTAATTCGAACATCCGCTGTATTGTAGATCTGCGGTACCTATAACGATATTTAATATTTAATAAATGATAATTGTAACCGAGTACCGATACCTACTTATAATAACGTCGATAACTACTTACCCCACAAACACACAGTTCGTATAATACGTAGGTAGATGGTTAAGTATGTGAGCATATGAAGCGCCCAGCAACCTGTAGTCACGGTCTTTTATTTACGAAGAAAATGCGAACGAAATATTTCCATTCAAGTTTTTTAAGTTTCTGCTCGAAGTTCTTGGTTCTGTTGAATCCTCCTCATAGTGTCATGCGGCGCTTTGTTCGCACACAATGGCTGCGCTGCATGTGTAGAATTGCGCAGCGGCAAGCCGGCCAACTCATTGCATCGAGGATATTTGTCATGAGAACGCCTAGTTGCCAACCGTGGCCGCGTCTTCCAACGCGCTTCTCATTTTCTTACCTATTCATCTTGAAACTCGTTTAAGAACTTATTCACTGTAACATTTTCCAAGTTTAGATGGGCACGCTATTCGGAATAACTTTTAAATGTAAATTGTGATTGTGTCAAAGGTTAATCTTGATAACAACGCTGGATGTTTTGTTTTGAGAGTGCTCAGTCTAATGTTGGAGTTTAGACCCACTTCCATTTTACGTCACGTTAAAATGAGATATCATTGAAAACATTATACCTTAGCTGGTAGCGGTTAGCGCTTACTGATATGCCGAGTGCGGGAGTGCGCGATCCTCGTACGTAACCCAAATGGTTGTAAATAGCCCGAGAATATTCACTGTTTTCTATAATTGTTAAAATTGTCTTTTAAACTCTTGAACTTACTAGCTAGACGATATTTTTACATATATGTAAATTGGAAATAGTCTATATAATGTATTATTACAACAACAGTAAATAAACATCATTTTATAAAACGCGTATTCAACATTCTTCGCTAAATCAATTGACGTACTTTGTACCGACTCACATATTCCTGAGCGAATGCAGATAATAGCTTCAATTAATAACAAGAAGCATTCGCAATATTATTGGACATTCTTGAGATGAGTATTTAGAACGGCGTCCTAACTATGTTTTCGCTCAGTAAGGGTATGTCTAGATAAATTTTCTAGATAAATGTTTGCAGCAGAGCCGACTCGGGCTGTTGCAGATAAGCTGTACAGGCATGCAACCTGCTAAATATGTGGCCGATAAATCAGTGAATAGAATACAAAGGACTCGTGTATCTACTAAATTTTACCGCCTAGTTACAAACCGACGCGGTTCTTAGCAAGATAGCCGGTATGGCAACTTTCCAAAGGTATTTCTTTTTAAAATATTGTTTTAGATTTTCCCTCGCGGGTTGGGACTGTGCGGGCTCCGAAAAGGGACCGGCGCACCTGTTGACGTCGAGTGGAAGACAATTCCAGACTAAATTGTGACGCGACGGCGATGGTCTGCTGATTCTTCGTTTATAATAGGTCACTGACCTTTTCGGCTTCACAAATTTCTAAACGAACTGTGACACGTGTATTACACATAAAAGTTTAGCTTCCATGTTTGATTTTCACGTATGTAAGGCGTCAGAATATTCATATGACGTTAACATAATGTTAGGTATTAGCTGATGTAGCACGGACGCGAAGTAGGTAAGCCCGGTGCTGAGGGCCGATCGAGTATTGGCCCTCGAGACGAGCGCCCTGCATCCGAGACTCTCCAATACGTACCTAGCGACGCTTTGTAATCACCATTCTCTACCGTTCTCTACTCACCGCCTTTGAACAACCCCTATTGTTAATAATTTATCTTATCGCGATTATAAAAATCGTTTGATATTATAATGCTACATCACTTCTAAGAGATATTTAAATTACCGTACTCTCACACTTTTTCAAAATATTATGCTATTCTGATTGTCGATTACTAAAACATTGATTCACGGCTCTGAATATATGAATAATAACTCATTTGATTATAATAAAATTCGAATAAAAGCTTCCATTTTATTTATCTACAGAGTGTGAATTTGTTTATTGGTCCGTGAACAGCGCGGCAACTGTTGGACTTATTCTGAAATTTCTTTCACTACCATGAATATTGACTAGTTTACAAGAACTTATAAAAACTATATTTCCATAAGAAAGCTGAAGTGAGGTAAGGCGGAGAACATCGCCAGTATCCGTTGTAATATAACGTTATACAAATTGAAATCGCAGCAATAAAAACTCACCTACATAATATATTGAGTTTGATGCGAGCATTCCAAACGTGGGTCAATTTGTGGTATGGACGGCAGTGGGCAGGACATGACGTCACGAGCGACGTGCACAGACATCCTAGTATCTTGATGCAATCAATTACCATTTATTGCAATATCTAGTCTACACGGAGTCGGTCGCCATCGGTCGGCGAGACCTGTCCTATTCATTAGGCTTCCTGCCACTTTATTAGACTATCGTTGCGAGACTAAATAATTGAAACGTATTCTATTTGTTATACTGTTGTATTGGCAAAGTGGTTTACTGAAAGCACTTTCTGGCTTTCGACTTTATTGACTTTAACTAAGGAGTATTAGACATGTGACTTACTTTTAGTTCTTGTTTAAATCTGTTTTAATATTAGATACTGCTATTAGGCTTAAAGTAAAGTCATTTTAGTTTATTTTCCGAAGTGGGCTTGATGTTTTAATGCGGATTTAAAATTAGATTAATGTTTTATGTTTAAATGCAAATATAATATTTTCTTCAAATTAATACTTTAATGAAGCTTCGTTCTGACAAAAAGAATTCAGAAGTCCTTTGTAGAGACCTTCTATAAGCAGTAATAAACATTTAATAAACATCTATCTAAATATAGAGCCAATTATCCTGTGAGTTACGAATACTCAACAAAGAAGGAGCAACTTAGAATGGACTAACCACAAACTACATTGCGAGATTCAGACTTACCAAAGGGAATGTAAACCAGCTTGTTTGTAGTAAAACTTTAAATTGCATTTTAAATTTTCCTCGTTAACATTACACTTATTCATTTAAACAAGCACTTAAATTATTCCTGAGTTCTCTAAATCAGAGTATAAATAAGATACAAGGTACCGATGATGTCGATTTTGTTGTAGTAGAACTTATTAAACAAGTTGGTTTCAATTTAGCTGTTTCTTAGAAACAAAATACAATAGATGCTGAGTAGAGCCCAGAACATTTTTTGCTGCATCAAATTATTATACAACTTTATTAAGTCTTGAGAGATACCGACAGTATATGTTTTTTACAGTTCCATATATATGTATACATACATATATTATATGTTTAACATATGAGTACATCGTCATCAATGCCAAGTTAAACTACATGGGTACAAGTGGGAATTTAACTGTAAAAAAACACATCTGTGTTCATCATTCCAAACACGTACGGTGTGTCTGATTATAGCCATCAAGATGTGGCTACTAAACAGACATTATGCAAGTGTAATGTTTACGAGAAGTAACGCTTAGAAAATCATTGGAACGCCGTAGCAGCATGCAAAAAGCCAGTTTTAACGGTACTAAAACATATCTATCGACGATTGGTGTCTGGTCTAGCCATTGCAAGTCTCGCATGTGATCTAATTGTGGCATGCGGCCGCTGACGTAACGGGCTTTAGAGCCGGTTGAGTGACCGCATCGCATGCTACCAAACGGCATCCCGAACGAACTAAATCGTCTCCATTTATTACTAGCCGCAGACCGTCAAGGCAATCCTCTTAATTTTGCAACACAACACGGGATGGCTTGACCACTGCAACGCGTAGAAATAGAACTACGAGATGCGATTTAATAGCGATATTGAGAGATATAACACGACCTTGACGTACCTACGTCTGCTGATTTTTCGGACATCTTGTATAGTCTACGCTATGCACAACAAAACAAACTTATTAGCAATGCAGCGCAAATGTATCACGAAATGATTCGCACGCTGTACTTCAAATCTCTTTTAATATTCAATCATCTTTTCAATTCCAAATAAAATGTTTCGATAAGATTTATTATAGACTGGGAGTCGCCACAGCTAAGGGTCGTTTCCTCCTCGTGGTATCATTTTCTCATTAACCATCTTCCTCCATTCAGTTTCGGGTAAACGAACTGTGGAGCGATGTCGGAGTGCGGATTTAGTCGGATCAACACCTTCGGCTCGTCCCTTATTTTCTGACTTTCGTCTTCACAATTCGCAGTTAGTTACGTTTGCCCAAGATTTACAGGATTTGGAGGTTCTAGTAAGTTTTTATGTAGATGATTTTATCCGTAGTGGTGGAGGCGAGTAATGTGTTCATGATCGAGCCTCGGCGCAACTTCGTGGAATCGTGAACGCATCTGCACATCATTTACAATGTTAATGTTGCATGCTTTGAAAATAAATTAAGCAGCCAATATGGAGCTAGAGAAAATTACTTTATTAATGATTGGATGTTTTAAATGCATAATGATACATGAAAGAATCGAATTGAAGCGATCCGGTATTTGTATGTGTCCAATTTATCCTTATTGAGTGAGTTACGATTTACTTAAAGCCGTTTGTAAAAATCTGGATACCATGCCTTAACAGTTGTTTTAAAGATTATAAATTTATTCGTATGTAAGTCCATAAGTTAACGTTAACTAAGACATAACGTCTCGTAGTATTTGACCTCCCTGAAATACAATTCATCCATCAAAAATAGAATGGTGTTGATATTTCTGTGTAAAACTTAATTTGTATGATTACACCATAATTTGCTTATATAATTATACATTTAGTGCAATTCATATTCGTTAGTTTTTCGCTTTGCGAGTCCTAATATAATTTGTCAGTGCAACCTTAGCGTCAAGCTTGAGCGAGCCAGGCGCCCTGAGTTAAACTTAACTAAGTTAGAAGTTGCAAGTGCACTGTGCTGATCCCGAGCTTTGATAATATTGCACTACTAAACATAGCCTACTAAATGTACAGAGCAAAAATGTTATTAATCGATACCAATTTACAAAAAAACTGTTTTAGCAAAACGTGTTGCGCATGGGTTTGTAAAACGCAACGGTCATGTATCAAAGCAAAAACTTTATAAAGCCGCGTACGTACTACAGCGTGACTAAATAAATTGGAGAAAAGTTTCAGCCTAAACTATACAAACATAAATCGTTTTAATAACGGTAACTCCTCGTAGTTGGTACAAACTCAAAAGTCGAAAACTACGCTTATAATGAGCTGCTAGCTACCCTAGCCTAATTACCACCTGAGAACAGAATCTACTTGTCGTGTTCACGATAATAAGATACATAAGATGCAAGTGGTAGACACGTTCCATTTTCGCGACAGTACCGCTACCGCCACCGCCGCACGTTACTCTCGCGCGCCACGCCGCGCGCCACGCCATGAGGTTTCTGAGAAAAACGCCAACTCGTTTACGCTGCCTTCCGTTCAACTTCTTAGATGAACTGCGGAATGCGAGGCGAAATTACTGTTGTTAGAATGTTTTTAATGAGTCCTTATCCTCCTCACATGTGCCGAAGTTGTTTTTGCTGTAAAATTGCGGTTATTTAAGCAGTATTTCTGCAATAATAGAAAAATAGGCTTCAACAAAATCGCAATAACAGCTAATCGACGTTTCATAATATTATTATAATATTTATTTAACTTTTAAAGTATGTTCGACAAGATACACGAGAGATGAATTTAATCTCTTATCTCATTTAATCTACGAGTTGGCAACTTTGAAGTCTGCAAACTATTTCCTTGGGATGGAATGTTGTCACAGAGACCGTGTGGTTGCAGTAAACAGACTCGTGAACATTTATGATTAAAAGAAGATTTATATATAGATACCTGTTTAAATATAGTTCAGTTAGATTCGAATTGTTATTTTACTTCTTATTTTTAAATGTATACTTCGATGCGGATAGATACGATAGCCGTGTTCAATATTTTTTGTAGCTGTTAACACAATAAAACAATTGCCTTTATCTACAGATGTAGCGATAAGTTATAGACTTAGACACGAAAAGCGATGTTATGATATTGATATTTGTTTCTGTATGACACCACGTACTCCACGTAGGTACCTAAAGGATATTTGCTCCATCGAAATCATGTGCACATATAAGTATTGGAGTTGTTTTTACTTCAAGCCTAAGATTGTTCAAATATGCAAAAGATATGGTAAAGGATTTACGTCAAATGTCTTACAAAGATCGGAAATCTATTAAAACAACAAATAAAGAGTTATATTAAACCTCTTAGGAAGTTTCCCCCTGGTTGAGTTGTTTGTCATCGGTCCAAAGTTCACAGGTCTTACACCAGTAGAAGCTTATCGGTACCTAAAACTTTGCCAAATTTGGATAGTTTAAAAGTTACGTGTTAAAAGTTCGTAATAAGTTAACGTCATTTACTATTATTTAATACTAACGATATCTACCTTTTAGGCATCAAATCACATTTACATACATAGATAGGGAGGAAATTGTTCATCTATAAGACATCTAACATTTTTGTTTGCTTTTAATTTTAATAGCTGATGCTTACGTCATAAAATTGCTAAATATAAAGTGTCGTGAATTCGGCTTTTTTTGTGTGCTTTATGTACCATGGCAATGTCTAAGTTTAATGTGTGTAAATGTTTCGTATACATACTTTTGTAAGTATTTACTAACAATTTAAAGATAACCTAGTACCAGGATGTAACTTAAAAACCTTTTAAAACGATTGAACTGATTACAACAACGATACAAGAAAAGATAAAAGAATTTGTTTTGAAATGTTAGCGTAGGTCGCTGTTAACACGACACAATTATTTTTTTGAGTATATCCAAATGTGGACTTTGTTCTAAGCATTAGCAAATGAGCAGTATTACTTACTTAAAAGCTGATTGTAGTATTTGCTCATAATCTCGATAATCGCCGAATCGAAGAGTCGTCGAACTTCGTTATATTATTGATAAAGAGAAGTCATTACCGTTATCTTGTATTATCATCTTAATGACGAAGGCCGAAGATATTTTCTGAGAAACGCCGCTCTAGCGTGTCATTTATTGACGTCATGCCTCCGCTTTGATTAAAATGTTATGCGACGTACGTACAAAGATATATGCCACATTGTTTCCATATAATAACGCCTTCTAATAACAACTATTTCGGGTTAGAATGTATGCGGTATTTATTCGTAGGTACTAGTGATAGCTTAAGGTTCGACAAGCACGTATTATAACGTAGTACATACTTTGATATTTACAAGAATTATGGGACATGTTATGTATTTATATTCAAAATAAATGTTGCACTGCGTGCTCTATCTTGTAAGCGATTTTAATATTTTAAGAGTTGCTTAGATCCATGCCGTGCAAAACTATATACATGGTTTAGAGTTATTAAAGAATTCTGTTATTCGCTATAATAGAAATCAATCGCATTATAAAAGTAAAAAGGTTCCAACAAACCTTTAATATAAATTTGTTTCTTTATCATATCATATTTACATCTTTGATAAATACGGACCTTTTGTCAAGGTATTTTGGGTTAATTACTTACATATGATTCATACTTAGACTTACGTCTATTCCCAAAAGGATATACGGATGTCTGTTACACCCATATTTCGCTAGTTATAATAATTCTATCTATCATCTATTATCGGACACAATGCTGGCCTCCGCGCTACTATTAAAAATATTCTAACAGAAAAACGCAATGACACTTTTCCTTGTTCGAAAATCGAACCTGAGGTATAAACGCAAATTTTCTACAGGAACCAACAAGGCAGTAATCCCTTTTACAGTAAAATACTATGAATAGAAATCGTAATGAATGAATAGAGAAAGTGGATTTATAAGAACTTAATTATATTTTGAAAGGTAGATTTAACAATTTTGTATATAATCGAAATTCTATCTAGGATTATATTATTTATCGAATTTTTATCAGACCTTATTCCTTTTTACAATAAAGATTGGGACAATAACTCTGACTTTATTTAGATTTACATCATAAAAACGCTTTTAGTTCCTAAAGGTGTTAAGCAGAATTGTGTAACTAATGTTTTATATCGCCAACTACTTTTAGGTCTTATAACATATTTCTTTTTTTGGTCCTTACCGTAACATAATATGTTTTAACAAAAACCTAAGTAACAACTTTTACCTCAAAGATCGCAAAGACGCATACAGTCTGCCTAATAGTAAGCGGTTATCGGTTATTATACCCTTTGCAATCCCTGGTTATCCTCTGCGAAACGAAACGTCAATGGAATTAAGGATGAGGTGGACGGAAAGGAATAGCAATAGTAGATATATGAGACTCTGAAACCGAGCGAAACGCAGGAACAGGGTTGTTAACGCTTACGCCCGGCGGTTTGCTGTGCAGTAGTGGCACTTTCACAGGCAATCTGAATCATTCCTACTGTCACTCAATAATTGGGAGAGCTTGACTAACGGAAGGCGTAGTGCTTTAAATGTTAACTACGCCACTGCCGCCACGCAGAGAGATGTAGGCTCGATCTTCACACAGAACAAAACTTTGTGTAATCCACAAATAGATGTACCGAGTCTAGGTGTTCTTTGTACCCATTACATGTTTGTTAAGTCCTCCGCGACACAGAAATAATTTTTAGAACGGGAGATGTCTTTTGAAATAAAAAAGGTCTCTTTCAGTTTGAAACTGTAGTCTAAGTCAAAATTATAACAAAATATTGTATTCGTGAACGCAATGTTCGTATCGAGATAGTCCGATAAGTAATGACGCATGAAGTTCATTAGCAATTAGTAATCACGGCTAAAGATTACACTTACACGATTAAACCTATAAAATAATCTTAATACAAAAGTACTGAGCATATAAAGTAATGAATTCTTAAAAGCCCTACAAATAAAGCGATATCTATACACAAGAGAGATATTTACAAATATAAATGCTGTTTTACATCGGTATAAAATGAATGACTCTTACATGCCAGGTCGGTCAATCCACCGACTTTTTACAGTGACCTTTACAAGTACAACAAAGATATTTTATATGTCACCCCACATTTTGAACTTTTAGAAAGGTGCCTCATTAGATTAGTGCATTGCGTTGCGTCGTCGCAAGGGATCAACGAATTGTATACCACATCTGCGCTGCGACGACGCACGACGTCGCAGAGCAAAACGGCGACGCAGGCACTGATTTCAGTCTTCATTCCACAATGGATCGGAACACTGTCCGTCGTCGCACCGGTGCTCCGACAGCGCAGCGCAGCACCCTGTCCCCCGCTTCGTTTCTTGTCCGTCGATCCGTCGTCGCGTGCGACGATGCAACGCATTAATGTGGCATGTCACAAAAAATAATTATATGGAAAACAACGCAGCATCGACGCTGCGACGACGCAGCGCAACGCAACGCAATAATGAGGCATCACCCTTATTGAACTCCAAAGGACATTCACATTGAGGTATAAACGTAGACATCTGTTTGAGATTTTGTGATGCATGTAACAGTAATCTTTTTACTAATGAACCTGGGTAAGACTGCTCAAGTGGCAGGTTGGCTTTGTTAATTGCAACTGCTTATTCAAAAGTTGTTAATGTGCCTTCATTGATAGATTGAAAATGTGAGTAAATAATTATTGTGATGTATTACCCAAAGCCTTTACGTAGAATGCAAATTGTATCTTGGAAAACTTGAAGAAAAGCAAATAAAAAAAGCTGTAGATTTTAATAACTTTCAGAGTATACTGTGGGTTTTAATAACTTTTAGAGTCTAGATGATCTCTGTGCACCTTGTATAATTTTTTGTAAAGACCTCGCAGCTAAAGCATCTTCCCTAGTACGATAGTACTAACTTAAAACTGAATCGAATATGTATTTGACATGTTTGAATTATCCAATATTATGTAAAGGATAAGGACAGTATTAAAGCTATTTGAAAATGTTCTATGTTTTATATACTCACACATCAAAAAGATTTCGCTCTCTCTCTCTCTAGTAGTAAGTTGTTTGTTAGCGGATTCCAATAGTAAACTACCATACCAATCATAAACTTTCGAAAATTGCATTACAATCTTGACTTTGAAGACCTTAAGAGAGACTTTTTCATACCTTTTTTATATAGTTACGATTCACAGTCATGGAGAGATTATGAACGATTTAAAGTACCCGAACCTGACTGTGCTTGTGTTGAAGATGTGAACAATAAAATAAATCGCGATAGAAGCCAGACAAATACTACAACTTGATAAAAATATATACTTACCAAACTTACATGTCTTAAAATTACTTAATATGGTTTTGTAGAATAAACACACTGATATTTATATATTACGATGTGCCAACGTTTATTTACACAATTTCAATTTCATATATGTATAAGAAAAAGTGTAACTGCCTATTTCTAGCAAATACCAGATTATATGAAAAACGGCGCTCCGTGTGCAAACACGTAAAATATTAATTAGATAGTGCCGTGCGGTTACTATAGTATCATAATTGTATATCAAAGGCTGCGTACTTGTGATAAAATTAATCACTATAGTCCGTTTCAAATACGAAGTCTCTTTTGACATTTAGCACTAATCTCCGCACATTTTATATAATTTACTAAAATAAACAATGATTACTCATGGTACTAAAGGCTATTTAAAAATAATTAGAATCTATACAAAACATGACATAATTTTTTCACAAACATAAACAATTACTATTAATTTCCATTGATATTGGTCTTAAATAATTTAAATTTACATCAAAATAAAATAACATTTTACTATAACACCATGGTTACGCACTATGTTATTTTTTTTACTTTCAATAATAATGACGCGACATTATGAATCGGATAAAATCGATCTAACTCGAGCTAAAAACAATTGTCCCAGAAATACTTTTGTAAAATTGGATTTGGTATTAATATTATTAGGTTGCAACGTATCTTAAATCCTATTCAGCAACTCCTTAATATATTTTCTTTATCAAAAATGGATTGGAAGCGATATTGGACTTATAGTTTAAATATGTCATAAATTTACAAATAAATATGGTAATAACATTGATGTAACTATTCTTTCGATATGTCAAAGTTGGTTTGACTCCTCCTTTTTGTTATTCTGTTTCTATCATTTCTGTTTCGATTCTAAAGCCACGATAACAGATTGTTTATAAAATTAATTGATAATCGATTTCGTGCTGTGTCGATGAAACGGTGTCTTCATTATTGCTGCCAAGCGATCATCTGTCAAAAGACGTCGTATTCGAAACAGACTACACATACTTTTAAGTTAAGAGCAATACTTTATTATACAACAAAACTTTTGTTTTCCATACGAAGTAGACAATTTACTCATTCACACTTCTCTAAAATAGAGTTATCAGTTTTAAAGCACAAATATTTACCAAATTTTCATGGATATGTCGAGTTAATAGTACGTTAAAACGGGCCACAATACGCGCCGGGTTGTATAAAACAAGCTAACCAAATATCGCGTTCATACAAAGAAACAATACAATCACTGTGATTCAGTTCCGCTCACGAATATATTTGAGCCCTTCCTACCAAATGTTGTGGAAAATACGCAAGTATTTTTGATGGCCAGCTTTAAAGTCGGCTATTTTATAACACCCCGATGTTTACACGAGACATTTCATTGGAGAGCAACATAAATTTCACCGCAATAAAAGACATATGCAAAAAATTGGAAAGCACCCGTGGAAAAGCAAAATTGTTTGATGTTTTATCTGTTCTGTGCGTATCTAGATAGATTTAAGTATTATGTTATAATCTATACTAATATTATAAAGCTGAAGAGTTTGTTTGTTTGTTTGAACGCGCTAATCTCAGAAACTACTGGTCCGAATTGACAAATTATTTTTCTGTTGGATAGCTCATTTATCGAGGAATAGGCTATAAGTATAACATCACGCTACGACCCACGGGGGTGGCGCAGTAATCATAAACGCGGGTGAAATCGCGGGCACATCTAGCAGTATATATTTGCTTAGGTACTTGATATTTTTCCCATTGCATCTGTTCTATAGTTATTAGACGTGTAGCACTCCAATTCAAATATCTTAACTGAGACTTCAACTTAATTTAGAAGTAAGAAAAGAATTGTGTGAAATGTAGGTAAATATGTAAGAGTGGAATAGACGGCTACGTAGGCACCGCAGCAAAAACCGTCGGGGTCTCGGCGTCGGCCGTCGCTGCGCGTCGTGGCCGCCCTGTCACTACCAGCTCTAGATTATATCGCGAAATCCAATTTCGTGGTTTTGTTATCGCTCTCACAGGAAATTTACTAAATTATTTTCTTCTAATGAAATTTAAGTTTTTTGTAAAATGACCTGAAACTTTTAAGTTTGATGGCATCTAGTAACATCTTTTATGAAACAAGTTTAAACAAGGACACGTCGTTTTAATGCATTAAAATCAGAGCTCATTCGCGGTTATAAAGCAGTTATTATACAGTGACTTTGCTACCTGCCATAGGCAAATTAGTCATGCAAGCTTGCCTTGGTAAGGAAATAAAAATAGAATGTTCAAGACTTCAGGTTTCACTAAGTAGATTTATTATTGGATAAAGTTGTACCAGTTAGTAATATTATTTGAGAAATGAACGTAATGTCAACGGCGGTATGTTACCCGGACTTTGGGGCAAGATAAATGAGCCCCACGTAATGCATCGGTATTATAAACTTTTAATAGAAATAAGAGAAAATATTTAAAAAGCAATGTTTCGTTCCTGAAATTTCACAAACTTCAATGTCTGACTAATGATGTAGGTTAGTTTTGCAGATATTATTTCAAGTATTGCAGCTTTGAAGTTCGCTGAAAGAATGAGCTTACATATCCATCCAATTCCGATTCAGAGGTTTTCAGATTAACTTCACTAGCAGACTCGTTTCATGCAAAGGACATAACATATGTTCTAGTAATTACTTTAAAGATGTGGTTTTACTTTAAAGGCTTCATTTATACGTGTTCAACTAGTGACTAATATTTATTTCTAGAAATGTACCCAACTTGTATTCCGTGTATCGGAGTAATGAATGCGTCGTCGCAAAACATTTGCTTTACCAGATATTTTTAATCAATTAATTTTAAATATATTATCACAAGTTGAAATTGATACCTGTGATCTGAGAATAATCTTTCAAATATGATTAATGTGCAAGTTTAAGATGAATGTAAATGATGAATGTTTTGATGTTTGTTATTCAAACATGTGTAAGCCCTTCAACGGATTTTGATAAATCTTGGCAAATAGAATACTTTTATCCCGTTGTGCGGTCCCTCAGGATTCACAAGTGCGACGAACGCGTGGGCATAGTCTAGCATAAAATAATGGCGCGTTAATATAATATATAGTAATAATTTAATTAATGGCGCGTTATTCCGATATTAATATTTCAAAACGTTGAATACAGAAGATAATAGTTATGATATTGAAAGTAGAGGTTGTATGAAAAGCCACATTATTTAACCTTCTGGCCCATTCGTTCTAGGCTTACGAACCAGGCTTCGCTCCGCGGATTAAAATGGGTTACTTTGTTGCTTCTACCTGCATATTATCGCAGTCGGCGTCCTTACAAAGTGCTGTACCAAGCTTGCTCTACCGTCCATCGGGGATTTGTTCCGTATTAAGCTCAGTAATATCGCAAAAACAGAAAGCCAGAACACGGTTCTATAACCACTTAATTAGCAATAATTTGTTAGTTTATGGCATGTTTGACGTCAGTGCTAATGTTACATCTACCCACTGTCTATTCAGTCAGACATCGTTTGACTACTAGGTAGCTCACGATTCCGCTAACATGAACAAAATTGAATGGCCGCTTGAGAGTTTTCGATATTGCTCATCGCGTATGCATCGCAATCGTCTATATCTCGTGTTTTATTCGCAGTTCAAAAAGAATTCTGCGAAATGTTTTATGCTCTTTCCGAGTAATAGTTCTTCAATTTATTCAGTGCTCCATTTTGTAACTGGAAAACATATATTAGATTGATAATGGAGTAACGATATCAATTTGAGTGAGAATAAAAACGAATTTTAATATTACCATTGATGCGATTAAAATTAGGCAGCCATACAGATGATGACTAATGCACGATTCGGCTATTCCTGACATTGAACGTAGGTACTAGGAATATCCGACATACCTACATACGTACCCGTTTCTTGAAAATAGTATCGGGACATTATTTGTGTGCCTAATAGGCCATATCATTACAGATAAGCCATTTTAGGAATCTTATCGAACAATAATAACATTTCTCTTTTATATAATGTGTGATAAAGTTGGCGTCAATAGGTATAATATCCGGGTTCTACAAAAGGTTACAATAATGGTGTTGAGGTTCGATGGACCACTTGTTGACCGGGTTGTAGCATTGCATTGAATCCTAGTCTATTTTCATGCTTCCAATTAATTTTAATCTTTCTAATTCTGTTTAGAAATGTCACACAATAGATTTATGACATATTTAACCACAGAACATATAAAATAGTTATAGTGTTCTGTGTATTTAACGTATACATAATATATCTTAGTTACTATTCAGTCGTACGTCAAAAAGTATTTCACAAATTCTATTTTATAATATCATTGCAGAATACAAAGCATCCTCACAAATTCTACGTTAACAAAGATAGAGGCAACTTGACAGTTCGGAACATATTTTGTACCTACTTTTAAACGGAATACTCCTTTCAAAAATGTATGTTTCGAGTTCAACCTATATGTATGTTCTTGTGACAATTTGATATATCTAGACCGATAATATAAAATATACAATTACATGCATAAATCTATACTAATATTATAAAGCTGAAGAGTTTGTTTGTTTGTTTGTTTGTTTGTTTGTTTGTTTACTTGAACGCGCTAATCTCAGGAACTACTGGCCCGATTTGAAAAATTCTTTCAGTGTTAGATAGCCCATTTATCGAGGAAGGCTATAGGTTACATATCATTACGCTAAGATCAATAGGAGCGGAGCACCAATGAAGAATGTTTCAAAATCGGAGAGTATTTTTTCCTTTTGAAAGCTTTCGCTGCGTGCGCTGCGTAAACAGTTAAAGTTTCGCAAAAATCATGTATGACAGAATTGTTCCCCTTTAAAAGTTCTAAAAAAAAGTCCGCGACAGCATATGTCTATCTTTTAAGGTTGGCTCACTATAACCATTTTTATGCTAACGAAATTTGTTCTAAAATAATGCATTATTTGCCAAGGTATTTTTATAAACATGATATTAATCCTTATCCAAATAAATACGTTATTCATCACAAGTATTTAATTTAAAACAAAATTGCCCTTTACATCATTCGATTTCAATGAATATCTTAGGAGATATAGCAGTTTTAAAATAACATCGCAGCAAAATAATTACCCATTACAGACATAGTACAAACGATGTTTCTCCTGGTTTATTCTGCGTGATTACTACTGGTTCGATTTGAAAAATTATTTTAGTGTTGGATAGCCTATTTATCGAGGAAGGCTATAGGCTATATAACATCACGCTACGACCCACGGGGACGGCGCAGTAACGATAAACGCGGGTGAAACCGCGGGAACATCTAGTTAACATGTAATCGATGTTGAGATTTTGATATCAGGGCAACTTTCCAGCTTATCACAATTTGGTTCCGTTAAAACAATACGTATTTTTAAATTCCAATTAATCTACCATAACTCATATATTTACACAAATTGATTGTTGTTTAGTAGACGTCACTCTTTCAGTGACAATCAATAATAAAATACTATTTAATTAATTAACTACTAACAAGGGGAAAGCCATTGTACTAAAATGTTCACCTTAACATGACTAAGTAAAACTAACAAACTCGAAGTCCAGGTGCAAGTTTAGAAATATGAGTTACCTAGAAATGCGACTGCGGTCGTATGATTAAAGAATGCTATAGGGAAAATAGTGACTTATTCCTATCCAAAGTAAGCACGACGGGATCCGAAACAACCATAAGTTACTTTACTAAACTGTTTTACAATTACTTGCATATTTATTTTAAAACATTGCATTAGAATAGAATAGAATAGTTTTATTTGCATAAAATGTAGGTACTAGGTACATAAGTTGGAATATTATATAATTGGAGCCATATACATTTTGTCAAACTGTGACATGCAAATCTTAATTAAAATCAGAATTCAGAAACACATTAACATCATAAACAGTTCTCAAATTGTAAATTATTGCTTAGACTAATAATTGTTATAAACCTACACATGCACATAATATATTACGATTTTACTACAATTTACATTCATTTTTGACAATCTTGAAAGTAATCTAATGAGTAAAAGGATTTATCAATTAGCCAGTCTTTGAATTTCTTGCAAAATCTGTGAGTAGGCATTTGTTTGAAACTACTAGGTAACGCATTAAAAATGCGTCCACACATTACTAAACTCCTTTTTAAGTACATAGCCGCTCTAGGTACTTTTTGCAATACAATTCTGTCAGGTTGCCTGGTGTTACGAGGGTATAAAAGTCTCTTGCTTTTTTAAACAAGTTGGGGTGTTGCATAACTTAACTCATTAACTTCTTTATTTGATTATATTGCAAGGATTCATACGGTTATTTATCTAACCTATTGAGACGCAGTGACACACCGGAGGCCAGACTCAATAACTTTTAATTATATCTGGCATTCCAACAATTGACAGGCTAAGTAGTTTGTAGATAAAAGCAAATAACATTAATAATGCAGTCAATTAATATTACTCTCGTTAGTATATCAAAATAGTAGAAAATCTTGCAGAGTTAATTAGGTACTTTATGAAAGGTGGCGGTTGGTGACAATATAACAAGTGTAATAAAAACAGCCAACAGTGTTACCTTTCATGTAACTTTTCATGTCAGACAACCTATACATTTGCATATTATGAATATAGCCATTCGAGTTTCGTATACTGTTACAAACTTTTGGAAATCATGTCTTGATAACAATATGGGTACCTACAGAGGAAACGACGATGGCCCGTAATGACGTCATGTCGTTACAGATAATGTTATAGCTAGACGGTAAATAATTACTTAATACTGTCGTGTATTATATGAACATGTTTATATTTGTTTATTTGATAAAAGTATTTTACACACTGTACGTGCACGACTTTAAGATTTGTTTACATATTACTGCGTTCACCCTTTATGCGTTTACGACTGAAACACATGTTTTCGCGACAATGCCAATGGCCAAAAGTTTAACTCGCTATGGTTACAAAAGCGTCCATACGGAGAATGTAAACAAAAATGTAAGTGTAGGATTATAACGCTTCCTATCATGCCAATAACACATTGTCCATGCTAGTTACTAATAAGTAAATATTAGACTATAAGCACTAGATTACTTACGTCTAAATAGTAGACACTTTTAAGTAGAGAAGCAGTCTGTCAGTCGCCGTAGGCAATAAAAGTATTGGTTGAAAATGTATCAATTAATTACATATTATGTGGTGCATTCCACAAATTAAAGTTATAAATAGAAGTCGATCGTCGCGCATACCACGAGTACGGTTTTAAAAGGTGGTTTTGTGCGATGAATCGTTTCACTATGGAGAGGCAATATCTCGGTGTATTGTAAAATAATAAAAAGGGAAATAAAGTAACTTGTATGGCGGGTTGGTTGCAAGATGCAGAAATCTGTGCGGAGCGTGGGCGTGGGTGAACCGGTCTAGACACGATGAACTTTAAGGATCCGACAAAACAAAAATAAAAGTTTCGCTATACCGCGACACCGACCTGGGGACGCTGGGCTTAATGTCTGGTTTTAGTCGCGGCCTGATTTACTACATTTTACTGAACCATAAAATGTATTCACCCAAGCTCTTTAAGGTTTCGACCTTGGCGACTTAAAGAGGCAAAAATCGTGCAGATATCGTCATTCAAAATTAAAAACAGTAGTAGGTAGACAATACACAGGACACTTGGTGGCAGTATAAACTCCATGGAATGTTATAAAAGTGTGCTTCACAAAGCACCTAGTTTAGATATTCTTACGAGAAACTACCACATAAGGTAGCCAAAGCTGATTCACTTTTGCCTCTGTGAAGTGAAATTTTAGCACTTCTTTATAGAACAATATTGCATTCAATTTGTGTATAGGTCGTTTATACAATTGGTGTTTTCAGCGACGTTATAATAACCTTATCTAGTAATTACGAAATGAATCAGTGTAATATGTACTTGTTTAGTTTTCCTCAATGATGGCGGTATGGGAATTAAATTATATTTTAATATCAGTTTGCCGTTCGAATTTTAACAACTTCAATAGGGCCGGTCGGTGATGGCAATGATTTTTTAACTTAATATGAAAAAATTACAATTGCCAGAAATCCTGATAGAAATTGTAGAATAGTTTATTTGTTACAAAATGTTGTTGTCCGTTCAATTTAGTTTTACTGTAATACATCCAAAGAAGGCACCTATTTGCAGAAATATAGATATGTATCTGCAATTCTGAACAAGTTTAGTGCGCAGACACTACACGCGAATTATCGAAAACTCACTGTTTCAGATTAACAATTTTTCATGATACTTTCCGTCCCCATAAGATCGAATAATATCTAACCTATTAATAAAATGGGGATATTCCAACGAACTCGGCGTCTATCATTATAATATGACCTACGAGCCTTACGTTTTACAAGTACCTAGATGTAATCGTTTCTTTGCAAATGCTGTTTAATTTAATGAGATTTTCTCGAAGCACAATGAACTTTGTTAGAGTTTATTGTGAACTCCCGAGAGAAAACTCTAATTTACCTCGAGTGGACACAATTGGAAGAAAACACGAGAGAGGGCGTCGCGGCGGATTAGATTAGCGCAGATAAGATTAGTGGCGTTGCGAGCGCGCCACGCTGCAGCCACCGTCTGCCATATGAACCTGCTAATTACAAACTCCTCCCACTGCGTTTTAACGCACTGGATTTACTCCACCACATGTTTTCTTGTTGGAAAATTTTAAGATGCTTCCAAGTTTGTTGAGAACCATTTGCAACGTTCGCGTTCGGTTTGATGGCAGGTTTCTAGCCCTGCGCGAATATTTATCGCTTCGAGGCGCGGACCGGAGTTTCGCGGGCTGGACTCGGGCGGGGCTGCACCCTAATGCAATGATTCATATTATTCGGTTTGCGGGCGAGTTGAACGTCTTCCATTATTGTCATTCATCGGAGGAAGTGGGCGGTGAGGGGCGGCGCGGGTGCCGGCGGTAGCCCCCCGCTCGGTTCTCAGTCGCTCGCCGACACTCTCGCCGTCAGCACGCGAGAGCCGCGATGCACGTTGTCTACGCTTGACGCATTCAGTCGCGGTCCGCGTGTGTGTGCCCTCTCCGTGATCCGAGACCGGAGCTCGTTTGAACCGCGTGCAGTGTAGCAGCAGCCAGTGCGCCTCTTCGGATCTTGCTACGGTCCGAGCGGAGCGAGCAGTCGGAGAACCAGCACGCGACATCCGACGGCTCAGCTGACCGGCGCGCCTACTGCCTGCGAGCGCACGGTGAGTGCGATCGATCACTGCATGCACGCGCTCCACATCACTTTGTGTCTATTTCGAGTCGCTCGCGAAACAGCTCCCGATGGATCGCATGTACACATCTCGCACATCACCACTCGCCGCGACAGCTGCCAAAGGTTCATGATTTTGCCGAGGAATTATGACTTTATGTCAAGTGTCGTCGCACCGGTGCAGCGAGCGTGTTGATAAACAGTGTCGGTTTATTGCGAAAATGGGCAACGAGGTGCTTCATTCGTCCGTGGAAAATCGTTTTATGTTACAAGTTGAATCGGTTGTCTTCTGTAATGAAGGTGAAATCGACTCGGTACTCGAAACATAAATGTAACGAGTGATACGTATTATAATGTGGTGTATATATATATAAGTGAACCGACGTCCTCTCGGCGGTTTCCCCTCGCGGTCCGTTCATCGGCCAGCGCCAGGCGGGCCAGCTGACTTCCCGTCGAATTGCACTCTTGCGCAAAACGTACGTCTAGCTAGCGCACCGCGCCGCCCGCCCGGCGGCGTTCCATTGCTGCGCTGTCTGTCCCCCACTACTCTACTCACTGCAACATGACACGAAATCAGAATATTTTGCTAATCAAAATATTTATTGACCGCACGCATGCATAAATAGCTAGATATATGTGGAGACTACGGCACGTACCTAATTAATTAGATTTGCGTGTGCCTTCCTACGTATGATTGCGTATTACACAGACCTGTTTATTATACATCTGTAATGGCATAACCACTTAGTTCACTTACCGTATCACTATAGGTTTAACTATCATACTATCGTTATGTGCATCCGACTAACGGTAAAAACTATTGGAGAAATTATTTAAAACACACAGGTGGTTCGTACGTAAGGCAACAAAACTTGTTATCTCTTATCAATCTGCTCTTGCGAAGGTCGTGCCGATATACTGATTCCGGTAGTTACCACTCGCGTTATGAATAGGTACATAAAAAAATGAGAATAACATTGAAGTCGAGGAGAAAAGAAACCCGAATGATAGCACTTTTCTAAAATAACATATCGCACGACACGATCATTATCTACATAGCGCATAGGTACCTACTTAACAATCGCTTTCAACTATACTGTATAGTTTACGCCATAAAGAGGAACAGCTGTTTTCTATTAAAACTATATTTATTATTATTACAATTATGTAAATGTTTCTTTTTTAATTTTAACATTTTATGTAATGTAAGAATAATTTCGTTCTAAATAATCGTAATAAATGTCATAAACGTTACATTTGAGATTACGTTTTGACATTATGATGTGCGCACAGATTAAATCACATAACACTGTGTTAATTTTTTACCAATAATAATTAATTACATAATTACTTATTTGTTAGTTATACGAAACTAATACAATTAATGAAAGTCATTTAAAGGCAACTAAAATACCCGTTTTACTAGAAAACTCGATGATGATTACAATCAGTTAGGTAACTAGGTATATAAGCTATGTTACACCAGTATATTAGCTTGTAGTGCACTTACCATATCGTATTTATTTATCAGCTTCAAAATATTTTAATGTTTTCTATACAATGAATCTACGTTAGTGATATTTCCATGACGTTTAGTTTTTCCACACGACAGTATTTTTTTTTAATGACCAAGCTTAGGTCACATTCGTTATGTAATAGGTTTTAAAATGTACACAATTGTGCATTGACTACATAGGTAACAGATCCTCAATATATTATAATATGATTTATTTATTACCCTATTTAAAATATATGTTATAATCATACGTAATGAAGCCTCGCGTCCAAACATGGCAAAGGTCACAAAATTATTGGCTGTTACATAATGACAGGCAAGTCTGCGGCAACACAGGGTCAAATGTTTATATGTGTTAATTTTAATTTAATGAACATAACAATTTTATCTTTTAATACTCATAATGTACAACCGGTGATAAGCAATTTTTTCAGAGAACTATAGCAAATAAGTACTCGGAACTAAATGTGTGACTATCCGAATAAACTATAATATAGTGGATTTACATTTAGTCGTTTAGTTGCACTTTTACTGAAATACAAGAGAGTTATTTAAATATCCTTTAACACCAAAAATATTTTCAGCTCAAAAGCAAATATAGGTAAATAAAATACAACTTTACTTAGTTTAAAATTTAAAATCTTCACTTTGTTAGGGATTATATTGGTTATCTGAACGGTCATCTGTTAATGTCGCCGAGAAAAGAAACAACAGCGTCCATTGTATACACATATTAATTTTATTTGACCATTATGTCCATGGTACTTACTAGTATTTTTAAAAGATAGTTAATTGCTAATGATATGTTTACAAAAAGATAAATATTTGGTGATAAATATGCCCTTTAATTTATGTAACAATCGTCTACTATGCTGGACAGATAATACATGTGACTATTCTCATTAATTCTGAGGAGATAACAGTTTAAAAGTAGTAGGTAACAAAATCGTCTACTAATGGGTCAGTCCATTGTCATCAGGTTATTCAACATCGAAGAATGCGTTCGGCGCATTAAGGGCAAATAGACTCCCGTATCTTCAGTACAAAAGAGTATTGACACAGCCAGATAAGCATATCTGAGTGTACACTAATGTAGGTATCTGCGCGGCTGGTGTACACTCATTGTTCCGTTATCATGTACGGTTAGCGCATTATGTGGCCGATAAGCAAATAAATGGCCGCTCTCTACTGAAGTCTACTGTAACACGTCTCTACTCCTCTGGTCTGCAGTTTATAAATACTTTTTGTCATAATAATATTAATTATACCGCATTGCGACAAATATCTATGCATTTTATCACTTTGACCATTTTCACAAATGCTTATGCAGTATGTAATTAAATTAATTAAACTTCATATTATTTTAAGGTCGGTCTAACGAGCATTACATTTCCAAAAACAGCATATGAAGTCAATGTAAAAACGGTGAATATCATAGAAATATAAAAAAGAGTTGTTTATTATATCTATGGTGAATATTTACTTGGTAATATATTTATTTCAGGCATCACATTTAGGGAAAGTCGCGACAAGACATAATACAACTCTTAAAGAGACAACATTCTCTAAGAGAATAAGGAATTAGGTACCTACATAAAAGTTAGACGGGACTGTGAAAGATATTCAGCAAACGTCTTGGCTACGGCTACGAATGTTTTGTAGATAGGGTATATAGTACCTAGTTACTTGTGGTGAAATTTGTGAAGAGAGTAGTACGATTATGGTGATCATACGTGACGAGTAGTTCGGCAACAATTTTCATAGTTTAGCAATTTCATTGGCAGCGCGTGCGAGAGTGGCGTGTCGGCGACGCTGGGGCGAGCCGTGCGTCGCGCGGCGCGCGTCGCGTTCGTTCACTTCGCACAGGCTATATTTAGTGGGAGCGGTGCGCGGCGTGGCGACTGCGGTGGCCGCACGCCGGCTGCACGCGGAATGCAGTCCGGCGAGCGGCGAGCGCGAGCGCCTGACCTACCGCAACACAGCGCTGTCACAGTTTTGGTGCACGCACAGCCTCTCTCCGCGCCTCGCTTCAGGATGCCGATGCCCGGTCCACCGAGTCACACGTACGCCACGTCTTACGTCCACTCGCAAACGACGTACCGTTGTTAAGATTCACGCTCCTTCCTCGCCATTTACTACCGCACTCGTAAAAGTACGTTACAACGACTTGACACCAATTAGATTTCTTCGAAACCGGTGGGTGCAGCTTGTGTTTTCTGGAATGCAGCTAAACCTTTAAGTTGTATCTTCTATTGACTTCTATTGTCTTATTAGAACTTACTAAGGATTGGAGTAAATTTACATTAGGTATGTTACAATTTGGAGAAATAAAATGTCGACTACGTGCCTTTGTACCTACCTGCATTTTAATGCAAGATGTAGATATTCTTGAGGGAAGTCAGCTTCGTGTAAGTCTTTTTTAATCACGTTAAGTGAGCCGTATAATTCAATCGTCACAAACAAGTCTCATACAAAAGTATGTGCTGCATATTTATGTAGATTAGCAAATTAAGATTATAAAGGTTTCATTCGAATATATGAAAGGTCAATCGGCGTCTGTGTATATTGTAATACGTGCTGTATCCATACCTAATATTTATTCCAAAGTTTGAAGATGATTACCATAATAATTTGTATCATGTCATGTCGTTGAGCGAATACTATAATAGAGAGTATGGGTGAAGAGACTGAGCCCTGAATAAACGCTGAGTGCTGCGTCGTTGGTCTGGGTGTAGGGGTGCGTCGGCCGCGGTGGCGCCGGCTAGGTCAGACGCCGCTATTAGATCCGCAGATTGATCGCAGCTCCGTCGCGTTTCTTGTATAGACGTCTTATTTTATTCGCCAAACTACTAGCATGACGCAACCATCATGTTTTTTGATGTTCGTCTAGGCTTTATGTAAGGCTTCCTGTCGGGTGCCAATTAGCGTCTGTTATATTATTCCTCGGTTCGGCACATCAGCGAGGCCATATCTCAACCCTGGCCTGCATCATGTATCGATCAAGGCTGCATCGTGATAAAGGATACTACGTTTTATTTGCCGCCTGTCTGTCGGTAATCATTATCGTAAATATACAATTAGTATTTATTTTGCGAACGAGTATAATTTTAATGCAGCATTATACAATAATGTGGTCTATAATATATTATACTTACTCAATTCGTATTCAGAGCCTCGGTTACCGTTTATATAACTATAAAATATTATTTTCTTAAGCTTAGAAGCTTAGACGTTGATTATTCTTAATAGAACTTAATTATGAATTAATAAAGTAATAATTCCAACGTATCACTGGAGTGTTGTATTCAATATCGAACAATATTTGACATCATAAATAGAACACGACTTTTATTACTTGTTATCGCAAATATTTGTTGCAATTCACGATAAAATAAGAGGTGCTTCGCGAGGCGTATATTATCACTTTTGTATTAGTTGCTAAGTCGCATTCAGTCACATAAGTATAAAATACAAAAGCAAATCGTATAACAAGTATTTTGTTATTTTTGTAGAGAACTTACAATACCAATATAAGGTACCTAATCTTAAAGGAATAGATTTTAAGAGAAGTCTTCATAACAAACCTAATCTTTAATCAATGCTTAATGTTTAGGAGACCTCAGTAGGTACACTTACTACGAACTTAGGTTATAACTAAACTTGGCTTTCGAGATATTTTCTAAAGACTTCCACCATCTACAGCCTTACTGTGCCGTCTTGTCCGAAATACTTTTTTATCTTGAACAAATCTCGTGTCCGACATTATGCATGCAGTATGCAGACGACCGTAAAATTTGCGGCCATCCATTTTTGGGATACCCCTTGAATGGTAACTTGTTGAAGACCTGTTTTGATTTGGGATTACACCCATATCTGTACAGTATAATATATTATACGATTTAAATCATTCGCCTGGCAGACTTTTACAATGATACGACGGTTTTCCATTATTGAGAGAATAAATGGTTTAAATGTATCTCTCATGTAACATGGATATAATTCACGCGCATTTTCACAAATTTATGGCCACTATAATGTAGCCACATACATAATGTAGTGTAACGCTAGAACATAACCCCACGTTAGTTACAATAGCTTCCAAATCTAGAGCAACTTAATAGAAACTGAGTGTGGAACACTAAATCCGTGTACATTACACGAAATTGCACGTAATTCTAAGACGAGTAATTCCGTTGAAAGAGGGGAACACCGCCTTTCTTAAGCTGTACTAATATATAATAACGGTGGAGTTTAATTGTTTATTTTGTAAGTTTATTACACCTACATACATTGTTCATTTATGCTTAAACGAAAAGTTAGAGGAGCTTATAAACTTTGGTACAAGTAAACGTTCTGATTTTAGGGAGTTCCTGCGACTTTGTTTGCTTTTATTGGAATATAAACTGAATTAAATTTATATTTTTGCGTTCACGTTGCAAGGAATTAGGGTGATAAATGGATGTTTAATTTTTGTTGTTTCTGTTTTTTAGTCAAATACTAAAGCCCTTACATGTGGGAGAAAAAGATTAGAATAGTTTAAAAGAAGGCAAGAAAAAGGGCTACACCCTTTTGGCCGCGCAGGCAATAAATCATTCCGCAAAAGTAAACCTTGCTTAGAACGCTCGCGGTACAAATTATATTGAGCACAAAACTTTTATTTGGGATCAACAACGTGGTGTTTTTTAAACTTGATACTTTTGTATATTTTTCTTTTATTGGGCAACATATGACGAACATTTGTATGAAAATGCGCCATGTGTTGATGTGCATGCAGTACTGCAGTTATTATTGATTCAGCAAAGTGTACGTGGGATGCGACGGATTATTATCTTAACATCAACTTTCATTTTTCATATTGTATGTATAGCGTGTCTCGTAACAATAGACCGGGGTGGCCGCAGGAATGATTCTTAGTAAAATGCGAGGCTAAGGCCACACACTCTGTTGGGATGTTATAATCCTAATATATTCTAAGTGTGTAGAAAAACGATTTATAATGTACTTTATATACAAATAAAATATTTAAAAACAGCGAGGTTCATGTTTCTGAGTTACCTACTTAGATAGAATATGATTAATAATACTGTGGTTTATACATTACTAAAAAGTAGATATTATTGCTAACCCCACTAAATTCAATGTGCCGATGGAATGTGAGATGGGTTGAAATCAAAGCCACTAAGTTTAGAATAAAATAAAATTTAATACCTACAAATAATATAAATTTACATCAAAAACTTATTAATAGTGACGTATGACGTGTGACGTATCGAAAAGGTATTTGTAAATAACCTAAAAGTATAAGTTTATTTTATTTGTCTGGTTTACGCAACCTATTGAGTCCTAGCATAATAGGTTTTCAATTATGTCCGATATTCCAACAATTGTAATGTTAATCTCTTACCGTATGCAGTTTTCAGTATTTTTAATAAATATCAAAATGCTTATTAGCCGTTGGATAGCGCACAAGATCTTTTTTCTTAACCACTGCTAGTAGAAACTCCAATAAGAAAGACAGTAGCAAGAAAGTTGACGCGACGTAAAACTATTAGTAGTCTGAACACCGCAAGTCTGAACACCGCAGTTTGCGATCCAATTACACGGCTGTTAGTCGTAATGAGCAGGACCTTCGGCCCACAGTTATTATGTAATTTTAGAAATAATAGAAATGGCTTTCGTTATCTTTTGGAGTAGTGATCCCTCGTCAAGCGGCATGGCGCTGCGCGGCCGTGGATGTCACGCTTCTGATAACGGTCAATCCGTTGTAACACTGTCATGAGTGACAATACGACGCTCGCTTGTATTACCTAACTCAACTACAATGATAAGCAAACAATCGCCACATCGTTTTACGATTATATTGTTAGTTCACATCTTACGATGCTCGTATGCTCGTGTGCCCACACTAGACTGCCAGCGAATAGGAATACACGACTTCAAATATTAGTCTAGACTGTAGGTAATTCAATAATCCTAGTTAAGTTATTACATTCTTTATTGAATTCCATTAAACGAATGATGTATCATAGCTCGCTTACACGATTTTATTACAATTCGTCCCTTTGCACTCGGGAGTGCGTCACATACATCAAATAACATTGGCGTTTTATTGCAGTTCATAAATCAAGTAGGTGTTGCCCGAAGTAATTTTAAGTTTTCTAGGAATTTTTCCCTCAGAAAGTTTTGCGATTTGTCTAGAATATATTTTAACGTTCTCTTTTTATTGAACTAGGTACACGGGGTTTAAAAGTTATATTTTTGCTATAGATTAACCAGTTAATTAACAAGATCTTTCATTTCGTGTAAGGTGGACGGATTTGTCGGGTTGGGCTGTAATGATTTCCAGTAATATTTTGCTTTGTGCTGGTGCGCCCTTCAAGACTCTTTTCATCAAGGAGCGAGCGAGCTCTACTCTGGGAGGGGTAATAGCCCACTCTGCGTGCGGCGAAGACGTCGATAATTGGGCCCATTAGGCGTCGCCTGCAGGTGCCTGCCGGGAACCGATGGCAACTTATTTAGGAGCTTGTACATTAACGTTGTAACTAACGTGGACCTGCTGTAACTTTCTTCTACATTAATACTTATTGTAATCTTGCAAGGGTTTCTGTCGCTCATAGGAAATGGAAACTTAAGTAGAAAGTAAAATCGCACAAAGTACTCGCGTGGCAATATCAAGAGTAGTGTCGAACAGAATCTTATCACATACCTGCTTCCATTATCTACAGTTACGTAGAAACAAATTGTTCAAATAATATTATAACTAGTCATTCTTTCTACTTATATAATGACTTCATCTGATATAAAATGCAGTCATTATCAAATGTTGATTTATGATTAATTCTTGCTTAATGGCACTAGTATTGATTTTAAGGTACTTTTTGTTAAAACTTACAAAATCTTATAGTATTCTGGGGTTACCTGAATGAAAGTCTGAACTTTGAAGGGCACCCATCAATATACGAAAGTTTACCTATCTCAAAACTCTTCACTCATCGAAAGGTTGTTGGACGGAAATAGAGAGTTTTAAGCATCCGAAATTTTCTTCGAAGTTTTGCGATCCAACGCTTTTGCCTCAATCCCGGTTCGTCGTAACGTTTTAAAAGTAATCAAAATTTTTACTCGCCACCAACTTTTAGTCTCCAAAAATGTTATGTGTTATTTACTCTCCACCTTTGCCTATACCTTCCGTCTTCAAAGATTAATTAAGAATTTTCCTTTTTTCAGGTATGTCACTTTTTTGGTTAGCGAGGGTTCGGTACAGTAAGTGCTTCAGTCTGGTATGTCTTATGCATGTTATAAAAATAAAACGTAGTGTTTTGAGCACCACTGTACAATAGTTCAATATCGTTGAGTAAGGCCATGATTATTACATTCACATTCTCTGTAAAACGGAGACAATGCAATGGCATGTCGATGTCAGTTCCAAACAGGGGCCGAACGTTGGAACTTCAATTAAATCAGAGGGTTCATAACATCCATCGGGGCATTCGGTAGCTGCCCGTATTATTCTGACAAGAGAGCCAATCACGATAGGGCTTAGTGCCCCGATGTACAACGTGAATGATTTCAGTAGTTCACAAATCGTCGCCTCGCTCGATCCAAGTACGAACATAGCTTACCCACCCTTTACTATAATTTAAATTTTATTGATATTAGTTGTTCCTATTACCATTCATTTGTAGGCTTTAAACAGCTTGCAACGAACACTATATTCGTGGAAATGTGTATGAATAAAGTGATTTACTCGTAAACAGAAGACGATGAATCATGCATGTGTTTATATGTAAATAAATAGTTTATTATATTTGTTGTAGATTATAATCATTGTGTTTTATATTTCTTATTTAAATGCGCATTTTATCAAGGCTATTTCCATACGTGAAGTAACGGCAATCAATAGAACATTTTACACTAGTTGTTAGGCTGCAAAATTCTACAAAACTTATATATGAAATAGTGCATTTGTTTTTCGCAGCTACTGGTCTTTATGCACACTTAATTTAGAGACAGGCTACATAGTGACGAGTCGCCGACGCCGACATCGCCTCGGATAACGTATTTGCGTTGACCACAACGCGCAACGTGCTCTCCACTCGATCTTATGGCGCAAATATTTGCCGAGTAACCTATCACCGACCTTATTGACTGCCATGCGATAGCCTTTGCAAAACACTAGACGATACTTTCATATTATAGGACTTAGCCGGCCACAATATGTGCTGCGCACACGAACAAACATAAAAATACTTCATAACACACTCGAAAGTGGCCCTATGGGAGACATTATACGTACTTACTTAGTGTCGTGTTTGATAAGATTCAATTCAATGCGTAATAGGTAGCCATAACCCTATCGATATAGATATTCGTATGAAAAAAGACTACGACATTATGGAAGGGATATCGATGCAAATCGATACGTCCATTCGTAACGTTATCGATGCGATAACGTGGGCGTCATTTAATGTTTTGTTTAAACGCATAACATTAGCTAATATATGAAGAAATGTTGATGAAATAATATTTAATACGTAGCTACTTAGTATAAACATTTTTACACGTTTGAGACACATCATAAATTAGAAAAGCCGCCTATTGTGTTCGTTAAGGGAAATCCACACCTGCATAACCACAACAGATAGCGTACCAGGAAAAGTTATAAAAAGCGTCGCGTGCGGCTCTACCCCGTCCCTCAGACCGCACCCGGGATACCCCGACCATCCTCCACTAATTAAAAACTTCGCCATCTGATGTAAATTAAAATGTCAGTAGAGAAATTTTTATTCCCACCATAAATTGCAAATCTCATTTGTAATGATAATGTAATTAAAAACGGTATTATGATCACCATTTAATGATTCTACATCTGCCATAAGAGTGCTGTGTTTTATGTTTATTTTCTTTCGCACATGTGTTCAGAACAAGTTGCCTTATGCCTTATCTCCCCCCTACGCAGCATTGCGAAGCCTGCAGTTTAGCATGTCTGGAGCTTTCATATGCTTTCTATTTATAATCGACTCACAAAATTCATTGTTTCGTGTTTATTATCCCGTGGAACTGGGTCAGTGCAATGTTCAGTAACGATGCACTACTAACAGTAATATTTATCTTACTTACCTACTGTTGTTTCGGTTCTGTGCCATTTAAATTATAAGGTTTGCTCACCGGGCAATGCTATGTAACATTTAAATAGTTAGCCTGACAATCACTTAGATGTATAAAATTGTACCTATGTATTTTCTTGTATATCAGCTACAGCTACACCGTTAAGCTTCACGCAGGATGCATACACGTTATGTGTTATAAAATCGTTATAGAACAATGGTGTATAATCGTATCCACAGTTTAATAACAGCAAATCATTTTTAATTTTTAATCAAGCCAAGTACATTGATTTTAATTACCTACCCATTCTGTAATACATCATCTTTAACGAATGTTTATTTATGGCTCTGTATGAATCAGCACGAGAAACGTATTAAACGCGAAACGGTACGTGGATCGTGATCGACTCCATTCCAGTTGCAGCATGCGTCCGCGAAAGTTGGTGCGTCGGCGCATGCTGATTTAAAACAACGGAATGTCTGAATCGAAACCGCTGTAGGTAGCCACCATTCTGTACGTATAACTATCGTCTAGAAACTTCATTAAATCATTGAACAATTAATACCTTAGTTCAATAAATATTTATTGTTCGAACATCGTGAAATACGATTTGACTGGCGCGATAACGGGCAAATAGATCACGTGTAATCGAAGACAGTCGAGTTATGAGGTGAAAATGTCTCTGCAAGTGCATCAGAGTGTTTGGATAGTGTTCGCTTTTGCGATATGGCATTTCCCATTACCTATGCGGCGGAGGTTGGAATGTGAGGCGCCCGCACCGTAGTCGGAGCTCGGTGAATCATACGAGCTACGTCGACGGGCGGTGGTCCTAAGGTCACGTGGCTCGCCGATGTCGTCATTGTTGCATTACGTAGTTTTACGGCCGTCAAACTACTGTAGATAACGATGTACTTACTCTATATCATATATGCGCGCATTATGTAGCATTCACGCCATTTTAAAAACACTAAAGCAGTAGCACGACTGATCTACGTGTCAAGTGGAAAAAAAATGTCGCATATCCAGTTTTTGCTCAGATAACAGGATCGGTTGTGTTTAGTGCATACATTGTTACTAGTTTTTTTGTAGACAACAACTAGCATCTCATATTACTAAGTGCTATTTTTATTTATTTGAATCAATACAGCGGTTATTGGTACTCGTGTAAGAATTCATTGAGAAGCCGCCATCTCAATTTAAATGGATCATCCATTTTTAATGGTTCCGCCATCAGTCAATCGTCTCTGTAAGCGCGTGGAATCCATGGTATGTGCCACCGCAGAGAACACGCTGGTCAATTCACAAGCTATCTATCATGAAATGCGATAACCGTCGAATATAATAACCGATTTTCCTCTTTATGACGTTAAGTATAGAGGTGACGATTGCGTGACTAACGGCCCTACGTTGAGGTCGATATATCTCGGGGGCGTTTATTGGCGAGAATTGGGCGCATCCCGGTTGTTCGACGAAATCGCTATCCTTCCTACGCACCGGTATTATCTGATGGGACTTAGCTCGGACAAACCAGGTTTGATGTGACGTTAATGTAATAACGGATAAAACTTCCGGCCCCCACTCGAAGTTCTGAATCCGCTTTGGTGTTCGGTTTAAATTCGTTCACTTTTATTTGTTCACCAATACTTTGGTAATTGAGAATATCCTGATTGAAACTTTTTACTTTACAAATAATGTATTCCACACATGAGGCTGTGTGTTTGTATTGTTCTGTTCAGAATTAGGTGCATTAGACTGTACGTATTCAAACCGCAACGTAATCTGACACATGGCGGGTTCCTGTTTCTAGCTCTTGTGCATTAAACTTCCTTGATACCTTTCACATGAGTAGGAAATATTAGCTTTATTGAAGCGCTTAAATAACTAAGGATAAAGGATGGCGTATATACAGTGCAGTTGTGAGTATTCGTGTGTGAGCCTACCGACGCAGCGGAGGGCTCGTTAACGACTCATTCATTGGTGGCCATCTGGTCATGAGAACACCGGTCACTTGCCCTTTTTATCTCATGGCCTATTTACAACTCGGATCATTAAACCTATGGATAAATAAATTATGTTGGACATTACTTTGATAAGATGTACCTTTCAACTTTCTTATAAAAATAATTGCAAAACTTGAGCCGCATATTTATTAGTTTTAAATGCCTCATTTGCTGTGACCGTGTATGGTATCACTAAGGTGAGCTATTCATAGCTTATTCAAATAGGTTTTCGATACATGTGAGTATTTCAATCTGTTAAAATACGTAAAGCTAGTCGACAAATTAGCTGTAAAAAATATTGCACACCTCGCAATACAAACTAACGCGAACGTAGTGAAGCCAGCGGCCGGTAGACGTGCGCTGAACGACAAATGGATGTCATGATGAATTAGTGCAAGGAAGCTATAGATAGAAGCGTCGTATTGTCACATTGTGCCGCAACGAGTTAAAATATAACGTGTGTATGTGATAGGGGATCCGCGACTCCACGCGACGCGCGACGCCGCGCCACGTCAGCAGCGCTTGCGATTGGACGGCCACTCTCAATTGGTCCTTTGTGCACCGCGCCGGCAGCCCGTGTCGCCTCATCACTTCCCTACAATCATTGACGGCCCTATAAATAGCACTCGCGACAACAAATGGATCGATTCATACTAAATTGGTTATTAATTTAAACGCACAATATTCTCACACAATTTAAATAAAGCATTGTGTCCTGAGGAAATAAGAATTAATATCGTGTGCCCATTGTGCTCTTGCGCCTTTATACGTTAAGCTTCTCTATTTATAATGACGTTTTGTTATAAACATCTTTTGTTTATGTGCCCGTGTGTAAAAGTGGCATTTTACCTCCTCACGCAACATTATAAGATACAATTATCCTCTTAAAAAATATTTCCTTTGAAATAACTGCTCAACTGCTTTCAGTTCTTCGCGACAGTATGCGACAGTATGGTTTAGAATTAGTGCTTTGTCACATTAGGTATAGTTTTATAACGCTACTGGAAAGAAACAATAAGTATGACAATGCAACAATTGCGATCGAACATTAAAATGCTATGATGATTTTTCACATTGACATGGCGGCGTTTGTAAGCAGTTAGGCCTATAGAATATGCTTACAGCAATAGTGGTACAAAAAGTAAACATGGCTCTTTTCGCTACCAGCGCATAGACTAAACCAGGCTAAACAAATATATATTTCTTCTGTAGGTAGGACATACTGTCAAAAAAAGACAGAACTGCTATAATAGGTGTGCTACGTTCACATTAAATGGCGCTTTTAATCCGGTCACGTTGCATTTTAATTATAGGTATACCTTTAAGATTACACATGTTCACAAGATTCACAGATAAATGCAAGCTGAAATACAAAAGTACGATAGTAAAACAGACAATCTGTTAAAAGTAATGCTTCGAATAAACGAAATCTCATAAAAATATGATATTTGTCTAACTTTTAAAAATCTTTTTAATAATCAGTAAAATCCTTCAGGCGTGTGTGTGTTGCGTGTGCAAAAATGTGTAATACTATTAGATCATTTTGCTTAACATCTGAGCTTTGTACATAACTTTATTATTGAAAAATACGATTGAATATTACAAATATTCCGTATCGTCGCCACGTTAACACTTGCTGTATATCGCAAACATTTTTGCTCATTGAACAGATTTATGCAACGTTATGATTCGCCAGTTTAGTGCGCAACCTGGTGTGTGTTCTCGCAATGTACCATAATATCATAGTGAAGGCTTCATCCATCAGATAAGCCGCTATTGTGTGAACTTCTTAGAAAAGTTTTCTCTCCGCAACACTTGCGATTTTAACCATCTGTAAAGCAATTTACTTTATATATTTCCTCTTGTTACTCTACACCGTATAAATCCAATGAAACATAGTAAACTGTACAAGGTTGTGTGAAAGGCTAGTAATGTTTAAACGAAAACTCCCTAGGTACACGTATCGGCAGACACGTATTTATCACTTGCACAGCCCAACGTTTTTCGTGATTAATTCAATCGGATGCGCCCAACGGATACATCGACCCCAACCCGGCCCTTTTGGGAAACGTTCCCAATAGTAGCTTTGATTCGCCCACCAGGAAAAACTACATAAATATTCTCGTTTGCTATTTCTACTTATTACATTTGTAGCTGTGTGCTTTGACGCTTCTTTGTCTTTTATTTTCAAAGCAGGCCTACAAAGTAATCGGTATGCTACAAAATGTAAAACTGTTCCTAAAGCTAGCGTTTACGCTCTTGTGTAATACACTGAAATGACAAATCTGTTCAAGTCTTTCAAAGCAGTGAGATTCTACTGAGCGTTATGATTGGGAGGAACAATTTCCCGACGGGACAGAGAGCCTCATTTCCTGCGAGTTCACGAGCAGGGGCGATGCGCGACTCTCCAAAATATTATTTTAAGCTTCCGCGAACATCTTTCAACGCACGACAAGCTTTATCTCCATTCAAATTTTCGTTTCTAAATAGCGAACTGTGAAACGGGTTAAACGTTTTATTGCTTTTCTGGAGCAGTAAAATCTTTTACTGTTTGGGGTAGCTCAAAAAGATTAAGGCATTTCACGATTGAGATTTGTTTTGCAAAAAATCTATTACAATGTAACTAACCGAATCGGATGGAAGTATTATTGGGGCAACATTGTTTAAGTACGTCCTTATGCGTATTCGGCGTAGAAGGAATGAACTGAGAAATGACAGCATTGTTTAAGCTGCCGTATGAAACGTGGCTCAACTCGTCTTCAGCCAAAAACATGAAACAACAATTTAGTTGGAAACCTCTTTTATTTCTCTACGTCTTCGCTACTTTAAATACGCGAGCTTCGTTTATGATACGATATTCACTCCAGACGGCGTTTTTATCAAAGATACATTTGAGATGCACTATAAAAATTCCTTACAAAACGTTCGAATCTTGAGAATTTAAAAGCATGGTTGTAATTATTTATGTTGTGAGATCGCTTCCTCGCTCGGTGTAGGTGTTTAGTGCTAAAGGAATACCTTTGTGGCGAATACTTCCGTACAGTATATTTATGTAGCTTCGCCGAGCGCAACCCGGAAGCAGTTCAATTAAGTCTGGTATTTAAGGTTGCCATCCACCGGTAAGCTCTGATTGCGCCTTCTCTCCCTCCACCCGAGGGAATTCCTATCCTTTTAATTTTCGAATACAATAAATACTTTCTCACCAAAACGTCTTCGCCAACAAAGAGTTTAATATATATCCGTCTATAGCTAAAATTATTTCACGCTTTTATAAAATTTTGCATATATTTTTTGGTTTAAATGAACAATGCTTAACAAAAAAGAGGGGCATCGGGGCAAACACAAAAATGTCTTGTTATATACGTACAGTGTTGAACTTATATTTATTCAGATAGAAAGTTGCCGTAATCCTTAGAATAACATCAAAGTGTCGATAAGCACATTATGTAAACTCCCGAAGCGAGGCTCTTAAGAGTCCAACGGTCACTACGGTTCATTAAATTTACTCTCGGTTCTCTGTTTATCCAGCTTTAGAGATTGTGTTCTCTGATAATTTGCTTGTCAACATTTGTTGCTCTTTTATTGTGTAATTTTTAACGTAGCCCGCGTAAAAAATAAATCAGATATAGACAAAACAAACGTTAAAACGTAGGAGTTTCGTTAAGTATATTCGACCGGCTTAGTTGTAGCATGTAATTACCCATAAATTGAACGACTTACCCTAAATAGGTATTCTGCAAACGTATCATACTTACTATAATAATAATAATAAAAGGTTAAATAAAAGCGCACAAACCGCAGGGCAGCTTGTGGCGAGCTGAATGTGAGTGGCGACACTGCGGTCCTGAATGCCTCAGAGAGTTGGTGAGGGCCTCGTCCCCAGCTTGCCGTTACTACTTGGCTGGGGTGGAACTTCAAACTTCAAGAGCGCCCGTAGGACTCTCAACTTTGGCTTGCCTTGATCGGCCGGTCAGAGGGGGGCCGCTAGAGCTATATGCTTGGGGGTGGAAGTGTCATTTTCAAGGGCATAACTACGGCGAATCCCGCTCCGGGTCTCCGTTTTCACGAGAGCCGTGATGGTGAAACCGACGCCGCACCGCTCGACACCCCTAGCCGCTCGCACCGGTGTTGCCCGCTGCTGCTGGCTTGTATGCCTATCGTGGCTATTCAGGGGGCCCATCTAGTGAGTTGGCGAGTCACCGTCTGTCCATTCGATTGATGCTATTAGAGTATTCAGGGCAGACGCCGTTTTATCATCCATAGTTACCAATATACCAGTCCATCAAACACCCATACCCATAGCCTATATATTAGAATCCATACGTAGCAATAGTCCTACGCCTGCTGCGGCTAGTGCCGCTGTAGGTGTTCCATCCCAACTTTGATTAAAACTCTCGAAGGGCCTCTTCACGTTGGACCCATGTCTCCGTGTAAGCCTCCCAAGAGCCAGGTATTTTCCTAACGTATTAGGAATATATCCGTGAAAGAGAAACAAATAATAATAATTCTAATCCTAACTAACATTATAAAAGCGAAAATGAGTTTGTTTGTTTGTTTGTTACCTTTTCACGCCTAAACCACTGAACCGATAATTCTGAAATTTTGCATATACGTTGTCAGGTGTACAGAAACGGACATAGGATACCTTTCATCCCGAAAAAAATTACTGTTCCCAAGGAAAACAACAATAACGTTCTTATATAATAGATGGCGCCACGTGTATTTCGAATCATGACTGAATAATTGTATTATTACAAACAGAGTACAACCCGAATTGATTGTCAAATTCTAAATAAACACGAGCGAAGCCGCGGGCAAAAGCTAGTAATATTATAAATGCGAAAGTAACTCTGTCTGTCTGTCTGTTACGCTTTCACTCCTAAATCACTAAACCGATTTTGATGAAATTTGGTACAGACAGACTAGACCTTGGGAAAGGACATAGGCTACCTTTTGTTGTAAAAAAGGCATGAAGTGGGTTGAAATAAGGGATGGAAATTGGTAATTATCGCACTTAAACCACGATTGATTTTGATAAAATTTTGTACAGCCATAGACTAGACCTTGAGCATGAAGATAGGTTACCTGTTGTTGTAAAAAAGGGCATTTAAGGGTTAAACTAAGGGATGAAAGTTTGTATGGGAATTCGTCATTATTGCGCCTAATGCACAATCGTTTTTTTTAAAATTCGGTACAGAGATAGCGTAGACCTTGGGAAAGGACATAGTTACCTGTTGTTGTAAAAAAGGGCATTTAAGGGTTAAACTAAGGGATGAAAGTTTGTATGGGAATTCGTCATTATTGCGCCTAATGCACAATCGTTTTTTTTAAAATTCGGTACAGAGATAGCGTAGACCTTGGGAAAGGACATAGGTTACGTTTTGTTGTAAAAAAAGACATGAAGGGGTTGAAATAAGGGATGAAATTTGGGAAATCGTCATTATCGCGCCTAAACCACAACCGATTTTGATGAAATTTAGTAAAAAGAAAGACTAGACCTTGGGAAAGGACATAGTTACCTTCTATTGTAGAAGAGGACATGATAGGGTTGAAATAAGTGATGATAGTTTGTATGCGAATTCGTAGGCACTTGATTAGATGTAAATAAGTAAACATTAGTCTCAGAGATTTTGAGATTTCAACCTACATTGAGATGAAATAGGAGACGAACGAACTTTTAACTGGTGACTTTTGACAAATCCTGGCGGCTATTACTAGAGTTACACCGCAGATTAAATAAATGCCTGTTTGAAGGCGTCTGTATTTTTAGTCCAGCAGCCACCGCCTTTTTTTAGTGAGTAATAACAGGCTGAATCGGTTCGACGAGACGCCCCAAACTTTTACTTTGAAAAATTCTCGATAGAGGACGTAGCTAATGTGGTGCGCAGGTATAAAACATGTCGATTTGGTGGGGTGACGAAATTGTCTGAATAACAGTAAGATTTTTTTCGAATATTGAGGTAATTGGACGATAAACTCTGAAAAACAATTGTCCTACAGAATGGATGGTTTGACTGGAGCGTCCTACACTCCGAATTTGTGTAAATAACGAGGCCGAGGTCATCAAAATTATTAATAACAAGCTGATTTTTTGTATGCAGCTTAATAAATATTTGTAAAATCAAATGGCCACATAGTCCTACAAATGTAGTGGTACGGTTTAATAGTCCTACGTTTAGAAGTTGTCTATTCCACGGTAAGACTTGTGGCATGCCCAGGAGTATCAAACCCGAAGGTAAGGGGTGGAAAACAAAAAAATATTAGTTTATAAAAATGTATTAAAATAAGCTATTTGCGGTAAACCAAAGCATTTATAAGTGTACTATTTGCAAAACAGGTTTCTTAAAAAATTTTAAATGCTGTCCAAAGTAACTATTCCACGCGGACGAAATCGCGGGCAAAAGCTAGTAGTGTATATATGTAGTACGAAGGCATACATGTGTACGAATAATAATGTAAATAAACTCTGGTGACATGTGCCAACAGATAGCGGATGCTTCCCAAAGTTAGTATGAAATGTGAACGCAATAAGCAGCCTGAGTCTCATCTCCGGTATCGTTTCACTTAGCGCACCCATTCCTGAGCGGACACACTTGAATAGCTCGGGGCGACGAGGCCGGCGCCCACGGAAACGGTAGTACTGGAACCGTCATAAACGACTTTACCATTTACATAATTATTAAATAGGCAATCGTTTCCCAAGCTGCGTGCAAATTGCTAACATTACCTTTTGTAGATCTTAGCGCACTTCGGCACTTCATGTTTTCTCTCGACTTTATATCACTTCCTCGATTTACTTCCGCTCACATTTATCTGCGAAAATAAATGATACCATTTCAAATAGTAGCCGTAGACAGAATTGTAACCGATGATACGTAAAAAGCAGCGGTAGTGTGATGCAAGTCGTAGACAGTTTTATTATTTTCGTGTCTAAATGTTATTAGAGGCGTGAACGATATTAAAGAGAGGCGCAAGGTGTAAGTGTGTTAAACAATAAATTATTTATGAAGCATGCAGTTCCGGCACTCGCTCAGTAACTAATTTTCTTTATAATACCTGTTTACTTAACGTGAGTTAACAACTACCTATTAAGACTATAGTCGAGGAGGTAGCGGCGGTAGCTCTTCCAGCTCCTTTTGGGCCAAAGACAACACTCAGATTTATAACTCAGTAAATCTGAACTACACATTCGCTGTGGTTAGTTTTACGCTCGCACTAAATCTCGTACGATGAACTGCCCTTTGTTTGGTTCAGGAGAAAGAGCCCGCACGAGCCCTGGCGTCGCTAAATGTTGAGTGTTGGTGATAGTGATTCCGTGTTTAGCAATTCAGTAAGTGTTGTCGGTGAGCGGCGAGACAGTTCATTTGAGCAGTTAGCAGATAACGCTTCTCTGTTTCTGCGTTCAAATTTATTGCGCTGTAAATTGTGCCTCGCGCCGCCCGCACCGCACCGCGCCCCGCGCCGATGACTTGCACTTCGAGCCACTTCGTCCCTCCAAGGATCAGCTTTTAAAACATTTCCAGTGCTACCAAAGCTGCAAAGGGGACATTAATTAATTTTGCCGCGCGCTCCTTCGTGTGTTCAATTTCAGTGACTGTCCCTTTTGTCGTTTCGCACTTCAAGTTCTTTATGTTTAGGCTTTTTGTTCTTCACTCGAACTACTGCAGAAGCAAAAAATTGTCTCAACTAATTAAATATACTTGCTGCATACTAAAGCCTGATGATGATACTAAAGCCATCGTAAGTCTAAAGCAAGTAGGTACCTACTTAATTAATATCTTATTTTCCTTTACATCTTCTCAGAAATGTATCCGAAGTCAATTAAGTAACCGCGTATTACTCATCAAAGTTGGTAGTGCTACATAGCTTCGTAGATGTTCATTTATCGTATAGTAAACTCTATAAATAAGCTGCCCACATGAAGCTAATGAACTGTCTGTTTAATGTTCTTGTACTAAAGTCCCCGCACTATTGTTATTCGCATTAGTGGTTGGCACGCTTAGTCCCCAAATTCACAACCCATCCCCGACTCCCTACGCTTTTGTGCTGAAATCCGAGCGGTCTCCGATTGCTAGTGACTTGCACTTTACTGTACACAGTTAATTGTGTCCGCTACCGACGAACGTACGTACATATAGAGAGATACGTTCGACGCGACGACGCGACGGACGCACCGTATACATGCCTACATTATTTACTTACGTAGCATCGCTGCCTGCTACGAAAAAAGGCTACATTTTTTGCGGCTCACCGATACGCTAGTCACTCTTCGACCATACGTCCACTTTAAATATTGTAGCAATTAAAATTTATTGAGATTTTTAAATACCGTTACGAATTAACCGTGAACTTCTGCCGTGTAAATAAGTAGCCGGTAGGAAATTTCAAAAATGTATAAAATATTACTATTAATTTTTTCGCATATATGGGTTCGGACAGATAAAACATAACAGCAAACTGCAACCGCACGGTTACCAAGTTGTTAACGATACTCGGAAAAAACGATAAGAAAAAGCAGGAGGCATGTTTTATTAATTCTCCGTACACACGGCTCGGCTGCGGAATGGAGTCGACCGCCATTTTTCTGCGGACGAGATTTAAATATGGAATTCCGGTGTGCGAGCGGGAGAGGCGCGTGCCATTGACCTTGCGCCATCGCCAGGGCCGCGCACGCGCCCGCCCGCCTGCGCTGCGCCCGCGCCGCCCGCGACCCAACACAACATTGCACTTTTACGTTTACATTTTATTGTAATATTGCGCTCAAACTTCACGGCTATTCATGCACTATCATTATTTGCATAGATAAATTACTGTTCGTTATATTTTCTTTGTATAAAGTAGTTATTGCTTTTGATTCTATTCATAAAAACTAATAAACGTAGTAGGCGAACTCGTTGAATACGATAAGTACTTATTTTCTTATGTATTTGGCGTCAATTTAATATTGTTTAATACTCTTCAAGGTTAACATAAAGACTACTATGGTATACCATAACCACAAAACTACTAGTAATTTCATTAAAAGATCGCCGCACCTACAAAATGCAAGCCGAAATAAATTATAAATATTATTAAAGTAACAGGCCCGCTCGAAGCCAGGCTTGCGAATTGAAGTTTGGTTGATAGAAACGAGCGTCGCATCACAAACACTGTCTACCGTCGCAACACACGCTGAGTACTTAATTAGTGAAATTGCTCTCTGTTTACATACTCGTGTTGGAAACTTGCCTAAATCAGCGCTAAGCAATCACCGCTATGACAAAATCATTGCGACGCGAATGAAAATACACCAAAAATCTTTCAACTTGCAGCATGTTAATTGAATGTCGAATGTAAATATTATCTGACATCTAATTTATTCAATCAATACGCGATACTATGATCCAATCAAATGTAAATCGATCCAATCGATTCTCAAGGACAGTCTTGTAGTCTGCTAATACGCATACATGTAAGACTTCATACGCTCTTAAAATAGGACACGATACGCATTTGATTTGCTACGTCTAATCACATCGTTTGTAACACATATAGCAGCAGCACAAAATACAGTTATAAGAATAAAAACAGCTAACAAAATACAATTAATTACGAATTTCATTAATTTATTATATCTTTTTCAATGAAATTATTAGTGCAGGCACAGATTAAAGAGTTAGTAAGTGTAACATTATGTGCAATTAAAATTGTTTATTACACAATCCGCTTTGGAGTTCGGTTTCAGTGTAAGTTGTGTAGTGGAGCCAAATTCTAGGAAGATCTTAGACCACCTCACTGGCAAGCCTATTACGGCTTAAGCATTGTGTTATCTGAGATGGCGTCGGGCTCGAGTATCTCATTGCACCCGACGTGGATGAAATACGCTCACTTTACTCACTTTGTTAGTGCTCTTAGCTCGCTCAACTACCAAAAATGTTGTCATTCCTTTCTCAAGAATCGCGTTTGATGAGTAGGTACCTAGCATTTTCAGACAAATCATTTAAACTGTTCTAAACAAGACACCAGAAGTACACATAGACGCACGAATATAAAACTGTATTTTGTTGGTACCAAAGTGGTTGATATGTCGACCACCGCCAGTCGCAACTTTGTGTATGTAATGTGGCTACCGTTGGCTGCAAGGAGGGGACCGTCCACCTAGCGTACGTTTTCACAGTAATTTACCTGTTCACGAGCAACGTATTTTTTGTACATCTACATACGAGCCCGTCTGACTGGACGCTTTCGCCGTTGTTACAACTTGTTTTTTTATCTGAACCCGTGACAGTATTTATTTTCTTTTAACCATAATGATTCTATTAATTCTGAGTAATGCAATGATACATTTTTCATTATTAGGTGCTGACCATATCGTTAATAAGGATAAATAATTGACGTATAAAATGTATTTCTAAAACATTTTCCCTAATGACGTGACATTCTATTTAAAGAAGGCATAAGGTAATAATTTTAACAAACAGATAAAATTAATGGAATCAATTTAATCTAGGTCGCGACCATCATTACTCTGAGGGCAAAATGAAAAGGGAAGAAAACTTTGCAAAAGCAAAAATTGTAATGAAAGCGATTCACAGTGAGATTGCAACTGTGTTTAAGTTCCATTGAAAAATATATTTCGCTGGGTGAAACAATAATCTGGTGACTCGTCACATTCTCGCTTTGAAAACAATCTTTGAACAAAATCCGAGGGAACTTTTCAATATCGAAGTAGAATATATTAACAGTTACGAACTAAGTTCGGTTTCGGTTGGGGTTAACCACAGATTTGTACACCGCACCTTCACAGTTATAGCGCTTCTCTTTATTTAGGTTAGCCCTTGTTATTATTGTACTTCTAATAATTAAATTCTGGGCGGTTATGATTTATCTTTAGGTGAGAAAGATACAATTATGTTAGCCAACAACTTGTGCTTCTTACTTAATGAAAACTTTTATCATTTCTCTCTCGTTGTTGTGAGCTTTTAGAAATTGTTTTATTGCTCTTATTATTCGCTATATTTGCTATTTGTTTCTTCAATTTTTAGTTATAGAAGTAAGACTTTGAATTTAATTAATCTGTTACACTCATTTATCTGTTGAAACATTAGAATACTGTTATAATCTCTTTAATTACTATTAAGTGGCTTATTGTTATTGAATGTTCGACTTAAATTTTATTGTTAACAAATCATTTTCGATCAAACAGAGCAGTATTGTCATCAAGTACACAATTAAGGTTTTGGACTAAATAACAACATTATATCACTATTATTATTATATTATTATTAATGATTGCTTTTAAATTTAACACATGTGTTGCTTTATATAGCATCAACAAATCTTTTTCATTCCTTTGTTCAATCTTAAATAAACTCTCGTAAAGGACCTCACAAACGTATCATTTACTATTAAGTAAATTCTTTAATTTATTGATTTTCATAATTAACTGTCATTAATTAGGCGTTTGCAATCTATGTATTGGCCAGACGTACGCTATAGCGGTACTGTTATCTATCATATAAATTATTTATAACTTTACGCCCCCCTTCCATAACATCGCTACTCCAGTGCCCCCTCACACGCAGTGCGCGCGCGCATACGGGCACTACGATGTAAACTTAACAATTAATAACACTGATTGAATTGTCTATCGACTCCATTGTAGTCATATCTTACTTCCATTATTTTTTTATGGTTCGATTATTACTCTTTATTACCATCATTATGTTTTTGAATGTACGATGATTATCAAGATAAGTGTTGAACTTCGGAGAATTGACGGTTCGTATAAATTTGTATTCATTTGCCTTGTTATCATAATCAGTTTTAGTGTGTCATGTGGTTGGTGTAGACTGTAGATACTGTTTAATTATGCTTGAAGCATCGAGTACTACTACCCATATCTGGTAAAACGATTTTTTGATTAAAGTTTCGGACGTGCCAACGCCATAACGTAAGAGCGAAATACAGTGTGATTTCGTGGTCAAGATTTAGAGTAGATACCATCACGTTTCAATTAGAACGTTCGTACAATTTAACAATTAGAAACATTACGTGGAAGTTGCAAGACGCTCGTAGAACAGGCGACAGGCGTATTGATGTGCACGAAAGTAAGTCGTCTCAATGCTCTGTGATGCACGTCAGGTGGTGTAGTGACGCGGGTGACGCGACACGTCAAACGACTCGGCGACACGCGGGACGTGCCCGCCGCGTGCGCCGTATTCAGCGGCGACAGTTCCGGTGTATCGCCTCCAGGGCCCGCAACCCGTTCCGAGAGATTGATGACCGCAAGATAACGGAACGCAATACCACTACAGAGGCCCGCCCTGTGCATGCGCACCCATGCCGGCACACTCGCCGCCTTGGGAACCACGCCACCCATTCATTTTAGCAATCTCACAGCACGCGTTACGTAAACGAAGGGCCGTTAAGTAAATGCCGTGCTGCGGCTTATTATGAACCTGTTCTATACAAATTGCTGCTGGCACACATTCGTTTCATGAGAATGCGCCGGCTTGACTCGTAAATCCTATCGCAATCTCCGCAGACAAACGCATTAAAGTTGTAAGTTTTCTTATTAAAACGTTTTATTTTACTAGGTAGTAAATTAAAAAGCAAAATCTCAGTAGGTAAAGATTCACAAGTCTATAGACGATGAGCTAAAAAAAGATGTAAACAAACAATGGCTCGGAGTTGGGTCGAAGGCTATTCAGAAAAAAATAAGCTTCGAGTCTGAACTGTGTGCCTACGACAAGACACCTGCGCGCCAGACGAACAAAAAATTCGCGCAAAGCAATCACACGGCTGTTCGAGTGCTCGTGCTCGCCTGCCGGTGCCGCCCGCGCCTCGCGCCGCGCGCCGTCTCGCCCACTCCACTGACTTCCAATCGAACAGGAAAAGAATTGCACACTTTCATTTCAAATAAAATGTTATAATATTCACCTTCCTGTTAAAAAATCTCATTCACTTTTTCATTCATTCTAACTTTTACAAGAACAACATTTATTTGATAAATACGACGGTGAATCATAACAAATTTGGGTTACTACTGTCAAAATCATACCAACCTTGACCTTAAAACCTTTAGATTAATGAACTCTTATCAAAAGGTTAAGCAGTCGTTCGTTTACGGCAAGTCGCATAAATGATAACAAAATTGTACAGTTCAAGTATTTTGAGTTTGCAGTTATCGCGTAGGGCAGGGCTATTAGACAAACATGAAATTTTTATGTAAATAAGTCGTAAACATACATTAAGTAAACGTAATCTCGGCGAAGGAGGTTGTCGAACTCGACGATAAATAAAACGTTCATCGTCGTTTATATTGTATTATTGACACTTATCTAAATCATCTTGATAGAACAATATGCTCGGTGGAGTTAGGCGTGCTTATGAACTGCCAGACTCTCTTGTGTTGAAATTTTGTGTATAATAACTGCTTTAATCGATAAAATCGTAGAGGTAGGATGTAGGAGTAACGGTTCAACGTTATGTGGTGGTATATAAGAAGTAGAATCCTCCGGCCGCGGTGGGCGAGCGCGACGATAATTTTTCGCAGCCGGATACCGTGTTACTTTCAACTATAAGGAATGCGGCCAGTGACCAGCTTCTCATGCGGCCGCCGCACCCGTCTGCCCCGAGTACCAGTAGTCCCTCGCTAATCACTAATGTACTGCCGCCGTGCATTACGTACTGCACAATGACACAAATCGAGACTGCGATTACATCATTACACTACACTTGCCCAAGTACCCAGTGCACTATGATTAGCGGATGGCGTTCGGCGCGGTGATTTAAATGATCACTTCGCTACTGTTATGTGCAGTGTCGCGAGATAGGTTTTGTACAGGACATCATTACATTTTATACATACATACGTGCTTTATACGAGTGGTTCTTTCGATTACGGATATTTGGCCATACGATAGATAATCCCTATATATCCAAGCATTCCTATTTATCTATATATATAAAAATGTTTTCCTTGGTTACGCCATAACTTAAGAACGACTTTACCGATACCATATTAATTTTTTAAGTTTTCTAGTACTTTGTAGAAGGTTCTTACGAAAAGAAAACTTCGTGAGTTTAACAGTTCGTCTAAGATAGAACAATATCTGTCAGGTCAGCTAGTTTCATATAAACATTTATGGAGCTTGAACATAAACAAGTTATAAATCATTTAAATACACGCAAATCTGTCCAAAAACAGGTGCAAAAATGGCCTCTGCAAAAAATACCACGGTTGTAAAGCATTTATTAAAATTCATCAAGCCGTTTAGGCTAAGTCAATTTAATAATACATGCCTGGTAACCTTTCTTTAAAAATAATAATGTCAACTTCATTTAGGTACCATAAGAAATATGTAGTGTAAATATGACGCAATTACTTTACATACACACGACATTAGTGCAGTTGTACAAATCAGCAAAACACTGAATAATAAAAAAAACTGCTTGCCATAGGCTATTGCCTAGCTACATTTCAAGAATCCATAAAAAATAATAAACAATAACGAGATTAAGGCTATAAAACAGATCATTAACCTTTTAAATGATATTTTATCGTTTAATATAACTTGTCCACCATCTTTAATCTTATCGCGCGTTGAAAACAAGCGCGTTGCAGAGGACAGACGGCTCGATATCCTACGTATAAACATTTATCAGACGACCGATAAATCATGTCATTGTTTAGTGAAAGACATCTGACAGACAAGTATTTATATCCTTTTCACACTAAATTACTGCAAATCAATATTAACAACAGTGGTCGTGGATTTATTACGTAAGGTACACTTTCTGCAGTAACGGCCAGACATTGCCTAGTTTATAATGAACATAGTCTTCAAAGTATGATTTATTTGTCTATGATTTCGCAGCGTGGTCTTATGACTGATCTGATCATTTCATTCCGATAGTTATAGATATAGATAGATATACAGCGTGTGATATTGATATTTATCAGTGGTGAGGACAAGTAAATATTCCCATCAGAAAGTCTATCATGAATTCATGACATACATGACTCATGAGATATCACACTCATTGGCACGTTTTCCATACATTTGGTTAGTAAATTGTCGTTGCCACTAGAGGCGCTTTTAGAAAAATGATGATGATAAGATGCATTCAACTTAAAAACTCAAATAGATTTAGATCAATCTGTGAACATAATTTCTTTTTAAATATTACCGTTTCTAAAGCGGTATACAACTCCAATACATTCCATATCAACACATGTTGTTTCCAATATAAATTGCTGTAATTGTGCTGTTGTTGACTGTTGCATCTGAGATAATAATATAATGTGTTTACTTAAATTAGTTTTGTAAGAGTTATGCGTAGGTATTGACAAGCTTATAATGCCAATAGTAATAATCAACAATAAGAGATTGCCATAATTTTAGAAACAACAATGTTTTTTGAGAGAGACTCAAATAATTCAATACCGAGTTGCCTTTCTGTCTACAGTAATTTTTCTTTTCTCTAGACTGTTGTAGAGTTCCGGTAACAGCCAAGTTACTACAGTAATTACAGGAACAGAGTTGCGAAGGTACTGGTATCTTTATTAGGCTAATAAGATTTAATTGCAGAAAGTTTCATTAGCATAAAAATATTACTATTATCTGCACCAACTCTGCTAATGAACATTATATTAGAGCAGCATTGAAAGAACGCAGTCTTGTGTGTGCTTTATATAAGTTATAAACACGAGAAGCCACATGCGTGTTTAATCGTAGTTGTACACAATACTACATTCATCCTACTTGACGTTAATTCTAATTGACTCCACAAGTTGCGTAGGCCGGCAAACAGCTGACTTTGTATATTTCCCTTCGTTCCTCGGACACGGAAAACTAACAAAATAAACTCGATCGTTTACTGTTTCTAAACACAAGGTATTTATGAATCATATTCCGATGTGTGTACACGCCGCGCCGCGCGCCGTCTGGCCTCGGCGCGCTGCAGGCTCTGCTGTGACGTCACACACGTGATAGATTAGGTCAACAATCAACGTTACCATCTTCGGCAATGATGGCTTAGATCAAAGATTACTCTCCACGTTATTTAGGTCGTCCTTTCAGTGTTTACGTCCATCACGCCGGTCGCCGGACAAGGACGACTCACTTATCTCCCCCGGCCCCCGTCCTCTCGCCCCTGCGCCCGCCTGCCAATGCACATATTACGATGCTTGCTTTGCAAACATAATAATGTAGAGTGCTGATAATATATTCCAAAGTCTTTCGGCAAACCAATGTATCGTTTATGAGAAATAGGCGCTGTAATATCATGAGCGTCCGTAAAAGCTTAGGTACTGACTTGTAGTTTCATTTTTGTTATATAACGGTAAAAAATGGTACCTCTTAACAAACCATGAAATGTCGTCCTACAGACGAGAGAGATTTGCATACCAACCATTTGTATTTGCGAACGGCGTCTAGCACCGAGAGCTTGTCGAAATCCGCAATGCTAATAATACAATGGCCAGACGCACCTCGTGTAGCATGAGCATCTGTCGAATCCGATCGGCAACATCAAATAAGCGACCTTATATACACGCGACAAGTCCTTGTTTACGTTGAATTGTAGTATTCGATATTGAAACGAAGAACTAGACACATAATTTAGTGTTCTCCTTTGGCTGGGTGAGCGGGCGCAAGGTAAATTCGCTTTATTTATGAATGATGTTAAACGCTACAATCGCGTGAGGTGGTCGGTGCAGGAGCTCTTTGTAGGCTACGCCGCCGACGTATTCACGGATAACTTTCGACAGTCATTGAATGGAGGGTTCGATGACCCGACACCGAAGCGTTGTTCGAATTTGCATGTGTCAATGACACGATCTGCAGCGGCGCGGCGGCGCGCCGTGCCGCACCGCTGCGGCCTATACTTTTCCTTTCAGTCGGCATCGTTCACCGAGAAACACTTTTCGGAATGACCTCGTGACACAGCTGCACCGCCACTAGCGTGCACCGGCTTCTCGCCGCTTTTTTACATTTTGTATACGATTATAAACCAGATACGAATACAAATCTACATCATTTATTGTTGTGTTCGCTTTCTAAGAGGCTGACTGCAGATTATGAAATCGAAATTTATTCGTATGACGGTTTAACGAGTAGTCTATCACTTAAATTCCTGTTATGACGGAGGTTAAAGATCGAGAGAGAGAGAGGGCAATAAATGTAATCCACTTTCTCCCTACTATATATTCGGCCTACAATAATTAAGTGGCAAGTAAGGCTATAGATAATTTTGGAGGCAAAATTAATATCTAGCAAAGAGTTTAGCAAGAATCTTCCGGCCATCAAACACGTCGAGTCGGAACGTGCGAAATCCAATAAAGAACTTGCGGCACCTGTGCCTTATTACATTCTTTTGGTGATGCTCACCGGTCGGTGCTTCACTGAAATTCGCCCCAACTTTCCATGCCAGGAGATTGCTTGTTGTACAACTTTTACTCTGAAAATTCATTCCATTAGTATCAGCGGTGGAACGAAAGTTTTATTAACGAAATGTTTTCATAATTCAATATTAAATTCCTATCCGTTTCGAATTCGAATGACGTCTGAAGTCGATAGAAAGCTTTTTATAAGTTTGAGCGTAGATTCCGTTACTGGCGATGTGTTACGAGCAGATTGCGTTTGGCGTATTAAATATTGTATATAAATAATAAGCAGACACATTTCACATGTATGAAACAATGGCGTCCCCTAGTGGGCGTCGCGATCTTAATTGCAAATGTGGTATTAGCATATGCGCTTTGTGAGTTCTTGAATGGTGCGGCCCAAGGCAATGTGCGATGTCCTTATGAGCAATAGATGGAATGGATGTCACCGTCAGCGCATACCTCATACCTACTTCATTAATTATCATACGTTGATATATTTTCGCTTTAGTTTGGTATTAAATACTAAAATAAACTCTTATTGTACCGTCAATGGCAGTCTAACCACACAATACAACGTTATTAATGCATAGAGGTGCCATATGGCAATAAGTCTAAATGATATAATGTTGCTGTTTTAACAGTATCACGGAGAAATAAGGTCAGTTTAACATTTTATAAAGTCCAAAACGATGTTTCAAATAATTTAAGTGGTACGTAACTGTGCTCACTGCAGCGTATTTAGCTAATTAATAAATAGAACACTCTAAACATAGTTTTCCGAATGGCAGCGCCGAGGAAATTATAATTAGTAACTGTGTGTGAAACATAATTGGTTTGCACCCATTGCATAGTGTGCGCAGGTATACAGTGTGCATGCAGCCTGCTCGTGTGTATGTGGACGTGACTCACGAAGGCAGAATAGAAGCACGTCACGTTATTGCACAGTCGAAAGTCCTTTTAGGGTTGCTACAAAACTTACGTACATGGTTTTGTTAAGAAAATATATTATATTTAAATCAGCACCTTGATTAATTCTTGAGTCGCGGGCGATTTTACAAACACTGAAACAGCGGACAGCCAGACTCGGAATAAGTATTTATTGATCCCTATTTTTTGTACCTTTTGGGTTCGAACATACAACACTCAGCGCAATTGCAGTGGCGAGACGACCACTGAAACCACTGCTAACGGTGCAGTTAGCCATAGGCGTATGTTACCTACTTTTCGGCAACCCAATAACATCTTACCGGATTCGGACATTGAACCCAGGGCATAGGGTGTTACTTGCAATCGCAAGATGCAAGTAAATCTATGCCAAGGTACCGTAGGAGTCTTAATAATAATACAGTTAATATATTTTTGTAGATTTACGACTATCTAAAAACGTTACAATCCTACGTTCTAAGCAAATTCCAAGAATCCAAATCATTTTAAATAAAGCAAAGTGACACATCTCGCGACACTATCATCCGACATACTTCCAGCCAAAGAAATCAAATTATAACAAAATATTCAAATGGTAATCGTTTAAGTACAGCATTAACATCTTTAATTATTTAACTAATTCAGAATGTTATTACCTAACGGGTCTGCTATCGAACGATCTCACATTATGTGTAATTTACCAACAACCTCTATAGCAATAGATAGATCATTTTATCAACGTTCACATTTGTGATGTAAATTCAACCAATATTACCAGCACAGTGTCGTAAATCTACGATACTGTATATAATCATATCTATTATTAATTACAAACATAGACTTGCGCTTGTGCCTTCAGAGTTGACTGCACGTATGGCGTCTACACCGAGTGTTCGGCTTCGATCCCTACATGAGACAAAAAAATGAGTGATTCTCAAGTAGTTGCTCCGAGTGTTGTTCTTCGTGTCAGTTGTTTGTAAAGTCGCGCGCTAAGCCGGAAATAATACTAAAGCGGGTTGTATTGAAAAAAATAGTGTTAGGTAAAGGTGAATTACACTGACATATTAGCAACCATTTGTAGGTCTCACATAATAGGAGCGAGCCTATCACCATTTACCGAGCCAATCAACTGACTCCATGTTGCTATTTAGATTTTTCTATCAGGAACACCGAATAACAGTTTGACCGATTTTGAAATCACATAGACCACAAGATCGAAGCCAAAGGTTACTAATATTAACTTCAAGTCACATAAGTAATTATAGTAATGCATAACATCATAATTATTACATAAAGGAATGGCTTGTTATTGGAATAATTAAACTAGAATGACTAAATACAAATTACTTCTTCTTATATTAAGATAGAAGAATTACTTTTTAAAAGATAAAATGTAAAAGTGTTTAAGAGCTATTAAAATAACCTGTTTTTTGGAGTTTGAAGTAGGTATTACGTTTTTATCACTGAATATTTAAAATTGTAATTAGTTTATTTTAACTTTCAATTAGTTATTTCAACCTATCTGAATACTTATAGTTAAATATAAGTATAACTAAACACCTAAAGATATTTCCATAAAATTATATATTTGTACACAATGTTTAGGCTTAAAGGGGATCGCCCACTTTCTATAGACACTGGCCAATCGTGGACAGGTCATTTAGCTAATAATATGATATCAATTAAATACTTCACATCAGTAAAAAGGAGATTATAAATCTAGTTTTGTAACAGACTTTATATTTAGATAGGTTTCTATATGTTATTGAATAGCGTATTTAATCAAATAAAACATATTTTCATGAATATTTTATTAATTAGACTCATATGTAAGTAGTATAATATGATCAAGAAACTGGGCAGGTGGATTAATATGCTCTTGATACCTTGCTCAGCCTGAAAACTATAATTATTATTGTCATTATGTGAGCGCAGCAACCCACTGTTCTACGGCCCAATTGCAATAATAATGTTTTATTGCTTCCCTACCTTTAGTATTATCTTCATAAATGATATAAACAAAATATATTTTCCTATTTCTATGACGACTTTGGATTATTAATTATTTCTAGTAAATATTTGCCCTGCATCCTCTCTGATCCTAATCTAATCTAATCCTTACTAAATCTAAATCTAATCCTTACACAAAGATTTTTAAAATAACATAAACGAAAAATAAATGTAAAATATTCATCAATTTATTTTTTTCATAACATCGTGTCCACGGATGGCCAAAAGTGGACAATGTCTTTTGTTACTGTGTCGGCCATTTTGAGTCCTAACAGATTTAAATGTATTATTTTGTGGCGACAATTTATTAATTAATAATTTGATTACCAAATGTGTAAAAACTAATAGACATTACGTCTTCAAAATAAATATAATTAAGTTTACAATCTTTACAGTTACAAAGCTCACAATATAACATCATAGTGAAAGATATAACAAAAATGATCGTATTTATTACCTATAAAGGGTTTATTACTTTATATTATAGATGCTCGGTCTCTCCTTAATAAAACTTTACATTATTGTGTACAATGTTAATGTCTGGCAAGTCTTCATAGGTATTCACTACGTGAAATATGTATGGACACAGTCCCATAAATAATTCAATTATTACTACTTTGCTCGACGACTATAAAATTGACGTACAGAATTTTAATTCGACTTCCTTCTTCCGCTAGTTCATAGACCCCTATCACAATTTGAAAATAATATGCAAATGGAATAATAAAGTATATAATATAATAATTGTGAATTTCTCGCTTGCTTTCTATACGTGTATAGTAAGTAGACTCCGTATCCGTCACAAACGTAGCGCAGTTATAACTTGTCGTTAGTAAAACACAGGCTGCTTTTACTTTTCCAAAGGTACCTATACTAAAACTTGAGCAAATCAACGGTAAATTTAATTAAAGAAATTAACTGTCTGTGACGTATAGTTCGACAGACGCAGACGGCAGACAAACATCTCAAGTTAACGAGGTGTTAGGCCTAATTACTTAAAAGCTTTTATGCAGACATTTTTATTGAAATATTTAAATTTGTTTGTTGGGATAAAATCTTATTTTTGTATTTTTCAGGTACGTAACATGACATTGTGCCAGATCCAAAGAAGCTACGCGGTCAGAAACGACATCGTTCAAGTAAGTAAAGCTTTTAATAGTGTTACTGTATACTTATATTAATTATGTAAGTAACTATCATAAGAGTTTGCTAGAACACTCGGACATGTGGGCCTCCTCACGATGTTTTTATTCACCGTTAAGGTGAATGATAATTAATTAGTATCTAACCTGCACTAGGCTAGACTAATGGATTACGGTGCTAACCCCTCTCTTTCTTTCGTGTTGCGATTTTATCTAAGCCTTTGAAGTTTGTATTAGCCGCAATCAAGATTATCTTTAAGTAAAAAACACGTGAAAGATAAATGTAGAAACCAAAAAACTTCCCTACATTCTGTTACGAATAAAATATTTTATAGTTGGCGAATTGAAACGTGTCGGACCAAAAATTGGCTACGTGTAGTGCGGGTTCAGGTAATTCTTGGGGTAACAAACGATATCGAATGCGTATAACGATTTGTCAGTTAGCTAGTATCGGGTCCGAAGTGTTCCCGGCGAGTGTCCCTAGGTCTGAGCCGTCGCCGCTGGCCGGGCCGCGATCTCTTTACGACGTCATATATCGCACGCGCCGTAATTGAAGCCAACAGTGCGTGTCTTGTTTGTTTCTTTTGCCCATCCTACTTGTTACATCAAACTGTAAATTTCAACGCAACGCTTCAATTTAATTTATAAATTGGCTGAAGCCGAAACGGAACCACGAAACGTAACTCGATAACGACACGATATTGATATTTGATCGTAATCACAGTTGTACCGTTAGATACACTCGGTTTCCAACATTTACATTCTGAATACATCAATAGTGAACCCTAATGGATGAATCGGTTTGGGATGAAATCCCCCTTTCCGGGAAAATGCGGTCCGAGCAGAGTGTGTTGATTAATCTCATTTATTGTATTGTTAACGTTTTGAACGTTTAACGCATTATCGGCTTCTACGTTAACCGAATGGGATCACTCGTAACGTTGGCTCGCTTTATATATGTACGTTTAAACCTTTAAACCATTTTCATCAAAACATTTCCTTTTAACTTTATAAATGTAAATGTTGGTGAATGTTTTAACGCGCTTACAGGTCTGATGTTATCTGGGACACTAGGAAAATGATTCATTATCTCTTCGATCAACAATATTCTTGATCGAAGCATTATCTTTATGTTTTTTACTTATTGTAATGGTGCAGCGTGGTAAATTCGCTGGTTTTGGATTATTTAACGTCTTTATATAATTTATTTAGTAAGTAAAACCTACCTGTACTTAAGTTTGAACATAAGTAAAGTACAAGAATAGAAGAAATAAGAAAAATAACTAGGCAATAATTTGTCACGGACAATAGAATTGTCTCTTAAAAATAAAAGAAAGTAGGAGGATTTAGCGATATTGCAACATTTTACGGCGGTTGTGAACACATATAAAATTTATAGGCGTTAACGTCTCTAGGCCGGCAATAAACAGTTAGTGAGCTGAGTTAGCAGAGACCGGCGGCGCGCGACGCGGCGATGGTGCGATGGTGGAACGCAGCGGGACGTTTTAATATTTTCTCGTATTAGGCGAGTTCGGGTCGGCCGCGCTAGCCGCCGCCACCGCCGCTGTGGACACATCACTCCGCAATTAAGGGCCAGACAAAACGTCGTCGACGGGGAGTGCGCGCTTCATCAAATATTAAAACCGGCCTGTACCCGTACGAGAACAAATCCTACGGCGCATTTAATATTTTACTTAAAACGGTCTGCGGTTTCCAGCGGGCGGCGGGAATTTTCTTGCGGGTTTACACGGCGATTTAAGTTTTGTTTTAGTCGCCGTGAGGGTAGGCGCCGCAAGCTGCTGAGCCCCGCGCCGCTGCTAAATACTTGATGCGATGCTGTTATTAGTTCTTCAAAGTTCCGCGGTTTAGTCAAACACCACTAAACATTTTGAGCTCTCCATAAATGCGAAACAATTTCCGACGCCGTTAATCCTTTAATGAAATATGTGTCCTAATATTTATCCATTCTCGGTTTAAATTAATTTCTGTTGCTCACGAAAAAGCCATTCTAAACACTAAGCAATATACAGGCGAAGTGAAACAGTCGCTAATGTGTCCGCCGAAAACAAATCGTTGAATCGTGCCTCGGCGCTCCCCAGTCTGAATAACGAAAGCTAAATGCGGGAAAATATCAACATTAATCAGATGCGGTATTAACTCCCAATTCAGTAGCTGATGAATATTCAGACAAACTGACACCGCTTGTCTTAAATTTGCAAGAAATAATCTCGACGTACGACAGTTATAAATCTTTTAAGTATTCAGTATTCACAAAAAGTTCGACATTTTAATATTAACCAACAACTTTTTTGTAAAAAACTTATAATGGATATATTTAAAAAAATAAACTATGCGGTAGGTGCCTCACGATTAGCAAGCCAGGACACGTCCAGTTACTGAAGATTTTTTTTTTCGGACGAAGACCAAATGCGGCTTCTATGAAAAAGAAAATTACTTTCATTAAAATATCTATTGAACGAAGTATTACATTCCTATCTTTGCAGTTTGCACCAATGTGCGATATAGCGGAGATATCTTTAAACTAATAACTAAACAGGATTGTTTAAAATGAATACATTCAACATCGCCGAGTAAGAACCCAGTTGCAAAAACGATTAAGTAAAGTAACAAATCCGATGAGCTTAACTTGTCTTTCACATATCGTGTGCTCACTTCCTAAGCAAGCATGCATGATATGAAATTACATCTTTGGGTTGGTAATTTCATTATCTTGTATAAAACCTCCATTATATTTTTTATCTTGTTTACGAAAGAGCACGACAAATAAATGTGACTTGCGACGCATAAATATATAACCTTTGGTAACGTAATACATTATTGTAGCACACGCAATTAAGCAAACAAGGAGATTTCATTAAAAATAAAAGAACCCACATCCCCAGTGAACAAGGTACATTGTATTATTTAGTACAGAGATTATTCTTCTCCGTGAATAATGCATGCAGTACGCTCCACAGACATAAAGCGCTTTATAAACTCGGATGGAATACACCTTGTTTTATTTATATGTACTTTTGTAATTCGTTCAAAATCATTGTGTCGTAAGTATCAATGCTCCCGACTTTATGATCTTACATCGAAAACAATGAATGTAGGATACGTTATGTTATATTTTATAACAAATCTACTTGTGTATGTAAATATGTATTTGTGTTGAAATATTCGCCACGTTGTATTGCGCTGTCACTTTTGTGCCGGGTTGTAGTTGACTGTGGCGTGGAGATGCTTGTTTTCCTTTACACCGCCGGTGTTTGGAATTCCTGCGTCATTAAATACTTGTTTGTAAACACAACAGACACCGAGAACAGTAAACGCGATCATTTTCACGGAACGCGCCTTTCCTCGACCCCTTGCGGTCGCGCTTTGAAACAGCGCGACTCCTTTGAACGAACAGACACGGCTATAGTAGGTATAACCCTCCTAGGTCAATTGAGTGCTTTACAAAGATTTGTTATAAAAGCCAACTGAGTGAACATTCTTTACGATTGCCAAGTAAAACTTTATTGAAACGTATTTTATAATACGTTCATGAGCTAGGAAAATATTAAATTGAGTGTAACGAAGTCGTTGCTTTATTTTAACACTTGCTTGTGGTGGACGTTTTAAACTCTTCCCATTAGAACATGAAACGCAATAGTATTGTGGCACCAATAAAATATAATATGTTTTGTTGTTTTGTTTTCAATTGAATTCACCGAAAACTGTATTGTTGTGGTGTCGGACAAAAGGCAACGGAAGCGAAATGTCAGGCTATCGTCGATTGGAGCGGGGAAAGCCGTCTTCCGTCTCCCGTGGCCTACCGGCGGTGTGGCGCGGCGAGCGGATACCCACCGCGCTGATTACCCAGAGATGCTTAAGTAATTTCGTGTCCGTCCCTCGCTAATTGCGGGAAATGAGTTAATTAATTATTTTCCTTGTCTCTTAGATTTGTGCCGTTAAGAGCCAGGAGTTTATTCGATTGATTGAACCGTTTTAAAGCATGACGTCCTGTCTAAACGCGCGAAATAAGTTACTTAGAATCGCAAAGTAATTTGCAATAAATTATTCGATCATTACATAAAATGTCTAGCTACGATCAGACTGTATCATAACAATAAATCGGAATTGAAAGTTTCTATTCGTTTATGTTGTGAATTGTTCCATTACGAGGTTGTTTCATCATTTACAAAGTCACAAAGTTTCCAATAACTTAAGGAATTACCACGAAAGTTCAAATACGATAGACGCTTTCGTACGTAAAATGAATAAGTAAATAAAATAAATGCGACGAGTATAATCTGATAAACCATTTGTTTGAGATTGTTTCATTTAACTAACCAAACTTAAATCTTTTGTTCCTAGAGCTCGCAGTGTTATTTCTAGCTGAATTCCTAGATTATTCTCTAAGAGTACAACTAAAAGAATCCTGGTTATTTACTTGGCAATGAAATAAAAGTTATTCTCGTATCTGGTTCCGGCCGTAGAAAACGAGACACTAAAGGTGTATTTTAGTAATTAGTTGAAAACAGATTCGTGCAAAAGTCGTGTCATTAAAATTAAAAATGTTTTGCGGAGTGCATCTGCTTTTGTGTTTTGTCGATGTATTTATAGGGGCGAGGGCGGCGGCCGGGCGCGGGCGACGACCGCCGCCGCGGGCCCGCTGCACCCGCGCGCCGCGTGCTGGGCTCTGCGCCCGCCCAAACACAGCCCCCACTGACTGCGTTTGAACGCACCACGTTATTTACGTGTTCTGCACACTGAAACTAAACAAAACGACAAAATTTTCATATACCTACATATTAAACAACTGTTCATGCTCAATTTTATGCTATAAAAAGAATTCCCTTAATTATATAATTATCGTTTATCTTATCTTGCGAGTACAATGAAACGGTCCTCGTTGTAAAGATCGGATTAGCATCAAGACAGAATTGGCTTATACCCACTTTTTGGATTGCGCAGGTTTTTACTTAGTTTAACATAAATTTGCTCATCATCTTACTCGTATTTCATTTTACAAATCTGAACTAAGTCAGTAAAATAAAGTCAAGTCCGTGACCGTGTAACACTAAAACGTTATTGTATCTCCATACATTGCAAGTTTACTTTTTATTAGTTTGCCGAAATTGCAAGTAAATACGCACTTGAAAATAATTATGACACTTAACGCCTAAAAAAATATCCATCGTTCTATCCTTTATATGCCACGTTAAGTACCTATTTGAAGTCGATTTAAAGATAATTTATTTTAAAAGAATTTCACCTATTTAAGAATTTACTTATTTAAGTCTTCTCCCTAGCCTTTATTATTCCAAAGTCACTTGGGGTTGGCTTTCTAGTATAACCGGATTTGACTGGATATCAGTTTTTACACGGAGCGGCTGCCACCTGACCTCCGCAACCCGAAGGCTAACGATACCCTAAGGGTAAGGCCAGTGTCAGGATATTAGAGGGCACTGACTTCCCAATAACGATTGCCATAGATGTTTATGGCAGCCGGGACCGACGGCTTAACGTGCTCTCCGAGGCACGGAGCAGGCGATAATTGTCAATCAATACGCACATAATTTCGAAAAGTCATATAACTTCCGAAAGTCAAAGGTGCGCGACGTGGGTTCGAACCCGAGACCCTCTGCATTGCAGTCTGTTGGTCTCCCCACTAAGCTATCGCTCCTTACTTATTTAAGTATTTTATATAATTCATTTACTTTAATGTCCTTTCTTACTAACTTTATCAACACAATATTAATAATGTCTTCGTTCTCTTTTTATTCTTTCTTGCTTGTATAAATAATGTCACTTCGCCTGATGGCAAACCATACTTGCATTGACTGACTTCAATCAGAGCCTTGACGGTCACGTTAGGGTGCTATGCTGACTATGATAGATTTGCAATAATTGTGAATTTGAATGAGGCATCACTTAAAATTGCAAACTTAATATTGTGAACAAGTTATTTTAACTTTTAAATATTTTTCTACTTTTTGATTAATCTTATCCAGTTTTGAGTTATGCTCATCTGGCAATTAGTTTCAAATCAATAGCAAACTGTGCCGAGCAGACAAACCAAAAAGAGGGTAATAAAAACGAAATATTTAACAACATTCCTCTTATACTTTTATTAAATTACATATCCGCTGTAAATATATGACGGATAAACTTAGACAAATATGCAAAACTAGGCGTGCTCTGCAGTTTCATCCGCTTTAGTAATAGTATTTAGGTACATTTACAGCTCCGCCATCGAGGGTCGGAGCATAATGTTATATACTTTCTACAATAAAGATGACACACATTCCAAAAAAGAATCTCATTGGTCTGTAAGTTGCTAAGATTGCCGAGTTCAGACAAACATACTCGTCAGTTTTATAATATTATAGCGTAGATAACATTTTCATTTGTGTGCATGAACATGAATGTTTGTCTTGGTCTGGGTGTTTCTATGTATAATATGTATGTATTTACAAAAAAAGAAGTATATATGTATGTTTATCCAATGTCTAGTATCCATAGTACAAGCTCTGCTTAGTTTGGGCTAGATGGTGTTGTGTGTATGTCGTAGAATATTATTATTATTATTATTATTTACCAGATAATTTATCTATACTAATATTATAAAGCTGAAGAGTTTGTTTGTTTGTTTGGTTGAACGCGCTAATCTCAGAAACTACTGGTTCGAATTGAAAAATCTTTTATTGTTGAATAGTTTATTTATCGAGCAAGGTTATAGGCTATATAACATCACGCTGCGACCCATAGGGCGGCGCAATAATCATAAACGCGGGTGAAACTGCGGGCACATCTAATTTTTGGATAAGTATAGAGATTTTGTTCATTATCTGTCACAAAAGTAACAAAATTCAGTGAGTATGGATATATGTTTGATGTATTATTTTTTATATTTGAAACAGATTCTAAACAGTCTGATAAGTAATAAAAACTAAATAAAACTTCAAAAATGCGTCATTCTAAGCACACCTAAATACTGTAACTACGTCATGTTGTTTCGTCTGAACACGACTTGGCTAGGCCAATGCCGCGTACCACGGATTAATAAATCGTTCAATCTTCACAAGATTATGCGTGCCGTTATCGGATAACCCGTTTTAACTTTCAAGTTTAATTAACCCAAATATAAATATTAATATTCGTAAATGCGTACCGCAAATCTGGCGGCTGAATGTCTATGGTAATGACATCTATAATAATTCGGTGCCAACGATGGCTCCGTATCACGACGAGGTTAACTGCGATCCCCGAGTCATTTTGGAAATAGATCTTCATTTACGATTGAAGCTAAGTGCTAAGTTATACTGGAATAAACCATATATCGTTTAGTACGGGCGGATCAACATTACAAAACACACTTATTCAATAACTGTATTTCAAATCATATGCTTCAATGACTCACGTCACAAATAGGTACCAGCTCAATCGGCAGAGGCGCTACTAACTACGGTGCCCGATGTTTATGTTTCGTTGTAGTTCCGTTATTACCAACAATACAGATAAGTTTGTCGCTCGGGCTCTGTATTGCAAGTTGTCTTGTAGAAGCTCGGAATATATTTCACGGCAGCATGGAGGATATTATTCGGCGGAGTCGCATCATTAGTCAGTGTCCGCCTCGCATAAGAACCAGATGAATCGATACGTGACGACAGAAAGACTCCGGTAGTGTATCAATATCGTTGAGGATGGGGTCGTTTAGACGCAACGTGCAACTAGAGAATCTATTATTAGTCACCGGCGGCGGCGCGCCGTACTTTTGAATTGTGGTTAGTGACTCATTTTTGCTGCGGTTAAAATATAATAATTATAGATTTTACTCTACTAGTCGTGAAGTCAACCCGACACGGGTTGACTTCACTGGCGGTGGGTGCAAAATTTTTTTAAAACATGACTTACTTAATCAAAAGTTACTCTAACCTCAGACGCGAATGAGCCTTTTATCTCCAATGCTATAATACGTATCATGACGATATATCAGCGATTCAAGAGATCTGGATCCGTATCGGACGGTAGACAAGCGAAGTGGAATGCGGGTACAAGAAAGATAGAGCCGACCATCAGTTGGGAATAATAATTGCTTAGTTATAAGAGGAACATTACTAAATACTCCTACAAGATGTTTCTTCCCGAAATTGCGTACACGGAATATGGTTTATTGTGCGTCTGAAGGAATAATATAATACACTTATTATTTTAGGATGCAAAGCGCCTTTGATCAGCAAGCAACCTCTTTGCAATAAAATCGGAACGCTTCAGAATTCAGAAACAAATAGACATAGTTTTGTGTTTAAAACACTGTTAGGTTTAGCTATGACTTGCTAAAGTGCATCGTTTGCTAGTTCGATGAGCTAGTCGACCGTTTGACCTCCGCTTGCGCAAACAATCAACGCTGCCATTCGACGTGGCAATGCTGCCAGCCTTTAGTCAGAACATGACGCATTGTACCTGTTTTTCATAGAATTTTTCTTGGTTTTATTACATCAAAGAATTTGTGTGGATTCTCTACTTATTTCTTTAAAATCTGTAAATGTTAATACACTCAATATGATTTGGAAACTCACATAAATTCCTTAGTTTATCGTTTGTTATAAGTACCAAGTATTTTACAAACAGATCTAAAATATATTTTACAAAATTAAAAGCAAATACAGATTAAAATCCTCTTTAACTTTTTTTAATATATGTATCCAAGACATCGGAGACAATGTAGGTGCAATATAATGCATCTTAAAGATAAATAACTAAACGCTTAGAATATGTAGATGTATTTGAGATAATTCTGAGTGAATTTTCTTGGCGTATAAATCTTAGGATGTTACGCTAAATAAATTAACAGGCCCCATCCTTCGGAGAGGTCAGATAACATCTGAACAGATTTATACGAGCAGATACTAAACGTGCCGTACTAAATAATATTGCAGTTTATACGCTGCTTACAAGATATGCATAAGTTTTGTTTTACAGTATACACGCTATTATAATTTATATTGTATTTTTTATATTAACATGATAACAATGAAGTAGGTTCACTATGGTAGTCCTTTCTAATATTATATTAATTTATTATGGACTACAAGAACAACGATGTAAGATATTTTTACATTGAATTAAATTTTATGTTGTTTACACTCTTGAAACATGAAATTTTTTTGTAAAATATATTTTCCATTTTTTTCTCTAGATATTCTTTAAACTCTATAATTATTAGGGATATAATAACTAATAATTATATATGTATGTAAGTATATTACAATAACAGTTGGATTAGAGATTTAAATATTCAATATTGAAGTTTAATTTGGGCAATGTCAACGTCTCGGATAAGGCACAGCGGCAGCATATTGCGGTCTAAACACCCGTATGATTGGAACCCGTTTTCCGTATTGGATAATCGCCATTTGCAATTCATGCTTTCAGACGATTAAATCGTAATACACGTCGAAGTTATTAGATGTTAAATCTTACGAATATATCTTCCGACGCTCCTCTCCTGTGTTAAGCGTATAAAATCCCAGGCCACTTCGTAACTCGAAGATTACGTGGCAGTGCACTTTTCGTTACACGAAAGCTCTCGTTTCGACGGTAGACAGTTTTCACCTTTTCGTGAAGAGGTATTACGACTATAGGTACAGTTTTAAGATCCGAAGTGAAAAGCTCTTTGCTCTAATAGCATTACAACTCTGTTGCCTTTCAACTGAACATTTTGTAAATAATTTTGACAAGTCCTGCGAGTTCTGTTCATTTTATAGTATTAAAGTTCAGTACTGTACAGAATGTGCGCCATCTGTTTACGACTGGAAAAAGTCGATGGTATTATCTCTTATTTCCCGGATCTTGGTAATTGGCTGTAAGACGTAAAACGATTACCTAAATGCGAAATCCTTTTCTCTCCCAATCCCTAGGCTATTTTGGTTGCGTTTTCTCAATTTATTCGCCAGTTCGGTAAACGAACTCCAAAATTCTGAATCAGATTTGATTGAATCGCAGTCGTGCCCGCGGGAATGGAGTTATTTTCCAACCTATTTCATGGCACGTCGCGGCGTCGCTACGATCGACAAGTCTCACAGCCATGCACTCGCTCGCGTTTCATGTTTGTACCCTCTCGAGAAATTTCTTTCAGTTCATTTATTTGTTTGGAAATTGTTGTTCCACTCACAACACCCATATTTGATGTTAGCTCATTCTTTATGAATTGTGAAGCAATTACCTTTGTAAAATCTTCTCCGCCTTTCTACAACTATGATCATTCCTCTGTGGAGCGTAGAGGTTAGTTTGAATTATTATAAAATGGCTAAACGCGCATTAACGGTGTGCTTCATAAACTAGACAATCGTCGTGATATTTTGAAATGTAAACATGCTGGTATCGTATGAGGGATAATCGTGAGCAATAAAAGAGCTCATTTGTGTTACTCGTCCAGTTGTTTCGATTCACGTTGCTCGGACAATGGGCAAACGTACGCACAATGTGGCCCCATCGTCATCAATCAAAGTCCCGCTGGTCCCCGCCTCCCTCACTTCCCCCCGCGACACCCGCCCACGCACCCTCAGCAGACTGATTTACCCCTTATATTACAAGCAAATGCACGTCTACGTAAATACTAACTGCGGCAAATTGAAATTAAAATAACAACTACCGTCCAACTAAAATAACAACTCACTGTAAAACAGAAACAACTATTTGTAGACTTACAAGAATACATTAAAATTTTAAAGGAATGCTTTTGAATTGTGTCTGTATTCTTAGATATATGTGATATTTTAATCCTTTGTTATAAGATAGCAATGTTACTTAGGTTATATATTGCCATTTATCACAAACATTTCACGATTTTGAGACAATGATATACAAAACAGTCCATATATTGTGACGTGTCTATATGATTTTCGATTGAATTTGTTTATCAAGTGATTAAAGCCTTCAGGGATTCACACATTGTCGTTTTTGCAAACAAACAATCGCATTTGTATTCAACCAAATAAAGCCGCTGGTCTTTGATGGACTCTATGCAAATTACAACACGGCATTTTCCGGATATCAAACCTTAAAAAGTCTGTCCTGAAGTTGGTTATTACTTCAACATATTGAAATAAAAAGTAATATAGTGGGCAGAACGGTTATTAGTGTTTACAAAGGTAAAATGGATGTCGGTCCCTGCGTGCAATACTGTGCAACGCAAACAATACAATGTCAAAAGGAGACAATCAGCAATCATGCGTCATCCCCGTGAGATTACGCGAAACTTCCAACTGCGTAGTGTACTGAACACACAATACTGTTTGTAACATCCATAATGTACTACGTTGGATTTGAAATAACGTACTTTAGCGTTATTATATGTTTCAACGTAAAATACTTCGTAAATGTCTTATACTTATATTAGAGCTTGGCGTAAAAATCTAATACGCTTTATGTTAATTTAGAAGCCTCTTTCTCTTTAACATCCATTCACATCTAGTACTACATGTAGTTCTAAATGTGGTTCTATGCGTAGATCTATAAAAATATAAAGTGATTGACTGTCACGACTGATGACTGTGACGTATCAATGCATAGCTAAAACGGAAAGGCATATAACCATGATTTTGTTCCTTATATAATGTATATATCCACTATGAAAAAGATATTCAAAATGTATCTTCTAAGGGTATTTATCCCTAACGTTTGTATGAAAAAAATAAAGGCTGGACCTTTATAGACACATTATAAAAATAAACAAACACCTAACAGTACCGTGTGTTTATACAGCTGTTTTAAGTTGTTGAAAACCACATAGAAATTAAAATAATTAATATTGTACCGGTGTTACATATGGGTTAGCAATTATGGTACTTCCCGAATAACGCACACGCAGGCAAAACCGTGGGGTAAGCTAGTTATACACACAAAACACAAACAGAAAGTGTTCTTATCCTCCAAAATTGGACCGATTTCTAAAATTGTTTCAAAGTACATATTTTATGCGTGTTTTACTTTTTATGATTGTTATCAAATTTGTGCACCGATGTTTTGTTTACGAAGCGGTGTTTAATTTATTTTATGATAATTTTTTATCGTTTAAATGCTAGACATAATTGAATTCCTTTTGTGTCTGGCCGCCAGTGTAGGTACCGCTGCGACTTAATAGGTTAACCCTATAGATCGTTACGTCCATGGAGTACAAATTAATGTCATTATATAAATGTAAATTTTACCGTTGACTAAGTTCATTTAAGTCCGTTTGGCTTCCTGCTTGATTACAAACTGAATGCATTTGTTATATCACACTACCGTCATATACCTAGTGGTTAAAATATTATTATCTGTATAAATCTTCTATATAATATATAGCCTACACTACTAATTAAAAAATGACGCTGTTACTCAATTTTGACTTTCTTAGTGACTTAAAACTTTTTACCAATTCTTTTTCACTATGTAATTTTGACCAGAAACGCTTGAACGAGCGTTGAAATGAGGAAAAGATATTTAGAAATGTCTTAGTAGGTATTATGTTGTTATAAATTAAATGTTCGCTTCTATTACCCAAAAATGACACTAACCATTTATTACCTCTCTTAGTGAATTTATGTTTTCACCAATGTTATTCACTACGTAATGTTGATCAGAAACCTGCGTGCGTGCCTGAATAAACATTGAAATGAGGAAAAGATATCCAGAAATGTCTTAGTACTGCGTTATTATTAATTGTTTCTTACTATAAGCTATTGCACTAAAATGGCAACAATGCAATCTAGAACGAAATATTCTAAAATCTAAATCAGAAACGGATTGTTGTGGCGATTAACACAGACGGCTCATTAGCATGGGGCCGTGTGTCCAAACGGGCTGCAGTCCGGATCTCGCGTGACCGCCCGACACATTCCCCCTTCATTACCACTTTAAATTACACTATTCAACCCAAACTATTAACTTATACTAGCGGTCGCCAAGTGGTCGAAATTTGACCATAATTGATTTAAATTTTAAGTTTGATCGTTATTATATATTTTTACGAAATTACAAGGTATGTATTAATAGTTACGAAGAATTGCACACATTAACCGAACCATGCCAAAATACTACGAACACGATTCGACTGTGTGTGTCAAATGCATGGTTGTGTGCGTGTAGTGTTTTCTTCATTAATTTAATGTATTTCTAATGCATATTTTATAAAAATATTAGGATTCGCTCCTCCTTCTCCATATAAACTTTAACTGTGTCAAATTTCATACTCCTCCGCCCGCACAATTTTCGTAAAAAGGGGTACAAAGTTTTTGCTTCACGTATTAATATATAGATTATTAATTAAAAGGTATTAGTCAATCTGAATAATATATTTCTTAGATTCTTATCCTTTTATATTGCTTTCAAATAGAGATTCAGCGGCCAATATTTAGTTGCAGTATTGATAAATGAATACAATTAATACGGCCATATTCATAAAACTTACGAGAGGGTTATAACGTTGTTATAAGTAAAAATTCTACAAAGTATTGTTTATAATAATGCTTGATTGTCTATTAACGATTCTGTATAAAATGAAGGCTTACAGAAAATGTATAAATAAACGTTTTTACAATGCATTTATGAGACATACTAAGTATTTTAACTATCCATCGTATTAAGCCGAAAGACATTTTTATGAATAAGACAGTTAATGTGTAGCAGTTTTGTATATTTAATCATAATTATTAGATTCCATTTGTTACAATATGTAACGTATTAATCATATTTAACATAACAAATTAAAATAGTTTTTGTTTAATAATCTTGCTGTAGGATTACATGCTACATAAGCCACCTCTCTGGCTTCACACACGTTGACGTTGACTGTAGCTAATGACAGTTAATTTAAAAAGAGCACATGATGTAATTACCAAAATCAGAGATTAGAAGCCATAGATTCAAAGACTCAACTATCTTCATTAAGTTAATAATGTCGCAGGCTGGTACCAAGGCCTGGTGAGATCTAGACGATATTCCTTGCAGCTGGCGAAACCATTAAATACTGCGCACGTTACTTTGTTCTCTCTGTAGCTCTTAGGCACTGTATCGAGCACTGCGAATATTTTATCAGTAGTTTACGTCATACTGACATGATAATGATAGCTAAATAAACAGCTAAAATAAATGTTTGCTAATCATAATGGGAACAAAATCAATTTGAATAATAAATCATCGATTGGAAAACTGTATACTCAATCGGTTGTCTAGCCACCGGTGTGCCGCTGCTACTTCATATGAGATATTAGGAGAACTAGTTATTAATTTAGAAAGGTACCTAACCAGTATCTTCTGTTCCTATAGGCTCCAGAATTCCTAGCCTGGTAAAAATACTTACTAATATAATCTAAGGTAGTTTCCACCAAGAGAACCAACCAAAAATATTAATACATATTCTATAGAGCGATATTTTGTCTGATATTCTTTATCGACGTGCTTCGTCGTGGATAACGTATTTCTATTTGAATAACAAAGCATTACAGATCCTAATCGTATCTGCGTTTACCGGCGGACTAATGTAGAAATATTCAATATGGGCACATAACATGTGACACCAAAATCGCCGGCCGTCACCGCCACCGCCGTCTGCCGGCGCGGCGCGGGGCGTATGATTAGAAATCGATAACCATGCGTCACATGTTGGCTTACACATAGTTACAGATTGTTGATCCATCTATTGTTGTTGCCAATGTTATCTGTTACAACGCTTTTAGTACGTCAGTAATCCCAATCAGTAAGGATTTCGTTATTTCCTTTTTTGTTGTCAACCCTTATCGCTTCGAAATTTTTTGCCCTCGCCGCTCACAGGGTCTGGCCAGTTCTAATAAATAAACATCTGCTGACATCATATATTTACTAAAATGGCACTGACAGATACAGATAGAGAACGTGCGTATAAATAATAGTTTTTAATTTATTATAATTTTTCGACTACTTGTCTAAGTAATACACTTCCCGGTTTGTATATTAAAGGTTTGATGTTGTTTAAAGTGAGCTACTGGATTTAATGGGAAGAAGCTTGTGATGTAACCCATTTGTTCGTAAAATAGTAAACAAACTTGTCTAATGACTAACAGTTACGACACATGACTCATGTCTGATGCACTACCGGACAACCGCTGCGTTTATAATTTTATTACACAGAGACACAACGACTATGTATGTACAAGAATTTAATTTCTTATTTCAATATCTTTTTTTTCCTTATGTCTTAGTCTGAATGATGGAAACTGAATGAAGACTCGCAGGACTTGCACTCGCATTGACATTATCGTCTCTGTAAAATGCATATTTACATACGTTAATGTCAATTTGTGCTCAAAATGTATATTAAAGTTAGTAAATGCAGAGTTTCTAGCGCGTTAAGTATCACGATAATTATTGCTGACTGATAAGCAACCTGGTGTGTGGCATGGGGACTTCAAGGGAGACTTCCTTTGTTGACAGCTCTTAAATTCTTGTGTTGATTATGGAAACTAAATCAGCTTTTTGATACTATTTTATTAATTGGATGAACAAGACAGTGTCTATGCACCTAATTTATTGTTAACTAATTTAAATTTGAGTTGTAGCTGATTGTCCTTCTACTTCTTTAGCACAACGCTTTCATGTTAGTCATAACGAAACTTCAAAGTCATACTTGATAAGTACTTATCATGTAAATATAATAACCAAATCAATCGACCGGTGACAATAGAATTCATATATGATATGTTTTATAATAATGTGAACTTTTCATAAAAGTGTCAGTTTATCTTCAACTATTTCTAACAACTAGTCTAAGTATCGGTTAGCATGTTTTTTTATACTGTAAGCCCTCGCTTACAGGCGTACGAGCGGTTATTGTAGTACAGGCTATTGACGTGTTAAGCACTCAAAGTATCATTAACTCTACAAAAACAAGTGACTGCTCCGTCAGTGTAAAGGACACAGATCATTGGTCGTTGATGTCACAGATATTGTGATGACGACAGGGGGCGACGGCTCCTTATGAAGGCCTGTCTTTAAAATGTAAAATGACGCGATGAAAGCGGCATCAATGCTACGATATGACCCCATCACATAGTGATCGAACGACGAAAAACAGTCATTGAACACAGTGATCATTACAGAAATATAATCACAAATTACAGTACAGTGGTCGTGAAACAATCACAAACATTAAGTAATGGCAAAATAAGTGTTCATTAAAAAGTGTAGTCAATCATGAACATGAACAAGTACACACGTTTCACCAATTTATATATGTAGCATGTCAATGAAAGTAATGAGTAATTGAGTTTAATTAAACGTAATACGCCACACGGTGCCATGCGGCGGGCTATAATACAACTCATTTTAGTGTATTTAAATTATTATAATTAGGAAGAATTGTACAGTTCCTAATTTCATGCGAAACACTCATTTGTATCGGACAAATTAGTGCTTCGCATGAACTGCCGGCACGATGTATGCATTGTTATACCTAAGTACTTATGATTTTGCTCTTTTTGATCATTGTTTGAGATTTATAATGGTAAAAATACGTCTTCTCCTTATTTTAATATTGTGTTTCTTTTTATTAAATATTAAATTTGGATATCAATCCAGATTAAGAGGGGAAAATTGCAAAATAATTCGGTAATGTTACCCTACACGTGGGAAATAGGGCATCGTGAAAAGGCCTTTTAAAATGAAACAAATTCTCTTTAGATCATTTTTTATTTTGACGTTTTGATTACGAGTTATGAGCCTCCAAGTCGTTTGTCCTTGTATCGTTCTAATTTTCCTATTAAAGTATTTTACGATATAAAAACAGTAACAATTTAGTGAACAAATATTGTACTCGCTCTGGTTATCCCTTTGTTTTCTTATTATTCACCGTCAACTATACAAGATAGCGTTTATGCTCGACTTTGGCTTCGTACCATAGCGTTATTTATAGATATTATACATAGTGTTGGACTCCAGACAAAGAATTTTTATAGCCTTACGTAAAGGCGTAATAGTCATATTCGGGCGATTGTCGCAGGCTCATTCTTCTCATAGTTTGGCGACACCATTACGGCATTCTGCACGCGAGTGAACAATAAATCAGCCTCGGGCTCTGCAATGTATTCTGCATGCAGGGAACTGCGCTTCCTACGCTGGCAATTATTACTCTCTGTACGAGATTGCTAATTTACCAAAACCTCTAGTCATTGTATAACGTTGCCAGCTTTTTCAAAAACAAAGATTCGTGTTCTGTGACATAAAATTTTTCACAATGCATCGTTGATTTATTGATGAATGTTTGGCACACGCTACATTCAAGATAGACTTGTAATACTTTTATGGTATGCATTTTATTTGCAATTTTAACAGCATTCCACTAATTGACAAAAAATATTAACGTCTAAGATTTCATCAGTCTGTCTGCAGAGTGCAAGCGGTACGTGAGAGATAAACCAAATTTCAACGACAACATTCTCAAGTGATCGTAACCGACGTTTCCAAGTAGCCTTCGAGGACCGGCTACACATAATATATAAGAACTTTGCTTGTATATAAATGATAACTGGGAAGCAATAAAATGTCTGCCTGGATTGGATAGGAACTGTGGCGCGCCTGTGTGCAAATGAACCGGCGCGGCGTACGCCGAAGGACGCGGCCGCATTCCGCACCGCACCACTACACTCGACATGACACACATACCGACACGTACTGCGCCTGTGTGTGTGTGCAACAACACATTAAAGCTAAAGTACATAAGGCACTTTTGCACTACGTCGTCGGTGCCGTAGCCGGCGCGGGCGTTAGTGTACCGCTAGTGTTGTGGAATTCCTTATTACGATGCAACACGTTGCATTCACAAAATTGTTTTAGAACTGTTATGTTGTTAGTCGCACGCTCTCCACGCACCGTTATCGGTCTACTTGCTATTTTAATTGAACATTCGAAACTTGTGATAAAACATTAGACTGGTAGATAAGGACATAATATAATCGCTCGCTCTCGTCGGAAGATAGACAAAACTGAATATGTCCAAAACGGAAACTGTTTAATCACGCAGCATGTACGCTGGCAGGCGCTAATCTCGCGTCGCAGGCAGCCGTCGCCGGAGCGAATCGCATACAAATGTGCCGCCAGTCAGAGCAAAAACTGCTGAATAATATCCCCTCACAGTTGTACCGCTCTCGACGCTCGTACGCCGAGCTTTATAGCACACATAATAATGCAGTCATGGCACGCTCTATGCGTTTCACAACTGCAGAGAGCTTTATAATGAGAGAAATATAATGTCGCGACGCAATATTCGACATGAGCAACAATCGGATCGGTTGGTGCTCCGGATCAAGTTGCTGGCTTGTGCCAAGTGCGTCCCTGCCACGGATCGGGTGACGTCATGCCGCGGCCGAGAAGAAATGAGCACCTCGTTAGTCGATCAGCTTATTACTCCTTTTGTGCTCACTGCCACTTTCCATGATTCACTTGTAGAAACCACTTTATGGAAGAACCCACCAAGAACTAATGAAAACACATTAATTATATGCAAAATGGCGTTAATCCATGCATCACTAAAACTCGATTGCTATATTATATCAAATCAATAAATAACTCTTATATGTATATAAATTATTTACAATTTTATTATAATTGCTAATAAAACGAATGAATGCAAAATTTCGTAGCGTACGATATAACTGACCTATCCAAGATAAAATCTTTTCAGTGAACCGAGTGAATAATAACTTTTTTCGCTATTTTCAGTTCGGCGAAATTGCTCGGTTTAACGTTAACAAATCGTGACTCAGTGACGCCGCCCGGCTCAGACATTGAACTTTTTCTTTGTGTACCTCTCGTTAAACTCAGACGTACAGCTACTGGACTTATTGTCGTCTCGAGTCTATATTTAAATTTTACTTAGTCTACACGTTTTGCCTCTCGAATCAACAATGAATGATGATGAATAATAAGGGGAATAATACCCCTTTATCCAGCTATTATAACATAACAAATCACGTAAGATAACAATTTGAACAATCTGTAGGGCAATAACATAGTACAAATTATTTACATTGCCGACGATCTAACAATTTGAGAGCGGTATACGGAATTCAGGGAAGACAACTGCGCTCGTCATCGCGGCTTTGTTTGCGGGTCGCTGTGAGCTGCTGGTAATCAAAGGGGGCGGGAGGGATTAGATGCGGTCGACGGCCGCGGGGCGAGAGCCGAAGATGTGACTGCGACTAGTTGAAATGTCTGGCGGCTTCTAATTTGCGGCACCGTCGCAACGAAGGGTTGACCTCGTCTGTCATCACCCATTCTGTTAGGAATTCCAGTTAGCCTTTTCAGCGAGCGTCTTAATTATAATAATAGGATTACGGCCAATTACTACTTGATTGAGTATTTGTCAATTGATTGCCAGCTTAGCACAATGGCAGCCAAATTTCAAAGGCTTTCAGATTCGGATCAGATTTTGAGTCTCTTCGACTAATAGAGGCAATCGGTGGTTGATCAGACTTTATTTAAAGACTCGATTGATATCAACATAGTTGCTTTAATCGAAGAGAAGCTTACCTAAGCTTCGAATTTACTGACTAATGTTATTGCCTGACGATTAAAGTCTATGCGAACACGGCTTGCAACAAAGCGGAGGTTAAATTGAACAAGCCAAAGTGATATCCGTGTGTAATTCCATTAAATGAACAGTGAAACCTCAATCGAGGCACTTTCGCTTTAAACAAAAACGAAACACAACAAAGTCATGAAATGAAATAAGACACTATCCCGTTCCGAATCGAATTTGATTTTGAAGCCGTATCGAATTTATGTCTATCGAAGTTTGAATGGACAATAACTTTGTTAGTGGAAGCGAGTGATCTTTGTAGAGAATTGTGGCACTATCCTGAAGTTGCCACTTATGTCGGCTACCCATTCACGTCGGAGTTACATAATTTCCTGAATCATACCAGCTAGACTTGCTGTACTACATTAATGAATAATAATCACCTCGCAGGTATTAACAAATATGTACCGAGTATTACATTGCTACCTGACAGTAACGCATTGTTTGAATGATGAATACATAACGCACAATATAGGCTTAGTATCGCCAGTCAGAATGTAAAATACTATTATAGCATAAGCAACAATAAAAAATATCTTAAGATAAATTCTATACTGGCTAAACATATTTTAACAGAAAAACATATAACTTAAACAATATAATATAATACATTTAATTATCAAATTAGTACAAAAACAAGAGGGTTGTAATTAGTAATCTCAAACAAAGTTCGTAAATGACACCCTTTACCCACATAAGTACGGGACAACGACCTTGGTAAAACCGCTGTGTAAATATATATTCTCTTGGCAATTCAAATACTCATGGCGCTATAGTTACAGGCGTGTCCATTCCAGATTAAAAGCGGATCTTTAGGATAGGAGGGGGTGGGGAGGCAGCAACAAGCAGGCCGGCGGGCGTCGAGACAGTGCCGGCGCGACCCGCAGACGCCAACAATCCCACTCAACATAAAACTAAATCTTCCCAAAGTCACAACAAGAAAACGCAATAGCTCTGAACAGAAGACGCGAACACTGGATCTAGTATCAATTCTGCGCTATCCGGTGCCGCAGTTGTGTTTTCTCACTCTTGGATAGATTTGACGATTCAGCCTGCTCTTTCACTTGAAAAATACGTACGTGTGTATCTTGTCTTTACTTTTGCCTACAGCTAGCGAACAACTATCTACAAAAAGTTTTATGTTACTTTTCTTGCTTTGCATTTTAAGTTGTCCTTTGTATAAAATGTTAAAACCGCGTGGAATCTCTAGATGTATTTGCAAGCTTCTTCAAATATTTCCCTGTTAATAAAATGCTTATTTATGACGGAATCTAAAAATCTACGATTGTGCGTTACTCCGGCTGAATAAATAAATGCTTCAGTAATAAATTTCCATTTCAGTAAAGCTTGTTTTGTATCCGGATTTCTACTAAAATTTCGTTGAATTGTCGACTTTCGTAAAATAGAACTTCATCGACGTCGTTTTGCCACGACTAAATTAATGATAATCCTTAAAAATTCTGGTAGCCTCTTTAGTAAACATTTCTTTAACGATGTCATTATTTTTTTCATATCCTAATGGCCGTCAATTTATTGTAAGTCCGGGGGTACAAATGACTCAAAACATTGCCATACTTTATTTTTATTTGGCATTGTTTTCGAATACAAATCAGACAAAATAAAATAATTCAACCTTTTGAGCAGACCTGGTGTAAGTTCTCGACCGTCTCTACATTTACTGCTACATATATATATTTTATGCTAATTCTCTGTTGGTACCCCACGCACCCTAACTAAGCGGATTGGCAGCTTATCGCCTTACATACACACTCACCTAATTTTTCAATGACAAAAAATAGTTTTAAACTATAAGAATGCTACTTACTAAGAAAAAAAAACGACAACAAAGCCCTGATCCTTAAGGCTTTCCTAGTGGGTTTTTCGAATTCCGTGACTCAAATAATTAAGCCCAAGATGGGGGTCGCTGTGTGAAATTATACATTGTTATTGCCACTATAAATCTCATTTTGGGTGAACGTAACCCGCTCGGAATAACAAATAAAGACGTAACAAAAATTTAATATCACATCTCACATAAAGCGCGGACATTTTAACTAACTTAAAGTACCGTTCACCTGAACACATTTAGCTACTATTATTTTATTAATATAGACATATTACTTGGATTGGTTCACGTATCACTCGGTATGGTTGTCTGTGGCAGTATATTATTATCCCACCAAAAACATAAATGTAAAAAAGGAGAGCCAAGTTCAATACAAAAATTATGCTTGGCTGTGGGCTTCGCCGCAAAAAGAATGGTGATCTAAATGAGTGCCAAGTTCTATGCAAAATCCAAATATGTATTTATAGGAACAAAATAACATTATGAACAAGTATTAAACTATTTCTTTGCTTTATTGGATACCTATAACAATTGCTGTTATTTAAAAATGTGAGATCTTAAAGTAGGTTAGATTTGACTTGACCAGTTTTCGTTACATCAGTCATTTTATAAAGTTATTCAACATATATATATATATATTTTAATTCTGATAAAAACTGGCCAAGTCAAATCTAACACTCGGCGCTGGCTAGCCAGATCCTTTGCTTGAACTTGGCTTGACACGTTGCCGCGTGTCTAGATGATTATCTCGTACAGATTGATGTTCACGCGTTTGGTGATGCGATGACAGAGTCATCTACCTAAAGCGAGTATTCTCTCCCTACCATTGATGTTATTTCCTAACATTTTTATTACAGCCTTTATATCGATAATATTATTTTCCACATATTATAACTTTATCTAACCCAACAATCGCCGGAAAACCTTTTAATATTCCATACTACTTAAATCCTTAACATAAGTGTTTTATCTTTGCGACTCCAATCTTTTTGCTTCGAATTTATTCCTCAACTACTGGGAACTGGAAAACATTAAACTGTCTTGAACCGCTTGTGAATTTAATCCCCGTTCCCTTCACATTGTTGGTGGCTGCTACAGATCCTATTTTATATCAGTATTAAAACAGACCAAGCTTAGTGACATAGTAAATATTTTATGACTGCATATTTTTCATGGTAATATTTTACAAGTTCTCTCGGCAAATAGAAACTTAGTAGATAAGAGACATCGTCAGTACATAGATCTGTGTAGGCACACACCTACTGTGTGCTGTGTGCATGTGTAAGGTATTCTAGACGTTTGCGAAAGTCTGCAGACACGGTTCGTCACGGCTCTCGGTGCACACTACAGATGCCAATCTGTTACAGTCATATGTCTACGTCAGTGTTGTGATGCAACAGAATAGCGGATCCTGGAGATATGCGCACATCTTAGTACCTGCATCTACACTTTCTGCATTTATTTACAATATTTATCGTAGAATTTGCAACGTATGGTCTATGAATAAAGGACACTTCTACTAGCGCGAATTGCGTACCTCAATAATTATAATTATAACGAAATAATGCCAATATATACGTTTATTTACTACATATTATAAAGGCGCAGCAGTCATGAGGCAAAGTGTTAGTCGGTTTTACTGTCGAGTAATTCTTTTATACTTTCCTGTTAGACGACGAAATACCTAACACCATAGCAAAATGTAGGTGTACACACCTGTGCTGCTTCTTCGGAGATAATTATGTATAATAAAAAAAAAGGATACCCGTGATGACTAAATCTCTAACCAATGTGGTAAAGGGACACAATTTTTAAAAGGGTTGCTTAACTTGTATAACTCAAAGGCAGCAAGGTTAATAAAATAATTAATATGTGTGTATAAAATAAGGCGTAACTAGCGTTCTTCTCATTGAGTTTAAACTATATTATTAAAATAAACAGGCGCTTTGTAATGAAACTTATACCCAGATTCGCGCGAACTTCACTTATTAAAGTTTCGACGACTTTATCGTGTCGCATAAATAATTGAGTTAGCTGAGATTGTTTTGAACTCGATTAACCATAAGTTGACTCTGTATTTATTAACTCTATATGTCTGAACATTGGTCTTATACATTAGAATAGTGAGATTACTTTTTAAAGGTCAGAACATATTGATTTGTATATAACATATATATAATCAAGGCAGCCTTAAAATGTGGAAATGAAATGACTTTTATACTAACTTGCCTCTTTAAGATCAAAATCAGGTTTCAGATGGCTTTTCTTTCGAACAGCAACTACTATAAGGAAATAGGAATGTTTACAATATCTATATATATAAAAATCAATTGCTGTTCGTTAGTCTAGCTACTCAAGAACAGCTGGGCCGATTTAGCTGATTTTGGTTTTGAAATGTTTGTAGAAGTCCAGGGAAGGTTTAAAAGTTGAGTAAATATGAAAAAAATGCTTAGATTATAGTAAAAACAACAATTTCGCTTTCCCTTAGAAACTATTCCTACCTGTCAAACATTTGATGTTCGTCCCGTCGTTTAGAAATCAATTACATTTAAAAGTCGTTCAGAAATCAAATTATATTTAAAAGTGAAGTTTTTTCTTTAATTTTTTTGGTTTTATAAATTAAACGTTGGATGTTCGTCCCGTCGTTCAGAATTTCTGATCGGAAATATTTTACGGACTTTGGGCGTAAAGGTCGCGTTGTCTCAGTTGAATTTTATTTTTATGTGCATAATGCGGTTTAATGTGTTATGTGATAGTGTATCATGCAGTAAATCAGTGTGTTCGTGTGCAGCAATTATGAATTCAAGCGGGAACACCACTGTCCTAAGGTCAGATTGCTCCAAAATTGGCATTGTATTTGGCAGTTCATCTAGAAAATGGACAACAAGTGTATTTCAATCAAGGGAACGCAGCGGATAGAGCGGCACGTCCACCGTCGATCACATTAACAAGTTTCTTCTCAGTTTGTCAAACAGATGTTTTCGCTCGCACTTTGCTGTATGCTGATATGCCACGCTATTACACATGGAACGCATCATAGAAAACGTTTCAGCGTCGAAAACAAGGAACACCAGTTGAAGGACATCCAAATATATTTGCTTCAGACGCTCTAGGTCGCATCTACACAGTACATCCAAATAACGACGAATGTTATTATCTTCGATTGTCGTTGGTAAATGTTCGTGGTCCGATATCGTTTCAACAACTGAGAACAATTAATGGACATCTGTGTGCGACTTACCGTGAGGCGTGTCAACTATTACAGTTACTCGAGAACGATTCGCATTGGGATAATACGCTCAAGGATTCCGTCATATCTTCATCACCGCATCAAATTCGTACATTGTTTGCGATTATCATATCGACATGTTTCCCCTCGAACCCAAAAGATTTGTGGGTGAAATATAGGACCGTACACTACAAATTTTATTTTCTAAGCTCCTAACCTTTTTTCAAGCAACATTGTAATTATTTCATGTGTAATTAAAAATAATAATAAAACCTAATTCATATCAAGCATTTTTTTTTATTACGATTTCTTTTTGTTCCGGTTAAGTTTTGACCAAATTTTTACTACAGTTGAAACATTCTGCTACAGTTCAAACATTTATTATTTATTGATTCTGAGGCGGTACGAAGTTTGCCGGGTCAGCTAGTAACCAATAAATATAGTATTTTAATGACTAAAATGAAATGATGTTAAATATGATTTGGCTAATATATGAATAGGTTTGCGTTATTGCCAAGTCCAGTGAAGATCCCTTAATGAGCCCACCACCTTTCACACGTCGTTATAGGTTATCTCCGAATACGTGACTGGCTCAAACTTTCGCAGTATATTCACAACACATATCTAAAGCTAAAACAATAGAAGGCGATTCAGGATACGAGATATTGTTTCAATAATTCACTACTTTGCACTTAACAAAAATCAGTCGAACAGGTCATGAACAAAATGGAAAACTGCTTAGAGTGCATTCCTTTGTTTATGTCCAATGTTTTATTAAATCTAATACCGTTTTAACACACAACACATACTGCAGACAGCATAAACGTAGTAGGTTCTACAGTTACACAGGAAAAGACAATGGGACACTAGGACAAAAGTAAATGACAATTTAAAATACAATAATATTATAAATTGATGGCATCATTAATTAAAATAAATATTACATAAAAATATACAATTGTCTTGTTGTTTCACTGGAATAAGAGTAAGTGCTTGTGCAACTGAATCTTAAGGTTTTGCCTAGTCGGTTAACGACATTAAAATTTCCCTTTATTACCTACATTTTAAAGCCTTATTATGCCGGATACAATGTGGGTGTAATATATCTCTGCTGATCCCTGCAAGGATATACAATTGCGTGATTATAATATCCTGGCTAATATTATAAATGCGAATTTGAGTTTGTTTGTTACGATTTCTCACCTTAACTACAACGACTGATAATCATGAAATTTGCATACACGTTGTAAGGAGTACCGAAAGGGACATTGATATGCCTTTCATCTAGGAAAAAATCTGTTCCCGAGGAAGAGCTAGTATTATTATATACTTTAATGTCTGTTATATTACTATTGCAGAGACGTTACTAAAATCATCTTAAATGTTGTTCAGTTATATAAACAAAGATGTAAGCTTTTTCAAACTTCACATCTAATTTACTTTAAAGAAGAAATCCTAAATTCGAAGATGTCAACGAATTTTATTAGGTGACTTTTATATACATATTTCATATAAACGTTGCTGAAATAAAGTCTCTAGTAAAAGCGGGTAGTGTAACTTTGCTTTACTATACTATTACATGTTCCTGGAAAGGTTTGATGGAGGCTATTAAAATTAGGATTAGTGTTATAAGCATTAGCTTAGTTGGACAGTTGGACTACCACACAGAGAGGCCTCTATTCAACAAGTAACCCGTGTTTTTCAAAGTTTTGTCTTTATTAAGAAGTTTACTATCGTTTACTTTTACGGAAAACATCGTGAGGAAACACACATATCTAAGAGTTTAAGAAAAGACGTTTAAAGTTCGCCAACCCGCTACGGCCTACCATAGTCTACCGCGCTCAGTGCGGTTTGGCAGACTTTACAGACGGACCTCTTTCCGCTATGGGAAGGATAAGGATCCTTTTCATAGTGGATAGAGGCCTATGCCCAGCAGTGAGACGGCTTATATTTAAGGCTAATAGTTAGTTTTGTTATAAGGCTAATATTAATATTATTAGTATTACTCTCACAATAATAGTAACCTGCGGTCAACATTCGTCGGAAATGGTGGCGTGACTTACTGTGATTGCGGTGCGCATAATTTGTACGAGGGCTTTATAATCCCACCTGATGTTGGATCGATGTAACCCACTAAGCTATATAGTTTTTGCAGTTAACAGATTAGTGCCTTGAGAAGTTAAGGGAGGTTTAAATCTGCCATGAAGCTTGAAAATAATGAGTCTAACTCTTTAACGCATGGCGTAGTCATTTTGTTGACCACTTCACCAAATTTTTAGGTTCGTTCCTTACATAGAACGAAAATTACGCTTATCAGGATTATCGTTGTGCCCGTTGTTGCCTGTGTCCTTAAGACAAGGCAAGGAGTGATTAGACTATGAAAATAATGCTAGTCTTTAAATTGAATGAATATGTTGTATTCAGGCAGTACTAAGTTGGTTTTATATCCCTGTTCCAGAGCAGCGGCGGTTGTCGTTCAGCGAGTAACGCGGGCGTGGGCGCCGTGACGGTCGCGAACGCAGGCGCGGGCGCGGGCGGCGGCGCGTGCGCGGCGCGCATGGCAAGCGCGGGCGCGCAGTACCGCGGCGGCGCGCAGCAGTGGGCCGCGGCGTATGCGCCGCAGCCCTGCCGCTACCCGCCGCCCCAGGCTCAGCCGTACGCGACGGCGCCGAGCCCCTACACGCAACACCAGGTAATTTATTATATTTACTAAGTAATAGACACAGGCTAAACAAAAAATCGTCAACCGAACCTATATTGTCGTCATTCCACATCTCTTCACTTTGACATGGTCGTGCTACGTTTACCTGGCCACCGCCGGCATTAGAAAAACTTTTAGCCACAGTTGCCGGTATGTCGGACTGTATAATTTACACATTAAAACTGCAACATGCTAGCTACAAGGACTATGACGACTGCTTTAATTATTTGCTATAGGATTTCGGGATCCAAATCATCATCTCGTAAAGAGATGTGGACTATAAGACTTTGAAAAACTGAGGATATGTTTTTTTTTGTACGAAAAATATGGCAAACAAACATACGGCCCACCTGATGGTAAGTGGTCACCGTAGCCTATGGACGCCTGCAAAACCAGAGGCATCACTTGCGCGTTGCCGACCCTTTAGGAAAGGAAGTGGGAAGGAGAAGGAGCGGGAAGGAGAAGGAGCGGGAAGGGGGAAAGAGGGTGATTGGGCCTCCGGCACTCTTAATTAAGAGGTCGATACTTAAGAGCCATATTGCAGTAGCGTATGTTATCATCTGGAATACATATTTCATAGATAAATTGTCTAAATCATGTTTCTAAGGGCCGTAACCACTACTCAATTTCAACGCTATACTGCGCTACCATACCCAGATTGTCCTATAATGTCTAGGTGACGTCATTCAATAGGTTTAAATCATTAGCAGCTCTGATTCTTTATCTGCGTTAAATACACTTAGAATTTGAATTACGTAAACACACCATCATATGTATATACATATATACAGGTTGATTTTGAAATCGTGTAATTCCTTTTAATCACGCATTCTACTGGTGATATCGAATAACCTTGACCATATTTTTTTATTAGACTTATATTTTTGGAGAAATTACGATTTTTTTCGTGAAATGGTTTCAGATAGTCATATGTTAACCACCCGACACAATCTTAATTTAAAATATTTCACGAAAAAAACGGTACATTTATTTGTACTCTATACCACCAGTAGAATGCGTGGTTAAAAGGAATTACACGATTTCAAAATCAACCTGTATGCGTACTTTATATGTATAATATTGTACGTTCTCACTAATATTTACTACTTCCCTATTTCGTGTCGGGTGTTTTCAACTATCATTGTGACATTTCTACGAATAAAAGAGAATATTCCCTAATATTGAGATTGTCAGTTTTCATAACTTCGGTATTACACTCTGTTTATATTTTTCGAGCATTCTGACATGAATGAATCATTGTGGAATATTGCGGTGCGGCACTCGCATTCTTTATACGTAACGAGTGATTACGAGTTTCGTTTCAATTCATTTTTCTTTCCATATGTAAGAGTGGCTTGTATAGTTCAGAGCAAAAACATTTATTATAGACAAAAGTACCTTATAAGTTTTGACAAGACCTATAAAAGAATTTTCTCAAAAGTAGGTACTCATTAGAAACATCATATGGACGTAATATTAATTCTAGTTTATTTACAAAGAGAATTTGAACTTCTATCTCACAAATTTAAAACACCCTTCTGTTGTTTAAACTTCAATGTATGATATGAATGAAATAGACCTCGCCGTATTAAATTGTTGTAAATCAGATTGACTTTGCAGCGCGAAATTAGAAGCTCGACAAAGTTCAGTTGTTGTCAACTCAGCTTTTAGTTCAACACCCCTTGTATTCGACTAAACTAATTGTCTTGTCATGACTGCATTAAATAACGTCCAGGACGTGCTCCGACGTTTCCTCATAACCAAAACGTGCTGAGATCAATATCAGGAGACGCCGCAGACCACAACACAAATGCTTGTGGCCGCTTTGAATTTGCTACAATGCGTTGTGGATTGCGGTCAGTTTTTTGCACAGCAAGCGTTCTTGGTTAGTCTAACATAATGTTGTGTCGTCACGTTGACATTATGATATGTGAATATTGACGTAAGTAGATAATATTATGTCTTTAGCCTGCTCAGCCAGTTGCCATTTTACTAGGTAAAAAGAAGTTCTTTTTTTAAATTATTATTTCATAAATATATAGGATATACATTGTTTCGGTTATTCTTCAGTTTATTTTGTGGCTTATATGTGTATAGTCGCGTTATATAATTGTTATTCGGAAGTAGTGATTGCCCTTAGCTATACAGGACTTGTAAAATTATAGCTTGAAAAAGTTAATGTTAACTTGTAGCCTAACAGCTCTTGTTATTCTCTCTAAAAAGATCTTAACTTACGTCTTAGTGACTTATATTTTTCAAAAGCCTGTCTTGTATATGTCTACAACATTTTGGAGAAAGTCGCTTCATTTTAAATGACGTCGCACAAAAATAATGTCGGTTCAAATGATGTACATCAATATCGCACCACCCTCATTCTCTACTCACTAGAACGCAAGTACACCATAAATAAAATAGAATCTTTAGCTGGCGCCATCTTATGCATGTTCTAATGAGGTGTGTTTAACTTTATGATCGAATTTACGAGCGGCGCGCCCGGTGGTTCTGTCGACTGTTCGATCACGATCGTTTTCTCAATATGGTCAAGTGTTTTACTTTCAAACAACCCGTCTCATAACTAATAAGTGTCTGTTAACAATATTTACTTGGGTAAATAAACTAAAATTGAGTTGTTAATTCATAATTAATAACTCTATCACAAATATTGAATTTATGTTATAAATAAGCGGCGAGTTAAGTTAGCGAGTGGTAAACCGTTGTCCTCGTCTTGAGCTAAATAGCTACGTTGCTTACGGCTCTGGACTGGATAATTAACAGCAAAGTCGGCGCATTGACACCGCTCCATCAATTTCTACGCCCGCCACGACGGCTCTAGGTCGTTATGCATTACACACAAACAATATTATGTGATTAATGTCTTCTCGGAGCACTTAAAACAACACAACTAGATCATGATTTGCATAAAACTAGTTAATTTACAAGTTACTGCACTCTATGTATCGCTCGGCATGTTACAAAGTACTTTGATACAGGCGCTACGCTACAGGATATTACGTGCTTATGAAAATTGCTCTATGTAGTACACGCCGATAGAAGGTTAATAAAACGATCATGCTTTGTGAAATATGTAAATTCACAATTACAGAATATTTCTTTGAAAACTTAATTAAAGACCTGCTAGAAGACACAAAGTAAAAAGCAGGTTAATTAGGTTTCTGTTTGAAGTTTTAAGACTATCGACTAAAACTAAATAAATAGTGGTAAATATTTTTAAATGTATTGGTTAGCTAATCCGAGTTTAGTATGAAGTGTCGTGCACTCGACAAAGTCTCGGTCGGGTGTTTACGAGGCAGACACAAACCAGATGTTGCACAAAGAGCGTGTTCGTTGCACCTCACCACCCTCCCCTCCACAGGAATCTCGTAAAAGGAATTTCTCGCGCCCTTATCGCTTTTCGAAATAAAATGTAGCTCCCCGCGTTGTACGTGTTTTATTACAACGCGTCTCCTTCAGGATTTATCTCATGGTCGCCGCGCCGATGCTGAACTCGTTTTTTTTACATTGAGAAACATTTGAAAAAGAACTTCGCTTATGCGATTTGCTCCGCTACTGTTTCTTTTTCTTGTGCAATTTTATATTGTCTAGGAATAATACACTTTCTCAATAAAGGTTTATATTTTTGCTGGAATATCAAGATTTTCAATCTTATTCTTGAATAAGTAATTGATGATTCCTGGCACAATGAATGAATCTTAAGCATATTCGTAGATATTTAAAAATGTGGTCTATTATGAAAGCAAATATTACTAACACGACTAAATAGTTAGGTTGACTCACAAAATAGTCAATTATTTTAATGATTCTTCTGTGTACCTAAAGAGTCATGACCATGTTTCAATGGAATCATAAATAATCATGGTTGTTTGAAGATCTTTTCTTAGAAACACTGTTTATTGCTATTAAGAAAATATTAAGAAGCAATTCTATGCAAGCAATCTAATAATAAACTATAATAATAATTATTATTATTATTGAGTATGCAAAAATCTTAGACCGAGTTAAGCTGGAGTACAATTGTACAGAATGCAGTTAATAATTGTAGTTGCACTGCAACCTAATATTTTAAACGCTTTAAAAGAGCAAGACAATCCCCCTAATTTTTTAACAAACCTAAGAGAAGAAAATATTCGCTAATCTGAAGCTAACCCTTATCGTGGCAGAATATAGACAAATATTTTCATGGTAGGTACTTATTTAAATTCATTCATATACCTACTTAGATATTTACATTCCAATAGGCCGGTTTGCATACTTTTGAATCTTATTTCAAATAATAAATGATGTAAACACAATTGTTACCACAATCACAGCAGCAATCAGTAAGAATATTGTTACACTTTTTGGTAAACCCCGAGTTTGATCGGGCTCCGCAGTCCCCGGTTTATAATCGTAACATATATCTATGACTGGTTGATTAATGACCGGAATATGTCAGCTGTCGGGGCTGTCACAACTCCGAAGCTTGTTAGATTCATCGCGCCCCTTCCCAAATATGGCAGCCCTAAATAGAGGTTACGTTTTTTAGTAAAGGACCCAACGTTTTTATCGCGAGGAGTGACAGAAGTGTCTCGGCTCTAATACCCTAATGCGTTTTACGTCTGAGCCCGACCTAATCCTCCCACAATAGTCCTATAGCGATACCAGTGGTAGGTGCTTTCTTATATCTCATTATATGAGGTTAGTGCGGGGCAAGGACTATAACGACTCTTGCTATTAATACATGGTTCTGACAAAAGGTAAAACCGAGATTAAAGCATTCAGTCTTTTTCTCGTTTGCCATTACAATCGTCTAGGCACACTTCGCTTCCTGGCGGTTCATTTTCACACGCACACATTCAAAGATTATACTGATATATTTAAATGTATTCAAAGCGAGGAAATTTTTTTGTAAATGAAATTACCACATTTATTTTGGAAGGTTTCGCTGGCGTATAATTTATATTTAGGAGATCCTTTTTCAATGTCGAACGAGGTAATAGGAATAACTGCGTTTATTTTGTAAATGATCCTAAGACATCAGTTACTTGCGCTCACGTACAACTGTGTTAAACCGTGAGTTATTGATGGAATCTTTAAGATTAATAGCCAAATAATCAAACCTTCGGCTTTTTATGGAGAGGTTGTTGATTAATAATTTACCCATTGTTCTTGTATTGGCCACTTTAAGTACGCATAGGGTAGTGGTTTAAATAATTTAAAATACTAAATGAGTAACATTAAGTTTAAAACTTAAGGATCTCTTCTTTTTTTTTGTAAATACAGTTTGCTAACAATTCTTTTAATATATCCAGCTAAGCTAAATGTTCGTGTAAAAAGAAGGTGCACGTCGGTAGTGTCATGACTGGAGATCAAACCCCGACGACCACTTGCATGTCTGAAACCTTTAGACCATCGCCACTTGACCTTTGATAGGTTTACCAAATCTGGGAGCTCTTTGTATCTGTTTAAAGATTATAAAGTTCACTGCTGTGCAACGATTTACTAAGTTTTATTTTTTTTATAATATATATGCATATTGACAAGTAGCATCCTCCAAGTACAAACACTTAAAACTTGTTAACAGGAATGATGGATGGTATCACATTGATAAAAACGCGGCTAAATATAAATTTTGGCTATTATCTTATCGTGTAATGTGCATGTGTTGAGTTTGAGGAAGATAGTTTATTTCGGTACAATGGGGCAGATCACGTCCCACGTGTACGACCCTCCTGTAACTCAGGGTGAAAGTATAAATAAACAAGGCTTGCTGATATCTGTCATCCAAGGAATTAGATTTATTTCAGCTCTGGCGGAAGGTGAAAGGCCCTAGCCCTCGTGAGCGGCTGCCGCGGAAATATATTATCGCACTCCATTGACGTATATTTATCCGATTACGAAAGGAGGTTATTATATTAGTTTATTTGTGACACAATTTTGTTACCTCAGAAAATACAAATACAAGCGACCATAATATACATTTTATATAATATGTATTATTGCTTTTTGGCTTTATAAAAAGTCTGGATTCTTGCGACTATTTCGCTCGCGTGCTATATCATTGATACAGTCATAGCCTATATAATCATGGATAATGTTAAGGAAAGAATTTTTAGAACACCAAACACCACATAAGGCAGTGTGACTTAAGAGGTCACACCATTGATAATGTGACAAAAATTGCGGGTTCGAATTAGAATTAGAAAAAATGTGTTATCAAACACATTTGTGCAGTTTGAATGCATTTGAAAAACTGAGAATATAAAATACTAGCCTAAACTAACTCTTAAATCTTAAACAAAGTAAATTATAACATGTATTGTTGCTTAGAATACGGTCAGGTTGTTGAAACTTGAGCAATATTGCGAACTATTAGTTCAATTCGGACGGTAAAGCAAAATGAATCATTTTTTTGCCCGTAGGGTGAGTATTTTTTTATTGAATTATGTTAATGTTGGTGTGACAGCGGGTAAGTCCACCACCGATATTTAAATTCGTCCATACCAGCGTTCTGAACCATTTAACTGTTGTATGCTTTTATGTTCGGACTCTACATTTCTTTTGTATTTGAATTAAGCGATAATTGCCGCTGTAATTTGTACGCACAATAATTACATTTGTTACTTTGTCCAGCAATTTTCAGCTAGCAATTAGTAATCAGTGGGAGAGATACCTAAATGCGATAGGTAATTCATTTTAGCCATCCATCACGGGCCGAGCCAGCCCACTCACGAATTCTCGTTTCAATTATTTCGTACGAACCCTATTTATCTTTACTAGCGTTTGTATTTTCAAAGGTAAATAATATACATTCGACTAACAATAACGCAGATTAAATATAATTTAGTTAAGAACAGTACTAATTTAAAAATAAAGTTTTACTAATATAGATTAGCTTAAAAAATAGATTATAGTCGTTAATGATAATATTACTATCTAAAATTCTAAATAAATGTAGGCAGTCATCAAGTGGCCATAGTAGTCTCGCCGTAGTAAATAGCGAACGAATTGATCGATTTCCTGATTGAATCGACAATAAAACAAATGGAGTGCTCAAATTAAATACATTGAATGGGATTTATGTTTCATTTCGTGAGCTTCGGCGTGAATCAGTCGGATTGTGCTCGGTGAATATACGTCGGCCACTACGGCGGTGCCGGCGGCGGCCGGCGACTGGCCCTGCGCACACATCAAAATTAAAACCGGAATTTCATCGTTATCAAACTCATTATAAAATTCGAACGGACTAGTTCACGCCAATTCCATGTTCCTAATTAAGGTTGAAGTGACGTGCAATACAGCACGCAGCGTACACACGTACAATTCGGCACTCGGAATGCAGTTACAGTAGAGCGGTGTTCAGTTTGCGTGTTCGCCGGCCATGTGACGTCGGCCGAGGCACGCACGCGCTGCGCTATCGAGCCGGGACCAACTGTTGAGTGCTATCTCCCACCCCCTACGCCATGCCTTTGAGAGACTCCACACCCCTCGCATCCCTCCAACGCCACGACGCGCGAGTGACGTCATGGCCACAATCATATGCTCGCGATGTGAGCGTCCATGTTACATCATTAAATTTTACTGTTGACAAAATTAAAAATCGCATTTTATATTGGCCGGTTGATTGCCGTCTACGGCTTGAAACACCTTGTATTCGAATTACTTTTAAAGTAACTTTGACATTTAGATTTTGTTGGCGGATTGTACTGTAATTGTTGGAATGTAAAATGGAAGTATAAAAGTAAAAATAATGTCAGAAGTCGTGTAAACTCTGTAATTGATGTTTATGAATATACAGGAAACGCCAAAGTAATCATCAAAATGTATTACGGTGGTAAACAACTTTATTTCATATCAAACTTAAAAAATTACGATCACGTATTTTCTGGTACTCAAATAATTTTTTTTTTAATGAAATGCTACGCCATCAGAGTATTAACAGCAGATTCTGAGTAACTACGTGTTTACTACATTTAACAAATATTAACTGAAGTTGAAAACAAGAAACATTGAAGAAAACCATTACATAAAACTTGTTAAAATGGTTAGCACAGGACAAATACTGAAAATATCAAATAACGTCACCTATCATAAATACTATAGGGTAATAAACGATCCTTTAGTTTAGCAAAGTGTTAAAACTTTTTCGAATTCCTTTCTAAAGCTCAAATATTATAAATAATAATAAGTTCAAAATTTATTTCCTTATTCTATTCTCTTGGCGATCTACTGGTATTTAGTTAGTGTTCAGAATAGATTGAAATTGATCACTATCCAACTGGATATTTCCCCTTCTATATACTCTAATAACTATCCGACTGAATAGTGATCCATTTTCCTCAACACCATATTCTTTTAAAATCATTCACACGCCTCACTTCAAACGACACGTGGTTTTAGTAGGAGGGTTCTTTAAAATTGTTTATTCACAATACATGACAAATTTCCACAAACAACGGCACTTATGTGTTATGCTTTCGAGCAAGTTTTGGAAATGATTACATGTCTTGAACCGTCTTCCTCTCGCACCCAGTGACGTCATTTCTCACCTCCTCATTTTGGAGTGTTGACACCTGTCGAAACTAAGCCAGATTGATTGGAACTTACTTGCTTGCAGTGACAATTTTCTCGTTCGAAGACGCAATGTCACCGTGAATCGCTCTTCTCATATGTAAACTCGAGGAATAATAATTTAAATAAACCCTACAAAATAATCTGAGTTAAACATTCGAATATATAAGCATTACCATCAATCAAGCAGCCCGTAAAAGTCAGCTACTGATTTGAGTCTCCCCCACATAATAGTAGAGCACACAACGAATGCTTCCTGCTATCCGTTTTGGCAGACGGATGGGTGATCGTCGTCTGATGTTATCAATACATGCCGGACGCTGCTGTCCCTCCAAGTGGCATAATCCCTTACTCGACATCAACAGGAAGCGCCGGGATAGTCTATTTACATCCGAGACTCGACAACAAGCGGCGATTTATTTAAAGCAATTACAAAGTAGAATAATTGCTTTGAATCTCGACCATAGTTACACTGATATTCCCGTCAACAAACACGAAAACATTGACCCAAGTGTAACAGAAGTTCGGTTGGTCCATCCCGCGAGGACACTGCCCTGACTCACTTAATTACCCATCCAAAATGCCGAGCAGATAATAAAGTTAAATTGAGTAAATTGCACAGGTGGCCGACATAATGTAAACTGGTTGTAGACTACACAGTTTTAACGGCAGTAATCGGACATTTTGCTTTTTAACTGCCACTTAAATACTGTCTTGTTAACAGGGATCTTTAAGTCTGTTAAGTACGTCAATTAGATGTAATAAATAAGTTTAATTAAATAATTATATTTTTACGAACGCCCTACATCTTCTTTAGACATTAATTAAATAAAAGACTGTTTGATATTATTAATTCTGCAAAACTTTTAAGTTATCGAACAAGATCCGTTATTTTGTGTATTTAAGTACTTATTCTTACTTAAACAATTTTTATCTACATTTCTTTGGAATATGTATCTTTTAGAGTAATACCTAGGAAAGGGGATAGAAAACTTTAAAAATTTTTGCGAGTTTTGTAACATAAGGTAGTGTTAGTATCTCTAATTTATATTCTACTAGCTTTTGCCCGCGGCTTTGCTCGCGTTAATTTAGAATTAGACAATCAATTCGGGTTGTACTCTGCTTGTAATAATATAATTCAATCATGATTCGAAAGACACGTGGCGCCATCTATTATCATAAGAACGTTATTGTTGTTTTCCTCGAAAACAGTAATTTTTTTCGGGATGAAAGGTAGCCTATGTCCGTTTCTGTACACCTGACAACGTATATGCAAAATTTCAGGACGATCGGTTCAGTGGTTTAGGCGTAAAAATGTAACAAACAAACAAACAAACAAACAAACTCATTTTCGGTTTTATAATATTAGTTAGGAAGTTAGGATTAGGATTAGGATTCTGAAAACTGTCTGAATGTCACAAAACTTTTGTGAAATAATTAATTATTTGGATCGTGAAATCATCCTGAATGTTACATAAAAACAATTTATTTAGGACCATTATAACGACATTTATACACACGTTCTTTATCAGTGTGCTGTCGATGGCGTGGACCTATAAACCACGTATTTTGCTAATTTGTTTTTATGTTGGCTTATATATCGCAGCGGTGATCGTTCCGGCAGTTAACACAAATTGGTCCAATTACCCTCGTCTACTACCCAAGATACCAATTGGATTACGAATCCAAATGTATTTGGGAAAATGTCATCCTGTGTGCGCTTTTAAAGTAAAAACCATATTTTATTAACTCATTTGTGATTTCGTGTATGTAAGATTTGGCAACTGTATATCTATTACAACATGAGAGGATAGCTGTATATTTCGTAGAGTTAAGTAAAGGGATATTATAACCATCTATATTTTAGGACCGCCTTACAGAAGACAGCACCAAATAATCTTTTGCTGTATTCCTGCGTTGAGTAGGGTTTCCAAAATGAGATTAAGGTTGTTCTGATAGCGAGAGGACCAACCAACCTTATCGTATATCTGGCAATGTAGTGACTCCTTTTTTGCAGGCTTGGCAACGAGCAACTGATAACCCTGGCGTTACAAGTATCCGTAAGGAACAGTTAACCTCTGCTAGTTTGCCATCTTATTAGTACGAAAAATAAAGAGCTATAGCCGTTTGCTGAGCTTAGTACCTACAGACTTCATAGAAGTATAAATTCTATCGTGTACAATTACATGGCTGCAAATTATTAAGCCATCTTTTTCAACCACAAAACCAAATTTCGCCAATTCGGTTCTTAAAAACAGGTCTGCCGTGTTTTCACTATAGGATTCACACCTGCTGCGTGTAATGTAGTTAAAATTGGAAGTTTTTAAGTTTTATTGTCAGATTTACTTGCTGTTTTCAATCCTTTTGAAATGCTACAATAAAAATCAAGTCTGAATACATTTTGATATAACCAAGAGACGAACTTATTTATTATTTCTGCACTATTAATTTGAAAAACTTATAATAAAATCTGAAGAATTACCCTCGAATATATTACTCAAGAATGTAAAATTTTCTAATAATAGCTAAATCTTAATATATAATAAAACAGTCAGTTTTTAGGGCGTGTTTGAGGATATTAATGTAACATACGACAAGTTACAGCACACATGTAACTACAGCCTGATGAGTCTTTACGTCAACGACACACACAGTTTATGGGATTAATATGTTAACTAAATGCAAATAACAGAACAACGTAGCCATTGTACGGATACTATAGGCACTGGCGCAGACGTAGGTAACTAATGACGCCTTCGTATTAACGTTCCATTTAAAAAGATTATTTTAATGTTCCAATAACAGGTGTTATGGTATCACGTTTATTGCAACGGCAGATTACACCGTATCTACGCTCATAATCAATTTTATGTTCATGTTATCAACCGATCGTTTTACAGTTTATGTGAGCAATACAGTCTTTGCGATACAAACATTGACGCTTTTAAGTTAAATACTTGTTTATCGAACCAAATTGCTATTTCTATTCGCCCGAGCCTCCTCGTTAATCCAAACTAACTGTTCATCCATTAACAAATTGTGGCGGTACCCGAACACGTGCAATCGGTACCGTACCGTTGGCTTTTCTTGACTCGGTATCGAGCATGCGAGTCGATTAAGGGTGCGTGCTCTGAATCGGCATGCGCTCATTACTCCTCCCTATTCATTACTCGCTGGCTAGATAACTAATAGCCTACGACTTAACGCGTTTCACTGAGAACAGTTATTTCAATGAAGTCGCCTTCCTCGAAGCTCCACTGAATATCGCATTCGACTCTCTCCTTCCCTCGTTTCGCTAAGGTTTTGCGAGTGTGGAGCGCGCATGTTATCACTTTGATCTGATGGAAATAATCGTTCCGACTCTGCATTACACCTTCACTCTGTTCACGGGGATTAGAGCAGCCATCGACATAATTTCTTGATTGTACACGGTATAGGTATTGCGTTTAGTGAAATTGTAATATCTGGTGTAGACTTGCAATGCAGGCAAATGTTATATTGGGGATTATTTACGAAGTTGACGTTTTGTATTAATTGACATTTAACGTAGTTTGACTACACCTGCATTGAATGAATTTTTTTTAGAAGAAATCATTATTTATATTAAAAAAATAAATATATAAGTTCAAAACGTTGATCACTTTTGATTGTACACAAAAGCACTTATAATTATTTGCCACGTGAACTAAGAATAAAAGCTTTGACTGCCGAGTAAAACCGGCCAGGGTGATGCACGATTTGAGCGATGTCCTGCGAGAAATAACAATTGTAACTTACCTTACACAATGGCTTATATGCGACGATCTCATTGCAAGACTTGGATACAAGATAGTCTATCACAGCTTCATTACATTTAGACTCTTGTGCATTGCTAACAACTGTAGATGTTAATAGCGGGCTCTTTATATAACGACAGCTTCATTATAATAGGCTTGGTTCCTTATATCCAGACACGAGTCGTTATAAGGTTGGGCGTTCGGTGCTTAAAGGAAACACTGCTCTTCATGAGTAAACATTTATTACTGACTAATATGAGACGATACATGATTGATTTAATAGAGATACACACACATACCTAGGTATAAAGACATTCATACACCACATCGTTTTAGCTACGGACAGTTTAATTTTGACATATTTTTCATAGAATATGTGTTAACAATTAACTGTCAGTAGGTAAAACGACTCGTTTTTTGATATAGGAATCAGACTATAATGTCTACATTAAAGCAGAAATGTACCGAAATTTTGTAGTTTAGTTACAATTTGAAACAACAATATTCTGTCATTCTTGATTGGTTTGGTTGATTTGTTTGATTTGATTTGTTTGTTTGTTTGTGTATTTATTTATTTTTAATTCTGTCTACATATTTTTTCTTGTGTTGATTGATTTGTCTTTGAACTGGTAATTGTAAACTTAAGATATAAAAATTATGCATGCTGTGTTTACCTGTAAGAGATTGTTACGCTAGTAATGAGTTTTATGAATGTATCACATCTTGTAACAGTGTAATCAATTGTTGGTGAACCTTATAAATAAAATAAAAAAATTAAATAAATAAAATAAATTCTTCTTTTAAAAAAGCATCTGTACTATCTGGAACGAATCCTGAGAAGCTTTTCTTAGCAATACATTAAAGTATTGTGTTGACACTAAACGTAAAGCGTAATGTAGGCGTTGTTATTGCAGTTTTCGGGCTCTGGTATGGGCGGCGGATGCGGCGCGGCAGGAGGACGGGTGCCTACTGCAGCGTCGCCGGCCAACACGGCCTCGTCGTCGTCGTCCAACGGCTCGGCCAACGGCACTCGCTCCACCAGTCTGAGCACGGCGCCGCCGCCGCCGGCCTCCTCGGCCTCCACCACCGGCGCCGCGGGGGAGCAGCTCAGCCGCACCAACCTCTACATACGTGGCCTTAGCCAGAACACCACCGATAAGGACCTTGTACAAATGTGCCAGATGTAAGCATTATCACACGCTATCGACACTATTTAATAGCGCCGATCAAGTTACCCGTTTTAATCGAAACTCTGTTTTCAGGTATGGCAACATTATTTCAACAAAAGCAATATTGGATAAAAATACGAATAAATGTAAAGGTAAACAACATTCATACCCGTACGTCCTCTTTACACTGTCATAGCAGTAACAAAGTTATTATCTACATGTAAACTACTTATACTTAGTTATAAATCTGTGCATAGATATCTCACGTATGTATGTAAAATATTGTTTTACAATTTATTACTTGAATAGATTTGCATTAATACCGACTATTCGTAATTGAATTATTTAAAACAATATTAATATTTTCTAGAATACCATATACCTACCTTCATTAAACTAATCCATCTATGGTGAGACTTTTTTCCAATATATGCACGAACACTAGATACATTCGATTTGATTCATATTTATGACATTCTCATATTTATACATGTTTATTTTATATACCTGTTATTTTTATAGTAGATATATGATCATGTTCACTATATTGCACCTAAGCACAGATGATACTGAATTATATTACCTCGATATGAAATATGCACAGTAATTTTAATGTTCATCACGATGTTAAACTTTTTCGATGTCACATTTCATCACGCTACTGTCGAGTAGGCAATATACTCGCGCTCATTAGTTACATATCAGATGTATGTACCATAGCTGTTCTTTCTTTGGACTTTTAGATATATGTTACAACATACATAAGACCAAGCATGAGTCATCGAAATTATCAAAGAGAACAATTTACTTAAGCTGCGAGTGCCGGGTGTGGTGACCCTTTATTATAAAATGGTTTCACTTTTGTTTTCCCAGGTTACGGTTTTGTAGATTTTGAAACGATCGCGTCGGCGGAGGCAGCTGTTAAAGGATTACAAGCCAAAGGTGTTCAGGCCCAGATGGCTAAAGTGGGTATCTGGTTCCTGCGTAGACTGAACCGTGTACGTTGTGCATGCAAGTAATACTATTATGACTAACCGCCTGCTCCTTGTCCGCTCTGTCATCCCATCGTCTGTTTCTGCTCCTTCGCCTTTGTTCTCAGACCCACGACACATTAACAGTTAACTCCCTTGTCCGCCTCCTTCAAGTAATGAATGTCCAACTGCCGTTAACCAGAAAGGATTGGCAACTGTGAAATGAAATCTAATGCAACTGTAACAAAGTGTTCCGTCGCGTATAAAATTTAATTTTATACTCAGAAACTTGAGTGTCGAGAGTTGGAATCGTATAATGCTTTGAGCCTTTCATAATTTAATTTATATTGGTCGTTACCGAAGCAGTAGACAGACTTCGCGCCATTTAAACAGTTGCCTTCCCCATTGATCCGACCCTATATTCCGTCTTCCCTTACTTATAGCTTTAGTACTTTACCCTGTTATCTATCTAAGAAGTGCTGTAATACATTTTAACTGAGCATTCAAACATAAAGACCGTGATCTCTATCTTGTAACATTTGCTAGATTTGACATTTGTGCATAATATGTAGCATATCTAAGCATCCCGTTCCATGTAATATGAACTGAAATATTTGACGTGATCCTTATTTCAGAAACGTAATGCCTATATTTGTTGATTCAATAGATGTTTTAAATTGTCTAGCTGAAGTAGGTCCTGTGTTTAGATCGACTCTATGGGCGATAAACATTTCGAACTGTCCCGGTATTAACACAGCCACCCAAGTACACGATCATTCATTTGTGTAGTCCATTTTGGGAACAACACGACTGGTACTTAGTGTGTCAGCGTATTCACAAACAGAACAAAGTAACACTAATGTGTTGTAAGTATGATATCCCTTCAATGGTACGCAGATCGACGCCAATTTAACGCTTACTTAATTCTATACTTCAGACATTGTTTCATTCTATTAATTCTATACTATTGTCGTATGCTTCAGCGTTAATTATAACAATGTATAATTATATTATCGCTACTGGGCTCGGGTATTTCTATGCTTTCGATATTAAATTAGTGTGTATGCGAATTTTAACTAGCTTCGTAATCTCTATGCTAATGTATATGCCCATGTCGTTGATAACACCTCCGTAATACTTAGTACATTAGATCAATCTGCTGATTTACGTCAGAGCTGGCTTCAGTGTCTAGATAATCTATGCGGGCTTCAAGCTAATTTTAACATTCTAAGAACAATTTCACTGACACGTTAAATTAACGCTTAGAAACATAAACCAATAGAGAGTAAATAAACAAAATACAATTGCGCAGTGGATGATATCGTCCGATGTCATTGACTGCGACGTTACATACACTCACACATTGAAACACATGTAAATAAAGCAGTTCTGGTGACGCTTTTCTTGATGGTGGGAGGCGATGTGAAAACCACGCAATGGTATTTTCAGTGTCACCAATGCACACATTTTAAATATTTACTGTGGTTTCGGGGCTTTACACGTGGCTTACCTCCACAGTAGCTTCATGTGCTGAGCTCTCAATTAATTATCTTTAATCCAAGCACAATTGTAATTTATATTGACCACGTACAGTGGAGTTGAGTTGTCAGACATTGTCACAGAATGATTCAAATGTTGGAAGATTTTTAGAGCAAATTCTTCAGCTTTTACTTGGGGGCTTTTACAGCAACAGGAGCAGGACCCAACTAATCTGTACATGGCGAACTTGCCGCCGCACTTCAAGGAGAACGATGTCGACCAACTGCTCGCTAAGTTCGGTCAGGTGGTGTCCACGAGGATCCTACGCGACCCCCACGGACAAAGCAAAGGAGTCGGATTTGCGAGGATGGAATCGAGAGAGAAATGCGAGCAGATTATTCAAGTAAGTTACCTTTTTATTCACAGCTAACAATGGTAGACACCTTACGAAAGAATTACGTCACTAAACATATATTTGCGGAATGTATACCTTCATAATATGCATCGATAACATTTAAAATGGTCACGTAAGTGCAGTTAGCAATCGAACAGCACCTCATATTGTGACCGATATCTCAGACTTACAAAGTCATAGATGTAAATGTAAAAAACCTGATTAATTATTCCAAGCAGATTGACAAGTTGCAAATGTCAAGATTAAAGTCATAACCATTGTAAAAAAACACGTAAGCATGTATTTACACTTATGCCTGCACGAATCGGAATGCTGCGACTATTTAGTCGTTTACGGATAAAATTATTCTAATTTCGACCTTAAAACACATAGATAGTGGCCACATACACTACTTAAAACCGTACCATTAATCTGATTCGTGAATCCTTAAGAATGTAAACGCACGCTAACACTAGCCGCGGCCTTAGCTACAACACAAAAATACGAAGAAGACTAAAACTGCCGAACTATATAGTATCTAAGCTTGACCTCTACATTGAATACAAAAGATTCGGTTTAATAATTTCTTGTTACCACCCGGTTTCTGCTAATAAACGACGTGTCAAAATCTAGCTTATGTCAAGCTATTTTATTAGCTGTTGCATATTCAGCCAACCAATCCCAGCAATTGACATACGTTTGACCGTCTGTTGATCTGCCTTTCAGAACCACGTAGAATTTCCATCACCTGATTACAAAACAGACACGATAGTCACTAACCCTTATTTCTCGTCCATGTTTAGGTTTATATATAACATGATTCCAGTTATTTTCTTTGTTATTAGATGTTCAATGGAAACCCAATCCCGGGAGCCAAGGAGCCTCTACTAGTTAAGTTCGCCGACGGCGGTAATAAGAAAAAGGCGCTGTATAATAAACAAGGTGATAACAACGGTAGAGCATGGAGGGACAACAACGAGTCCATTACACAGGTATTGAGAATTCATTGATTTATCAAACTACTTATATTATATATATACTAGGTAGTAATAAAATCACTCCATTATACTATTGACTGTAAAGAAGCTGGGTCTACACATTAATGATACGAACTATGATTTTCTTCGCTTGTATCTATCTGTTTGTTTGTTCAATCTTTACGTAAAAATCATTTAACGCATTTGCATGCAGTTTTCACAGATGCAGATGGTTAGCTTGGAGTTTAACGTGTACCTAATTCTGTTTTTAAGACCTAAATTTTGTGCATAACGTAATCCGCGTAAATGACTACACGTTTTGAGTTTACCAAACTAAAGAAAAATGACATTAAAATCTGTATATCCTTATATTGTAGAACACATACAATATTAATGAAATGTTTAATTTTAGCATAACATACAACAAAAACTGGTTCTGAAATAAATTATTTTCGTCACGATTTCCGACTGACAACAGAGTAACTAAACCGATAGTAAAAAATAGTCTAGTCTAGCATAGTCTAGTCCAGACTCAATTGCTTCTAGCATTACATAAATACAAGATAATCAGAACAGGCAGCTCAGTATATTTTAATTTGAATGCAGATTGCTCCCGTCACCTCTTAGTTAAAGCAACTATAGTATTAAACAACTAGGTATATATTGTAATGTTCAATGTACCATTGTCAAATGCAGCAGTTGTGTAAAGAACCGGTACGTTACGTAGCTCCAAGTCTTCATTAGCGATAAAATTTGCATAAATCGCCATCCGGCAGCGATAGTTCAACAAGTTTTATCAAAGGCAGTCGTACTTAACGGGTGCAGTCAAACTGTATTACATACGTGTTATATTCTTATTACATATATCGAGGTAGGGTATCAATACGTAATAAGAACTTGCAATTGAGCTGCAGAAAAACTAAGTAATTATCATTCGTGCTAAGATCGGTTTGCAAGGTAATGTTAAAATTACTTTGCTATTGGGCTATAATAAAATTGCCCATGGTTAATTGGTTACGTTCAACAAAAATAATTTGCAGTATATTTAACCTGTCAATTGTTGGAATGCCAGACTTAATTGAAAACATATTACCTCTGGTCGCCGGTGTGCAGCTACCGTTAAATGAAATAGTTTATTAAAAGTTTGCTTTGGAAAAGTATTTTTAGGCTGATGTTATCGGGACAAACATAGAATACAATATATATATATTTATATAATTATATATCGCCGTTACCCTCCAGAGTTCACAACGTCAATATAGCAAAAAAAGTTTGAAATGTTGCAGGCGGCAATGGCTGTGAGTGGAGTGTATGCAAGTGGTGTAGGTGGCGCAGGTGCAGGCGGTGAATGCGCGGGCGTATACCGCGGCGGCGGCGGTGTCTACGGCGTAGCGGCCTTCCACCATCACCCGCAGCTACATCACCACCACCACGCGGCGCACCCGGCCACCTGGCTCGCGCCCTACGCGGCTCTGATCCCCCCCGCGCACCCCGCGCACCATGCGGCCCACCCCGCGCATCCACACATACCCATCGATGCTGTGCCTAGCCAATATGTAAGTCACACTTTTAATCGCTTTGGGATCAATCGTTTCGTCGATTGGGACACGAGTAGTGCGGTGGTTAGCGTCTTTCTAGTTGCTGAAACAATGTAGCAACGTTACGAAACGACGACATACGAGACTATCCAGTTGAAAAACATGAATGACAAAACGGCCCAGGCTCAATTTTCAAGAACAGCATAGTGACGAGAATTCAGTCAAAAACAATACGAATGACTGATAGTAATTCTCTGTTTTCCAGGTAAACTGGGACAGCTTAAGGCCGGAAAATGAGTTATACGTGAGTGATAAGTAAAATTATACGAACGCTCTAACCTTCCGTGTCCCATTGCTTACGTTCCACCGCTCACTTAGTGCTCCTCTCGCTTTCTTTGCCACACAATATGCTGCAACTGCTACACGTAAATCAAATGCCTGATGTTGTAAAACTTCGTTCAAAGCTAATAAAAAATATTATGGAAAGCATTAAAAAAAGTGTTACTTAACCATTTCAATGTTAGAATGAAATAATTAACATAGATGGGGAAGGTTGTATTAGTGAGTGAGGGAGCTAAGACCTGCGGTTGTTGTGTTGCAGTACTTTACGTCGCCGCCGTACCAGTACTTCGCGGGCCCCACCCCGCCAATCATCCAGATGCCGATGGAGAGCGAGCACGCGTCGACAGCGGCGTCGCCCGACGAGGCGTACCAGCCGTACCCGCCTCCCAAGTAGACCGTAAGCCACGCTACAACACTACGTGCTGTACACGAGCCAAAAATCAAAGCAACTGTGACTTTTTACAATGTTAATTTGTTTTAGTTTTAATTTGCGGCCGTTATAGACTTCATCGAAAGCTCCGCCCGCGGCACCCTCGTGCCGCCGGCGCCGGCGTCTACTTCTACTAGTTGTTAAGCCTATTATACTTGATCGCCTCGACTATTTATTTTCTCGATGGGCTTCGTATTTGGCTGGTCCTCTTGGCTTTATGCTGGACGTTCGATTTGCTGTGATGTTTTGATGAGGTCTTTTGACGGTTCGAGGAGAGGATTTGATGTATAGATATAGTTGCAATTTTAAAAGTGTTTTGCATTATAATTTTATTATTGTTTTATGAAAATTCATTAAGATTTTAGGCGCAGATTTCGTACATGTTGACAAGATTATTTAAGATAGTTAGGTATTTATTTTAGCTTAGAGTGTTTTCATGCATGAAGTGACAAATTAAACTTGTCCTCGGTGCAGAACAATCGGTATATTTTATTATATTAGGTATAATTTGATTGCTAGTGTCATATTCGAAACTGAACTGAACTATTAGTTACTGTTTGTTTCTGACGGTCAAACTGTAAACATCTCTGAAATCAAACAAATGGTGCAATCGATTCACAATATACTGAAGTATATATTTATATATCATATTGAAATTTTAAATTTGTCATTTGTGTCATTGATTTTAATAAATTTGTGTTAACATCGGAGTATATGAGGAGAGCAATATCTGAGTCGGATAGAAGGATAAGTGGAAATGGTCATATCATGGAATCAAAAATATTAACAAAAATATAAAGAATAATGAAAGATTATGTGTGTAAGGGTTAGTAATGGTGGATTCACCGATTAGATCTTGTATGATAAACGCCGGAGATTTAGAATCTTCCGATGGTTTGTAAGTATTTTTAAAATACAGTCGTTACGTCATTATTATAGTCGGAAAACATAAATTCAGGCAGCTCTAAGTAGGAAAAGAATAATAAGTTCAGTGCAGGAGACATTGGGAGCAGTAACTCCGGCCTCCACCGTGGGAACACCATCGTGAGTGCGAATTATGTAGATTTTAAAATACGTTTAGCATGGTGCTCTAACTTATTATGTTCCCCAAATATTTGTATGAATTTATTAAAAACAGTATTATTTCTCAGAATAGATATTCATACTGACGCAGTCTTCCAAAGATCGCGATTTTCATTGTGTATGGCTTTTAAACCAACAAGAGCCACGTGCGTGGCAATTCGCCAAAATATAATTACTTTCAATAAAATAAACACTGTCAACCTCACCGAACAAATCTGCTACTTGTAAGAGGTACGTAAAATTGTAGGTATTTGTTTTCTACCATCATATTCTGTCATTACAAATAGGTATGATTACTGATTTCGTTGGTTTACTGCATATATATAAATGCGAGTATGAAACAATCTGTTCAATAACAATAATGTCGTTGCCAAACCCGAACACAGACTGAATTTATGTATACCTACTGTTAACTTCCAAATATTTCTGATCCGCGTTTTGGTTCATATGGGACTGCAATAAGTACTATGTTACGTGCGTGCGGCGCCCGCGCCGCCGCCTGGCCCGTCGACCTGCACTCGACTGCAGCGCCCGGGCACAGCGCACTGCACTCTGCAGGCGCTGCACTGGCCCCGCGTCAAGCGCCAAGCGCTCGGCGCTCAGCGCCCCGCACCCCGCGCCTCGCGCCAACCGATCGTGTACTACGACTACTGGATGGGTAAATGACTTCCAACGATGACGTCTGCGCTTATATGGCACACCAGTGCTGATGATACGGCAACATTTAGCAATAAGCAGTTGTATGTAAAGTCTATTTATACATTTTACGAGTCTATACAAATTTTTGTACGTTGAAAACACTGTTTGGATACGTGAATAATGAAATGATCCTTTTTTGAGAATCATGTACTGAGTCAACTGTAGTTGTTATTTTGTAGGCGGTCGGCACATTCCACTAGAAAACTTCAAATAAAAATTCCACGATTGATTTCCACATTATAAAATGTAAATGGATTTGAAATCCAAAGTGTAAACACCGTTTTGGTGTAATTGAGCACTTTTTGTACCATCACGTAGGTTTTGGGTACACTTTATGACTTTATATGAAATTTGATATTTTTATATTGAATATATATAAATTATACATGGATATGTATACATGTATATACATTGTTGATGGGTACGAGTAAAAGCCTACTATATCGCAACTGTTTAATTCTATTTTGGCACGTCAAGAGTTTCATCAGAACCAAAGTATACAAATCATTAAAGTCGAGTAAGAAGTAGGAAAATATTTATACAACTCAGGGACTGAAGACTAGTTAAATGTTTGATATATTAACTGTATTTTAACTGACAATTAAGCGGTAACCTCTTTATTCAAAACCTGTGAACCGACTTTGAAGAAACAATACAGGAACTGAAACTAGCTGACGACAGGTTTTGAATGAATAACGTAGATTTTGAACGAATAAGTAGATCTGTATTTCGTTTGTTATCTTGATTTATTTTATTCAGGAAAAGGCTGAAACTGTACTGTTGTTCTGTAATGAATTACTTTTTGAAATGTACATACATTAGCTCAAAAGATTTTCACTAGTTACGTTCTTGTAACTTACTGCTAAACATCTTCACGTAGAGGCACACGTCCGACGTCCGACGCCCGACGCGTCAACGACTAACGCAAGCACCTAGCCCCAGATAGTAGTTGTATTAGCTGACTGCCTCACTGTACCTACTGTACGATCGCAATGAGTTGAACACATCGGTTCGTCGACATACTGACACTCACGTCACAAAGTCTAATGAAAGTGAGATTTTTCTTAGTGTAAAACGTATTGAACCATAATACTCCGTAGATCAGTGTTATACTCGTATGATGTCTGATCAAGCCAAATTTTATTGAACTGAATAAGAACCGCCTTTACTTGTGAAAATGTAATAACCATAAAGTGCAATGTAGTATCGACGTCGCGTGGTACTTAGTTAAGTATTGATCGTTTAGTGTTCCACGTACACTGTGGCTTCCTGTAAATGCAGTCTTCCGATAGATATTTCCGCTAAACTTTGCATTTAAAATTGATGTCAACGTATTAAATTAATTCATTTCACGTGTATGAGAATCACCGGGCCTCGGTTTAAAGGTACCGTATATGAGTTGAGTTTATGGTTTCCTCGCTCTAACGTTTTAGTTTCATTCCATTGAGCAAGTCGTTTGTTCCGTAAATCGATTATATAAAGCGTATAATATGTATTTTAGAATAGACACGTACCAAACGAGCACACACGTTAAGTATTCATCTAAGTGACTTGTAGTATATAGCGTGGCACGGTTCTGTGTAGGATAACACCGTCGAGAGCAAACGTATTTTAGCACCAAATTATTTTTCTAATGCTTTCCTTCCAGTTTAAGAGCAATAAAATTCTTTTCATGGTAGTGCCTTCAGCTTCCTTTAAAGTAACGAAGAACAGATGATATGGATACAATATAGCAGTTGCATGTGCTTTACATGATATTTTTACAGGTAATAGAGAACTTACCGTATTCATATACGTAGTGATAATGTAAAATATTTTGTATTAACAACTAAAAGGAGATAATGTGGCTGTCTAATCGTTGCATTTTTCACACATGATGTAAATTGAACTCGACATAAACGTAGATGTTCCTAGTTAACTCACTTCTACATTCTTGACATGTGTGATAAGATAGGTACTTTACTTTGAGATTACGGACGAGCATTTGTTGTACATGAATGTATGTGGTGCGAACAAAAACGCAAGTGAGCACAAACATGCGATTGGGGAACCAAGTCTTGAAAACCAAAACTAAGTTTCAACAGAAAATCATGTCGAAGAATAGAAATGTTAAGTAGATGTTTTTAAAATAAGTCATTTAATTATAAGCGAACGCACGGAATGTCGATACAGTGAATAGTGAAGCTTCGGACACGATTACGAATGACGGTTAGCATTAGAACTTAGGCTTAATTATAGATAGGTTAGAATAGTAAAACAATGTTTCGACGCTAAGATAGATAGCATAGAGCCTTAGATTTAATATATTTGTGCGGGCAGCGCGGGGCTCGCGCGCCCCTTGCCGGCTCTAGGGTAGTTTCCTTTGTTAGTTTATTAAATAATTTAATTTGAATGGACTGAAGCCGGCACGCGGCGCTCGCGCGCCGCTGCCCCTAGCGTAAGGACGTCTAAGAGAATAGTGAACACATTCTTGATAAGTTTCAGTTGAACAACGTTTGCTTTCACCTCTTTCGTTATGTAGTTGAATAAGTGTAAAGAAAGAAAATTAAATGAAAAAAAAAACGGAAGTGTCGATACGAATGTATTTGTCCAATGTGTATTAATATAGTGTGGTGTTCTACCCAGCAGACTAGTCTAGACAGTAGCATAGTATAGGTAAATATTTAGTTAGGTAGTATTATAGAATTATGAATGCAAAAATAAAAACTTCATAAAATGTAAAAAAAAATGAAATGAAATTGTTGGTAAGACAGATTATTTTTAAGGGACATGTTGCTTCGTTGTGTTATGATGTGAGGTTTGGCATAACTATGATAATAGTGTAAAAGCATTTCTCGCAGAGAAAAGACAAAGAGGAAAGTTATGTATCTATTTTGTTACAAAGTGTTTGCAAGTTTCTATATTGTGCTATGAGCATTTTATGTGACCCGCATTATTTATAGTTATGCTGAATGGAAAACTAAAATATAATATAAATAAATCAAAATGGTACTAAGAAGCATGTTTTATTGTGACGAGTCATGTTCCTTTGCATTGAACATATTTTGTAAGAGCAAAATGATTGAAATAAAACAAGCGAAACCAAATCTAGTACATTATTTTATTTCTATTACCCTACCCACGTTAGAGTCCTATCCTACAAGAATCACCCTCGTCATCGCTATCGGCCTGTATTAGGTCACCATGCTAGACAGTACAGGACCTGTTAAGGCATTAGTTTTCGGACAGTTTTCCGAAGGTCTACTTGCTTGATTTCAGTCGTAAGTACCTATACCTAATACATAAACAAGCAAAATTAATATCTTCAGTAACGTATATTCACCGGAGAGTATTTGTAAGTAAGAACCTACGTAATAGTCACACAGAGGACACAATTGCTGGACGACTTATACTGGATCACATGTTGAACTATGACACAGTTATCAATAGTAATAATATCAGCACTGCAGATAAACTGTCCGGTACAGGCCTCTTCTATGAGGCACGCTGGCCTACTTTATGAAAAGATCTCAGACGTGCAGATTTCCTCACGATGTTTTCCTTCAATGTCAAAGCGAGAGATAATAAACTATTTACTATGCGTATAAAATTTGCGCTTGTGGCGCCCTCTACTACGTAGGTCTTACAAACAACTGGCGAAATATGGGTGTCGGCTTAAACCTTGGAGGATATACAGATTTACCTTTGTAAGTATAGCTAACTCATTTCAAGGCGAAGAACTCGCTTGAGAATCGGACAAGGACCCAATAACAACTCTTATTTATCGTTTAGCCAACGGCTATTAATTTAAATTAACAATATATTGTCAAATATATACATACTTATCTGTTTGTTATTTGGCCTTTAGCGTTAACAAATAAGGATACAACTGTGGGAAAACAACAGGTATCCACACACCTACAGTATCCCGCACTCTGCTTTTAGAATGGCCTCTGTCCATGCAGAGTCAACAAAAATAATAACGGTGTCCTCGGTTTAGCATATTATTTCGATTTTCACGATTAGTTTCATGTACATTACTCATACACATTATAAATAACATCGGCCCTGGGATACTTCCTTGCGATATGCCAATATAAACCGTTAATCATAATAGTCAACTGCTTTCTTTCCTTAACTTTTAAACCACGAGTGCAGGCACAGAGTAGCAAGCAGTATCAGAATTGAGCCATTGTTAATGGCCTTTCTCAATACGAAAATAAGCCCGCGTGTGGGTTTTTTGGTCTGGGCAAAAGCCTTTGACACTGTAACCTGTACCTACCTATCGAGCTGCGATAGCACTACACAAGTCAGTAATTTAAGGGACTCTTTTATCAATTGGGTTCAACTAAATCCGGAATGCGTTACATAAATAAATTTAATGTTTTAACGCATAGTTGACTGATGATTCTCTCTCTACAAGCTTTGAGATGAATAGTAGAAGTGAAATGGCCGATATCTATCCGCTGAAACATCATGGCCATTTATTTGAATTGAGATAATTCACATTGGGAAAAATACCTGATTCTAGCTTAACGTTAAACACTGGTAAGTAGTGCTGAAGGACTAAGGTTAAATACTAAGTTTATTATCGAAAAACACGAAAAAATCATCAATGGCTTCCTTTTAGACTTTAAAGTATTCTAATTGAAAGTACAAAGTACTATTGAGTTCGCAAGAGCAGCACAGACACTGAAAATGTGCTGGGTAGACGGCAATAAGCACGCAATAAAATTATTACGTGATTTAAACGGCACAGATAAATACGGGTATTAAGTAGTACACTGCTGCCTACCTCTTTGGAGATATACAACCGTGAGTTGTATGTAAGTTGTTGTATTTTGCCTAGAAAGTCCAATATCGATCAATATGGCCATGAAAGTGAATATACACAAATAATAAACCAAATTATTTATTACTTATTAACTTAATATGCTAATAGAAATATAAATCTAAATAAAACGAAGTGTGGAAGGACGCTTAATGTAAATGTTGACAAGTAAAAATCGTCCTTATAATTAATTATGTTGCTGTCAGTCACGGTAAGAAGGGGTAATTGTTGAGAGAATCACGCGTTCTCGTAGTGCTTTGCCTTGAATATTCTAAGAGTGTTGTCGCTGGAACCACTGACGAGAAGAGCTGGGTTTGACCAATCGCAGCATAGGACTTTGTCTTCGTGACCGCTCAAATCGTAGAGTGGCATTCGGGGACTGAAAAACATTGTTTTATATTATTATTTTACTAGACTTTATTAATCTAGGTATTTGTATATTTAAGATGAGTTTTTGTAGCCCTCGATTACATTAAATATACTTCTTGAAGACCCAAACAACTGGCATATAGCCTGCCTGATAGCAAGTGGCTACAAACACTTTCAATCAGGATATTTCTCGAAAATAAACATACCTCCTAGTTTCCCACAGTTTAACTTGTCCGTCGTATCCAGCAGACAGGAACAGTGTGTCGCGTGTCGTGGACCAACGCACAGACTGCACCCAACCCGTGTGTGACGTAAACGTTGTCTTCACGATGCTCTCTTAAATACATATTCTTTTAATAAAAAGTCTTAGACCGAAATAAACATTATAAGTACATCTTAAAATCCTACGTGTTAATAGCAATGTTTATTTTTAACCGACTTCAAAAAAGGAGGAGGTACTCAATTCGTCTATATTTTTTGTTTTTGTTACCTCATATCTTTCGACTGGGTGAACCGATTTTGATGATTCTTTTTTATTTGAAAGCTGGTGCTTCCCGTGTGGTCTCATTTAATTTTGATCAAGATTTGACCATTCGTTTTCGAGTTATCCTTAATAATGCGTATTTGGCTACATTGATGATGTTCTCATTTTTGGCAAGGTTCACTAAAAACCGAGAAATAAACAAGATTCTAACAAAAACAAATCCGACTTCAAAAAAGAATATTCTAAAACTTAAAATGCACTAAAAAGTTAATAAATAATTGCATATTCTTGTGAATAATTAAATTATTGTTATTTTTGGAGTCGGTGTCAGCCGCCCGAGCCGCGTGCTGCGTCTATGTGTGTAATTGTGCATTCCAATATTGTGTTATGATTATAGTAAGACATCTCATGTTTAATTAGTTACCTACAAACTTACCTTGGCTGACACCGACTCCATTAATAACAATAATTTAATTATTCACAAGAATATGCAATTATTTATGAACTTTTTAGTGCATTTTAAGTTTTAGAATATTCTTTTTGAAGTCGGTTTTCTTTTTTGTTATTATGCATTTACACTAGTGATCGATTTTTATTTAATACCTACATTCGGTAAATTGAGTATTTTGTAGTGCATTGATATATTATTTTAGAATAACGACCAAAAGTTCTTATTTACTAAAGGCACTCAAAGAGCAGGTGATAGCTCAGTGGGGAGACCAACATACTGCAATGCAGAGGGTCTCGGGTTCGAACCCACGTCGCGCACCTCTGACTTTCGGAAGTTATATGACTTTTCGAAATTATGTGCGTATTGATTGACAATTATCGCCTGCTCCGTGCCTCGGAAAGCACGTTAAGCCGTTGGTCCCGGCTGCCATGAACATCTATGGCAGTCGTTATTAGGAGTGTCGACACAAAAGATCGCACTGGGTCGAAGTGTCGCCGGTCTGCACTGACTGGCCCCCACATAAGATAAGATAAAGGCACTCAATATCAACCTCAGAAAAAGTAAAAACGCATTGATGATGTACTAAAATAATAATGAATTATACTGAAAAATTATTGTAATCAATTGGTACACATTCAATTAAACCAAAAAAAGCAATATATTACCTGTAGATCTGGGGTCATATAAACGAATATGTCTGTCTGCTGAAGCCGTTATGAGACTGTTGCTTAGTGGAGACCAATTCACATCAAAGAACGCCTTATGACCTACAACCAAAGAAAAATAATTACTATCTGCATTTTGGATGGACTGTGGAAAAACAGTTTTACTTAGACAATATCTACCAGCGATTTCTTGTTTGATGGCCCCAAGTTCACAGTCCCATATTTTCAACAAGTGGTCCCATCCACTAGACAGTATGGTATTGAAGTCCATCCATTGTACTCCTGAGACTGCCTCTCTGTGGCCTTTTAGTGTTGATAGTGGCTCCCTAGCACTTCCATGCTCTGGTTTACTTCTTTTCTTTGCTGGTACATTATCCTCATCAGATAAACCTGAAAATATTCATACAACTTAAATTGACTTGCACATTATATGAAAAAGTTGCCATGTTGTGTTCCAACTCTCAAAGTGTCTACATATCAAAATGTAATAAAATCTTTTTAGGATCTAATTCTAATTAAGGTTAGACTTAAATAAACTTAAGGTAAATGAATAATAGGAGTTGTGAAATAGAATAAAATAAAATAGTTTATTTGTGGATACTTTATTATTTTATTTATTTTTAGTTTATACTGTCCAACTGCAGGGCAAAGGCCTTTCTAAAATCTTTCCACTCCTTTCAGTCCAGCGCCAATTGTCTCCAATCCCGGTTGAACGCATCCAATTCAACCCGCCATCGTGGATACATTGCTTTTTAAATTAAGAAGATTTGATATCTGAACTTACTGGCACTCCATAGACAGATATTGTTGTCCCAACTGCCAGTTACAAACCGGTTGGCATCAGCTGAAACCGCAAGGCACTCTACTCCTTTGTCATGTCCTCGACATGTCACCACACAGTCTACTGAGTTTCGAGCCACGTTCCACACCCATAGCATTGCTGATTGATCATGAGACCCACTAAAACATTAATCTGTGTTGTAATACCTGGATATAAAGACTAAAATAAAAAAGAAAATACCTAGCTTTTCTTTACAAACTTTTATGACCTGTTTCAATCAACAGACATAAATTTAAATTGGGAATTATATAATATGATTATATAATTTGAGACAAACATAGCTGGTAAATAAAAATTAGAGTAGAATACCTGATTATTTATATTAGATAAAGGATGCAAGTCAAAATGTAAATGCGTATTTAGATATCCTGTATCTGTACCAGTTAGTACTTACATTGGGGGCTGATGAAGGGACCTAGATCTCATTTTCTGGATCAGGCATGTTATGGAGATTTATGCCAGGAAATTCTCAATAGTACAATCTAGATATGTGCTTAGAAGACAGCTATATAGCCTATGTGGTATCTAAAAGCATAACAAGATGCGAGTGTGATATTAATCTCTTTGGAGTCAAATGGTGTAATATTTTAAATTTGTCATTAAATAACATTTATTTTTCGTCAATTACAATTAGAAGCCACCAACTAATGCTAACTACTTACATATTAAGTAGTCTCCTATAAATGATGTACTGGTGGACAAAAACACATTATTGTAAAATATGCGTAAGGAAATGGTTTGGACACAGAAGACAATATTTTAATTAAAATGTGTCTTGCTGACCTGTATGTTTAAAAAGAGCAGTGGTAGCCTGACATATGCTTTTTTTTAACAAGAAACGTAGTAAGCTCAATGTTGTTCCTTCATCAATTTCAGTTGCATATTCTGGTAAAACATACCATCTAGACTGAGAGCATGCTAGTGTTAAATTAAATTCTCAGCTTATATGGGTGCGCCATCACTGGGAAAAGCTTCCTGATTTTGATTACAAGATTAACTTGTCAAAATTTACCTTGCAAATACAGCTTGGTCTCCATTAAAAGAAACCCATGATACAGCTTTGACTGGTGATGTGTGGCCGGGAATGGCCAGTTTGTGCTGTCCTTTTGTGCTCCAAATATGAAGACTGTTGTCATAACTGCCAGATAGGATCCTGTAATATGCTTATGTATTATGTGCCAACTCAAATAAATCATTAATGTGATCATTTAAGTTAGTTGCGTTATGTGTTCATGTTTAATTATGAGATCACAGGTTTGCAGGCAGGCATTTGGGCTTTATTTTCTAAGAAATTACCATAGCAACACAGATTCCTATTTTTAAAACCCTGACATGTGGATATAGCATACCTATACCTTTACCTACCTCTCTAAAAATAAACACATGTCTATATAGGTAGACATCAAATATTTTATGGAAAATGGTAAACTCATTTTCTAACTTTAAAAATCCTTTTTCATGATAAATAATTTTTAAAATAAAATCATTAATTAAATATCATAATGTTTTTATTAAATTATAAATTACTTACCATTGCTGGTGCGCATGTACTGTAGACACCCAGTCATCATGCATCAAACAATCCTGTGGTGCGGGCGCAGGAAATCTTTCAAGATATTCTATTTCTAATGTATCTTCTGTAGAGACGCCCTTCTCTTGCAGGTGTTCTGCAAGCGACGTGCACAATAGTTCTCCACATACTAGAAAGTCAAACTCAACAGACTTTTCTTTTGAAACATTGCTTTCTTTCAAGAGGGCATTGATCAAAGTATTCAGGTCCGACGAATGTACATTACTCTGAATGGCATAAGGACTGTCTGAAACTGCATATCTAGAAACAAAAGTATTGTATTATTGTTTATTTTTAACTTATGGTAGCTCGCCACGCTGTTTACGTAGAAATTTGTCTTACTGTTCCTGTTTGGTTATAAATCGGACTTGTAGCTGAACTTCCGATATTTCTGTCGCCATTATGATATAGTTATCAATGAACACGTCTAATGTCTTAATTAATGTGTATAATTACTTAAAAGAGAAAGTAATATAAAACACCGTGTTACCGCAAATTGACAAACATTGACACATGCGTTTTTAGATATATTTTGTCATTATTGTCAATACTGTCAGATGAAGACAGAATTTTTATTCTTGGTCATCCTGTTCTGTGGTAGGTGGTATTGACCCTAGTGAATATTTGTTATCCAGCATTGTAATCAGAGATCAATTTAGATTATATACATACTAAGAAAGCTTACCCTGTACTCTGCTATCAAATTTCTTAGTGCCTTATAATTTTAATCTGGGATAAAAAGTTATTGTATGCACAATAAGCTATATATATTTTTTAAATCTTCAACATCCATGCAATACTTTACGTGATACTGAAAATATATAGAACCATGTCTAGTAAATTATCAGGGCTGCATTTTTAACCTTTAATTATTAGTCCGCCCGAAAAATCCGCTTCGAACTACAGTTCGCTTGTGATGTCTATATCTATACCTTGGAAACACAGACATAATATACTTCTTATATGTCGGTGCATTGGAGCAGACTAGTGTGATCACACTATGCATCACATCTCTGGTTCTACCGAACTTGAAACTTACCTAAGATTTTAAATCAAATCCTGGACTTCAAGACCACATCAAAATCTTTTTAGAAGTTTGCATGTGATTCTGGGACATACAAACAGACAAATATATTGAATTCATTTGTTTGGGTTTGGATTCAAATAGAAATACTTATAAATCTTTTATTTCCTTGAAACATGGTAGTGTTATAAGTTTTAAACGTTCAAACACATCTCGCCCTCAGCAAAATAATGCTGCGATATCAAAATTACGTCAGTTTAAAAAAAATCGTTTGTATAGTTTGACGAATCAATCCTTCACAAATAATAATAGTTAGTAAAAAATGAAAATTAGCCGTAAACGAAGTATCTGTGGTTGAAAGTGTGGAAAAGTCGTACTTTTTTAAAAACTTTGATTTTTTATTTTTACACAAAGGTCATAATTTTTAATTTTTTAGGGTTCCGTACCTTATAGGATCACTTTGTTGTCCGTCTGTCTCTCAATACCCTTTTTCTCAGGAACGCGTGAAGGTATCAAGCTGAAATTATAATCAAATACTCAAGTCTACTGTCCCTTGGAGCTGTGAAAATATCAAACTTCTAAGCCAACGCAATCAAAAGATACAGCCGTTTATGCTGCAAATTTTCGACACTCGCAAGGGAATCAAAACATACAGGGTACTTCCCGTGAACTCAGAATCTTGAAATTTGGTACGAAGCAACTTCTTATAGCACAGATAAAGGGAGAATTGCGAAAAGTATAAATTTAAAAATATTTTTAATAATTTTAAACTTACTACACCTTTCCTCATGAACGCGTAGAGGTATTAAATTGAAATTCATATCAATACTCAGGTCTATAATACCTTTAAGCTGTAACAAAATAAAACTTCTATGTCAACGCAATCAAAAGAAATAGCAATTTAAATCGCATATTTTGAAACTCGCAACTACTCGCAAGGGAATCAAAACCTAAAGGATACTTCCAGTCGACCTAGAATCTTGAAATTTGGCATGAAGCAACGTTCTATAGCACACATAAAGGAAAAATTTCAAAAACCTTAAATTTTTAGTTACATCACATAATATTTTTTTTTAATAATTATAAACTTATTACCCTTTTCCTCATGAACGCGTAGAGGTATCAAGTTGAAATAAATGTCATAAAATAAATTATATATGTTAATATAAAATAAAGGATTACTGAAACGATAAAGACACCTTTGTCTTAAAGGAGATATGCAACAAACCCATACAACTTCGGCCTCGCATGGAAAAAAATAAAACTTTATGTTTTACGAAGAACTATTAGTATTCTATAACCTTGTGTAATTTCAACATGCTATCTAGTTGGGTTTCAGCTATATAAGGCATCCAAAATGAACAGAATTGCTCCGGTGATACTTTGGCACAAAGCAATTTTTTCAAAATGAATGTATGTATACTTGTTTCTGTCTAAAACCTAGAATAAGTTTATATAGCTGGTTTACAGAGCTCACTTGGGTAAAACTAGTTACTTAACTGAACTCAGGTAGCCAGTGCTCGCTCTGCAAAGCAAGCGCCCATCAAATAACTATAGTTACTATTCATTTATTGTTAAAGCTTAATTAATAGTCCAAGAAACAAAGGCTAAAGTAAACAATTGTATATTTTGGTATTAGTTTATTAGTCTCCAACTAATACATTGCCTCCATTATGACTAAACATACTATCGAGGTGTGGTGCAGGAGGTTCTACATCATTTTGAAATCTTGCCCAACATAAATACCATATGATGGACATTATATATGTGCACAGCAGCCTACTGTTCTTCTGCCTACTATGCAGATACAGTAATGCTGTTATCAATTAAAATGTATACATAATATACTTTACAGCTTCCATGCTTGGATTGTATTTTGCCTCTTAAAATCCAGGCATTTGTCCTTTATAGCTCTCTCATAACATTGTCACCACAGAGTACTTTTTTATATAGGGAAATTGTCACATCACGAATGATAAATGACAATGAAGATCGAATGCCCAACGAAAAGTGTTGCCACTACCACATATTGAATAATGTCATTACATTGAATTGGTCAATCTATTAATTAGTGAAATACATCACAACATTAATAAATTGATACTATTACATCCGTGTTTAATCCGCATAATATGTGGAGTTTTTACTAACACAAGTAATATTATTATTTGTGTTAGTAAAAACTTAATTAAATATAAATAATGATGTTTCGTAATAATTTCACTTCTTATAAAAAATACCTTTTGTTCAACACTGGCAATGTTGTCCCAAGCCACAATGGTTTACTGAATCAATAAAATAAAAAATTTAAATATTTTTCCCGCTAGGTTCGGTTAAAAGAAAACGATGGCGACAAATAAAATACTATGAGACATTTTTACAATAAATTATATTCTTGTCCACTAAGGCCGTAATTTGCACACCTCCTTTATGCTCCTTCAGCTTTCCACATTGTAATGTTATGGATTTCATTTAGCAATAAAAATACCATAACTTTTATTTAGACCTACAGGTTTGTACGGAACCCTCGGTGGGCGAGTCCGACTCGTACTTGGCCGGTTTTTTATTTAACACATTTGAAAGGTCTTTACCTAAGGAATGTCCCGTTACAATTTGATTCACATATTCTGGCACATCCATATTTTCTTTCATCATCATCAGGCTATAATAGTCCACAGCTGGACATAGCCCTCCACCAAAGAGAGGGAGGGCTATGTCCAGCAGTGGACAATCCCCTCCTATATTTTCTTTATATCTAATAAATTCTTTAATTAATATTGTAAAAACTATTTTCTAGAAGCCATGACTTAGTCTACTTTTAAATGTATGTGTATTACATATATTAGGGGTTCAAACTGCTTTAAAATAATCGAATGCAAGCATTTTTTTAGTTGTTTTTAAATAATATTATCAACATTATCTTAGATTAACTTAGGTCATCAAAATATTTTTCTTTGATCGTCTCATATTTCAGCATTTATCCGAACGGCAGTTGTTCGCGTTCCAGGTAATAATATTATTTTGTGATATTGACTGCATACGTATAGACTTTGGTATAGACATCGTAGTACGTCGCACAGTGGTCTGTAAATGGAGCTCCATACTCATAGAACCTTAAAATAAGGAATTCAAAAATAAAAATTGTAATGTTTCTGGTGTTCTCTTGACGTAATATTAACGTATGGATGGTATTAGTAGCTCCACGCATGAGAAAAAAAGTTTTGTGTTTTTTTTGTATGGGAGAAAACACTTAAAGTACAGTTTTTTTAAACTGAATGGCACTGAAGGGCTGGTGCTCATACGAGCTATTACGAGCTATGTACCATACACGGCGATCAAGATGACATACAATTCATGCACCTTTAGGTGCCGCTTTGCGCGTAGCAAATATTTGAAATATTGAATTTTCGATATGTGATTTTTCAAATCAATGACGTGGTTAAATGAAGTTGCCGATCGATTTACTTATATTATTGTTAGTGTATAGCTTGCTAATGACCTTCATGATGGCAGTAATTAAAAACAATATTGATTTTATACCTTTTTATTTTACACAATTGCATTCCAAGAACTAAGTCACTCATTTGTTAATCACCGAGATTATGTTTGAGTTACAATTAGATACTAATGATATGAACAATATAAAATGGCCAGAGGTCATGAGGGAAAAGATAACCCCTTCTTTAGTGGCAATAGAGCAGCAACCATGTTCCAGCTCTGACTTTGGTGTGAATGTGGGTGCATCAACATCCTACAGACCGGAGACGTGCAGTGTTGGTAAATTAACATCAGTTGTGAGTCCGAGAAAATCATTCACAGAGCTAAGTCCACTAAAGAAGAGAAGGCGAGTGGAAGAGCTCCTAACGCATACCACTGAAAGCCTTGCTCATGCAACTAGTTTAAAAGCACAAAACAAGGATGTAACAGACATCATTAGACTGGTCTCGGAGCATCCCGAAGAGGCTACAAGAATAAAGGAATTGTTAAAGCCAAAGGAAACTATGCCGATATATTCCTCTGATAAAGCTTTAGGTATTTTGAGCTCATTGAAGCTTTCGAAGTGGCAGTATATAACATTAAGATCTAGTGCAAAAGGAGAAGGTATACCACTGTATCCTTCTTATACTGCCATCCTTGAGGCGAAGAAGGACTGCTACCCCCCAAAAGATACCATACACATGACGGAAAGAGAAGTAAAAGTAAAGCTCCAAGCAATTATGGACAAAACTGTGGCTAGGCTTGGAAAATTCCTACGAGTGGAATCATCACTGGATGGCAAAGAGTTGAAACTTATATGCAAATGGGGCTTCGATGGTGCTTCAGGGCAAAGTATGTATAAGCAAACTATGGTAGACGAAGACGATTCCAGTATTTTTATGTGTTCTTTTGTCACTCTGCGCTTAGTTTGTGGCGAAGAAAAGGTATGGCAGAATCCAAAACCGTCTTCCACAATGTTCTGCAGACCAATATATTTTAAATTTATAAACGAAAACAAGTTAAACATCGTAGAAGAGCAGGCTCTGATTGAGGCTGAGATTGCAGCACTGCAGCCATCTATTATGGGAAGCCATGCTGTTAAGCACTCGATGCTTATGACCATGATAGATGGCAAAATCACTTCTCAGCTATCAAATACCTCATCGCAGACTTGTGATATAATTATGTAAAGCTACTCCTTCAGAAATGAATAAGTTGGAGAAGATCTCAGAGTGAGTTTTCAATAATTTAATAAATTAATGTCACTAGTGCAATATAATATTATAAGCGTTTTATTAATTTAAGCACTTTTTTCCAGAAAATCGGTTTCAACAGAAATATACAAGTTTGGTTTGTCTACTCTTCATGCTTGGATCAGGTGTATGGAGTGCCTACTCCATATTTCATATAGACTGGAGTTTAAAACATGACAAGCCAGAGAAGCAAGCAGTAAGGAGTCATTAAAGAGTAGAAAACAAATCATACAGCAGAAGTTTCGTGGTGAAATGGGCCTCCTAGTAAACATCGTCAAACAAGGTGAGATAAAATAACAGTCATAAATTGACAGCTCTTAAATTTAAATTTTTTTTAAGAAACGTTATACGTGTATTAGTACCTCTTTTCTGCACAAAGTCAAGTATTTTTGTTTTGTTATAGGTTCGGGAACTACAAATGATGCAAATACAGCTAGGATTTTTTTTTGTGATCCTGCGAAAACTGCAGCTATCACAGGATTGGATGCCGGTTTGATCCGAAGATTTTCAACGATTTTGCGTGTAGTAGCCAGTGGGGAGCCAATAAATACTGACGAGTTTGCAAACTTTGCACGCCTTACTGCAGAAATGTACGTGGAGCTTTATGGCTGGTATTACATGCCTTCGAGTGTCAACAAACTTTTACTGCATGGTGCTGAAGTTATCAAACACTTCAATAATATGCCCATTGGCAAATTATCCGAAGAGGCAACGGAAGCCAGAAACAAAGATTTCAAACAAATCCGAGAACACCATTCGCGCAAATTTTGTCGTAAAGCGACAAACGAAGACATTTTCAATGGTCTCCTTGTATCATCAGATCCCTTCCTTCCGAGCACAAGACCTGTGCTGAGAAAGTCTCGAAAAACAGCTGTCACTGATGATATGAGACCTCTTCTCATTAGTGACGATTCAGGTGTAGACAAAGAGAACATTGAATTTGTCGATGTTATTAGTGCGTCAATAGAGTATCTTCGCCCTCATTAGAGTCCTCTAAATCAGAGTCCAACACTCTGATTTAGAGGACTCTGATGAGGGCGAAGATACTCTCTGTTAACAATAGTTTTTATGTGTAAAGAATTTTATTGCCCATTCGGCCTGCTAGGGCTTAACTGGTTAATGCTCAATTATCATTAATATCTAATTGTAACTCAAACATAATCTCGGTGATTAACAAATGAGTTACTTAGTTCTTAGAATGCAATTGTGTAAAATAAAAAGGTATAAAATCAATATTGTTTTTAATTATTGCCATCATGAAGGTCATTAGCAAGCTATACACTAACAATAGTATAAGTAAATCGATCGGCAACTTCATTTAACCACGTCATTGATTTGAAAAATCACATATCGAAAATTCAATATTTTAAATATTTGCTACGCGCATGAATTGTATGTCATCTTGATCGCCGTGTATGGTACAATAGCTCGTATGAGCACCAGCCCTTCAGTTCTATTCAGTTTAAAGAAACTGTACTTTAAGTGTTTTCTTCCATACAAAAAACACAAAACTTTTTTTTCTCATGCGTGGAGCTACTAATACCATCCATACGTTAATATTACGTCAAGAGAGGCATACCAGACAAATTACAAATATTTTTTTTTAATTCCTTACCATACGATTCTATGAGTATGGAGCTCCATTTTCAAACCACTGTGCGTCGTAGCGTAGACCAATATAGCTTTCTCATTCGCACTACTGGTTTTGTACGGGCAGACTGAGTAATCAGTAATGTCACATTCATTACTTATGTTTCATATCAAGGAACAATATACAGAACGTCTTCCCAATTTGAGGTTATCTCATATGTTCTTACCGTGTTTATTAAATTGATTAGAAAATAACAATAAGATAATCTACAAGTTTAATGTTATAAAATGGTTGTAATGATGAATGGAAATAAAACCAAAAGTCCAAAATATAATTTTCATAGAAAAGCTGGCAGAAGTATTATAGAACACCGTCCAATATTCTCGCCGGACGGAGAGTAAGTACCTAATATAAACATATTATCAACCTGGTACATACCTTTTGTTGTTAAATTTTAAATAATTTTAAAATGTTCTACTACAAATTCCAGATCTGTGGCTATTATCGTCGAAAATATAGTTCGAGTGTACAATATACAAACAGGCGATTGTGTTAGAACACTTGAAACAGAGAATGTGATTAAAGAGCTTGTTGCCATACAGTTTCCAGAAAATGAAGACTATAACTTATATGGATGTTCAGACACAGGCTATGTTACAATATGGACATGGGAGAAAGGAGCTGTGCTCCGAGAAATTGTTAGTACTTGTTTTAATATTCTATTTTGTATTAGAGCGTAGTCATATTAAATATTGTTCGATTATTTGGTACCCCACCTACAAAAACAATATTCAAGATATAAAAAAAAATACAAAAATATATCACCGATGTTTAATGTGCTCAAACATGATGCAAACTTTTATAATTTCATAAAAAAGTCACTTTACTCACGGAAAGTCATTTAGTTAATAATGTTTTTATTTAACATACTGACTGACTATTTGGATTTATTTTGTTAACTGAACATAAACCCATAATTATGATATACTGTGATAATGTAAACAATGCAATAAAAAAGAAACTTCAGCATAGGGCCAACATAAACACATTAGACAAATATTTTACACTCTATTTGAGACTATCTAATAAATATTTTCTATAATTTACATCTTTACAGAAACTAAAATTACCATCCAATTCAAAAGTACTTACATTTGACTTGGTAGACAACAATGAATGCTGCATCACTGCAACTGCACCTAACCAGAAATACCTCAATCTAAGCACCTATTCCACGAAAACGGGAGAACTCTTGTATGAATATAAAGATACTAAAGCTGTGTATCAAGACATGGTGCGCGTGTCATTAGGTTGGTGCGATGGAGACAGATATGCGGCTATTACTAATGGTACAAAGTTTTTATACATACAAAATCTACAGCAACCACATCTTAAGACACAGTGAGTATATATATAATATTTAGGCTAGTCTATTATGAAAGATTAAAATTTTAAGGTCTATAAAATGTAGGTTTTCTGCTCTGAATATTCTCTGATAGTCTGCAAATGATGAACAGTATCTGCTTACCCCATATTATATAAGACCGTAATATGGATTATAAAATATAAATGTGATGAATCATCACATCATCACTAATGATTAGAGACCGGATTATATGCAACATAAAAAGCTGGTTATATGCATGAAAAATGCTTGAAATATGCACGAAAATTGGCAGAATATGCTAAATTAAATGGTAAATTTTAGAAACCCAAAAAAAGAAGCAAAGTGAGTTTCATTTTTTTTTTCAAATGCGGCATACCCTTTGTAAATTTATCCTTTGATAGGTGATAATAGGTACAGTAACATCACATGACACTAAAATTATTTAATATTTTTGTAACGTAAACAATCAAGTATTGTTCCAAATGTTCAGTGGTAAGATTGTGTCTTCGATAATTTAAAATATTTTTATAAGTGGAAAAGGTTCGCTCCACATCCACTGGGCTTCTGTGAATTTGAACTTGGGTGCTATGTTAGCACTTATAGTTTCTGCTGTTCTGTAGTAAGCTAGCGCAACGCTCTTCTGTCTCTTTCATTTTATTATCGTAACTGCCAAAACAAAAGACGCGCGCGGCTACTGACCCTGCGTTCCGAAATGCGATAATAGTGTACAACACAAATGACTCAATAGCCCTTATATTTTGTGACTATTATATTTGGTCGGATTCGTCATATTATCACTTTTATCGTATTTCGGAACGCAGGGTGAGTGCACTGCACTCGGAAAAATATTGTAAATGTACCGATAATATGCATCAATGCAAATGATAATATGGTGCAATGCGATAATGATATTATTCTAAGTTAGAACAGAATCTTAATCTCTATTTGTATATTTAAAATTAAAGTTTATTAAAACAATCTTTAATTTACAGAATCATCAACCATAATCAATACCGTATAATGTCAGTGGCTGCACATCAGAACACCAATGCAGTTGCTATAACAGACACACTGGGCCGTGCCACTATCATCAGGGGAAACTTGTATGACTACCGACAAGTTTCGAGGGAGGTATTGCATTGGCACTTCCTACCGCCATTAGCAACCTGTTTTTCGTTACAAGGTTGGTATTTTTAACTACTATAAAATATTGCTTATAATGTAGAGGATGATCAATTCTTTTAGCTATTCATATATACTAATATTATAAAGAGGAAAGATTTAACTCAAAAACTACTCAACCGATTTTATAAATTCTTGCACTATTAGAAAGCTATATTAACACCAAGTACACAAATGGTCTACATTTTATTTAAAAAAAAGTACTGTTACCAATATATCGTAACATACTTTTACGCGAGCGAAGCTGCGAGCAAAAGCTAGTATTTTCATATTATATAAACTTAGATTACCACTCACTGACTGACTGACTGACTCACTTAGAGAAATAGAAGTAATATAGCGTCGTATAGAGAATCGTTCAGAAGGCCCAGGAAAAATGCCTGACCTTCGGAAGGTCAGCTCTTGGTGGTACCCCATCGGATCTCAGAAACGGTGATATCTACGGGAGGTCGTTCTCGAACAAAATCATCCTAAAACCCTGGCAACTCTTTGGGCGGGCGAAATAAAACATGGCTTCATAGAAAAAAACATGGCCGCCATACAAACTTTGACCACTAATATCTCCGAAACGGTTAGAGATAGGCAGGGAGTGTTCAAACAAATGTCGTAGAGGTCGACGAGATCTTTCCAGAAAAGGTCATTTTCAAGGTCACCGGGGGTCACCGGTAATTTTTGGCTTCGGGGATTTTCAAGGTCTCTGGATCCGAATCTAAAATTAGTTTTTTGATTAAATCAAACTGTTGCAACCATGCGAAATACTAGTTAATATATAAAGGCAAAAGCTTGCATGGTGGACAGGTATAGTAAAGTACTAATAGGATTTTCTATCATGCAATCCTCAGAAGCAGTACAGGGTCTGGTACTGTGCACCGTCGATAACAATAGGCTCACCCTCCACAATGCCACAGATTGACAAATCTATGCTAATATCATAAAGCTGAAGAGTTTGTTTGTTTGTTTGTTTATTTGTTTGTTTGTTTGTTTGTTTGTTTGCTTGAACGCGCTAATCTCAGGAACTACTGGTCCGAATTGAAAAATTCTTTCAGTGTTAGATAGCCCATTTATCGAGCAAGGCTATAGGCTATATATCATCACGCTAAGATCAATAGGAGCTGAACACCAATGAAGAATGTTTCAAAATCGGAGGGTATTTTTCCTTTTGAGAGCTTCCGCTGCGTGCGCTGCGTAAACAGTTAAAGTTTCGCAAAAATCATGTATGACAGAATTGTTACCCTTTAAAAGCTCTAAAAAAAAGTCCGCGACAGCATATGTCTATCTTTTAAGGTTGGCTCACTATAACCATTTTTATGCTAACCAAATTTGTTCTAAAATAATGCATTATTTGCGAAGGTATTATTATAAACATGATATTAATCCTTATCCAAATAAATACGTTATTCATCACAAATATTTAATTTAAAACAAAATTGTCCTTTACATCATTCGATTTCAATGAATATCTTAGGAGATATCGCAGTTTTAAAATAACATCACAGCAAAATAATTACCCATTACAGACATAGTACAAACGATGTTTCTCCTGGTTTATTCTGCGTGATAACTACTGGTTCGATTTGAAAAATTCTTTTAGTGTTGGATAGCCTATTTATCGAGGAAGGCTATAGGCTATATTATAACATCACGCTACGACCCACGGGGGCGGCGCAGTAACGATAAACGCGGGTGAAACCGCGGGAACATCTAGTTCTAGATATTTTTAGTGTAAACAGTTGAATACCATAATAAATAAAATTAATATAAATATATATTTCATTACATAATTATGCAGCATGTGTTATGATTATAATAACTATAGTTATATATAAAACTAGCTGTCCCGCGCAACTTCGTCTACTTCATATAGGAGAATTTTTCCCGTTTTCGCAACATTTTTCATTGCTACTCCGTTTCTATTAGTCGTAGCGTGATGCCTATAGCCTTCCTCGATAAATGGGCTACCCAACACTAAAATATTTTTTCAATTCGAACCAGTAGTTCCTGAGATTAGCGCGTTCAAACAAACAAACAAACTCTTCAGCTTTATAATATTAGTATAGATATGTTTATGACTTACTAGTATCAATAAAACCTTGTCCACCACTGTGTTTAGTAAAACTTTATGACTGAGCACTGTCTCCCAAAATACAGGCTAGTTTGGGATACAGGACCAGTACCTTTTATAAACTTAAAACATAAGTATTTTGTAATAATCTAGTTGGTAACTAATTTTCTGTTGATACGGAACGAGTGCAACCCAGTCAATATGTTCTAACTTGTGGTAAGTTAGAACATATTGACTGGGTTATGAACCCACTCTGGCTTCTCTGGCCCTCCGGGTAGGTTAATAAACTTTTTTATTTTATTTTGCAAATATATTGACCACCTTTTGGTACTATTTCGATTCTTTACTCTCAATGTGTTAAACAATAGGGGATTAAATATAATGACGACCAAAAATAGTAATTGCGCAGCAAAATATGCTTACAAATATATCATAAAGAGCATCTATACGCCTCAAATCACTGCATTCCGTCTCGGAAGGGTTAGGTTACGTTAGGTTTCTTCTTAAACCTACCCAAAAATAGGCGTATTTGTTGACTTATTTTGATCTGTTTAAATATATTTTGCTGTGCAATTTGGTGATCATTTACTATTTTTGACTGTTATATTTTACTATATTTGGTGATAAGTTGAACATAAGCCAAACAATAGATTCAAATACAAGTTGCAAGTAATAATAATATTTTGTTTTAGGTCATTTTTTGTATACTGGTGGAATGGAGAAAGTCTTGGTAAAATGGACCATTGGCAACTTGGCTTACAAAGCCAATGAGAAGGCGTTCATACCTCGGCTTCCAGGAATGATCAGATTTATCACAACCAACAACAATCATGTTGCTATAACAATGACCAACAATTGTAAGTATTTGTTAAATTACACTAGTACGGTAGCGGGCGACACTGCAACATCAGCACGGATGTGGTTTAATTGGTCGCCTGCTCACTGCTGCTGCGCCGAGTGTCGTGGGTTCGACCCTACACGGGACAAAAAATTGTGTGGTTCACAATTGTTTCGAATCTGGGTGTTTTTTGTGTCTTGTTTGAATGTTTATTTCTTGTGTCTTGGAGGACCACGAAGAAGATAATTGAAAAAAAATTGTTGCCATGCAGAGATTCTGCGTTCGATCCTAAGGTGTGCATCTCTGATCCGAAGTTATGTGCGTATTAAATAGTTAATTATCGTTCGCTTTAATGGTGAAGGAAAAAGAGGACTCCGTCATATTTCTATAATGCTCTCAAACTTATGTGACGTCTGCCAACCTGCACATGGCCAGAGTGGTGACCTATGGCCTGACCCTACCCACACTGAGAAGAGGCCCGTGCCCAGCAGTGGGATAGTTTAATACAGGGCTGGTATTATTATTATAATGTTATTATTTCAGCTGTAGTAATAGCAAACGCACAACTACGTGTGATTTCCACAATCTTGGAATGCGGCGGTGTGTCGCCTCTAGCGCGGGCGGTGGGAGGCGCCCTGCTATACCATCAACCGCTTGAAGCCCTGATCACAGCAGGACGTACAGGACATCTGCAGTTGTATTCTACAGCAACAGACAAAGTTTTGTACAACGTAAGTTTTCGCGTTTTAACCTCTTGATTGCCCAGTGAACGTGTTTATAAAATTCTCAGGCTGTAGCTCCTTCAGTTGAACATACAGGCGTAAGAAACGCGCTTATATCGGTCATGGCTTCTTCGCCAGAACTCAATAGATTTAATTTGATACTATTTTAATTTATAGAAATTAAAGATCCCTGCTACAATACTCCTTTCAACTGTATTTAGACATATGTACATATATAAAGGCGAACTTATTCTTTAACATTCATGAGTGGTACTTCTTTTTTCTTGGTTTGTAGCATGGGTCGGAATCTTGCCTACATTGAAGGAAAACTTCGACACAGTCGCCCTCTTTTTTTAGACATCGAACTATTTTCGTTCGTAAGTGCATACGTCACAGCCATCCTACCAGTTAAACTAAAACACTACCTATTAGTAGGATTTAGCTTATGAGTTCTGTGACTTACAAAATTCGGATCGATACTAGGAAAATTAGTAATGAGATAATAGAAGATATAAGTCCTATATTTTATTTTAATACTTACATTTTTATAACCACCAAAATACATGTTTATACAATTTTTTTCTCGTATTGTAACCGAATGGTAGAAATATAGTTTTTCGTAACGTTAATCTTCTGTCATTAGCTGTCATCGGTCATCACACAAAATTAATGGCTGGTGATTTGTTTACATGCTCGTGCGCAATTAATTTTGTGTTTCGCGGTATTTGCGTTGTTTTCTGTGATATTCACGTCAAGTTGAGCATCAGTTCCTCCGACTCTACCAGGAAATCAAGCATCTTCTCCGGTGTTGTGTCTTTTGACGTCAAGATCGGTACTCCGTTTAAAGAAGTTTAGGCCCTCCAGTTTGGCAGTTTGCACCTTATTTACTGAAGAATTCAGATAACAGAGTGTTTATACAATGTTGTGATTTTGGCAAAACCTTTAAAATTGTGTTCTTTGTTTATATATTGTGAAATGGTGAATAATAAATTTTTCGTTATCCTATGGTTTTATTTGTATTTGCCAAAACTATGTATTTGATAACTTAAATAAATCAACACAGCTAATACTAAAATTAGCGACATCTATCGCCATTTTAAACGAAACAAAATTGCAGAGTTGCTTGCTAGTTTTATAGATGGCGATGCAATCGCTTAAAATGTCAAAGATTCCAGTCTATTTCCGATAATATATACTAGTTTATGGTTAGTAGTAGTAAAGTGATTTTCAAACGACTATACTTTGTCCATCCGTTTATTTTCTTTTTGATAGTTCGAGACAGTTCGAAATTAGTGACTCCCTCACACGTTACCGATTCGATTTGAAAAATAATCGATTTTATTTAAGAAGAACTTTCAATCGATTTAATGCGTCGACATATTTTTAGTACCTATAAATATTAAGTATTCGTTTATTAGCTTTTTAAAAATTAATATATAAATAATAAATCATTAAAATAAAAATATTTATATTTATAAATAATATAATGTATTGATTATTCATGTAACCGAGGATTCAACTGCCGAGTCTAGTGTAAATTATGAAGAAGAGTCTGATGAATCATTGTAATAAATAATATTTAATAATTTTACTTGTTTCATTTGTATAGGTACCCAATTACCTAGCTAACTTGTTAAATAAATAAGTAGGTAGGTATGTGATTTTCCAAGTATATTAATTGCTCTTAATTTAAACTTGATGTAGACTTTATTTATTAATCATGCGTTTTAAAGTTAAATTTCACAAACGCGTGCATAGTTACATTCTAAGGCAGCTGTCAAAAAGAAAATAAACGAATGGACAGAGTATAACAGCCCTGGGCCCTGCGTTTTATACAGTATCGACAATGTTTGCAATGTCACTACAACACTCTAACTAACCTAAATGACCTATAGATAATTTAGTACTTTCGAGTCAAACTTTAAACTAAATGTTTGAAATTCAAGTCGTTCTTTTAGACTTATCATTATCACCTATGTTTAGTTACACAAGACTTTAGTTACATAATTCCATCCTTATAATAAAAATAATAATAATAGCTTTTATTTAACAATCTTTCTTACAATCCATATAATAGTATATTTAATTTACAGCTAGACATAACAGAAACAAACAGTCTACCAGCAGAGAGATGGAATTTACTGCCATTAGAAACAGAAGTTACGTGCGCGGCTGTGAGCGGCAACGGCGATTGGCTTGTCACCTCGGAGTACCGAAATGATGGCATTATATACCCGGAAGAAAAGCTAAAGTTCTGGCAAGCACAGTACAACAACGCAACACCATTCCAACTAAATACTTGTGTCAATCTCTCTCATGGTGGATGCAATGTTGTATCTTTAGCTCTCAACAATAAAGGTGAATTTTGCGTGTCAGCTGGCGCAGATCAGAAGTTCAGGATATGGAAAAGAGAGAACACTTCGCAAACACACCGCAAGAATGTTGCCTGGTCTTGTTTGACAGCGTGTTACTATTCGTCTGGTATAGGCCAGTTTATTTCTAATAACATCTTAAACGATTTCAAAGAAGCAGCCAAGTATAAGCCGGGGAAAGATGAGGAATTACCGTATTTGAGAGAAGTCAGTAGCAAGAATGATGTTATAAAGAAGTTGTTTAATATTCATAAGGAACATTCGCTGGCTAATGACATGGGTAAAGTGTCTGTTGGGAGGGATGACGAGTATAGTATGGGAGGGGTGGCGATATCGCAAGACGGCTCGTTGATTGCTGCGTGGTTTGGTTCGAAACTTACGTTATGGGACACACATCTATGTAACCTTAGGACTACGTTGTCTCACCCAGCTTTGCGTCCTAAAGGCGTTCAAGTTCAGTTTGGCAATAAGGATGCCGCTCATTACGTAAGTGTCTCGCGATTTATGTGTACTTTTTATTTATTTATTTATTACCTCATACATATGAATACAATATAAAATTACAACGATAATTTAATATTGTATAGTATTTTATCTTACTTATTTATGACACTTACGGTGTAAATAACATTGACTGGTTATAGGTGTTTCATCCTAGCTATATACATAATAATATATGTACCTATATAATGTTATAAATGCGAATGTGAGTTTGTTTGTTACGCTTTCACACCTTAACCACTCGACCGATAATAATAATAATAATGATTTATTTTTTCTCTTCCACAAAGGTAACTTAAAATATAATTAAAATACTTAAACCGATCATCATGATATTTCGCATTTACGATGTCAGGGGAACAGAAAAAACTTTCATCCAGAAAAAAATTCTGTTACTAATCTAACATAACCAATATTTACGCGAGAGCAGCCGCGGGCAAAATCTAATTTTTAAATAACTTATTTTAAACTCTGCAATGTTTGCTAAACTAATACTCTGTTTTTTGCAGTTGGTGTGCACAACAAAGAAATGCTTAGCAGTGTGGAGTCTACTCTCGCTAACTGTGAAATGGCTCGTTCAAATAAATCCTACTTGTCTAGCCGCTCATAGATTTTCTAATAAAATTGCTGTAGCTACGACGAATAATGATGGTAAGTGCCTTTAACCTATCAATTGTTGGCATGCCAGACATAATTGAAAATATATTGCGTCTGGCCGCCGGTGTGGTTTAATAGGTTAAGTATCCAAAGAGGGCCAATAGACCGTATTCGCCATTAACCATTAAAATAAAATAAATGGTAGCATAATGGTTCGAATCCCACCCATTGCACTACTGATGTGAACCAATTCCTAATACAGGCATTATAGCTTAGCCGGAGAGGTTATAAAGAATACTAGTAATTAGTAGCCTAAATAGAGTAGTAGTGCACAAAAGCAAATAGTAAACAACAGAAATCTTTTTGTGAAAACAGTTTCAAAATTGGGAAGTAATTAATATATCGGAGGTAGTTCATCCATTTGGGGTATCTCGTTATCAGCGTCCGAATTCGACATGGTGCAAGTATGAAATAATAGTCTCCACAGGCATTTCAACTGTTTATTTATTCACTCTCGATAACAAAATCACAAGTGATCGAGCCGATGGCAATGGATTAAACTTTGATTTAAAGTACGTAACCGCGGTAAGTTCGATACAGGTTTGCAGAAGGACCTCTCGCGCTCGTGTCTCACCAAAAAGTGAAGGCCCTCCAGTCAAATGCGTCTAATGTTCAACAATGACAACTGACAGCTGTCAAATAAGACCTGCCACGCCTTCTATCGACATCACCCAAGCATACTGCTTGACGTTGCCGACAAACGATGATAGAAGACGTTATTCTAAATTAACGATAATCAATAGCGATTCTAATAATTATGCATCTGTGTTCATTCTCCGACAAATATTTTTAATTAGAATATAATAAAAAGTAGGGGAGTAACTATACTTCTTTGGTTACGTCACAACATGTATCGTGCATCCTTTTTCTGTCATTTGACAATAATTACCCCTTCTACCAGATTGTATCTTAAATGTTTGTATCTTATTTACTATTGAGTAGATTACGTTTAAAAGTTTGAGTAATGTAACTATTTGACTTAAATAATAAAATAGTGAGTCAATAAAAACTGTATTGCTTCTAATTTAATAAAAACATGATTGTCACACACTTCTGCTCAACTCTTTAGGAATTAAAAAGCGCTATGCTATGTTATATCAAGCTACATTGTATAACAAATTAGTGGTACGGTATCTAAATTTATTATCTTTTGTTACAGTTTATGTATTCACACCACACAATTCCACACCATTACTGTCCAATAAGCGGTTAGTGGAGCCGGCGACGGGCGTGTTCAAACAGTGCACGTTCGGCACGTGCTACGACGACGATATTAGACTGTATCTTATGAGGAACGATTCTGTAAGTATATGCACCAATAGCTATTTATTTACCAAAAGACCTCGATTATAATAGTTAGATGTAAAGGTCTTGAAGACCTCCATAATCCATTACGGTAGGCACCTACGTATTTTGATGTGATGTGGCGTGAAAATACAGTGTGACTGGTTAAACATTGTACATACTTAAGGACGTGATAATTTATGGTCAGACGAAGCGTACAAAAAAAAAAGAAAGAACTGTATAACCTGCTAAGAAAACCTTTATGAAAATTTGTATGAAATATCCATAAAATGTGGACACAGCTGTCGAGGCTAATGACCTTTGATAAGAAAAGGACGGGCGGGGGTGCAAATTCGGGAGAGTGCGGGGTGCGGTAGCTGTGGACGGCGGAGAAGGTTTTGTTTAGCTTTGGTATATGCGCAAGAGTGTCCGCACATTAATTTTTTAATTGGATAACTAGGTCAAATTTTAAGTACCAATTTTTTTAGATATTCTATTCCAGAATTGAGTACTGCATGCCCTCCTTCAATATGTCCAGTCTTTTACTAATCAGCCTGTATATTATAGTGTAAATATTATATTACTGCGTTTATTCATAAACTCAGAAATGGCATTCAATAGAAAACTTTTTGTCAAAACAGCAGCATCGAAATTGTAATAAATAGAGAAAGCAGTTAATCTTTTTGGCTATGAGTAAAATTGAGGCGGAAATATTCAGCTATCTCCGTTGCGCGCCTAAAAATGAGAGAGCATTTATTATTTGGCTATGACTAAAAGTGGGCAGTGTTAGGAATATCTATCTCATTTATGTTTGAGTATATTAAATTAATCCTCTGTATTTTAGATTTTGGGTACTGTAGAATTTGGATGACAAAAATTGGGTCAATTACTCTATTCTATCGTTATCCATATTGTTACGTTTTCTCTCTTAACAAGTTTAATATTTACAGGAAATCTACTGCATAGAGCCAGAGGCGAGCGAAGAAGCTCGTTTAGAAGTAATATCACACCGCAAGCTGCCGGCGTCTAACTTTAGCGCGCTATTGGCCGAACAACAACTGTCCGAAGTTCAGCCGACCGCCGCAGTCGATGCCAGCGCTATCGACTATAGCGCACTGGCTTCATCTACTATCGCCCAGGTAAGCTCTATATTCTAGGTTGAGCGCAAGGTCCTGGGTTCGATCCTCGGGGCAGGTAAAATGTTTTTGAACAAAACAATATGAAGACGAATGACAAAGAGTTCTGGTTATTTGGTCGCAGTATGAATGTACCGGGGCGTCCGGTGTAGGGTTCTATATATCATTCTAACGTTGCACCTGTATCTTTCCAAAGGGCTAGCTAGAGATCACTCACGTTCAGAATATTCGATTTGAGACCCGTGTATTAGAAGGCGGCAGCACGGGATTCTTTGAGTAAAGACACTATAATAACACTTTAAGCCCTACTGATAGATCGCTACCGGGATCTCACATTAGGCTGTTGTGCGGTTATATGTACTCTATTGAATGTGTCCGTCATATCTAGCAACATAGCTTTAGGCGCTTTATGAGCCGTTGAAGATATTTCTATAAAAAGCATTTAGGGTCTGTATCCATTAAGTTTACCGCAAAAACTATTATGATTATTGGATGTCCATTTTATACAAATCTTTATTAGGATAAACGTTAGCAATAATGTATATTTTCTCCATTATAAAAGCTAGTGTCGCTTTACTTCCTTCTGACCATTGATATATAAACCCTAGATACACAATACCTTACAAAACTTACACTTAAAACTGTCCTCAGTTGCTTATAGGTAGTTATATTAACTATATAAAGTTTCATTAATGCATATTAAACCTTAGCGCCTTAATTTTAAGTTGAATATACAAGGCTATCTAAAAAAGGTAATAAAATTTTACGAGCAGAGTTCGCACGAATGAATGGAGTCGAATACTGTTTTTACAAATTCTGTGCAATATTCTGTGCAATATTAATTTGTTCTTTCTTCAACACAACTATAATAAAAAAAAATTAATGTAATGTAATATTCTGACGTAATTATGTAGAGTTTATAAAATGCACGTGAATGCATGCGTTTTAAACACATATTTGTTTTTACTTTTACCTTAATATATAACAGTAATAGATAATTAATACGCACGTAAATTATATTACGAGTATGTTTAATTGCTGTTCATATATTTGGTTCCCCGACTTTGAAATTATACGTGTTTGAACATTACGCGAGTGATTGTACATACAAATTAAAGTAACATAAAACGATAAAACGAGAGAGACAATTAAGATTTCAAACTTGAAAAGATACGACATAATAAGATTTTTTATTTCCTTGAAATAAATTGAGTTTATTGTATAATTTTCTTTTTGACGGATTTTAATTATTTTCGTATCTTTCTTTGTTATATTATAATGCAATCTTATCTTGATATATCTCTCGATAATAGATTTAATAGTATTATTTACATGATTGTTGTTTGTTAATATGGCACTTTGAAGAATATAAGCTTACTCCCAAAAATTATGATAAGTGTTATTGTTGCTGTGCTTGCTTGTGATCGTTGCTGTGCTATGAACGATATCCATTTTGCACATCGCACGGGATTTCAAAGAAAGCTGAAATCCAACATAAGTATGTAGATACATTTTATAAATATCCCACTATAAGGATACCGTAAAGATCATTTCATAAAAATATTAAGCGGATACTATTATGGTTTGTAATAAAACAAGTCTAGTAATTAATAATATATACAATCGCATTATCTCTTTAAATCAAATAAAACATATTTATTTTAAAAAAGTAACAGCGTCTCTATTAATATTAGAACAGAGTCAACGTATAACCCGGACTAATGAAGTAGAAATACAATAGTATGATGCGTTTAGTAAGTGTTCATTTAAATGAGCCGTGTTATATGGTCGCTCTTTGTTACGAAATAAACAGAAAAAAATATTTTACGTTGATTCCTAGACGCAATAATCAGTATTATAATATATTTATAATAATAACATTATTAGTTACCGAAAATATGAAACACCGTCCTTTTTTAGTGTCCTGGAAGTGTGATTTTACCAGTTTTAAACGAGCTCTGCGACATGTTTACTCTCGGAGCGATCGAACGGTACTAAATTAAATGAGCACCCAAATGTCCAAGTGGGTGCTCATTTGGTGAGGACGTTTTTTGACGCTGATTGTGTATCTAGGGTTTTTATACATCAATGCTTCTGACAAACATATCAACTCACTTTCCAATTTATTGTAATACTAAAAGCTATAAAGAATAATATTTTTCTAAGGGCCTATTCCACAACTTCCACATAGCATTAATCTATAAGATAAAACTCTCGCAAATCTCATTTTTTAATCTAACAAAAGTGAGACAGCGTGCAACTTATATTTCGGATAACTTTTACTTGATAGGCCATAGATAACTGGCCATAAATCATATATTATGGCAAACCATATCTATAATTATTATAATTTTCTATTATCACAGATAGATTGTACACCAAAATCTATGCCATACTTCTAAACACTCTACACACGCCGCTAGTCTTTTATGAAAGCCATTATTATCCCACCTAAAGCAATTCGCCAGCGTAGACCTTCAGACTGGCAGATTAAATATACATTGTCCTTAAGTCAGGCTCAGGTAAAGACAGATTAAAATCCTTTTTTATGGCGCATAATATATATATATTAGATATTTTATATCTGACACAATGAAAAGTTTGTTGTTTAAATGTCTACTGCTTATCTCTGTTGTGAAAGTGTCAGCACCGGTTTAAACGTACAAATCAAATAAAGAACTTATAATTTTCTTTGAGATAAGATTTATTGTTGTGACCTGATATCCGCTTTCACAATTAGGTCATTTACCTTGATACATGATCGCTAACAATAAGAACTAAGAACTCTTCTATACTTTTTATCGCGGATTTATTTAACTCAGTAAATACATCTATTTGAACAAATAAGGCGGACTATTATGTATGTTATGAGGAATAGAGTAGGTAGGTAATGGTTCTATGCTAGTTTCCACATTATTGAATGACGAAGTTAACTTGTATTTTTACATTATTTGTTAATACGGTGGATGCTTCGTTTTTGCTGCACCCAGGACGGCGACAGCGGCGAAGCGATCGTTTGGCCGCTGCGCTATCCGTGAAATCAGTTTTCTTTTACTTCACTATACCTATATTATAAAACAGTCCCCCGCTACGTTTGTCTGTCTGTTCGAGAAAAAATCAAAAACTACTAAACGGTTTTTCATGCGGTTTTAACTAATAGACAGAGTGATTCATGAGGAAGGCTTGGGTGTATTTGTTAAGATTTTGTACTACCCGACGACACAAAAGATCCCACTGGGTCGAAGTGTCGCCGGTCTGCATTGACTGAGATTGACTAAGATAAGATTGTACTACCCGTGCGAAGCGGCGGATGCTAATATTAAATAATTGAAATCCATGTCTCGGTCGGAGCCACATTTTAATCAGCAAATAAACTTTAACTGTCGAATAAAATTGGCGCCCGGGACAGGCCGCCCGCCATAGGATATCAAATAAGGTTTATATAGAGATCTTTTCGTCAGTTTCATTCCTTAGATAAATTGCCTAAGTATTAAAAATGATTCTGAACTTATGAATGAATGTAATGAATGGACTAAGGATAGTTGAAATCATTTCAAAAACGCAAATGAAATCGTGTATAAATCTAATACAGAACATTATTCAAACTAGTATGTATTGAATTACTATTATTTTACCAATTGTTTCAGTTCTCGTTGGCATCGCCTCACATGGTGCCACCAGTAAGTCTTCTATGTACTGCGTTTCTACAACGTTTGTCTGGAATGGAACAATTTGAACAGACTGCTGATACTCATGAAGAAAAACCCATGGAAATTGACGACGATTCAAGTGATGACGAGGAAACAAAAGGTTCAAAGCCAGATGGTCCATTTACCCCAAAAGTCACCGAGATGTGGACCCCGAACTATGACGCTGTTAAAGAGAAAAAGCTAAACAAAATAATGACAGAATCGTTCTTAGATTTAAATTCAACCAGTTCTATGTTTGGCTTGTAATGTTGCGTTATTTGTTAAATAAATTTTATAATAACACAATTTTGTGTTTTGCATGACTATCGTATGGAAATATAATTTATAAGTTTTATTGCGTCTCAGCGGCACACCGGCGGCCAGACACAATAGATTTTTAATTATGTCTGGTATTCTAAGACTAATATAAAAATATTTAATATACTAAATTTATTTAAGAGGCTAGAAATCATATGTTGCATATATTCAAAACGCTTAGCCTATGATTGCTTCTCGCGCGATGGGATCATAGAAAATAGTAATTAAAAATGGAATGGAAAGAAAGAAGTTTCCACACGCTTGTTGGCTCTTTCGTAAGTTTTCATAAGTTCAGCTGTGTACACATACAAGAATAAAAAATAGACCCACACCTTTCGTGTGCGTTACCGCAGCAAAATGTTGAAACATTTTGTGCTTTAGAGAGGTGATAGTATGGCAAAAATTAGTCCATTTTGCTGGGGTAACGTTTCAAACGTTACCCCAGCAAAATGTGTTTTTCTCGAATAACTTTAAAACTACCACTTGAACAAATTTTGCTATTAGTGAACAAATTACTCTTCACGATGGACTAATTATTTGCCATAATCTCACCTCTCTAAAGCACAAAATTTTTCAACATTTTGCTGCGGTAACGCACACCACCTTTCTCCTAAGGGATACTTTAGCAAAGACTGCAGATTGCCACTTGCTACGATTTTCATATATGTATATATATTGCAGCGTTAAGAAAAATAAAAATAAAATGAAAAAAGAAAATGAAAAAATAAAAATGCCAAGCATCTGGATTAGACAGTTTACCATCCGAAATTTACAAATATAGCGGCCCTCATGTAAGTAATAGATTGTTCCAACTTATATTGAAAATATGGGAACATGAAATAATACCACAGGATTGGAAAGATGCCTCCATCTGTAAATTGTACAAAGGCAAAGGCGATATAGCTGATTGCGGTTCGTACAGAGGCATTTCTCTTCTCTCAGCAGCTGGGAAGATTCTGGCCCATATAATTAACACCCGTTTGTCTCGTCATGCAGAAACTATACTTCCTAAAAGCCAGTGTGGATTTCGCACGGGCCGGGGCAGAGGTACAGTGGATGCCATTTTTGTTGTAAGACAACTTCAAGAGAAAAGTTTGGAACAGCAACGTCCCCTTTTCATGTGCTTTGTAGACTTGGAGAAGGCTTTTGACAGAATTCCGCGTGAGGCCCTGTGGATCGTGTTAAAGAAAGCTGGCTGTCCTGAAAAGTTACTAAACTTAATACGCCGTTTTCATGACAACATGATGGTGAAAGTTCGACACGAAAATGACTTTTCAGACCCATTTCCAGTGACCAGTGGCGTGAAACAGGGCTGTGTCTTGGCACCTACTCTATTTTCATTATATTTCGCTTCTGTAATGCAAGATGCGGCGAAGACTTGTACCAGATCTATACAAATAAATTCAAGAACTGATAAGAGCGTTTTCGATATTTCCCGCTTTAGAGCTAAACAATATGTTTCGAAACTTTCAGTCTTGGAAGTCTTGTATGCAGATGACGTTTGTATTATGGCCGATTCTATGGAGTCTTTGCAGGCGTACGTGGAATCTCTACACACATCGTGCCGCAGATTTGGTCTAGTCATAAATACGAGCAAGACTCAAGTCACAGCAACCTATCAGAGGATGCCAGAGAGATTTCTATAATATCATCTTAGAATCCGCAATGTTAGATGGTCTCTCACTTCAAGTACCTGGGTAGTCGAATAAAAAATGACAACACCTTGGTAGCGGAAATACCCGCCCGAATAGCAAGTGCAGCAGCAGCTTTTGGCAAACTAAGAACACGCGTTTGGAACTCACACGATCTTAAATTGACAACCAAAATTATGGTGTACAGATCCATTGCCTTGCCCACATTATTGTATGCCTCAGAAACTTGGTGCTGCTATAAAGCAGATATCAAACAATTAGATACTTTCCACCTCAAGTGTCTGAGGTATATTCTGCGGATTAAATGGCAGGACCGGGTTCCAAACACTGAGGTATTGAGACGTGCTGCTGTACCTGGAATAGAAACGCTTATCATAAAACAGCACCTGACATGGAGCGGCCACGTTTCACGTATGGATGACAAGAGGCTTCCAAAGGCAGTTTTCTATTCCGAGCTCTCTTGTGGGAAACATAAAAAACAGGGTGGACAATATCTTCGTTACAAAGATAACCTGAAACGTAACCTTGTAGCGTGCGATATACCTGCCGACAGCTGGGAGAAGCGTGCACGTCTCAGATCGGAATGGCGGCGTACCATCCATAAAAACGCCGATAGGTATGAAGAAGAACGACTCCAAAACCTTGATACCGTGCGCCAATTACGTAAGACCCGACCCAAACCACATTACAACTACACATACAATTCGGCGGGCCAGCTCTATTGTGGGCCTTGTAATCGAACTTTCAAAACCAAGTTCGGTTTTGCAAGTCACATACGCGCCCACCGCAACAACAATCCAGACTAAATTTAAGGAGTCGCCGTCACCGGACACGGTGAGGAGGACATGATGATGATGATATCTTGTCATACCTAAAGTAAATACTTATTGTTTGTACATACGATATCTATATTGACTTTATGATAATACACCTAACAGTAATTGGGTAATCATATATATATTTACTCGCTTATTGTAAATTGTATATCAGATGTAAAGTGTGTTTTGAATTGAAACAACGTACCATTGTGCATCGTCAATTAAATTTGGTAAGAAAATCGGAGGCATGTTATCCATCAACATGGCAGCCTCTGAAACTAAGCATAGTAATAATGATAATATTAATTACATCACAGAAGAAGATATTAAGTTGATCCTATCGAGGTACGGTAAAGTTGGAGAAGAAAGAGAGGCAATAATTGAAAATTATGATGTAAATTATGCCAGCAATAAAATGTTAGGCTTTTTGGCAGAATACTTGAAAGTTAAAGTGCGTTTGAAGAATCGGCAAGAATTGCATTTCTTCATCAAAGCTATTTCTAGGACTAATTTAGCAAAAGCAAAAATGGTAAAGGAGATGAAACTTTTTGACAAAGAATCGTTGTTTTATTCGAAAATGAAGCAGAATATGGAAGTGCCAGGTAAGTGTTTAAAAATCTTGTAATATTTAAAATAATGTTTATATTAACTTATAATAGGAATTTAAATATAAAGTAGCCGCTTTGAATAAAGAAAATCGTTAACGTTGTGTTTTTCCTTTTGGTCTGTTGGTACCACTAAATAGTTCCATTGATGGGTTCAATAGGAATCTCAAGTTTATATGGCTCCATTGGTGGGTCTAATAGGATCTATTCATACTAAATACTATTTGAACGGCCAATTCGAATTCTATGTTATTTTTCTTATTTATAGTTGATGGCTTGCCTTTAAATTTGCAAGACCACCAACCATCATGTAATTATGGCGAATTGCAACAACGAATACGGGCAGAAACTAAGTAATAGACTTTAAATACAAATTGTATAAAAGGTTTCAATAACCTAAATAAATATTTAAAATACCCATTGCAAATTGTACAGAAACTACGAAATAAGGTTTAGGACATAAGCGGCAATTTCGTAGTTAAACCTTACATATATATTTTTACAATAAACATATTACATAGATTTAAAACAAATTATTTGTATCAAAAAAATATTAAGTACATTTTTATTAGGGTAGGTATCGTTTTTAAATCTAGTTCAGTTTAGCATTAATTTTTTCGGCCAGAAGTATTGTAAGCAAATAACTCAATTAATTAAGTATTTGTTACACATAGGTAATATGTTACTTGTGTCTACAATACATGTAGCCGTGTACGAATGTTGGCATTCTCAAATAAATAAATAAATAAAGGAATTCTATCAGCATTTAAAAGATAATTACTGAATGATGCGTGTAAACCCAAAATTGCTGCCGCGAAACGTATACTTTGACTGTATTGTATTCACTACGTACTAGAGTAGTTGTAATGTTATAGTGTTGGCACTTCCATGAATAATCTGGTATTCTCGGGTAGAAAGTAGGTACCTAGGCTTTGGACCAACATTGCGACCTTTAGGCTTGCAAAAACTAGATATACTGCACCTGGTTAGTATGCCACAATAATCACAATTTCTTTACATCATGAAAAATCGCATTCTATCATCCGTTCATGGTATTGCGTTTACCTACATTTTGTCACATTCCCACACCAATAGCATTCTAGGGGTCAGACAATTTATCTTCTGACGAGGCATCTTTATCTTTATATTTTCTATTTCATTTTAGGAATCGAAGCATGGAGTCCACAATATATAACGGCTTTTAACGATGCTATGGTGTTTGAAGATTTAAATGCTCTACAGTACAAGATGAAAGACAAATTTGATAGATTCGACATGGCTCATACTCTACAAGCTTTAAAAACATTAGCTAGATTCCATGCCACTTCGATCATATTTGAGGAAAACAAGAAAAAAGAAACTCTTGGCCTATACAAAATAACTGACGATTACCCTGATGTGATGGATAAAGGTGGCTATCAAATTTCATCCGAATGGTACATTCAATGCATGAGAGGCGCTTTAGATGCTATGAAAACATTTTCAAAATATAACCCTTCGGAAATAAAGTCAATCGAGAGTCACTGGCACGACATTTGGGCGACCGCTCTGGATGATTCTTCTCGTAAACAGAAGAACGTTATTTGCCACCGAGATCTATGGAATAATAATCTTATGTTTCACTATACAAAAGGAGATGACGACGAGATAGTGCCGGATGATTGTTTGTTTATAGATTTCCAAGCGACTCGGTATCAGCCACCTGCCTCAGATGTTATGGTGCTCCTTTGTTGTAATATGGATCCAAAATATCGTGAAAAACATATGGAAACATTTTTAGACACTTATTTCGAAGAACTTAACAAAATACTTGCTAACAACAATATTGAAATCGATACCGTTATGACTAAAGAAGAATTTGTAACATCTGCTGAAGAACAAACTAAATGGGGACTTATTGTGTGTGCCTGTCTAATACCGCAATTTTGGATTGACGACGACGTGACCACAAGAATTTTCTGTGACAACGTTCAGTTTGATGAAATACTTTCCAAAAATAAAGGACTGTTTATTAAAAAAATGATGGAAAATAATTTGGATTATAAAGAAAAAGTTATGAAAATATTTGAAGAAATCGCAGACCGATATTGTTTCAAGGCCATTAAGAAATCTTAGAAGCTGTGTTTATATCTGCTACATTATCATTTTTATCTCTTATTATTGTCTAATATCACTTTATTTAACACTAGATGTTTCCGCGGTTTCACCCGCGTTTATCGTTACTGCGCCGCCCCTGTGGGTCGTAGGGTGATGTTATAGCCTTCGTCGATAAATAGGCTATCCAACACTAAAAGAACTTTTCACATCGAACCAGTAGCTCCTGAATTAGCGCGTTCAAACAAACAAATAAACAAACAAACAAACTATTCAGCTTTATAATATTAGTATAGATGTCGCAGGTAATTTGTATGATTCCGCGTTTTACAAACGGCGCCGTCCGTTTAAAAACGCTCGCTGTTGTAAAATGTGCCGAAGGCAAAATGTAAATTGCCTTGTCACTTTATAATATGCCACAACATTTGATAGACAATTCAACAGCATAACGAGCACCTATAGATACCTCTCAAATCACTGCATTCCCTCTCGGAAGGGTTAGATTATGTTAGGTTCCCTCTTAAACCCACCCAAAAACAGGAGTCACGCGAAGCGGGGCTCCGTCGACGGTCACCTTATTGTAACAATCAACGAGCGTTTTTAAACGTACGACGCCGTTTGTAAAACGCGGAATCATACAAATTGCCTGCGACATAGATAAGACTGGGTAGCATAAGAAAGGAATAGTTACATGGATGAAAGGCATTTCAGTCATAGTAACACAATTCCTTAAAAATTTAAGCACATATTTCTAGTTATGTACTATTTATTTAGTTTTTATATAGTTTCTATTACAATGTATAAATACGATATGCTTACCTAAACCTCTACGAATAAAAGTTATAAACCCACAAATTGAGTATACGTTTGTATTTTAAATTACCTGAGACGAGAACAGAGTAGTTATCTATGTTGTACAGTAGATACCTATTTGTATCTACCTACTGTAAAACACTTATTACTATTAGGTACCTGTGTTTTCGGCTGCTATGCAATTATAAGTACGTTTGTCAAGAATACGCTGAATGATTACATTGATTACTATCTACTAATGCACGAAATTTATAGCCCTTTTATATACATAATATGTGTAAGTATATAGTGCAGCTGGTCATTTGATTTTAGTTTAGCATCGGCGTTCAATGACTTACTTATACCTGACTGCGCTGTTTTGTAGTAACTGAAACAAAGTTAAAGGCAACTCAAGTGAACGAATCTAAGGATATTAGCACCTATTTCTATGTGTTACCTTCGTCGAGCTGCTGTTGGTGGTTAGTGTCGCCTGTGAATACTGCAACTTCAAAGGAATTTATCTTTTTCACCAACATGAAATGCTCTAGTAGGTTTTATCTTCAAAAAAAACTTATTTAAATTATGACTGCTGCCATGTATGTCAGCATGATGGCATGGCAAGCAGAGATGGCTCACCCTTGTGTCATGCTCGCGAACAGTTGTAGTGGTGTACCATTACAACTGTTCGCGAGCATGACACAAGGTTGAGCCATCTCTTACCTATCTGTCATAGACAGGTACACAACACCCTCGACTTTTTACAGTTATTAGTAAACTTACGTGTCTGTTGACTTTAATAAGACATTGTATCGTGTCATAATCTATATACTGGAAGTAGGTATTTTAGCTTAGGCAATCCCCATATTTAGTCTGCGTTTGTAAATATTTGTTGAAATTAAGTGGAATTATTGGAAACAGTGTCTTTTTATATATTTACACCACAGACATACTTATTATAAGTCTGTGTACAACTGCATAACACATTTTAAGAATTGTCTGTCGGTCTTAAATCATGGGTGGCATAGAACTAGATGTGGGACTACCTCGTTTGTTGACATTAGATTATGCTTACTCATTGAATTAAGGTTTCATACCCGGTTCGGACAAAGTATTGTGGGACGTTTTTGGTCCGATCGTAAGACAGCACGGAAGACTTGTGACTGGTTGACAGTGATAGTCCTTGACTGTTATATAGAAACCATACCTACATTCTTGGCGAAACTTCGGGGAATCACTGGCATGATGTTATGCATGCAAAATGGGTATAGAAATAGCCTTAAGACTTCAAAATAAAAATTTGTAAAGTCTGTCTTACTAGCAACACATGCCTTTGAACTGTTCCCAGCAGACCGCAATAGTTTTGTTCACATTTATAAGGTATCAAAACATATTTCTCTAGGCAGGAGGCACTTAAAATTGGTAAGACCAAATAATAATAACTATTACCTACTATGTAGGCGGTGAGTGCGACTGTCAATGCTTGGTTCTTTTCTTCTCCAGAGAGTTATATAATGGTGCCAATTCTGTTGTCACAAAATTCTCTAAGTTTAACTAAAAATCACTAAAATTTAGTTTAGTCCTCTCAAATGACATTTCGTATTCTGAAATCGTTAAAAGTGTCAGCACTAAAAAAAATTTTAGTGATTTTTAGTTAAGTTTAGAGAATTTTGTGACAACAGAATTGGCACCAATAACTTACATTCTTCACTTCCAATGCAAACCAATTACGAAGATTCAATACCTATATGCACCATTAGGTACTCGTTCGATTGTCTCCAATGATGTTGATGTCTATATCCTATATCCCTCAACGGGAATGCAGATGTCTATAACACCCACATTTCGCTTTGAGGTCGCAAGTACTAGAGGGGTGAGCCTATAGTTGTCCAAGTGTCCATCAGCCATGGTATAATACCGCTGCTAAGAATTTCTTTACCGAATAACTCGGTAACACTGTCCGACCGTGAAGCTAACTCGAGAACCTGTGTACGGCTGTCGCCTATATTAACTACTTCGGCGCAGAGGCACTCATGTATATTTATCTACGTCAATGTCAGTATAGGCAGTGACTAAACCAATCAAATGATTTTTATGAAATTTCAAAAGATATCTTGATCCTTTGAATGCATAGCCCACTAGTGAGAAGTACCTACTTATGTCGCGGGTTACAGTTGGTTCAGAATAGGTACAAATGATCTTTGTTAAAAACTAATCAGATAAGACAATCTGGTAATGCCTCCTTTTTCTATTACTAATGCGTATTAAATGCGTATTTATTCTATGTTATAAAAATACAGACTGTAGCAAAAAACTTAGGTATAATAATACTAAAATAAATAAACTCACAAAGCTAATGTTAAAAGTAGACCCATAAATTATATATATAGTAGGTAGGTACCTATACATTTCTATTCTACTGAGACGAGAAAATATTGCAGGTATCTATGTTGTACAGTAGATACCTACTAGGTATCTACTATAAAACACTTATTAGGTAGGTACCTGTGTTTTCGACTGCTGTGCAAATTATACATTTGTCAAGAAAACTTCTATGACGCTGAATGATTATTATTATCTACTAATACTTTGAACTTACATAGATGTAAAAGGGATGCAGCGATTAGTGGAATGGTTTTTATAACAAATTTTAGATTACAACTTGATGTAAGGTCAGGCGGGGCAAGCGCGCCGACAGGGTAAGCGCACCTACCCTAAAAATATCGAAAACCACTGATATTAGACATCTAACGACATCTTAAATTTTTGCAACAAACAAAAATATAATTCCACTTTAGATCACAGATGTCTCTGTTCACTATAACTTGATGTATCCACCATTTTAGTTTTAGTGTCATTTAAACCTGTTACCAAAGATGAACACTTGTTATTATTCCTCTTAAAAATCTAAAATATTTTACGTGTTGCGGCAAACCAATGATCACAGTACAGAATTTAATTGTTTTTCTTTAAATCTATGTCTGCATTTTAGACCTAGATAAGGAAATATTTTATTTGATAAAGAATTTAAAATCTTAACCTCAAAATAATCAAGTGAGGCAAGCGCGCCTAAGTTTTTTGTAGTATGGCGCACTTTTCCCAAAGCAGAAGTTGTCAACTTTTATGATTCAATGCAATGTTTTCTATATTAAGAACCTGTCTAGATATGCTTATAGCAAAAGCATCGTAATAAGTACTATAAACTATTTTCAAATATTTTATTTTATGTTTTGGGATTTGCTTTGGGGACGCTATACCAGGTGTTTAGACAAATGCGATATAATATATTTGAATATAACCTAATGTTACGTTTGTATGCGTGTGTTTTAATAATTTGCAGCTGAGTCGTGTAAAGTATAACATTTAAGATTATTGCTTTTCATTTAAAATCTTTTATTATTACACGAATAAGATGTTAATTCTATTAAAGTAAGTAATAGTCATACTCATAACTTATAAACAGGTAGGTATTTTTCAAAAAATCTAAGTGAATTATTTGAGTGAACATTAAATAGGACATTTGTTTGTATTTTTTTATTATATATACAGGTATATATATTTATTTCAGCCAAACTATCTGACAAACATTTTTTCTTAAATACAACAGTATTTACTTTACTATAAAAAACAGTATTAAAGGTTTAGAACCCCTGATTATAAGTCTGTGGCGCGCTTACCCCAAATTTGTTATGAAAGCTGCGGTAGCCTATAGTACGAATAAATCAAAAACAAACCCAGAGTAATGCGTCTAGTTGTTTATTGAGTATATTATCAGTTTTTCTGGTAAGGTACGATTTTATCGGTATTTTTTATATAAGCGCACTTGCCCCGTTTCCATGGGCAAGTGCGCCTATATCGATGTTTTCCAATTTCTTATAAAATATATTAATAAAATGTTGATAGATTACATTGAATCGTCTTTTCTTGCAGCTACAACATACCAAACAATGACAATTTAAAATATATACAGTTATGTTATAAGTCAGCACTAAAAAAAATATTTTGCATTCATCTATGCAAAAAATATGGCGCCCTTGACCCGCATGACCTTATAATTTCTATAAAAAAACGATTTCTTAATTTGGACCACATAGATTTACATTATCAAATCAAATCAATTTATTATTGCAAATATGGTTATTATAGATGCGGCCTTCTACGTTTTAATATGGTTCTGGACATTAATTACAAAGAGCCATAATATTACCACGCTCATTCATATTGAAAAATTATGAACATCAAGATGGCGGGACCACACGCCAGGTTTTTGGAAAATCATGTGAATAGGATTTAATGTTGTGCACTGACACATTTTCGTGCGATTTAAGTACAGTGAGGGCACATTATGATTTAAATCTTTGCATGACATTCCAAAATATCTTCTTTTTAACTCATGTTCTTTATTACCAATTCTTTGCTTTTTCATTAGACCATGCCTTTATGTCACACGCTCTATAATCGTAGCAATCATCAGCGCATTATAGTAGCTACTTAGCTACTTACATTTATTTGCGTATTCTGACGTTTCCTAACTAATATTTAATTTAGTGATAAGTATATATTATGTTTGTTTTCTTAATTTAACGTCTTAGTTTACGTTGGCGTCGTCTTACGTAATGGCACTAGTAAGCGTCATGTCGCTTCTACTACATACAATGTTTGAAGTAAAACTTTTTGGACTTCTGATATGCATGAAGACACATGATAATTAATGATGTATGAAGTGATAGCGAAGACAATAAAGACATAAGCTAAATTATCATTTTGAGCCAAAACAGACTAAACTAGTCGCCGAATTATGACTCCGCTAATTAGTAAAAGCTGACCATAATCATGAGATAACGGTTTTTAGAATCATATTCAACTATGTAGTTCTATTTCTCTTGCACCTGGTGTGTTATTAGTTTATTTAATAAATAAACCCACACATTGATTCAATTAATTATTACGATATTGTTTATTGAAATTTATATAGTTTTACATTAGTTTTTACGTTCAGTCTGTACAAAGCAATGTTATCAGAGATATGATACAGCGCCTAATTAGTATTATCAAAAATATCTACCTACATTATAAAAAAATATTGTCGTTTGCCAAGATGCCATATATAGAATTTGTGAGCTTTTCGATACACAATGGAACTATTAAATCAAAGTGAAGTTTATATCATCGCAAAAGAATGTGGATTTTCCAAAGTGTTGAATTGGAGTTTTGAAGAATTTCAAGACAAAGTTATTGGGAATTTAGGCGACCATCTAAACCTTATAATTGATGTAGAGTCAAACGGGATTAAGTCACAAGTGAAACTCTTTGTAAAATGTATGCCGAGTTTCAATATGTGGAAAGCGCATTATATCAAAGAATTATTGTTCTTCAAGAAGGGATATATTATGCTGAGTATGCTGTTTAATGAGTTTAAAAATCCAGAAGATAAGTTTTGCTGTTCATCTTTACTTTGCGCCTGTCGATAAAATAAATACCTACTTAAAATGGACCTATCTTCTAATGTCAGTGTTTTCGATGTAATTTTACATATTACCTACTTATCAGAATTGAGAAATGTAAAAATAAAATTATTTTGCTATGAGCATGGAATTACGTACAATACATATTTATTAAGTACCTACTTATTATATACTTATACATGGGTATTAGTAATATTACGTGGCTTAACCTATTGAGTTGCAGCGACACACCGGTGGCAAGATACAATAAATTTTGTTTATGTCTGGTATTATAAGACTTGATAGACTACGTGTCAGTTCCCTTTTTCAATGTTATACTGTCCTTATAATCTTTCAAATGCATTCTTCATTCTGGATTTGCGTTTGGCCTTTCACAGCTTGCTTTATGTTAATTTATTGAATATACGGCTACTTAAGAGATCCCTGGTAATATTTTATGATTGTACAATCGTAAAATTGAACCAGGGTCTTACCAAAATCGCGTATTTTACACATGCTATGACAATGCTTTAAACGACGGTAGTGAAGCCCTTAAGTGATACTACTGCTAGCTCTATAGCCAAGGTCATTGTGGAATAGAACTAACACACATTCCTGACCAGAGAGAGATTAATCAATGTCAGATCATTCATATTATAATAATATCAGCCCTGTATATAAACTTATAGATTCCTAAGCTTGGGCATCTTCTCAATATGAAAAAGGCTAGGTATCCAATCTACCACGATGACTCAGTGGAAGTTGGCAGACACTCGTATTGCTAAAAAATATTTCCAAATTCTTTATTTTAATAATTTCCAGATTTACATAAATGGCGACCTAAGCTGCTATTCATCAAGGATGACATTTTTGTATTCGAGAATGTCTCGCTGCAAGGTTATAAAATGCCGCACCACCGCGATACATTGACTTTTGGAGTGCTCTGAAGAGTTATTTCACCTTATCCCGGCCTCCCCTTTCCTATCCAGAACAACGCGTGCTGGGCTTAGATGCCATCCTTACACGGTAGAGTCGATTAGAGCGCGTACCAAAAAGTTTGGGTCCTCATACCTCTGCCGAACGACCAAGGCATGGAATTCTCTGCCAAGGCACGTGTTTCCTTCTTCCTTCAAGCCTGGGTTCTTTAAGCGGGCGTGAAAAAGCATCTTCTCAGGCCGTCAAAGTAGAGACCTCAACATCGCCTCGGCTATTGTGTGGGCGATGTGGAGGCCACTGCTCTTAGACCACACGACTGCTTACCATCAGGTGGAGTGTGGTCATTTTGACGAGCAAAATAAAAAAATAAAAAAAAAAAAACTTAAAGCATCTGTCGCAACTCTAGCGAGGTTACACGCTCAGTCGTATATTTGTGAAGAAAGATAAAGTAAAGAACAGGGTATGCCATACAGAATATGGGAACAGTACGGTGAATATTTACAAGAATCTTGCAAGACTATTTATTGGCGAGATGCTGGTGTGGTGTGTGTGTATGTATGGGTGATAGGTATTAAGTAAATGTATTAATTATAAGTATTCGAGTAATAAACGGGCTTTCATTGTATTCAGTTGTGTCTTTAATTTGATACCCATTACACACAATCTTCACATGGCGACCCTGCTAAGCGCAAGCGTGATGGTACCGCCACCTGCATGGGTGTAAAGTTACAGTGCATCGGAACGTAAGAACGCAAGTCAGCAAAATGATTGGAAATTTCCACTTAGTCGATGTGAATATTACACATCAAGTGTGCTCACAGGTATTACAAGTCGTCGATATTGGCAATTTAGAGAGTCAAAATTGGAAAAATAGGTACGAAATGTTCTAAGTGTGACTGCCAGTTCAGGGAGGCTGTGGTCAACCAGCATGGTACGAATGTGGCTGACGTATCCACGCATGAATACACAAATACCATACTGTTTTCTACTTTGTTGGCTTTGTGTGGAGCTGCAATAGTATATTTGGCGTACAAGCAGTACCGAAAATGCCACCAAACCCTTGTACAACGGGAACTGCGTGAGGACGCATTTCGCCGCATCCGAATGTGTTTATCTGGTAGACGTGACGATAAGGAAGGCCAAGACGAGTCGCCTCCAATTTGAAGTGTAAAAGTGCAGTGCGGTAGTGAGAAGTGCGTGTAAAATTTGCGTTACATGAAAAGCCCGGAGGACATAATTATATACTTACGTGATTAGTTTAAAAAAAAATGGATATTTGGTATAAAATCCGTATATAGTAGTTTAATTTCAATGAATAACATTCGCGTAAACAGAAGACAATATAATTTCTTTATTTTTATTCATTATTAGTTTTGTCGTATTATTTTATTTTCTTCTCAATTTCTTGTCTTATGGAAGAAATCAGTAGAGTTTATGATGATTTAAGAAATATTCAAGTGTGTCTAAGAAAGCTAGGAAAACGAAGAGAAATACAGATTAATTATGTAACGAGTAAGATAATTAAAGCGAAAGAATTGTATGAAACGTATAAAATTTTAGTAATACAGTTTGATAAAAATTATAAGGGAGAATATACAGAGTGCATATTAGATGATTTATGTAACCAGGTAGAATTAGTTTATAATAAAATTTTAACTTACGAGTATAGTTGTAACTCATGTAAGAGGGAGTCTTATCACAAGATTTTTACCATGGACAACTTCGAGTTAAAAACGGCCGCTTCCATAATACCGGTTATGGACGGTAAAGAGGGAACGATAGAAAAAATTATTGATAGTATTGAGTTGTATGAAGGTTGTCTTCAAAAACTGGAATGTAAAACTGTACTTATAGCTTTTGTTTTAAAAACAAGACTTTCCAAGTCAGCTAAATTGAAACTTAAATCGAACTATACTTCTTGTGCTGTTTGATTAGTGATATGAAGCGTTATTTACTCACACGAAAATCATCAAATGCGCTTTTAACAAAACTAAATCGTATGTCACAAAATGAAATGACTATATCGCAATACGCCGGAAAAATTGAGGAATTATTCGTAGATCTCACAGTGAGTCAGCCTATGAGTTGTTGAGACCTATTAATGAGCAATTGGCGGTAAAAAAATTCGCCGACGGGTTGCGAGATAGACGTTTAAGCACTATAATTGCAGCTCGTGACTATCCCAACTTCAAGGACGCAATGCATGCAGCTCAGGATGAGGAATTGGCGCAGCCCTTGACCTCGAACGCTTTGTTTAACATGAGAGGTAAATACCATAATAGGACACCCTCCAGAGGACGTGCTTTTAGAGGAGGAGCCCAGTGGTTTGGTCATAGGAACTACAACGTGTCTCAAGGTAAACAAAATTCATCTTATAATTATAACCCGCAACGATTTCAGCATTCACGTGGTCATTTTGTTCGATCGAATTCGAATCGTCTTCGAGGTACTCATAGTAAGGGAAATTATCGCATATTTAATACTCAGCAAAGCAATGCAGTACAGACGCCGAATAACATAACTTCTGAACGAAATAATTTTTCTCGTGACTAATACAAATTATGTTTTTACTTTTGACACTAGTATAGGTTATATATTTTTAGAATATAGGAATTATAAGTATTTTTGGTTAATAGATACGGGTGCTTCTTTGTCTACGATTACAAGACAGGCATTATTTGACGATGATATTATTTTTTATGAAAATATTACGATAACGGGTATAGGTGGAAATATTAATGCTATAGGATATGTATACTTAACTCTATGTACGCGTGACTGTGTGTTATTACGTCATAAATTCTTTGTGTTTGATAAATTACCGATAAAGTCAAATGGTATTTTAGGGTATGATTTTTTGAAACAATTTCAATCAGTTATAGATTTAGGAGTGCCGAAAGTTACATTTAAACATTCTGAAAACTTAAGTCAGTTAAAAATATACAGTTCACCAAAAATTTCAGAATCATATCTTACAATTCCGGCAGGCAGTGAATCGATTCATTACATACAATTAAACAAAGAAGTTTTGGAAGATTGTGTCGTATGTCCACAGGACTTAGGGAATAATTTATTTTTGGCAGGATTTATAGTAACGCCAGTAAAAAATGTTATACCTATTCAGATACTTAATACAGGAACTGAAAGTGTTACCTTACCAAAGTTTGAACCAGAGATACATTTATTAAGCGAATATAATAGTTGCAAGTTTGACAAATTAAATTCGGATTCCCACAGAGCGAAACAGTTGTTGTCTTTGTTGAAATTAGATCACCTTCCTACACATTCTTATGAACATAAAACAATAGCTTCGATTTGTACCAAGTATGCAGATATATTTCATTTGCCTGGTGATAAGCTTACAGTTACGAATATATGTGAACAGTCTATTAGATTAAAACGTCAGGTTTTAATCTAATAGACTATTCAATAGTAATCCAGTTTATACAAAACCATATAGATTGCCAAAAACTTTACAACCGGAGATAGAAAAACAAGTTCGGAATATGCTAGATGATGATATATTAGAGGAGTGTAGGAGTGAATGGTCGAGTCCTATTTTATTAGTACCTAAAAAGGTAACAAATGAATGTGGAAAGAAAAATTGGCGATAAGTAATCGACTACAGAAAGTTAAACGATAAAATTGAGGATGATAAATTCCCATTACCCAACATAACAGAAATTTTAGATTCTTTATCTGGTGCCGTTTATTTTTCACATTTAGATTTAAGTTCTTCTTATTATCAAGTGACTTTGAGTAAAGATAGTCGTAAAGTTACTAGTTTCAGTACGAATATGGGTCAATATCAAATGAAACGTCTACCTATGGGTTTAAAAATTAGTCCGAGTTCTTTCTCACGGGTTATGACTCTTGCAATGATAGGATTAAATATGGAGAAGTGTTTAGTTTAATTGGATGACCTTGTAGTTTTTTCAAGGTCAGTGGACCTACATAACCGTAACCTAATTGATGTATTTGATAGACTTCGCAAAGTTAATTTAAAATTGAACCCTGAAAAATGTAGCTTCTTACAAACTGAACTTTTATATTTAGGTCATGTAATTTCTAAAGATGGCGTTGCACCTGACCCTGAAAAATTAAGACAGTCCAAAATTACCCGGTTCCTAAAAATTCCGATGAAGTCAGACGATTTGTAGCTTTTTGTAATTACTATAGAAAATTCATACGTAAATTTGCAGAAATAACATTACCGTTAAATCACTTATGTAGAAAAAATGTTCCTTTTGAATGGTCATCACAATGTGAGAATAGTTTTCAAACTTTAAAGACAGCTTTGGCGTCGCAACCAATTTTAGATTATTCAGATTTTTCCGAGAACAATGAATTTATTTTACAAACTGATGCTTCAGGCACAGCAATTGGTGCAGTATTAAGTAACAAAAATATGCGACCAGTAGCTTATACTAGTAGACCTTTAAATAAGGCCGAAAGAAATTATCCAACTATACAAAAGGAGCTTATTGCTATTGTTTGGGCAATTAAATATTTTAGGCCAAACCTTTTTGGAAGAAAGTTTACAGTAATAACTGATCATAAACCATTAATTTATTTATTTGGGATGAAAGACCCATCAAACAGACTTTTAAAAATTCGATTATTATTAGAAGAATATGACTTTGAAATTAAACATGTACGAGGTAAGGACAATGTGGTAGCAGATGCTTTGTCACGGATAATTAGCTCTGACGAATTAAAAAAGTATTAACGAGAATATAGTGTCTGTAATGACTAGAGCACAAAAAAGAATGATTGAAAAGGAAACAGCGGTTCATCCTATCCCTAGCATTGACACAGATAATCGGCCTGATCAACCGAGAGTCGTGGAAATATTCAGGATACCGGATGGTTCCGTAGAAATGTTATTAGTGAGAGGTGAAAGAATAAAAGAGCTCAAAAATAGAAGTAGAATATACGTAGAAGTAGATTGTTTTAGTTTAGATACGAATAAAAATATAATTTACATTAATCTTGACTTTAGATTACATTTTTCGCGAGAAGAATTTGTGACAAAGTTAAGTGAATTTTGTAAACAAATAAATATTAAACAAATATGTCTAATAAAAAATGATGATAATGAATTATTCATCAAAGGCGTAATTAAAGCAATAAAGGAAAAAGACATGGACCGGTCCACATTTGTGTATATTGCGAGGAGTAAAGAGAATAAATACCGACGAGGACAAACAATTTATTATTAACGATTATCATCTACTCCTTACCAGTGGCCACGCAGGGATACGAAGAATGGTCAATAATATTAGACGTCGATATTACTGGCCTGAGATAGAAAAAGATGCAAAAGATTTTGTGCATAAATGTGAAAAATGTCAATTAATGAAACATTCACGCAACATTAAAGAACCTATGGTTATAACTACTACTGCAACCACAGCATTAGAAAAAATATATTTAGATTTAGTAGGACCTTTGGATCCTGACGTAGATAGTAATACCTATATACTCACGTTGCAATGTGAGCTCAGTAAGTTCATTGAAGCTTACCCACTTAGAAATAAGGAATCTGTTAGTGTAGCTAGAGCTTTCGTTAATAATTTTATTTTAAGGTTTGGCGTACCAACAACAATTGCTACTGATCATGGTTCTGAGTTCATTTCAACAACAATGAAAGAGGTAAGTAATATTTTAAGCATAGAAAAATTACACTCAACAGCATATCACCACGAGTCCATTGGATCTCTTGAAAACGCTCACAAACATTTAGGTTCATATTTAAGAATTCAATGCAATAATCACTCTGATACTTGGAGCCATTGGTTACCATTTTGGTGCTTTTCATACAACAATACCGTTCACAGTTCTACAAAGTATACACCATTTGAGCTTGTTTTTGGTAAATATTGTGAATTGCCAAGTAGAATTAGTTCTATAGTACATCCTTTATATAATCCTGATAATTATAGCTTAGAGTTAAGATATAGGTTAGAGGTAGCACTGAAAGATGCTCGAGAAAATTTTATAAAAACAAAACAATGTAGAAAAAATGTTTTTGATAACAAATTACATACTGTACAATATAAGAAAGATGACTTAATTTTGGTTAAAAATGAAAATCGAGGAAAATTAGATCCTTTATATAAAGGACCATAAAAAGTAATAGAGGATAAAGAACCAAATGTAATTGTATCAGTAAATAATAAACCAGAAATTATTCATAAGAATAGAACTAAGCCTTTTGTATCTTAGTTAAGTTTATATAAAAAAAAAACAATACATGTATTCTTTTTTTTGTATTTTTACCCCGGTGGTGTGGTGTGTGTAATAGTATGTATGTGTGATAGGTATTAAGTAAATGTATTAATTATAAGTATTCGAGTAATAAACGGGCTGTCATTGTATTCAGTTGTGTCTTTAATTTGATACGCATTACACACAATCTTCACACTGAAAGAAATGCAGTGATCGAATTCCTCAAGCTCTTCTCTAAGCATAAAGACAAGCCGAATTTTAGCGAACGTTTGCATTGCATAGTGCCTGAGTTGTATAATAGAGCAATTGAGCTTATGAAACCCAGCTCTGAGTACCGCAATGTTGTAGTACACCGTGATCTTTGGACCAATAACATATTTCTAAAAGGAGACACTGACTCAGAGTATCACACGTTGTTTGTAGACTTTCAAACTGTTACTTATTGTTCTCCGACACTTGATCTATCTTCACTCATGTATTTCAATACTTGCCGAACTAATAGAAATAATTTTACGGATAAAATAACAAATTTTTACTACAATGTACTATCAGCTGAAGTAAAAGCTAGTGGGGTGAATATTGAAGATATAATGGATAAGGATACGCTAATGGAAGCTTACGAGAAAAGCATACTATTTGGAATAACACAGGCTAGTCTTATTACTCCCATTGTGACTATGCGTAAAAATAAAAGAGAATTTAAATTAAACTACTATATACGGATTTTATCACGTTGTTTATTTGACACTATTACAAAATTTTGAAAAACTGTTACACTACTATAATCACTATTAAACTTTACAAATTTTTAAGCTAATTAAATTATTGAAACTATTAAAACTATTTATACTATTACTATACTATTATACTATTTAGATTTATTTTTACACTTTCCCCGACGTTTCGGTTGCTTTTCAGCAGCCATGGTCACGGGGAGACTAAGATTCCTACCAAGGATGCTTCGCGAGGCTATTGAAATCAAGAAACATCCTAATTTCAATAGAGAAGATGGTTGGAATGTACCACCAGCTTGGGATCCAGTAATCCAACTAGTCAAACCCAAGAAGAAGCACACAGCTAGACTTCATGATACTTTGAGTTCATTCTGCGTAAATAGAAAATAGAAGCTGGTTACAGCAGGAATGGGCCGGCTCGACCGGGGAAGTACTACCCTCTCACAGAAAATCGACGTGAAACTACAGTGTTTCACTGCTGTGTTTCGTTCGGTGAATGAGAGCGCCGGAGGCCTAAGCATGAGGTGACGATTCTCGCAGCTTATGAGGGACCTGCAGAGTATCCGTAGAGTCATTGTGCGGGTGGCGCGAGTCGACCCGGCGGCCAGGGAGAGCCGTAGAAACGGTGCTCTGCTGGCCGCCCGCGGTATAGTCCAGAGGCCCAACCGAGTCTAACCAACTAGGTTGGCTGCCTTATCATGCCGCGCATAATCTCGAGGTGGCTCGTCGTGCCGGATGGTGACCGGAGGGTGGCTCCCGGCGACCACTTTCGGGAGGGTACGGGGGTCCTTCCGTCCGTCGGACCGGCTATCGCCATACCATACAGTTATATGACAAAACTTGCTCTGCGCCTTGCCCCACTTTGCTGCGAGAATAGCCGCCTCTTTTTTTCACGCTTCCCCTTCCTTTCACTCTATGGCAGTACGAACAAAGCATTGTCGTTCAACAGCAGCCAATCGCCGTAACCCCACTGCTGCTTCCTGTGTCGTGGAGTTTATTAACATCAGAGGACTCCACGCTAACCTTAATGCCGTCCATCACCACCTGGAGACGGCTCGGCCGGCAATGCTTTTTCTAACGGAGACACAAATACGCCGTCCTGCAGACACGAACTACCTGCAATATCCCGGCTACGTGCTAGAGGAGTGTTTCCTCGCGAAAGCCGGGGTATGCTTGTTTGTTAGGGCGGATATTTGCTGTCGCCGTCTACAATGCCTAGAGGACCCTTCCTTCTCTGTCCTTTGGGTACACGTAGATCATGGCTCTTTCAGCCAAATCTACATGTGCCTCTACCGATCCCATTCAGGAGAGGCTGAGACAACTCGACTCTTCAATTACCTGAGTCAGGCGGCAGACGACGCGCAGGAGCGGTTTCCGAACGCTGAGTTGGTGTTCTTGGGAGATTTCAATGCCCACCATGAGACCTGGTTGGGTTCTCCCAAAACAGACCACGCGGGACGAACTGCCCATGCGTTCGCTCTCACGCATGTCCTGTCTCAACTGGTACTCCAGCCCACCCGGATACCAGATATTGCAGGTCAGGCGCCCTCTCTGCTCGATCTGCTGCTGACGAGTAACCCGAACCGGTACAGTGTGTCGATTCGTGCTCCTTTGGGCACCTCAGACCACTGTCTGGTTTGTGCCACAGCTGTTGTTGTTACGCCCCCACGACCCGAGGAGGCAAGACGACGACTGTGGCACTACTCGTCAGCAGACTGGGATGGAATGCGGGAATACTTCGCATCCATCCCTTGGGCTCAACGCTGCTTTGAGAACAGGGATCCATCAGAGAGTGCTACTGCTGTCGCTGGTGAAATCATCCTGGGTATGGAATATTATATTCCATACAGTGATGCCACGAGCGGCGGCAGGAAAAGGCCCTGGTTCGGGCGTGAATGCGCCGATGCTGTTGAACGCAAACAGACGGCGTATCGCGCTTGGACCAGGGCTCGCACTCTCCACGACCCTAACGTGGATCACCTGAAGGCAGCGTTCAACCAAGCCACAAAGGTCTGCAAGAGGGCATACTTAAGAGCGGATGCCCAGCGCGTCGCACGGTTCGGCCAGGAACTAATGGCGCATCCTACGGGCAGTCGTAGCTATTGGCGCCTGGCCAAAGCCGTGCAGTCCAACTTCTGCCAGACCATGCTGCCCCCTCTGAGGTATTCGAATGGATCACTGGCTCATCGGCCGCAGGAGAAAGCAGATCTGCTTGCAAATCTCTTTGCGGCCAACTCCCGAATCGATGACTGCGGTTCGCAGCCGCCTAACATTGCCAACTGCGGCTACACCATGCCTGATATATGTATCAGGCAACGAACCGTTCGTGCGATACTGCAGTCTCTCGATGTTCGGAAAGCCAGTGGACCTGACGGCATCCCAGCTGTGGTTCTTAAAAAATGTGCAGCGGAGTTGTCTCCCACACTTACGCGCCTATACCGGACGTCTTACGTCGCAGGCATTGTGCCTGAGGCTTGGAAGGAAGCGAACGTTCAACCGATTCCCAAAAAGGGGGACCGTTCCGAGCCAAGCAACTATCGACCCATAGCTATCACCTCGGTACTTTCCAAGGTGTTCGAGCGGATTATAAACACCCAAATTGTCCGCTACCTGGAGGATCAATCGTTGATCAATGATCGCCAATACGGCTTTCGGTCTAAACGATCAACGGGTGATCTTCTAGCGTTCGTCACGCACCTCTGGGGTGAGGCTATGGACAAGCACGGCGAGTCTTTGGCTATCAGCCTTGACATAGCCAAAGCTTTCGACAGAGTCTGGCACCGGTCTCTTCTTTCCAAGCTTCCGGCCTATGGCTTGCCCCCTCGACTGTGCACCTGGATTGCAAGTTTCCTGCAGAAGCGTCGTATTCGGGTCCTTTGCGACGGTCGCGCTTCCAAATTTATGCAGGTCAATGCAGGAGTGCCTCAGGGTTCTGTCTTATCCCCTACGCTCTTTCTTCTGCATATCAATGATATGTTGAATCTCGGCAACATACATTGTTATGCGGACGACAGTACCGTGCATGGGCGATATCTCGGACATCCTGGGGCCAAACAGGCTGAGGTTGAGGGGAAAAGGCAGAATCTTGTCGTTGAACTTGACCGGACCTTGGACCGCATCTATGAATGGGATGCCAAGAACTTGGTCGAGTTCAACGCCAAGAAGACCCAGGCATGCGCGTTCTCTACAAAAAAGTCTCCGTTCCTTCCCCTCCCTTCTCTGAAGAACACTCCACTGGTGATACGTGACAGTCTCTCCATCTTAGGTATGGATCTTTGCCGCTCCCTTAATCAGAAAATCTATATCGTGAGCGTCATTAAGCAAGCTTCGCGAAAACTCGGAGTTCTGAACAGGGTGAGGCGGTTCTTCACGCCTGGGCAACTGTGCCTATTGTATAAGGCACAAGTGCGCCCTTGCGTGGAGTACTGTTCTCATCTTTGGGATGGCTCCGCGCAGTACTTGCTGGACGCTCTCGACCGGTTACAGCGGCGGGCTGTCCGTATCATCGGAGATCCAGAGGTCACGAGTTCACTGGAACCTCTGCAACTCCGTAGGGACATTGCCTCATTGGCATGTTTCTACAGAATATACCACGGGGAGTGCTCTGAAGAGTTATTCCACCTTATCCCGCCCTCCCCTTTCCTATCCAGAACAACGCGTGCTTTGCTCAGATGCCTTCCTTATACGGTAGAGTCGATTAGAGCGCGTACCAAAAAGTTTGGGTCCTCATATCTCTGCCGAACGACCAAGGCATGGAATTCTCTGCCAAGGCACGTATTTCCTTCTTCCTTCAATCCTGGGTTCTTTAAGTGGGGCGTGAAAAAGCATCTTCTCAGGCCGTCAAAGTAGAGACCTCAACATCGCCTCGGCTACTGTGGGGGCGATGTGGAGGCCACTGCTCTTAGACCACACGACTGCTTACCATCAGGTGGAGTGTGGTCATTTTGACGAACAAAATAAAAAAAATAAAAAATTATGTTCGGGTACTTTGAAATAACTACACTGGAACATTGAGACAACTACCATCTTAGTCTCCCCGTGACCATGGCTGCTAAAAAGCAACCGAAACGTCGGGGAAAGTGTAAAAATAAATCTTAATAGTATAATAGTATAGTAATAGTATAAATAGTTTTAATAGTTTCAATAATTTAATTAGCTTAAAAATTTGTAAAGTTTAATAGTAATTATAGTAGTGTAACAGTTTTTCAAAATTTTGTAATAGTGTCAAATAAACAACGCGATAAAATCCGTATATAGTAGTTTAATTTCAATGAATAACATTCGCGTAAACAGAAGACAATATTAAATAAAAGAGAAGAAATATTCTTCAACCCTGAGACATCTAAAAGAGCGAACTTAGTGTCGCGTAGTAATGAGTTAATTGATGTTGCTAAAGAAGATGTTATGTATCGAACTCGATTTACGGAGCTGTTAGATGAAATGGTTGAGAGATTCGTACTCTCTGATGACAAAGGAATAAACATTTTGTGACCCACGTGACCTATACCTACTGACGTTCAGCGGTTCAGCTAGTGTATATTAATTTCGTGACAAATATAATTTGACATATGACAAACATTAATTTTGTATGCGTCCTGTTCTTAATTTTATTTTTGTAATATCCAAATGAACCAACTGGACCTGCAAATAGATCTTGTATAGATAACTTCATGCAAAGTCTCAGATCACATATGACAAATCAAAGAAACTTATTCTGTCCCAAACTAATTACAGGTGTTAAGAGACTATGGTAAAGAAAACATTACCAATATCAAGAAATAGATGCAATCTCAAACCTTCGATGAATGATCCTAATTATAAATAAAAAATTGTCATTAATAATTTATTCCAATTACACAAATATGCTTTTTTAATAACTTAAATAAGATATATACATGCCTCAAAACGCTTCATTATTTATATCAAATGGTGTTCGAAAATGTAGAAATAAATTAGAAGAGAAATTTAGCTATGTACCTATATATTCCAATGTCTAATAGGTACCGTAAGAATAAGGCTTCAATTCAATAATAAGCAGATACGACTTAAAATATGAATCTAAACAGGTTTTGATTATGTCTATCACATTATCTTATTAAACATATTAGAAGCTAATGCTTTATGAGTAAATATCTTAATTATTCTATAATTTTACGTCAAAACCAATGCGCACAAACTACTTACATTTATTCATAGACGTGTGTTGAAATAGAATACTCATAATCGTATCGTGAAGGAAAAGCACAAGGAATCCTGCAGGGCACTATTCTCGGTCCCATATTAGTTATCAATTATAAAAATGATTGACCAAACTAAGAATATCTTAACATGTTAATTTTAGACACATCAGTATTTACAAACTCATGTTAACATCTGTTAATTTAGAGATGTACCAAAAATGTAATACAATAGTCATAATAATTATATTAGGTAAAACTTACTAAGATATAGTAAGTTTTAATAAAGTATTTATAAATTAAAATAATTTATTGTTAATAAGGTGTGTTAAAATATAAAGGAGCATCTTGATAAGTATAACATTTAATACAATAAGCTTAACATTAAATATTGGCATTGAGAACCGACGAATTTATTAGAGGAATTAATTAATTATTTCGTAACATTTGAAAACTGTTACACTACTATTAAACTTTACTATTGTTTAAGCTAATTATATTATTAAAAATATTTGTATTTAAGTTTACACTTTCCCCGACGCGACGCGACGTTTCGGTTGTTTTCCAGCAGCCATGGTCACGGGGAGACTGTACTGTCAAAATAATAATTACCTATGTAATGAAGTGTTAAATAAATAACACGATAAAATCCGTATAAAATAGTTTAATTTCAATGAATAACATTCGCGTAAACAGAAGACATTAAATATTTGTGTGTTATATAAACACCTGCAGGAACCATTATATTCCAAATAAACGATTTGATTTGAGCTAGAGGAGAATGACTTATGAGTGTTTTGCAGCATGAAAGTTTAAAAATATGTATAGGGTATTCATATAGGTATACCTAATATCCTAGGTTACTATTCTTATTATATGTATACCATTGATCGATGTAGTTTCAACAGCATTAGGAGTTTTTAGGCTTGTAAAATACATCCTATCACAATTATTATCTTCATAATATCAGCCCTGTATTAAACAGTCCCACTGCTGGGCACGGGCCTCTTCTCAGTGTGAGAAGGATTAGGCCATAGTCTGGCCTGGTGTGGGTTGGCTGACTTCACATATCAAGAACATTATGGAGAACTCTCCGGCACGCAGGTTTCCTCACGACGTTTTCCTTCACCGTTAAAGCGAGTTATAGCTTTTTAATACGCATATAACTTCAGAAGTCAGAGATGCGCGCCTTGGGATCGAACTCGAGACCTGTACGTGGCAGTCCAACGGTTTCCCCCTAGGCCATCGCTGCTATTCATATATTTTCTGATTGTTTATTGAGACTCAGTAAGTAAACGGATAGGGAAGTATAAAACAAGCGTTTATAGATTATTTATTACTAGCTATTACATAAAATAAAATTATACATGGAGATAATAAAATTACGCAACACATTAAAAATTAATGTAAATAAATAGTAGATTAGATTCATAGTTTAATTACTACATAATATGTTCTACATACTACCTACTTTACAAACCAATGTGTAAACATAGACAGATTTGTGTTATTATTTTTTTAATGTTGTTACTGGGATTACAGTGTTTAAGACATGACTTAGAATATACTAGCGAAATTATAAACTTGTCTTCGTACAATTGTAGAATATACTAAGTACGTAATTTTCAACCAATTTACTGTTGAAAACTTTAAGATAGTAATGGGTGTCCGCGTTTAAATTTGACTGTGATGCGGGCAAAGGGTCGTGCGATAAGAGCGCTATTTAATTTTAATTAACACTTTTCCTTTGTAATCATTGGATGCCTACTTAGCTCATAGGGACAGATATTAAAGCAACTATGTTCTACAACACTATGGAATAGACGATGTAGCTATTTGGTTTTAATCTTAGCGATCAACATTTAAGCACTTATCTTTTTCATCGATAGGTTGGACTAATTTCCGTTTTCTATTAAATGTCCAGCCCCAGTTAGGAACAAATTTATTGTCTTGGAGGCGACGCATGCCGAACTTTCTGTGCCAAGGGTCGTCGTCTCGTTGGCTATATATGTCGCAGAATGGTCTGATTAGCAAGATATAGAACAGCTCGACGAAACTAAGAATGCTAGCGCCAAGAAATAAACCGCCGGTGCCGCCCGTAGATACTGAAAGATGAAACGTTTTTATATCAAGTAATGATGATGATCATTAAAATAGCAAATCTGCGCTGTATCTATGTTTATTTGTCAATACAAAGGTTTGAGGTTTGATGTAGAACGCCTTAAATATGCTTGTGACTATGAATAGATTTATTTCTAATATAAGCATCAATTTCCATAGAGCGTGCAAGCAGAACGACAGCAGATTATAGCGACCAGCCAGTGCCTATTGGTCTTCGATAGAGAACCGTATATTTCTTAGTGTTGGCACAATCGGCACAAAATATACATATAATAAGAAGGTACCTACGTGAGCGCCGATACCGCTTCGCAATGCAAGCTGGTTGGAAATGGGCAATCAGTAGTGTACAAAATGTTAATCTTAATAATAAATTTGAAAGTCAATTGAAACTAATCCCCTTTCTTCGTCTTTCTTTAGTTTGAATATTGCCTGCACCGAATACTAACCAGCAAGACTCGGTAGCGGCAAGTTGTGCGGGCTGTCATACCTGAATATAGACTTTTAAAAATCTTAGTACATAGACGAACAGACTAATATTCATTAAACTTACCTACTAAATCAAGGATGCCACGCACAACGTTTCTTCTGTACCGTTCACTGGGTAAAACTGCCAGTTCTATTTGTACACTTGCGAAATTTTCTGTAGTTACAAACTTGAAGTCCTTAGTGATGGTGATCTCTGCTTCGGTACACGAAGGGAGGCAATTGCAAGACAAACCGAAGCGGGATGACCATCGAGCTTTTAGAACCTAGACGTGTATAAATTGTACGTTAAATATGTAAATACAATAATAATAATAATTTATTGTCATCAGAAAAAAGTACAATGCGGTGTATTTTACATTATATGAACTAGATATAATGAACTAGAGACATGAATTAACAAGAAAAACAGTCATCAAAGGCCCCCGAGCTAGGAAAATCTTGTGTTACGGGGGACATCCAATTCGTCTATATGTTAACAATTATTATGAACTAGGATTTATTAAGAGTTAAGGTAAGGTAAGTACGATGCCTTTATTATAAACACGAAGGTGAAATGGTAAGTAACGTGTGGAGTAATCGTTTATGTTTATATATGGATTCTGTATAGATTGTGTGTGTTCATAATATTATCTATATGGTGGATTTAACTCTTCTGTATCATCATAAATTATTAGGGTGAGCAGGTATTCTTTTATTTTCATTTTACAGTGGTGTAAGTTAAGATGGTGTATATTTAGCTTATTATGAATTTTGTTGTAGCTCTGGTTAACAACTGGCAGTTACGGCAATCCGTTATTGCAGCGCATACGTGGGCTTTGATTGTGAAAGCCTAGAATAGCCTAGCGCCAAAAGTTACAAAGTTGGTCTTTTTAAGATTGAGTGTGAGGCTATTCTCAGCTAACCAGGCCATCACTGTACCCAACGCTGTTTCGGCTTCATCCTCGACTGACTGCCAGTCGCGGCCTGCCATCAGAATCACCGTATCATCGGCGTATGCTATTATACGGGTGGATGGAAGAGAAAGTTGGCATAGGTCATTAACATATATCTGGAATAAAATGGGACTGAGCAGGCTGCCTTGAGGTAGGCCAAAGTCTAAGGTTTCTTCAGCGCTGATAAATACACCTATCTTTACGCATTGAGTCCTATCAGATAGGAAGCTCTTAAAAAGCTGTAGGACAGTGCCGCGTATTCCCATTCTCTCCAATTTTGTGATCAGGATAGGGACAGAGACAGTGTCAAAAGCTTTGGAGAGGTCTAGGAAAATGCCTACACATCTCCTATTTTGGTCTATTTGCTCAATTACAAAATCCAATAAAGTATTCACGGCATCCTGTATACATATTCCCTTCCTGAAACCAAATTGGTGATTGGATTAGTTTGAAATTTATTTAAGTAACTAATAAAGTTTTTGTAGATTATCCGTTCTAATATCATGGAGATTGCGGGCAGGACTGAAATAGGCCTATAGTTATTACCACTGTCTCTGTCGCCTGTCTTGTATATTGGGTGGACAATTGCTCTTTTAAGAGATCTAGGGAAAATACCCGTAGAAATTGCAAGATCGCAGATGTGGGCTACGGGGTGGGAAAGGATGTGGCTCGTAGACTTAAGTAGCTTAGGGGAGATGTCATCCCAGCCAGGAGCACTGTCAGTACGAAGACCCTTTATTAAGCACATGACCTCTTGGGCATCAGTTTCCAACAAAACTAATGAGTTTGAAATAGTGGGTGGGTTATTAGTGGGTTGGTTTGATAGAGCGAGATGTTGTGGTATTTGTCTTACAAACATTTTACCTACGTTAGCAAAAAATGCTTTCACCGCATTAATGGATTCTACTGGCCCAGTGTGTTTTTAAGAGCTCTGACGGTACGGAAGATTTGGTGTTAATGTCTCCTATGGTCCGTATTGCATCCCACATTTCATTGGGAGAGTTTTTGGCTTGTTCAAGTAGTTTTTTTTCGTGATCTATTTTAAGCTTTTTGAACAAATAATTACAGAAATTACGATAACGCAGATAAATAATTCTCAAGACAACATTCGAGGGTTCTTTATTAGATTTTCGGTGCATATTGTCCCAATTTCTTATGCACTTTAGCAGGCTAGGAGTAATCCATGGTTTAATAATTCTTAGTTTGGAACGTATTATTTTTTTGATAAGATAGGGGATAATATTTGAAGTAGCATATCTGTAGCTTTGTCGGGGTAGTTTAGAGTGGAAATAATAGAGAAATCGCAGCTTTTGATGTCCTTAACAGCGCCAAACATATCAAGGCGTGTTTCTTTTAATGTAGCAAAGTCTTTAGTGGGGTTTTGAGCTCTAAGTTCAGAAGGACTGATGAATGGTCGGTGATTGTATTTTCAATTATGAGTGTGGTTGCCTTATTGTTAGACCTTAGAAAGACGTGGTCTAAACAATTATTTAGACGCGTGGGAATCAAGTGCGCAGGGAGAAAGCCGTGTAATGCCGTAAGATTTAGATATTGTTGGGAATGTTGGTCGTTATTATTTGCGGCAATATTTATGTTAATGACCCATATGATTGAGATGTTGACGCAGTGTTGGTAATTAGTAAGTATGTACTCTAGACTATGTGAGAAATTATCTATGTTCTTTTGTGATGGGGGTCTGTATATTGCTATAATGGATAGTTGGCTTTCTATATTGCAGATAAGGCAACACGTATCTTTAAAAAGGGGTTCAATTATAGTGTGCTTAGGTGTGTCTTTGACATACTATGATTGATGACTACGCCATCATTTTGATTTATTAAAGTATTTGTCTGATGTGATGTGTAGCCTTGCAGAATAGGGAGCGCGGCGTTGCTGTTTTTTTGTGCCAACATTCGGTGAGTATGAGGACGTTGATTGCTACCAAAAGACATAGAAGGTCATTGAAATTTCTTGATATATTTCTAGTGTTGAGATGTAAAATATTTAGACTGGATTTAGGCTGTAGTATTTAGTCTGCTGGGTAGATAGCACGATAGCACGCAGTTACATTTAAAGTTATAAAGTCAAGACAATTTTTCTAATCACTGAAATACCCGCACACTTACACCTAATTACTTACAGCAGTTAGATTGAGGTGTACACTGCAGCTGTCGCAATTATTTCTTACCTAATCAATTGAGTGTCCAATTGTGTGTCTCTGTCGTCTTAAGACTGCATTATATTCGGCATTTTAAACAATAAAAATGTAGAGATATATCAGGTTACGTAGTAGTTTTATATGTACAAACTACCACTCACAGTTTTCTTACTATTTAATATGTTATTCAGGTTTGGAACAGCTATCTATTAGAGAAATAATCTTTATTTTTTTATTTTTTTTTATTTTGCTCGTCAAAATGACCACACTCCACCTGATGGTAAGCAGTCGTGTGGTCTAAGAGCAGTGGCCTCCACATCGCCCCCACAGTAGATTGGAAAAAAAGTAAAGTAGTAGTAGTTAAAATGGATTAAGTAGTTTCAAAGAGTTATAATATTAGTAACCTTAAATTAATAAGCTTAGCTTCAAGACTAAAGTGCCGAATCGTCAAGTCTGCTACATACATACATACATAACCGTCAGGTTAGCCTATATCACTGAAAAGGCAGGCAGATATGTATTACTTAATTTACCAGTCATGTTTTTAGGTTCCACATAATAGGATTGACGTTTACTCGTACTGATAGCTCGAAGCTCAACGCAATTATTTAAAGTTTCTTGATAGGGAAACCCCAATAACACTTTGTCCGACCCGTGCATCGAACCCGAGAAGTCATGAACAGCAGTTGTATACCCCTGCGCGCCACGCGGCAATCCTAATATAAATTTCATATTGATAATTACACTTACATATCGATTTTACGTACCGAAAGTTGTTGAACGTGACTGTTCAAACATATAATGCCGCTGATGTTACATTTGAGATGTTCTGGAACACTCGGCATGAAGTAATTGGTGCAATTACACAGCCTCAATTGAGCATCCTTTCTACATTGTACTGTGCACGCGGTGTACGAGTAGTGCTTGTACACTTGCAAGAAATTCTCGTCTGTGTACCGACATTTGCGTTTCACTGGCGATATCATACGTGCGCCTGCGTCGTTCTCGATGTTTCGCACGGCTATGTAACGCCTATAAGGTATAATAAATGTTAACTGGCGGTGCCTTCAAATTATAGATCCAAAGTATGATGTGATAACTGATAACAAATGTGATTATGCAGTCAAATTATATTGGCATGTGAAATATATTTTTCCTTGTGGCGCCGTCGCACACATGAATAAGTTCCGCCTACATCTCACAGATGGCGCTATATAGGTACAATAAGCGCTTAAAATGACGTCATACAACGCTGAATCGCACAAGCGAAATTTACAAAGCGACAAACTATACAGACAAGTTCCCGACATCAACCGTCGGGCCCGCTAGGCACAATCACCCAGCCTGGTCGTAGGATTCTCCCTTTGTGTTGGAGGGACATCATACCACGTTCATCCAAATCCTAAAAGGCTAATGGGACAACAAATCTTTGTAAGATGAATCAAGTACTCAATACATAATTGACAACAATTTCTTCAAACTTAAATTTGTTTTACCATAGGGTGAATCCAGTTATTCGAGCGACTTCACAAAGAATTGATACAAAGAACATTCAGACACTAAACAAATAATTGTGGATCACACAATTTTTATCCCCTTTGGGGATGGACTGGTTGTTTTAGTAGCGGGCTACAGAATTTATTACAATTTATTATGCACTATAAATTAGAATTAGATACTTATATTATTAATCTATCATATTGTAAAATTGAATAATAAGCTTAGATATATGTATAATTTTTTTCACGTGCCCGTGCATTTAATATCTATTTAATTACAGTTAAAAGTCTTACTTGTGATTCACTTCCTGACCAACTGTTAAAACATCAGATCCTATAGTGGTTATAGTCGGCACTTCTTCTTCGTTTAAAATGTATATGTTTGCAGTCACCATCACATCAAAAGCGATTAACCCTGGGCCCGTAGTTCGATTGCTTTTCATGTCTAATTTCGGTGGATTCTTTTCTCTAGTAAATAAAAGCTTGCTCTTACAAATAAGAATATGGAATTAAAAATAATATTAACAGGAAAACATTTTTTTAGATATAGCAACTTTGTTGTGGTAGGTACTAAGCCAAACAGGAATAGTTATTTGTGTCTGAAACAAAATAGGTCTTTTCAGCCAAAATGTTTTCAGCTGAATGCTTTTCCAGTTCAGCTATGAGTGAGCTAGTAATAGGAGTAAAGTACTAGACACAATCGTCTAGTACTTTATCCTATTTTCGGCTAAGGTTGCCATATTTATCTGATCTACACAAAGAATGTTTCAATAAAAAAACCTGCAGATGTGCTGACAATGACATGACATGCAAAAAACAATATAATCTGTGTTTGTCACAATCTGATTTTTAGTTGGTTGGTTTCTCTCTCAGTTGGTTTTACATTAACAGTTGACTGCTGTGGTTAGTGACGATTCGACAATAGACTTCGAGGTAAAAAAATTTAACAGAATAGGATGTCAACTGAATTCGAATAGTACCTTCCTTGTAATGTATTAATCGCGAAACAAGTGCCAAGCTCTGTATCCATCGGTCTGAAGTAATGGCAACAATCAAAAGGAACACCATTCCATGAGCAATTTATCAATGTTTCCTTACAAATACTTCTCACCTAAAAATTAAGATCTCATATAAATATTTATGTAATGCGAAGGATTTCACTCTAATCTGTCAGGATTTTAACTACTTAATTTTATGACACAAGCAAATCGGCTAAACTGTCAAGCAACTAGGAATATAGTGTCACAATATTAGTAAGATTACGCTGTTTGTCCATCTATCTGTCTGTAATAGGTAACCATCAGATTTTTTTAAAGATTACATTTATTACGCAATATGTACTCGTAATATTCTGTCTTTCTTTTCATATTTGTTAGAGATCTAATCTATGGCTAGCAGATTGCAATTGGCTCAATGATTTAGCTTTTCAATATTCTCGCAGCGTTAAATAATCGGATAGATAACTGTGTCACATACATCACAGTTTAAATTAGAATATTTACTTACTAGGTTTGCATAATACGTAAGATTAGTCTTCACACAGTCTGGCAGCGGGTCTACTAAATTGCAGAATTCAGACGTGTAATACGTAATGCCCTTGAAGAAAGCCAGCTCTTTTAACACTTCCTCCATATTGAAGTCGTGATCTTGGCCCCATAATCTAAGGAATCAAAATGTTAATTTCGTTTTTATTTCGGTCGAGTACAATATATTATTTAAAAAGATTAGCTTACACTTTGATTAATACTAATATCCTTGTTCCTCAATGGTAACGGATTAACGGAATAAAAAGTATTCTGTGTGGCCAACAGATGCGGAGCCTGGTTGCGGGCCAAATTTCATTCTTCTTCAATTAATTACCCGTGATTAAATAATAAGCATCCGAACATCTACACAAACCTTCACATTTAGGCATAACAATAATTCGCAGATTTGCAAAGCTGTATTTAAGGTCAAATTATGAGCTAGCTAGAAATAGCATTCATACATGCTAGTTGTGAACAAAGCTGGACGTAGGAATAAGAATCTATCTACGTCATCTATAGGTGAGCTAAGGGTATTTTATGTTCAAGGGAACATTTTGACAATACGAGCATTCCACTCTGGTTATAGGCTTAGCTCAGTACCGAAAACAATGATGGTAACAAACAAAATCTAAAGTTGGAAAGCTATCCTAAAATTTGTGAACTAATGATTTTAAGGCTGATGAATTACCCGTCAGATACTGCTTCTACGCGGTTTGAGTTATCATTTTCGCACACCACAACCGATGGGAAGTCCGTGTCCCAATCCTTATAGGTCGTCTCCACGACAAAGGAGATAGGATTATTTTGGAAAGCATCGTACTGAGCAGCGATCAGCAAGGATGAGCCGTACCAAGACAGGGCTACGACTACTAGCCAAAAAATCCTAGAAAATAAAGATAGTTAATACTGCTTGGATAAATTCGAAAACATCATGAGAATTTATGCGATGATGGACCTGTGATAGCATGTAGTCATCTGTCAAAGTTGAAAAACAAAAAAGTGAAATTCTTCTAGTTCCTTCTTTAAGATTTAATTTAACTGGAATACCTTGTTTGAGCTTACCGTGTGGTAAACTCATCCAAGGCATGCTATGCGCCATGCTAATGGTAGACCAGAGGTTCCCAGAATTTTTTACTCATAGACCACTTTCAAAATTTAGCTGGTTCCGGTGGACCCCCTGCAGTTACATTTCTACCATATTCCTTGGCATTCGTATTTATATTGGTGAAGAATCAAACACTTTCATGGAATAAAAAAATTAGATCAATTCTCTACGGGCTTTTTTTTTTAATTTTTCGCAGGTGAATGCATTTATGCACACCCGCTCCTGTCGACGCGGTTGGAAAGCCGCGCCGGCAACAGCGGGTAGTGTCGGACTCGCCGAGGCCCTTACAATAGTGGGCCACGGAATACCGACTAAACCTAACTGCGGCACTCTTCCCGTCTATCATGGAGCGCCGGAGGATCTCCGTTCCGAACTCTCTCCGGCCCTCAGACGTTAGCCTGGCAGGGCTACAACCTAAGAACCTACTACCGGTACCAGTGGACTGACCTTTTTTTTTTTGTAGTAATTCTCTACCGAAAAATCGGCATGTTCTTCCAAACCGCTGGTACTGAATATGGAATATGCAAGTTTTGACATGTAATAGTCGCTGAGCTTCTTAAAATATTATCTGCATACATTGATAGGTGAAGTCAAGCCAACATTTTAGTTCTTCACTATTGAAAGCAAATAAATTTTCGTGGACCCCCGCTTACGAATTGTGAACCCCCATTTTTTTGTCACGCCAATGTAGACCCTCGTCGAGTTTCCCGTGGACCACTGGGGGTCCATCTGGACCACTTTGGGAACTAAGGTGGTAGACTAAATATATTATATACTATTAGATATATTATCAGATCGAGGCAAGTTGATCTTTTGGGGCCATATGACGGTATCGTCGCTGGTATACAGTCAGCCTTCAATTGCGATCACACCTTTTTTTGTCGAATTCTATATAACATATTAAATAGTCTCTGCCTACCCCTCTGGGAAACAGGCGTGAATCTATGTATGTATGTGTATATATTAAATACATATTCTTACGCCTCAACATGTTAAGAATAGGTCTTTTATTCAAGAGCAATAAGTTCCTGATTAATAAGGTCTCTATCCTGCTACTGAGAAAAACTCAGAAACAGTTTCTGTCGATCCTGAGGCTTCATGCACAGTCCGTATTATATTATGTTATTTATTAAAATCAAGCTAGAGTTTAAGAAATTACCTTTCCACCCAGTGCCTATTCGTATCAGCAATAAATCTGAATCCATGTATAGAAGTAGTCTGCGGCAGACTTTTGATCCCGTTCCACCAAATCTCTAAATATCTCTTCCACGACTCTTTCGAATCCATATTGCGTTATGGTCTCGAAATAATGGGCAAGAAACAACGCATAATATTTTAACGTCCTTTATTTTTATACCACAGCTTTCGTGCGTAACATTACCAATACAGTTAATAAATAATATAGATATACAATTACGATAGACGTCTAAATTCTAACATAGATCACAATCGCAGTGGGAGCGGGACAGGTGCTTGATTTCTGTTATAATTATCCCGATAACAATTTTATTTTGTGGCGTAATACCTTTTCAAGGATTGGGGTTCCGTATTAAAGAATATCTTGACTACAATCATGTACAAGCATACATGTATTTTCTTTTTGGTTTCGAATGACAACTTCGACAATTTTTGAATTATAAAGGTTTAACAAACACTAACTATAACAATAAAGAATTGCCAACATGAACAATCATCGCGTAATCACACAACTACATATTTCTCCTGTACCTTCTATCGAATCTGCACTTGTTGACATACAGCCTACAGGTAGTGCGAAGGGGACAACACACATTACTGGGTCTACCGTGCAGCAAAATAATTATTTTACTCAGTGCATTACCAAGTTAATGAGTCAATATATTATCTCTAACTACACATCGAAAAATATTGTGTCAGTTTTCAAACGTCGACTTAGGAATTAAACTAATAACGACAAAACTCATTAAATCAGAATTACATTAACTTTCATGTTTTACATTTTAATGAGTTTCTTTGCGCATTGTCCTTCGAATTATAGCCTTATAGCAACTGACTTTAAATTACCATGTATATTTAGATTATTTTAGTGATCTAAACCGGCTCTTCACTGCCTCAGAATACAGAACATGACCAATATCTAGATTGTTTAATTTTAAACTACAAGACTTGTATTAGCTCTTACCAGAGTCACTTTCTCATAACTTGATTGAGACTTTAGTAAGTTGAATGCGGAGTTAAGGGGTGGGAGCCAGTAAGTTCGTTCCAGTATATCGGTCTATATCTCCTAATAGGTTCGAAATGAAAACCTTGCGGTTCTACGACAACCCTGGTGCTGTTCTTCACTCGTCTCCTCGCTTGCATTTCACGGATTAACTTCACTGTGAAGAAGTAGATGAATTCGAGTACAGACACAAAGCTGAAGCCGGTGATGACACCACAGGTGGAACCGATGTTACCTTAAAACAAGTTTAGTTGTTAAGATTCAAATAATAATAATATAGGTAATAATAATAATAAAGATATTTATTTCCTCTTTCACAATGATAAGTACTTATTATCTAATACAATACACGTTGAAAAATTATCATTCCTTTGTGAGAGGTTGGTGTATATAGTAGGTAAAAACCTGTGTTACAGATCACCATGCTCCCACCTCCTGGAGAGATTTTAGTGGTGAATTTAGTTTATTAGGACATGTACTTAAAAACTACCTATGCATATTTTGAATTACAAATAAAATTGGTGTGTGTGAGAGAGTGCTAGCGGGCATGTGTTACAGTTTCTTTCGTGCATTTAACTTGTGTGATTTGTGCATAAATTAAATTCATTATATTCAGTCAACAGACAGAGAACTAGTATTCAGAATGCAAAAAAGGTGTATCAGGTCAATGTTTGGTTTAAAAGTTACAGACAGCTGCTTACCTTACTTCAAAAGCCTCAAATTGGAAACAGCTGTTTTTGTAAAAACGAATTTAATACTCTTTAAAAAGTATCAGATGTGAAAATAGGTCCAATACGTGCTCAATATAAAGAACAGTTGTCTAATGTACAGTGCAAGACAGCTCTAATGCAAAAGAGTGTTTTTGGTATAGCTCCAAAGGTATACAACAAAATACCTAATGAAATAACCTTGCCTTTAACTAAGTTTAAAAAGTATATTTTCAAGTTGCTGGTAAATAAAAGCTACTATTCGTTGAATGAATAATTATTTAAATGACACAATTTTAATAACATGATAATAATGTATAATATAATAAGAATATCATATTTTAACTCTGTAAATGGTAATATATATATTTGTTTTTTAGTGTAATTATTTAATTTGCTATTGTATGTATTTGTCATGTAATTTTGAATTTGTTTCTTGACAATGATGATATTTTTATATTAAAAGAAAATACTATTTTAATGGTATAAGTAGGGCTTCAGTATCAGAATATGATAGGTCTTGTAACCAAGACGTTAATACTTTTTTAGATTGAATTTATATAGGCAGTATATAAAAAGAAGGGAATTAGCTTTGTTGTATGAGTATGGACCTAAGAAACAATGGAACCTATGTGACAGCGTAGTCCTGTATGTCGTAAAATTTTGATAAATTTTACTTTTACGCCGTTTTGTTGCGTTAATTGAAGGGTCATAATTAGATAGTGCGTGCGTCATCAAAACTATACGAAGAATAAAAAGCTGATGAACTGTTAGAACATTACATTCTTGGTATAATTCAGCTGTAGGATGCAAGTAAGGAAGAAAAAGAACCACTTTTATGACCGCTCTCTGGGCGCGCTCCAGTTTTATTAAAATAGTTTTTGCAGCATCTCCCCAGTATGCGATGCAGTACGTCAAAATAGACTGGCGCAATGCGAGGTAAGCCAGCTTTCGAACATCTTTATCTGCCACGAGACGTAGGTTCTTAAAAACTAATTCAGTTTTCTAGTTCTGGATGTCAATAAATCTACGTGAGCTTGAAAGTTTAGGTTTTTGTCAATGATAATACCTATTATCATTGACAAAAACCTAAACTTTCAAGCTCACGTAGATTTATTGACATCTATGGTATCTAGGTAGATATCTAATTGTGTCAACTGATTGTAGTTCTTGACAGGTACAACGAGCAGATGAGTTATAATTTAAACAGGAATGTGCTAAGATTGAGATAGGTGGTTTAGGGTGTGATTTTATGTTTTTCAAGCTGAATACTATGTATTTGGATTTACTGGCATTCAACGAAAGAAGATTGGAACTCAGCCAATTAGTGATCTTATTCATACCGTCTTGGGCATATCTATATTTGTCATCCCAAGAATCACCTCGGAAAACTAGTGCCGTGTCATCTGCAAAGGCACAAGTTATTAATAAAAATTAAGAATAATGTCGGTCCAAAAATACTGCCTTGTGGCACCCCTGTATCGATGGGAAGGTCATCACCACGCGCACCATCTAGCTGAACACATTGAGTGCGATCATTGAGGTAGATTTTAAATAATTTTCGGCTCTGCCATCCTTTGACGCAATGGCAATATCCAAGTTAATGTCACCGGTTATTATATTATATTCTTAAATGATGCTTGTTTAAGGAGTATATTATCTATCGAATCTAGAAATTTGGTTCTATTTTTTCGGCAGGGGGACGATATATAGCAAGAATACCGGTATTACTATTAACCTTTATCATAAAATGTGGTCGTTCTGTTATAATGTGGGTAGATTTGAAGTAACGCACAACGCCCTAATTTTGTGTTTTATTATTTTTGATACAAGCATGGTTATAGCCCTCCATCTCCGGTATATAATTATTTTTGTGTAACCAGCATTTGGTCAGAATAAGTAGATTCCAGTGGATGTTGGACATATGCAACAATGTTTCAAAATATGGCATATTACAATGTATACTTCGAATATTTTGGACAATCAAATTTAAAGACTTGTTAATTGGATAAAGCATGTCAGCACAAATATTTTCTATGTCACAGGCGGTTCTATCATCGGCTATTGTCATATTAATTAGGTGAGTGTATGTATGACTACTCGGATGATGTAGTGGTTTAAGTGGTCGCCTCGCCACTGCCGCCGCCCGAGTGTTGTAGGTTCGATCCCCACATGGGACAAACATTTGTTTGATTTTCAAATGGTTGTCCCGAGTCTGCATGTTCTTTGTGTCCGTTGTTTGAATATTTGTAAAGTCCCCTGCGATACAGGAAATATTCCTGGGGCAGGTGTTATCTTTATAAAATAAAATAAAACACTACATAGTATAAAACAAAGTCGCTTCCCGCTGTCTGTCTGTCCCTATGTGTGCTTAGATCTTTAAAACTACGCAACGAATTTTGATGCGGTTTTTTAATAGATAGAGTGATTCAAGAGGAAGGTTTATATGTATAATACATGCATAATATGGTAGATAAACACTGATAATTTTAGAGGTTCCTAATGTGATGTCGTAAATAAACACATTTTTTTGCGCTTACATTGTAAACGCTGGCTGAACCCTACGAGATAGATCAAAATACTACCTGTACTACAGTATTGTACACCTTAAAAAGGTCTAGAAAAACGTCCGCGATAGTATATTTCTATCTCTTAGAGATAACCCACAATAACCATTTTTTATCCTTTACTTTTTACGAGAAATAATGGCTTATTTACGAAGCGATTTTAAGTAATACAGCATTACTCTTATCCAATTAAGTACCTTAAACACATTGTGCATTTAATATAGATCAATATGGCCCTATACAGTATATAATTGAAATGAATATTTTCGTACATATTACAGATTTAAAACGGCGGTACCGGCCGGGGGGCCGGCGCGGGCGGCGCGTGCCTAAAAAAACATGTTTGTACTTATTGTCTAATGACAAAAAAGCTGTGAACGTTGTATATAAAGACATTCTGTAGTATATTTAGTATCAGCATTGCACCCGTGCGAAGCCGGGGCGGGTCGTTAGTAATTAATAAAGTCTGGGTATAATGCATATATGCATATATCATCACTTACCATATCTTAATATAAAACTCGGTTATTAATTAGTAAATATTTATGGCCCATTGATGTAACCGAAATAACTTTTATTGGGAGTTTGATGTATGAGATATTGAATGCAACAAGATTTGACCATAAACGTTAAAATATAAAGCCAGTGGGTATTTATGTAACTCTTATTCCGGTAAGTACGAAATAAAACATTAATAAATAAAAGGTTAAAATTTTACGTGAATTGATGATGTATGTACATATAAGCAGTTTATCAAACCCAATGTAACCCTAGGAAGGTGATTAATAACTTAATAAGTTAAATATAGGTAATCGCCTTTCTAACATTATGTAAGCTATATATATATAGATATGTATATAGATGTATGTCTTAACATAGCTCTTCAACAGCTAAATATATAACTGAACATTATTTATATAAAATAAAATAGTCAATGCTTACTAATTAAATCGAACCACTTCATAATAACATTTTGTCCGTAGCAGTCGGCCACATCTCTGGCATACTTTACATGAACAATTGAGGTTCCGGTAAAGTTTGCACCTTCCCTGCAACAAATGAATATTGTTGTTGTTGTACACAAATAATGTACTCCACCGTCTCTCGCATAATAACAAAGTGTTGCCTACATTTCACTGTTTGTTCTCTGAGCTTGTTTCATTCAGCGATCGCTATAAAACATATTGTGTTGCAAATGCCTTTTAATATTATGCACGGTCATTTATTTCTCATATAGTAGAATGTGTATTACGTAAAAAGTAAGTCCAGTGTGGTTATAAGTATCTATCTACTTTCGTAATACACCTATTTGTTAGTCCCATGACAACCTTCTCTATAAACAGGCACAAACAATATTTGTTTCCCGAACAACGCCAAACAAACAAGAAAGTGTCAAAATGTGATGTTGTTTCTCTGTTGGCGTAAATATTTGGATTCAAATTCTATAAATACATTTCTACAATGGCTGTTCCCAATAAGAAGGCGGGTTTAACCACTGCTGATTTTGAAGTGTTCGGCAAAGTTCAAGGTGTTTACTTCAGAAAACATACCCAAAAGAAAGCATCTGAATTGGGATTAAAAGGATGGGTGATGAATACAGCTCAAGGGACCGTGATAGGGCAACTACAAGGACCTCAAGGCGCTATCGAAGATATGAAGATTTGGCTACAAAAAGTTGGCAGTCCCAAATCGAAGATTGAAAAAGCTGCTTTTCGCAACGAGGCCGCCATTAATAGCTGTGCCTTTCGAACATTCGAGATCCGACGATAAAATGTTTAATTTTGCTAAATATTGTGCTTAACTTATATTTTAGTTCTAATTCATAAAATTATTTATATTTGTACTTTTGATATTAAAATAAATTACATTACAGTAAATGTGTCTTGCTTATTACAAAAATCTTGATCATAGAAGCGTCCTTTAAATTTTATGACCTTTATGAACGAGATGACATCTGATTTAAAAATATAGTATCATCACGGTCACTCATATTGAAAATAGTACACGATGGTTCTCTATCATGTAAATGTAATGTAAGCTTACTCTTCTTAGTGCGGACACTTTCTTGTGCGATCTAAGTGCGATAATGGCACATCTATCATTTAAATATTTGCTTCAAAGTGGCAATTTAAACCATTCACTGTCGCTATGTCTTTTAAAGACCAGACAATGTTTGTAGTATGTGGGCTAAATATAGGTCTAAGTTGAGGCCTTTTGAAGAAACTCCATATCTTAGTTAAGCTAAAGCTTAACTAAGGTATGGAGTTTTAGTTTTTGCATGTTGTCTAGCATAATACAGCTGTTGGATAGCACATGCACTTTGATAAGTGTCAATATATGTAAATATCTGTATTTATCCTGTAAATATGCCTAAATAAATAAACTGTCTAGGTATATGAAACACTTACAGCCAATCATCCCGGTCGCTGTCCGGGACAGTGTTGAGGTATTCTGGGTATATGTAAACATTGTTTAAGTCATAACTATACGCTGTTTTAGAACAAGTAGGGTTGCACATCGGACAATCGATACCACCGTTTACCAAATCTAATTCCAATTCTTCTGGAACGTGGTCTGTATTCGGCCGAACTGATATTGATTGAGCTGTAAAATTAATTATTCATTGTCAGTTAGATCAGACTAAATAATTATGTTATTATATGCATCAACTTTAGCTTGCTTAAGAAAACCATACCTCGTTGGTAAGTGCGACACAAGCCAAAGCGGACAGATGTATGGTGTGTTTATACCGACTTTATACCTAAAGCAATTTATAGAGCACCACACGTAAGATCAGTTCAGTGTTGGGCATTAATTGTATATACTAGCAGCAAAGATATTAAAGTTTAAATCTGGTAGTATTGAGAAGGAAGAAGAAGAGATTGAAAGACCCGGCACCGCATCAAAATTTACAAATAATAATTAAATAATAAATACGATAACATAAATATTTACAATAAAACAATTTTTGTATCATCTGTTGCATTGAACTTTGGTACCCAAGATAAGGTTATAGGTACCAATAAATTTACTACTATTATTTATTTACTTTTAATTTTTACGTTATTAGGTAACCTAAAACCTGTATACCTAAATTACTGCACAAATGGCCCTGTTTTAGTGGTGACAGCATTTGACTGTGCTCCGGTATTATGGGTTCCTCATACAGGACGGATGTGTTGTTTTATATTTATAAAGTCCCCTGACAGAGACAGGAGTCATCCTTAGTGCGGGAGGTTCACGTTAGGAGAGAGGCTAATCTTAAAAACCTTAAGATTAAATATAGCATTAAACTTAATTGAGTATGCATTTTGCCACGGTATTCGTTAGGTCACTACTGTTTGTGAAGGCACTCTATATTGTATATACATATGTGTACATATACCTAATATGTTTTGTGCAACGATAGTTACAATTACTATAATACAAATAGATGCTTACAATAATACTTTCTAAGACAAGGTATGTCCTTCAAATTACAAGTTCTTTCAGTCGGTATCTTGGGCATGTTGAAAGGCGTGCAATTACAGTGTTCCAGTAGAAAAAACATTCTGCATTTCAACATGCAGTCGCTATATGTATAAAAAGGCAGATATGAGGACTCATCGTAGAATCTACATTTCCTTAGTTTGATTGGCACATGTTGGATGTCTCGGGAGGCTTCTGTGAAACTCGCAGAAACCATCACCGTCATCTAGAATAATAAAATAATAATATTGTCTTACATTTACGCGAATGTTATATATTGAAGTTAAACTACTTTATCTATACATCTATACAAATAAATAAAATTGAAGTGTCTGTTTGTAATGTCAAAATAACAGCTTTTTATCTCATGCATATGAAAGTATATAAGGTACCTATACGAAAACATCCATTTTAAAAATTTTTGTCTGTCTGTCTGTCTGACTGTTTGTTCCGGCTAATCTCCAAAACGGCTGAACCGATTTTGACGGGTCTGATGTTATAAGGAGTAACTTAGCTACTTTTTTTTTAGCTTTTAGAAAAAAATAGGGTTCCGCGGAGACAAACACTTTTTAGTTCAAATCTACGCGGACGAAGTCGCAGGTAACAGCTAGTACTATAGTATTATATTATTATTATTATATTACATTAATATATTATAGTTGATAGTACATTATATAATTTGTATAAAGTAGTTTTAATTAAAAAATATCGTTGTAAAGCTCTGAGTCTATAAACATAATAATTAAAATACGATTAAATAGTTCATTCATTATGGCAAAAGTTTGTGTTTTTGACACAGGTACGACGGTATCTCGGATTTTATACATTATTTATTTTCATTTTATTCTATTCATGAAAAACTTACAGCTAATTTAATATAACGTTAATCATTCTAGTATCTATACAGCTAATTACAAGTTTTCACTTCTAGGTGACATACTAAAAGAAAAGTGTGTATCTATTGTAGACAACTTCAGGTATAATAAAACTGCGTCAGGGTATTTCTGCTTTTCACAATATTTTTATATTACTTTCAATTTGTACAAATACAGAACTTTGGTAATCTACCTTACTTACAGTTTTCTTGTACTATACCACTATTCTCTAGGTTGTTGAATCCCCCCAAATGCCAAGGTTCGTTGTTTTTATCTCGTATCGATAGTGATGCCAGTGCTTTTCTTTATTCTACTATTTTTTTAAATTAAGAATTAGGAAAAATAAATTAAAACCTTACACTATAATTTTAAGACAAGCGACCAGACCGATTCGAATAGACTTGTCAGCACCAAGAAAAAGCGACCTCATCTTCAATCTAGAAGCATGCACAGTGCACACCTTGTTTGCCTACACATTAGTTGGCTTTGCTATAATGACCTGTCCCAGAGACGCCTCTCTGGGATCTAAGCCTCATACACAACTACCGATTACTGTACACATGAATGAATTTAAAACAAATAATGCTTACGGGCTTTGCTTATTCATGTGAGTCGCTCCATTGTACCGGAAAGTCGTTTTTAGGGTTCCGTACCCAAAGGGTAAAACGGGATCCTATTACTAAGACTCCGCTGTCCGTCTGTCTGTCTGTCCGTCTGTCTATCATGAACCGTGATAGTTAGACAGTTGAAATTTTCACAGATGATGTATTTCTGTTGCCGCTATAACAACAAATACTAAAAAACAGAATAAAATTAATATTTAAGGGGGCTCCCATACAACAGACATGATTTTTTTGCCGTTTTTATAGATAATGGTGCGGAGTCCTTCGTGCGCGAATCCAACTCGCACTTGGCCGGTTTTTTACAATTCATTGGGCTGACGACAAAATGTACTTTAATGTTGCGTTTTAGAAAGGTAAATAACGTAGATTAAAATAAATAAACATGTTTGTATTCACTGTTTCTATGGCTCATTAAAGACATCCAGTTATAGATCCACTGTCTCCAGATGGTTAGGCAGAGGCCTATGAGACTAACATTTCGCTAGCAATGTTCTTATAACCTTGCTTCGGACCTATTGCCGTGTACTTTACCGTACTCCGTGACTGTGAACGTCCTAACGGAAAACCAGATAACACTATTCGGACCGGTAATTGAACTCGAGACCTCACGTATGCACCGACCGAAGCGGAATAATCAGAAATACTGAACATAACTGTTTGTGACACTCCTTACTGCTTTGTTATCCACTATAACATTCGCGCTTTTTAGGTTCAAATTGCCCATTTTTCTAACTTGATTACCTTTAGGATCCAGAGTAATTATCCATCGTCTTAATATAAAAGCAAGGTATTAGGTCCATAATATGACTTCAATCAGTCATGTCAAAGGTACAACGCACTAAGGATTATATTTACAAAGTCCTTACTTGCACACTGGGGCTAACAATCTGCATAGCAAAACTTCCACTAGGTGAGTCAGGAAAATCGTATGCATCTGAAAATTGTAACTGGAAATTGAATACATTATTAATATATTAAACAGTCTCCAAGCGTAAAGAAGTGATGAAAATGAGTGATGCGCACATCGCGATACCTACTTACTATTTTGTTTCTATTTTCTTTTTTTAAGTCAATTTACTTACTCTGCTGTGTCTATGCAATTAGTGCATGTATAGTGTTATGAATAATTTCAAATATAAAGGCGTATTTATTTACTCTAGATCGTCTGCCGACTTTGGCGTGCCGAGGTTGGGTCGGTCAAAGTCAGCTTAGTCGAGTGTTGCTTTCTTCAAGCGTTGCAAGCGTCTGTGTCTCTCGATTCCGAAATTCTTTAACTTCAGATTTGCTACTGAGACTTTAGATGATTACGCGTTTAAAGTCCGCCAAATTCGTCCTGTCCGACCTATTGTAAGTGATGCTTTACTCGAATATTATATTATATTAATATTATATAGTACCAACCTGAACTCCCTGCAAAGGTATGTTGTAGTAAAAATCGTCACTCTCATTGATTCGCAACAATACTTTGAGGCCTTCATCAAAATCGAACGATGATTTGTTTCCGTATTTGTACATGTCATTATTTCTTCTAGACTCGTTTGTACTGAAAAATAATAATAAGCATTATACAACGTCGACTTGCGTAGTATTTTAAAGTAATACAGAGTAGCAAAGTCATATCATTTTTCTTTTTAAAAGCCAACGTCCTCACTTAGCAAAATTCCAGTTGACTTTATAAACATTCAAACATCAGACACCAACTATAGATTTATTGGTAGTCTGGATAAAATTATTATGTGCAGACTCGGAACAACTATTGTCGATATCACAAATTTTTGTCCCGCGTGTGGGATCGGACCCAAGTGTGCTTGGAGAAGTGGCGGCGGCAAAGCGACCACTCAAATTACTACGCATTCTATGCAGCCAAATACCATATCTACCTATATTACACACATAAACATAATTTATTCAAGTTTCACGTACGTTTTTTTAAATTTTTATTTTTTATTTTGCTCGTCGCAATGACCACACTCCACCTAAAGGTAAGCAGTCGTGTGGTCTAAGAGCAGTGGCCTCCACACCGCCCTCATAGCAGTCGAGGCGATGTTGAGGTCTCTACTTTGACGGCCTGAGAAGGTGCTTTTTCACACCCCGCTTGAAGGACCCAGGATTGAAGGAAGAAGGAAACACGTGCCTTGGCAGAGAATTCCATGCCTTGGTCGTTCGGCAGAGGTATGAGGACCCAAACTTGTTGGTACGCGCTCTAGTCGACTCTACTGTGTAAGGATGGCATCTGAGCCCAGTTCGCGTTGTTTTAGATAGGAAAGGGGAGGGCGGGATAAAGTGGAATAACTCTTCAGAGCACTCCCGTAGTATATTCTGTAGAAACATGCCAATGAGGCAATGTCCCTACGGAGTTGCAGAGGTTCCAGTGAACTCGTGACCTCTGGATCTCCGATGATACGGACAGCCCGTCGCTGTAACCTGTCGAGAGTGTCCAGCAAGTACTGCGCGGAGCCATCCCAAAGATGAGAACAGTACTCCACGCAAGGGCGCACTTGTGCCTTGTACAATAGGCACAGCTGCTCAGGCGCGAAGAACCGCCTCACCCTGTTCAGAACTCCGAGTTTTCGCGAAGCTTGCTTAATGACGCTCTCGATGTAGATTTTTGGATTAAGGGAACGGCAAAGATCCATACCTAAGACGGAGAGGCTGTCACGTATCACCAGTGGAGTGTTCTTCAGAGAAGGGAGGGGAAGGAACGGAGACTTTTTTGTTGAGAACGCGCATGCCTGGGTCTTCTTGGCGTTGAACTCGACCAAGTTCTTGGCACCCCATTCATAGATGCGGTCCAAGGTCTGGTTAAGTTCCACGACAAGATTCTGCCTTTTCCCCTCAACCTCAGCCTGTTTGGCCCCAGGATGTCCGAGATATCGCCTATGCACGGTTCTGTCGTCCGCATAACAATGTATGTTGCCGAGATTCAACATATCAATGATATGCAGAAGAAAGAGCGTAGGGGATAATACAGACCCCTGAGGCACTCCTGCATTGACCCGCATAAATTTGGAAGCGCGACCGTCGCAAAGGACCCGAATACGACGCTTCTGCAGGAAACTTGCAATCCAGATGCACACTTGAGGGCAAACCATAGGCCGGAAGCTTGGAAAGAAGAGACCGGTGCCAGACTCTATCGAAAGCTTTGGCTATGTCAAGGCTGATAGCCAAAGACTCGCCGTGCTTGTCCATAGCCTCACCCCAGAGGTGCGTGACAAACGCTAGAAGATCACCCGTTGATCGTTTAGCCTGAAAGTCGTATTGGCGATCATTGATCAACGATTGATCCTCCAGGTAGCGGACAATTTGGGTGTTTATAATCCGCTCGAACACCTTGGAAAGCACCGAGGTGATAGCTATGTGTCGATAGTTGCTTGGCTCGGAACGATCCCCCTTTTTGGGAATCGGTTGAACGTTCGCCTCCTTCTAGGACTCAGACACAATGCCTGCGGCCTATGACGTCCGGTATAGGCGCGTAAGTGTAGGAGACAACTCCGCTGCACATTTTTTGAGGACCACAGCTGCGATGCCGTCAGGTCCACTGGCTTTCCGAACATCGAGAGACTGCAGTATTGCACGAACAGTTCGTTGCCTGATACATATATCAGGCATGGTGTAGCCGCAGTTGGCAATGTTAGGCGGCTGCGAACCGCAGTCATCCATTCGGGAATTGGCCGCAAAGAGATTTGCAAGCAGATCTGCTTTCTCCTGCGGCCAATGAGCCAGTGATCCATTCGGATATCTCAGAGGGGGCAGCAAGGTCTGGCAGAAGTTGGACTGCACGGCTTTGGCCAGGCGCCAATAGCTACGACTGCCCGTAGGATGTGCCATGAGTTCCTGGCCGAACCGTGCGACGCGCTGGGCATCCGCTCTTAAGTATGTACTTACTTTCGGAATATACTATCGTAAATTCGCAAATAGTTAAACGTACAGCAATATCCATTCATAGTCAGTCGAAAGTCAAACAAGTCGAGGCACTTTATGGGCCGTGTGTTCCAAACGCACTTCACTAGCAAGTCTTCACACCTAGGTGTTAACTGGAGACAAACAAATACATTACATTAGAATTGTAAACCTCTTTTAATCTCATAGCTAGGCAAGTAGTCGATTACTAACTACATAATTTGATTACTTAGAATGCATATGTATGTTAAGTTTGAAGGATAGAATGAGAAAATGATGCAATTATTTGGAGTCAAAGTATACCTACAACCACAATTGTAAGGTAAGTTAAATGATTTGGGCACATGGCAAGAATTATACGTTAGTGGTAATAGAACAGCAGAAAGGGAGAGATGCAAGCATTCCTTACAATGTTGGCAACACATAAGTGGTGTTATAAGTGATTTTAGCTACGGTTACTGCTCACGAACAAATGGGCCGTGCCTCATTTTAATACCTAAGTGACATACATATCTATAACAAAATATTCTCTTACTTCTTAGTATCTTTTCGTCATGATTTTAGTAAAGTCGCTAAACTATAGTAATGCACTATTGCATTCGAACACAGTGCACAATGCGAAACGTAGTGGCATAGTCAAGGACGCAGTGAACGCATTTATGTAAGTACAGTGTTTTCGAATATCATTTCAAGGCAATAGGGTAATTGTCTATTAGTGCAAATATTAATTACTCCCTAATTTTGATTGATAGATATCTCCCTCGGAAGGCTGCACGGTTACCTCATAGTTTGTATCGAGCATAATTTTTTTGTCATTTGGTAGGTAATTACCTCTACTACCAAATTTGAAACTTATTTATTATTGACTAGACTGCATAAATGCCTTGTATTTTTATGTTTGGGTAATGTAACTATTTGAATGAAATAATAAAGAAATGTGAGTTAACTACTTTACTGTGCACATCCCTACTCTAAGCTCTAAATAATGTGATCAGTGGAAATAAAGGAATCTAAGAGGTGAGAGTCGTTTAAAAATAGCAATCTCTGGGCTACTACCCAAGGAAACAGGCGAAAGACTGAGCAGAAGATTCATGATCCTTTTTAGGCAAAATAAATTTTCAAATAACTGTTATTTCGTGCGGGGCAATAAATATAAAGTATGCTTTATTAATAGGGTAAACATACTTTTCTCATTAGCTCGTGGACGTCGTAATCACCTAGAATTTCGTGCAATTTAATTGGAGACATGTCAGTTTGCTTTAATGTATTCAAAGTGTAAAATTCACCCAGGCCTAGGAGAAGCGTCATCATTTCTTTTTCACTGTATTGCTTATTACGGTCTGCTTTAAGTCTGCAACAATCAAGAAAAACAGTAACATTATTGTCTGTAGAATTTCGGATTTATTTTACAAAAAGCTAAGTTTCTTTTTAAGACAATTCGGGCACTAGGAGTTTTGCGGGGTCTTTTACAATTATTCTAACGATGCGACGGACACAAAGGCACCGTGACTATCCGTGAAGTCAAAATATCGAAGTTATACAGTATGATCTCCTACATTGTGTTATATGGCCCGCAGCAAATTCTTACTCAAATAAGAGGATTCATATTGACAGATGCCTCTTAGGCGCTTATACCATTATTGTATGTTCTGTCCGTGACATGATCATTATCGAAATAATCTATGTAAATATAATTTATAATTTACCAATGTTGTTTAGTACATCTTAACTTAATGTTATAAATGCGAATATGGGTTTGTTTGTTTAATTGTTTGTTACGCATTCATGTCTTAACTACTCAACTGATTGATAATGATATTTTGCAGACACGTTGTCAGGGGTACAAAAAAGAACATAGGCTACCTTTCATCTAGAGAAACACACTGTTCGCTGTTGTTCTGTAAATTTATTGACATTACCTACATTACCGCTCGCCGCGAGCAAATTCTAGTAGTTTTTATAAAATTTGTCTTACAAAGTTTTTCCAAGTTCGGTAACCGCACGTTTGCTGATTCTGTTATTAGTACAAAGGCCGACGGCGGGGAATATGATCGTGCTGACTGGCGTGCCTTCGGGCATCTGAGTCATCACTAGCGGCGCACTGTAGTACTTGTCGAACGTCGTCCAAACCAACGACACGGAACACACCAGACCAATCACTAGTATTATTATCCAGATGATTCTGTACAAAAAGAATACCATTTAAAAGCCGGTTGTTTTAAAAGAAGAGATTATTGCTGACAAAAAGATTTCTTGTTATGCCTGGTTAGACCACAATCGTATGTATACACGTGTCCGTAAGATCATAATATTCATCTTCTAATGTACTTAGGGCTCCCAACCAACAGTATATAAACAGACCTATTACTTGTTTTCGCTTGTTAAAACTTAACTGTTCTATCAATAAAAAGTACTTATACAAAATAATGTTTTCATGACTGCTGGTATTCGGAGCTACAATGAAACATAAAAATACAATATAAATATATAATTTATAATTTTTATTTTTAAAATGGTAATAAGTTTTTAAATTAGGTAAGAAGCACAGCAAAATATACCATGTTATAACGTCATAAAAATAAAATATTGTTTACTTTTCTAAAATACTGTTAATTTTATTTCTCCGAACTTAATATACTTTATTTCTCGTACAAAAAGTTGGGAGTTGTGCCCTAAATTCGAAATACTCTTAGGAAACTATCATGGTCACTATTAACTCAAACCCTACCTGGCTTCAATCTCGTCTACTACGTCTTGCTTCATGCAATGAGCGTGGTCGAACAACGTGACACAACGCAAGTAGCCGCCTGACGTAATACAAATCTTTCCACTTTAAAGATAGCAATAATTGCGGTAACTAAGACGGGCAACTGAACAAGTTCAAGACAAGTTTATCTGCAATCCTCAACAAGCTTGTAAAGATACTTACAAACGTTTACTTCATACGCAACACGTAACTTATTTTATCAACCGGTGGTTTAGACTCACGTACGTACATAATATGCTTTAATGCCAACTTCGTCACACAAAAACTACGTAGTACTGTACAATATTTAATTGTTCGATAGAAAATTGGTGGCGTAATGATATTTTGCTATTTCGTAATATATTTATGGGCTTAATATATCTTTACTTTGGAAATAAAAGCTGTAATTACTCTAGTGATAAAGAGTTTGTGGAACCTTACATGACATATGCAAAGACTGTTGAACGTAATAATGACATTTACTTTTCCTTGTGTTCGGATTTATTTGACACACATGTCACTATATGTATATATATACCTACAAGTAATACAGGTACATGCTTATACATATAACTAAGCATACCTTTCAACAAATGGCGTCGTGTCGTCAACCAGATGTTTGAGCCCACAAATAGACGACTCCTCACAATATTCCTTACTGACCGTCTTGATGCTCGCTTTCAAAACATCAAGCTTGCTCGGCTCTGGAACTTTCCTGCGTATACGACGACGATATGCATATTCATGATAATAATTTTGCGATAATTTATCCATACTATCGAAAATAAGAATTTGTTCGACTAATTTTGCATGTCAACAGACACTACTGTTCCTGCCTACTGTCCCAACCCACTTTAGGTACTAATCATTTCCTACTAAATTTAACAAGTGATTTGTTTTTCATAGAGCGGGAAGGTAAATACTAGTTGTTAAATATTCCATTTCACGATAAGATCTAGTCTGATGGAAGGTTAATTGCTATGATTGATCGATTCTTCTCGTGTATTTACCTGATGCCAAACAGATAAACATTTTTATACTTATAAATAACATAAAAAATTTAAACTACTAAATAGATTTCTAATTGTATGTTAGCATGAATATAAATTGTAATTTAATAACATGTCGCAAAGATCGTCCTAGAAAAATATTACTTGACGAAACTAAGTTGCCTTAGTATGAAAAAAAACAGCGTGGATACACCACGCTGTTTTTTTTAAAAGGTAAGGCGTATGGTCAGGCTTGTAACTCGTTACATAACTTATTGCCAAACAATTTTATCATCTCCTATAACCACCTACATTCACTTATGGAATAATTTACATCTGATATCGTGAACTACTGACAAAGCATAATTAATTTCTTTGACCTGACAAAGGCATTTAAAATTACAACATTCTTATAGAAAATATTTAAATTAAAACAACGCGACAACTAGTTAAGTAGTTGGATTTTTTAAAATGAATATTGCAAAATTATCCTAATCCTAATCCTAACTTCCTAACTAATATTATAAAAGCGAAAATGAGTTTGTTTGTTTGTTTGTTACCTTTTCACGCCTAAACCACTGAACCAATCATTCTGAAATTTTGCATGTACGTTGTTAGGTCAACGGACATAGCCTACCTTTCATCCCGAAAAAAATTACTGTTTCCGAGGAAAACAATAACAACGTTTTTATGATAATAGATGGAGCCACGTGTCTTTCGAATCATGATTAAATTATATTATTACAAGCAGAGTACGACCCGAATTGACTGTCAAATTCTACATTAACGCGAGCGAAGTCGCGGGCAAAAGCTAGTATTTATTATAATCCTCTCCATTTATAGTATTATACTATTATGAAAGTTACTAAGCTTATCATAAAATTGGATAAATTAGCCTGAGATTGCTGCTCGCCATTGAAGACAGACCGTGAAAGGCAGTCTAGCTTAGCATTTAGCTTTGAACCATTACTAGTAGAGAATTTATCAAGTGTTGTAATGTTTATTTACGGATTAACATTATTTACATATTCTAACGTCTTAATCCTCAAACATGTAGGCAGTGGTATATTGCATTTATATTTCATTATATACTTGCTGACCTGCGCAAAACCGTCTGCTTCATATAAGAGAATTTGCCCCGTTTTCGCAACATTTTTCATTGATGGTCATCTCCTATTGGTCTTAGCGTGATGTTATGTAGCCTATAGCCTTCTTGGATAAATGGGCTATCCAACACTTAAAAAATTTTCAATTCGAACCAGTAGGTAGTTCCTGAGATTAGCGCGTTCAGCCAAACAAACATACAAATCCCAGTTCCCAAATCAAATTATATGTATATTTTGAAGGTTTCTTATTTAAAGATTTTTTTTTGTATTAGAACCAAATTTGGAGTTATTGTGACTAGTAAAAAAAACTACCCATTAGGAGATACATAACTGTGAAGCAATATAGATATACTTAACATTGCCCTACTCTGCAATTCTGTATACACTTGCAAAATACATTAGCTATGTATCTCGACTATATTAATTCGGTAAATATATTTCGGCATTACGGAAATGCAATGACGCGTTTATTGCATTACCTAAAACTGTATTTGAATAACGTTCTATTCAAACGGTTAGAGTGAACGTCCTTTCGCCATCGCGTTATGCGCAGGCGCCGACTGCGGCACCAGCTGCGCCTGCGGTGCGGGCGGTCACCAGGTTTTACGCAAGCTAATCTGCATAAGACAAAAACCGTTTTGAGTCACAGCGTGTTAAGATTACAATTCAAAGTTTAATTTACGCAATCAATTTAGTAATGATCTACATAATATGAATTAATAAGGTCAGGTTTTTTAAATCATCTCTTGACCAATTCTCCAGACACAATGCTATCTATTGTTTTTGAATTTCAGCTAATTGTCTCATTAAGTAGATAAATTAAAGTCTTATTGATGGTAAAATTAAAGTCTTAGTGATGGACGGATGGCAGTTAAACTTGCCTATAATCAATTTGTGCGAGGAGTACTAAAGACAAGGCCTACTACTGAGAGCGCGGCGCTTCCTGAAGGAGCTTTGGCAACGCTATTCACCCCAGGAAAATAACGCTACATTATTTATAACATAATATACATTAATTCTAAGTTACAAAAGTTTAGATGAAATGAAATCAATGCTACTGAAATAGCAAGGGTTCTGAAAACATATACATAATGGAATCTTCAAATTAATGGAACTAATTGATTTTGTTCTAGTTTTACTAGATTGGGTTATAAATTTTGTGCATTTTCATTTCAAGTAACAATCCTAACATGCTTAAAATATTGACTCAATACTCTTGACGACCGACCGCTTAAGTGTCATCATACGTTTTTACAAAATAGAAGACAAGAACCAATGTAGGCCGCTATTATAAATACAAAAATAATATATTAAACACCTGCTTATCAAAAATCTTCTAGAAATTATAACGTGTTTGCCTTTCAAAATTAAACTCACTACAGAAAAACAAAAACAACTGCGCCTTTCATATTCATTACGCCTACGACTACACGACACTTTAAAATACTTTTTCTGGACTTACCTTTGACTCAATATCTTGAAATATTGTAAAGAATTACCACCTACTTCGCCAAAATTAAAATTCGCTTGTACCGTGTTATATATTACTATATACATTGTATATAACCCTTAATTCTGACGTAAAATAATATTATTATAGCGTAAATAGAGCCAGTTGCCGTGAAGCGTATAAAATATAATTATGTTTACTAAGCAAAGCTGCACGTTAATTTGTGTACTGACTAATGTATTGTGTGATGTATATTCGATATGCACGGTATACATTATTTAGCGTTGACTCGACACGTAATTGTCAAACAACACCGTTGTGGATAATAACGATAATTATGTTTCTACAATATTAAATTGCAACAACACGAACAGTCAACAACAGCCTTTCTTTTATATGATTGCATTTTTACATCCATTTACAATACCTACGTTTGTCAGTTTATTGGTAATTTATGTGTTCATATGTCATTCATCCAATAGCGAAACTTAGCTGTTGTAGGCACGCAAAGGTAGGTAGGTATTAATTTACAAACTATTAGTAGAGGCTCTACAACGCCTTATCACAGCGATAGTAAAAGCGACTGCTATGCATGAAGTTTCGGATTCGATTTCCGAATCTGGCAGTGTTATTAAGTGTTCAGTCAAAATAATTTTCAGTTGCAGCTTGGTAAAATTAAGGGATTGAATAGGGATTTAGCTTTCTTTTTATTTACCTCTGAGTCATCTTCGAAGAGGTTAATGAAAACACTTTGTGGGTCTGTTTGTCTGTCTGTTAGTGACAGGCATAGCTCCGGAGTCACTGGACCGATTGACTTGTAACTTGGTGTGCAGACACCTTGGGGTCATCCCTAGGTCGAGATTGAATATGCGCTCTGGGGGTCAAAAGACACCCGAAATATAGGGGTCACAAGGTCACATGAAGACGAAGAGGTTGAATCCTGGGTTTTTACACCCATCTCGTTACCTATAGTAGGAATTATAGTGTGGAGGAACGAGCAAATATTTTAAAAAGACAAAGAATTAAGTACTTTAACCATTACTAGTAATGGTTACAACTAAGGTTGCCAACTTTTTTTGCCAAAAAATAAGTATAAAATGGTTTGAATAGGAAAAAAATAAAGTATTTTGAAGAAAAAAGTATTTTTTAAATTTTATGTTTTTATTTCATTAAAAACGTATTTTTGTGTGCTTTGCACATGCTAACAATTTTTTGCTATCTTTAAATTTTTCAAAGCGTGTTTGACAGTCAAAATTTAAATTTAAATAAATAAACAATTAGTTTTTAATTAAATTTATTGACGCTTTATTTCTTTCTTCTCGCCACTTTAGATTCATCACTGAAAAAAGTAAGTAAAAGCATCACACAGTAAAGGTTGGAAATAAAGTATTTTCATATACTTTGTATGCAAGAGTATAAAGTATAATTACCAAAAATAAAGTAGAATACGTTATTATAAAGTATGGTTGGCAACCCTAGTTAAAACTTACATTATTTATTTGCTCTTGTATGTAGTTTGCATTCACGTGACCTTAGTAACTATAATCCATTTGTAAATAGAAACCATCAGTATGAATCAGTTTAAGTTACCCGTATTTATTTGATATGCTCGACATCTAATATTATTTTATGTAAGTGTTCTCCAATATTAAAAAGATCTCTATTTGAATTAATCCGGTATGATTAATGTATATATCGTCGTAACGTTTCATGAATGCTTTTTTGCCTAAAGATATAAGTTAAATAACCATAACAAAAAGCTTATATTAACTGTTATTTTATGACTTAAACTTAAATTGTGCTGTAAATATTTACAATTTCATTGACCGCATCAATAACGCTATGGGTTACGTGTTTACGCTTCACGCCGCGCCATGTGTTACGGATTTGATACTCGCTTGGAACAAACATTAATTATGTGATCTGCAATTAATAGTAGTGTGGATGTTTCTTTGGTTTCTTGTTTTGATGGTTATAAGGTCATCCCCTTTTGGGGATGATCTAGAAATTACAAAAAAATAAATGTCTGTTAGTCTAGTGACTACACAATCGAATCTTTCCTAATATTATAAAGAGGTATTTGTTTGCTTATAGGGGGACATCTCTGGAACTCATTACGTGATTTTGAAATATTTCACTAATATAAAGCTAAGCTATTTTAGTTACTTGGTCAAAATTTTAACGATACAACTCGCGAGTTAAGCCGCGTATGAAAGCTAATCTATATCTATATCTATACTTATAATAAAATTGTAGAGAGGTCAATTTTGTACATTAAATATATTTACAAAATAACTATTGGGGGGTGATTGGTAATCGATACTGATGCCAATAATGCAATCAATAATTTTTTGTCTGTCTGTCTGTATGTGCACGCATGGATCAAAAACTACTGACATCCTCTTGTCCTGGTCCCAATTTATTTGGGGTCGGCGCAGTATGTCTTTCGCTTCCATACTTCTGTCACCCGTCATCTGATCATTTACCGCTTTCCCTTTCATATCCATCCTCACACAGTCCATCCATCTTTTCCTTGGCTTTCCTCTCCCTTTTCGTCCCTGTACCCTCATATTCATCACTTGCTTACCTACATACGTCTAATCTCTTTGGATATCAAAAACGACTAAAGGGATTTTAATCAAACTTGATACAGTTATAGTTCTTAATCCTGGGCATGTAATAGGATACTTTTTATACCAAAAAAATAATTGGGAATCTAGGTATTCGTTCAAAATGTATTAAAATATGAAAAAATATCGTATTACACATAGCTGTATCTTCATAACATTTTCACGATCAAAAAGTAGACTTTAATATCTAACTAATAAAAAAAGAATTATAGAAATCGGTTAATAAACACGCGAGATTTGCATGAAATAAAATTTCAAGTAATTACGGTGTGGTATGTGATTTGCGACTTGCAAATGTATCAACGTGCTATACGTATGCTATACGGTTAATTTTTGTATAACGCACGCGTCGATGCGAACAGACGCGTTGGTTCTTATTGACATCAATCGTAAAAAAACCGTGCTCATCAGCGCAACTTTTATTCTTTAGATATATTATGATAAGTAGTTTTTAAGTATTAGCTATATATAGGTGTAGTTAGACTTATTTTCTTTAATTGATAGTGTTATTAGGTATAGTCACAGATAATATAATACTATACTAGTAGTTTAGTTAAATCTTCAATATTCTTTAGTTGTAGTTTTATAAGACACTAGATGTTCCCGCGGTTTCACCCGCGTTTATCTTTACTGCGCCGCGCCCGTGGGTCGTAGGGTGATGTTATATAGCCTATAGCCTTCCTCGATAAATAGGCTATCCAACACTTAAAGAATTTTTCAAATAGAACCAGTAGTAATCACGCAGAATAAACCAGGAGATACATCGTTTGTACTATGTCTGTAATGGGTAATTATTTTGCTGCGATGTTATTTTAAAACTGCGATATCTCCTAAGATATTCATTGAAATCGAATGATGTAAAGGGCAATTTTGTTTTAAATTAAATACTTGTGATGAATAACGTATGTCATGTTTATAAAAATACCTTCGCAAATAATGCATTATTTTAGAACAAATTTGGTTAGCATAAAAATGGTTATAGTGAGCCAACCTTAAAAGATAGACATATGCTGTCGCGGACTATTTTTTAGAACTTTTAAAGGGGAACAATTTTGTTATACATAATTTTTGCGAAACTTTAACGGTTTACGCAGCGTACGCAGCGGAAGCTCTCAAAAGGAAAAAATACCCTCCGATTTTGAAACATTCTTCATTGGTGCTCCGCTCCTATTGATCTTAGCGTGATGATATATAGCCTATAGCCTTCCTCGATAAATGGGCTATCTAACACTGAAAGAATTTTTCAAATCGGACCAGTGGTTCCTGAGATTAGCGCGTTCAAGCAAACAAACAAACAAACAAACTCTTCAGCTTTATAATATTAGTATAGATAATTATTTTAATAGCTAGGTCGTTATTTTATGTGAAGCATACGAAGTTGCGCGGGTCAGCTAGTTTCGAATATACGTTGTCAGGGGCACAGAATAGGACATAGGGAACCTTTCATGCAGAAAAAAATAATGGTCCCGAGGCATAGGGATTTATTGATAAAATCTACATTAAGGTGGACGAAGCCGCAAGCAAAATCTAGTGTATAATATAACAGTATCAATAACTTTTCTCACTAATTTAGTATTTATGAAACAATAAATTAAACTGACGGTCGCCAAGTGGTCGAAATTCGACAATATAATATATATAATAATATAATATCAGCCCTGTATTAAACTGTCCCACTGCTGGGCACGGACCTCTTCTCACTATGAGAGACAATAATTGATTTAAATTTTAAGTTTGATCGTTATTAAGGTTTTACTGTCTATAACAGTACCCTTATAATCACACTTCATTTAGTCACCTACTCCACATACATCATAATTATGTAAGCACAATATTAATTTTGAGTAGCCTACACTAAGTAGATAACATTATTCTTTAAAGTTTAGTATCAAGTTCGTTAAATAATAAAATAAAACACATTGTTTAAAAAATATTTATTTTCATGTGTCATCATCACCTTCATAAGTTATCAAAATATTTTCCAAAAACTGGGCTGGTGCAGTGACATTTTCATATCTTGCCCAGCTTAGGTACCATATTACAGACATTATGTGAGCACAGCAACCAACAGTCATTCGGCCGACTATGCAGTTGCAGTAATACTGCCTTATTGCTTCCAGGCTGTGTGTATTATTTTGATATAATATAGATAATCTATACAAGTAAATAAAATTGAAGTGTCTGTTTGTAATGTCAAAATAACAGCTTTTTATCTAATGCATATATAAGGTACCTATACGAAGACATATATTTTTAAAAGTTTTGTCTGTCTGTTTGTTCCGGGTAATCTCCGAAACGGCTGAACCGATTTTGACGGGCCCTTCACTGGCAGATAGCTGATGTTATAAGGAGTAACATAGGCTCCTTTGATTTTAGAAAAAAATAGGGTTCCGCGGAGACAAAAGTTTTTAGTTAAAATCTACGCGGACGAAGTCGCAGGTAACAGCTAGTATAAAAATAAAATACGTCAATTTCATACTACTGGATGGTAACCAATATTTATTACATATTTAAACAAAGCTTTTAATATTTTACTTTGTTTCTAAAACGATTGTCCACGTGCAAGCCGAATATGGACGGTCTCCTTTTCGTAGAAAGGGGACAAAGTTTTTGCTTCACGTATTAATATATAGATAATATCACAATTAAAAGGTTTTAGTAGGTACTACGTCTTTCATTTAATTTTCGGCTTAGATGACAGAATAACGGTAACTTTATTGTATTTAAAAATACTGAAGCTCAAAGTACTACAATGCCCAAAGTGTTGAATTGACTAGAAGCCAACGTCAAGTCGTTGGCAAATTAAAGCTTTAACGAGATAATTATGGAAGTAAAAGTTACTCTATCCGATGGTTAAGTTTTCACTGCTAAACCGCTGAACCATTTGTGATGAAATTGCCATATAACTTAAAATTTAGGAACGCAGTACATAGGATATTTTTATTGTCAGTCTGTGCCCACCGCACCGTCAAAATAATCGATAACTTAATAGTCATTAATTATTTTGACCATTAAAATAATTATTTATTTACACAAGTATTAATGTAAATATGTTATGAGCTAGTTGGTTTATTTTTGCGTATAATTGCCGTGCTAGCCGGTCCTTCAAGTTATCGCAATACTTCGGTGGAGGTGGCGGTTTGTAAGCCAGCTGACCGTTCTCTTCTCTAGGCCTCACACTACAAACATTTGAGAGCTTTGTGCGAAGACACTGGCTTCACTAATTACATAGCATTGTAGTTACATATTGAAGTTTTTGTGTCGCATAATTTTATTGTGCTAAAGTGTAATCTTGTGCAAATCATTGTCGGATATTTTTAGTGCGGTTGAGGATTTGTTGTTTTCGTTTTTTTGGGTTTAGGTAAGTACCGTATATACTTTAGAAAAATAATTACTTGAAAATTTTAAATAGACCACTATTTATAATTCTTATCTCGCAGGTAACTTTATAAACATTGACACAATGACTACTAATTATTTGTGACTACACAAATTTTTGCCTTGTATGGTATTGAACCCACGATATTCAGCGCAGTATATTGGCAAGGTGATCACTTAAAACCACCATCCATACAGCCATCTATGCAGTTAAATTGTATAATAAATTAATTTTAAGAAAGTTTATATTTATATAAATACAAATGTATCAGTATGCGTTTGTTGATACGATTCGAAGTAAAACATAGATAGATATATATATATATATATATTATTTTTATTTTAAGTATTATATTATTATACTTAAATTATTTGTGCTATTCTTTTTAGCGCATTAAAATAATTAGAGGTAGCACTTACATTGTTAATTGGTAATTTGTCTTCGCGGGTGGCGGTTTATGTGTTAACCGCGGCGAGTATTGCGGATTCAATTCCGGAACGTGACATTCGGTGAGACGCAGAGTGATACCGCGTCGCCGCGTCGGTGTTATTTGTATAGTTCTCGTCAACAGTACGAATTAAGATTAGCCCTACCGCAAGAATCGAAAATATTTGAAGCGAATCATGAACACGGTTAATATGGAAGTCTGTTAATTGGTTCTCGCCTCAAGTTGGTCGTGCAACTAGTACTAATTTTGAAGTCTTTAGTGTTGTAACACAATTTGGCAAACTTGAGTTGAAATCATCGCATCTTAATGGACCGGCAAAACTTACTATGTCCGAGAGTGTGATCGTCCACAGATCTGGTCACGAGATAACCTAGATAGGCTGATAACGCAATTGTCGTGGCCTCCAATCTATTAGACTAATAGCATTATAATAAGTATGTTGTGCCTATATCTGAGGTTAACGGGCACAACTTCAAACTCCGTGCAGCACAAAAAACTACCAAACAGTTAAACCCAACAGTTTAATCTAACTAATCTTACCGAAATCAAATTTAGGACCTCATGATCGCCAATAAATATAATCGCAATCTACTGGACAGACAAATCCAGTGACTATTAAACTATAGAAGAACGAGCTAAGCACAAGTTACTAAACAATAATGAATACAATAGCTTTGTACTTATCTGACTAGTTCACCGCACAAAGAGCAAGAATATCCTTAGAATTTAATTAATTAGAGGTGAAATTTAGACCTACCTAAACAGTTAACTAAATTACACACGATAGGTAAATATAGCTCGGCCTATTATTCTAGATTATTATTAATTTTGTTTTGTTTTAATATCACATTTAGTTTAAAAGTAGTAACACTTTGTTTGCATGGGGTACCAAGACGAGAGTAAAAAAAATTAAAAGTCCATAAAAAAAATATTTTCTTTTTTTTTTTTTAAACATTTTTTCCGTCGATAAAATTGTTTATATTTTCACCCTTTTTAATATGTGCACTTTATAAAGACTCACACTGTATTAACACTGGCGTATTACTACGAAGTTATGACCTTTCAATATACCAAACTTAATTACAATTTACATCAAAATCCTATATTACTTGGATTATTAAATGTGAGTCATCTTACCACAATATTTCACCAAAATTAAATCATCTTTTAAATTAATGACTAAAATAAATAACGGAATTAGGTAATAAACCAGTGTTTCAGAAACCAAATAATACATTATTTATTACTCAATTTCTAGTTAGCATTCAGTTGCGTGTCAAAATAGCAATAACGAGACGTCATCATCGAACAGCATCCGTTCTGGTTCGTACGGTCAAAACATCGCGGCATCGTTTTGCAAACGATTCTGCCATTAATGTAAAAGGTGTGAGACGAGCGTCTATACATTCTCGAATGTTGGCCAACAGTTGATTGTCCGTAGATGCTTTTGAAAGTGTGTTATGTTTTGATAATTCGACCTTGACGTCATTGTCCGAACACGTGGTTTCGTACACGGCATGTAGTCATAGTCAGTGACTATTAGTGTCAAGTTTAGTACATTCCGTCCGTAAAGAGATAAATAGACAGCCAAATTGTAGTTGACGTTGAATAATATTAAAAAACACACCTGCGCACAAAAGTCATCATCCCTCATTTATCGCTATAGGCATGTCAGGGTGAATATGATTTATAGCAAATGCGTTCCACTTTGTCACAAAAAGGAAAACGTAAAATTAATGTTTCATGTCATCACATAAGAGTGATAAGATTAACTGGGTTACATGTAGGTGTCGGATCAAGTAATTTTAGGTCAGATAATCACAGTTAAAGCAATATCACATGCGTTTCATCTAATTTTCTGTAACTGACCTGCTATTATGTGATTACCTAGATGATAGACATCTTAGATCGCTGGTTGGCAATTTTCTAGTTATGTCACCAAACACGTAATAAAACCTGGAGAATCTTGTGAGTTCGTGGTTGTAGAATGTTAAATTACGTAATCTGGGACACACACACAGTCACAATACAAAACGTTTATGGAAGCAGTTGATAAAGCTTTTAAGCGATGATTATGTTTTCCACGAATAAATTACAAGCTATAGTAAATTGGCGCATTCGTATAACTAATTTCTGCCCACAGCTTTGCCCGCGTGAACCCACGGCAACGCTACGTCCGTAAATTTTCATCCACATCCGCTTGAAGGCTTACGCACAACAACATCAAAATATCTTTACAGAATTTAACATTTATAATATCAGTAGTATTTTAATCAAATAAAATCACAAGATCTTAATAGATCAGGAAATGCCATATTAGATTTTTTATTGGACTGCACAGATGGCATAGTAGTTTAAGGGGTCGTCTCGCACCTGCCACTGCGCCGAGTGTTGTGGATATGGTTGCCAACCGTACTTTATTATACAGTACTTAGCTTTTGCTCGCGGCTTCGCTCGCGTTAATTTAGAATTTGACAATCAATTCGGGTTGTACTCTGCTTGTAATAATATAATTCAATCATGATTCGAAAGACATGTGGCGCCATCTATTATAATCATAAGAACGTAATTATTGTTTTCCTCGGGAACAGTAATTTTTTCGGGATGAAAGGTAGCCTATGTCCGTGTCTGTACACCTGTCAACGTATATATGCAAAATTACAGGATGCCGATCATCCTGAAATTTTTTTAGTGGTTTAGGCATGAAAAGGTAACAAACATACAAACAAAGTCATTTTCGCTTTTATAATATTATAATAAAATAATAAATAATTAGTTAGGTTTAGGATTAGGATTGTACGTTATTTCGGGTGAACGTATGTGCTATAAGAGGAAAATAGGGTAGGTACGTGGAAATACCTTATTTTAGCTATGGTAACTTTTACAGGTTTTATATTTTTTACTTATACAAACAAGAAGTAATGCAATAGAACTAAAACACTAATTATTTATTTATCTATCTTGATATAGACATTCATTGTAAAGATGCGGTTAAAACATTCGTTGATAATACATTTTTGTTAGATGTTGCTAGAAGCAAAAAAATGTGGCAACAAAATAGCAAATTAAAGATATAATACTTTAATTTCCGATGTTGTAATTTATTTTTCTTTCCTCAGGAAGTAAGTTTACTCTATTTATTTAAAATAAATGTAGCAACTCTAGTTGTGCACCCCATACCGGACAAACATTTGTGTGATCCGAAAATTGTTATTCCGAGTCTAGGTATTCTTTGTGTCCGTTGTTTGAATGTTTGTAAGCCCCCCGCGACACATCATTTATTTCGATTGCGGGAGTTGTCTATTTAAATAAGTAGTAAGATATTTAACAATCAGATACGATTTTAGCTTTTAAAAATTAATCTTTTGTATTAACAAGTATCTAAGTCTATCTGTCTGCCAAGTATAATCCAATTTCTTTCAGTAGTTTACGCGTGACTGAGTAACAAACATTCAAACATCTTCCTAAGCTTTCGTATTGTTAATAGAAGTTGGATTAATTACTAGTCCCAAGCATTATTTAATCCTATTCGACAGAATATGCCGCAATTTTAAGATAGCGTTAAATATCTGTCGTTTTCAATTTAGAAGACCCTACTGCATACACTATTTGATTATGTTATTTTCGCGTAACCCTGAACTGTCATAGCGAACACTCTACCTAGAAACATAAAATAAATTTATGTGAATTTTTCTTTCAAGGTCCACATACTCCGTAAAAAATGAAGTCGTTGGTGTTGCTGCTTACAACATGCACCTACTTGGCCAGCTGTCTTCCTCCACCGCACCCCGACGTGCTGGCTGTACGTCAGGAAGAAGAACTCTTACACCCATTATTAAGAAGTCCAGCGTTACGCAACCCACACTTACTTAAGATCTTACCGTTGACCAGTCTGTTACACGAAGGAGAAAAATTGGTAAGGGGCCATTTATTTTAACTTCGCAATAGAAATGATCATAGTAAAGAAGAAATATAACATTGCTTCATTTAGTTGGTATTCGATACACAAGTATACCTATTGCTTAAAATAGGCAAACATTTTGCATACATAATATATACATATAAATACGAGATACTTAAGGATGTTTGTATTTTACTTGAAGGTATTCGAACGTGAAGCCCACGATGTGCCACGCAAGGCGATATACAATGTCCTCACACACGCAGGCTTGATCCCGAGAAGATTGCATTTGCACTCGTCCGAGCTCATCGGCCACAAACATAATCAAGTACCAATATTTCCTAAAGAGCATATCAGCTTCCATGATTCATCATATTTCCCAAGTCAAGATGCTTTACAGTATTTGTAGATATTGTGAAATGTATTAAATAATTGTAATATAGTTATAATAATATTATGATTCGGTTAGGGTATTTTGTGTTGCTTGGAACTAGGGAAGGGGATCAAAGATAAACTGCACAAAATAAGTATTTTAACTACTTAGCTAGGAACTTGTGTACATATTGTATAAATTAGATAAGTAAATATGTAACTAGTTTAATTAGTTTGTTAACTGTATAAACTTGTAAATAAATATACTTAGACATCGTTAAAGTAAGATGTTCCTTTTCATTTTATAGTGTGTGTGTGCAAATTGCAGATTTTATAATTTGTATTTTTTATTCTGAGGTACTTTTGTATACCGTGACCTTTTGTTCAAAATAAACAATTACATATACAAGGTTATTTTATTACAAACGCTAGGACCTTGAACACTGAACACTCGCTGTTGTACATAATTACGATATTTCATAATGCTTTACTATTAATTAGATATTAATAATTCATGTCCTTTGCATACATATGACATCATATTTTAATCGCCTAATGTAACCATAGAACGCCTAACGTTTTAACATTCAACCCTTAATACTGACACAGAATGCTTGTACTACTACTTACTATTCTGAAATTATTTGATTACGATGTCTCAAACTAAATCTATTTGTAAAGAATTAATTAAAGATTATTGTCTTAATTGTTCGTTCGCTGGAATACATTTCATTGCTGATGACACTAAACATTGGACTGAAAGGTAAGTTAATAATTGTAATAATATTCAATTATATTTCATCTACCTAGTAAGGGTCGCGAGAAGCGGTTGGATGTAGGTGGCCCAAGATCGGTCTATGTGGAAGACCTCAGAGGAGGCCTATATCCAGCAGTGGACGTCTTTCGGCTGAGACGATGATATTTCATCAAGTAAAAGTTGATCTAATACACTTTGTATTTAAATTTGATCCTCAGACATATAAAGTAAATAGCGGTCGCCCAGTGGTCAAAATTCAACCATAATTGAATTAAATTTGACGTTTGACCGTTATTAAGGTTTTATTGTCTATAACTATTAATACCCTTATAATCACATTTCATTTACTCATCTATTCCACATATGTACATAATATGTAACCATAGTTACGAAGAATTCTACGACATCAGGCGAACAATGCCGAAATACTATGACTGCATGTGTCAAATGCATGGTATTGTGCGTGTAGTGTTTTTTAATTAATTTAATGTATTTCTGATGCATTTTTTTTTTAAATATTAGGTGTCGTCACTCCTTTTTACATATATAAACTTTAACTGGGCCAAATATCATACTCCTCCAACCGCGCAATTTTCGTAAAAAGGGATACAAAGGTTTTGCTTCACGTATTAATATATAGATTTACTACTCGTATAAAAAAATAGGTATTATATTTATTAAATAATCAGATGCACTTTATTTTTCTAGAATACTGTGGTTGGCGTTGGTTATTTTGTCTTGGTATGGCTCGGCGTTACTCATCATCGCAGCTTGGGAGGCTTTCGTCCTCAGTCCGATTAGCTTTGGCGTCGAGACGGTCTATATAGACTGGGACACTCCAATGCCATCCGTGGCCATCTGTGAAACAGCCAACGATCCTAAACGCTTTAACGTCTCTGATACGTGAGTGTCTGCTTCATTTGAATAATTATTGACAAATAGAGGTGTCCTTAGTCTTCACATGTTAATAAATATATATATATATATATATATATATATATATATATATATATATATATATATATATATATATATGATAATATGTTGTCTAATGGTCGACTCCACTACGTCGATAATCCTAAAATAGAGACTGTGACCAACTACGTTTTAATAACTGCAAAGGTCCATTAAATTCTATATGTTGATAGTTGACATTATTGTTTTATAAGACCAAAAAGAGGAACCTTTTATAAAGACTAATTATGCAAAAGATTTTGCATATTGTATAAAATATGTAAATTATTAACGATTTGTATCGCGAACACATTCCGCGAAATATAATATGTATATTAAATGTATAAACTGACCTTAGCTTAAAGGGCTGTGCTAAACCTACACCCACTTGAGTTGCAATAAGTTTACTGGTGGCCCGCTCTTTTCTTTGAATAGAAATCAAATAGAAATCGTAAGTTTCTTTTTAATCATTCTTTCAAGTCTGATTCGTTTCTCCAGAAGTTAAGTTTATTTTTCCTTAAATGAATTATTTCCTAAGTCGACGTTTGGACGCTGGCATCTATGTATGTAGACACACAATACTTTTACATTATGTCCAGATATAGGTACACTCGCGAGCAACCAAATCGACTCAACCTTTTACTGCGCACACATACACCAATTTTACAAGAAACTGCACTTGGTATTTATGACAATATGTCATTTTGAAAGTTCTAAATTTAAGCTTTCAATGAGCATCAATAAAATCCCTATAAAGAAATAAGCCATTATTTATTTACGCAATTTAATTGGGCGATACAGTAAACTTGCTCCATAAGCTACCCACGCGCTACTTATCCCGCTATAAAACCCACTCACAACCGGCTACCCTTATCAGTCGCTTATCACAAGTTGACCGGTACACATCTCTGTAAATTGCATTTATTGTTTTTACGAAAATATGGATACCACACCTGAAGAAGCCGCTCAAGCTGTTGCCTTGTTGCAACAAGGGCTAAGTCAGCGAGCAGTCGCTGCCCAGCTTCACTTGAGCCAGTCAGCTGTATCCAGAGTACCTATACAGACGATTTCAAGAGATTGGTGCCTTCGATCGGAGACCAAGGACCAGCCGCCGCCGGTGCACCTTCAAAAGAGACGACCGTTTCAGTCTCAAACTCGTTGCGCAATCGGCATCTAACGGGTGTTGATGTGGAGCAAGAACTGAGACGTGTTCGAGGGGGGGCTGTCAGCGAGTGGGCAGTGAGAAGACGCTTGAAGGAAGCTAACCTAACTCCAAAAAGGCCTGCGACGGGCCCTAAATTGACAGGCAGGCCACCGACAATCGCGCCTCCAGTTTGCTCGAGAGCATCTCGATTTGGGCATTCTGCAATGGCGGTCGGTCCTGTTCACTGACGAGTGCAGAATGTGTCTGCATGGCAGTGATAGGAGAGGCCGGGCGAACGATTTGCACAGTGCTGTTTCGCTAAAACAGTTGCATACGGCGGAGGTTCTTGCATGATGTAGGTTGGGATCTCCTTAGAAGGAAAAACTGAGCTTGTTTTTGTGTCTGGAGGAGGCTGAGGAGGCAGGCTAACGGCTGATCGGTATATCACCGACATACTGTTGGAGCGTGTTGTTCTCTACGCAGGGTTTGTTGGCGAAGACTTCGTGTTAATGCATGACAACGCCTGTTGTCACATGTCGCGTATCACTCGGCAGTTTCTTCATGAAGTCGAAATACGCCTGGCCTGAGCTCAGTCCAGAGATGAATCTCATTGAGCTTATGAGCTCAAAAGAAGAGGACGGGCCAGAAATCCAGTCCTTTCGAGTGTAGAAGAGCTGAAGGCAGCATTATCAGAGGAGTAGGACGGCATTCCTGAAGAGACAGTCAAAAAGTTAATAAGGTCGAATGAAAGCTGTAATTAGAGCTAGGGGGTAATACCAAGTATTAAATTAATAAACTTTTTTATGTATTTCCAAATTTTTTTTGTTTAATTTGTAAAACATTTTTTCCTACACTTACGTTTACAAATTAAAGCTGACATCTTAAGCTTGGCCACGGTTGTTTTGGCCAGTTCCTGTGTCGCATAGACCGGCAGGCGACGCCCGGATGTCATCACTGCGGCGACTGCCGCGATGTTGTTGTGGACACAGCGCTGCACACTTTGGCGGATTGCTCCGCCTGGGAATCGCAGCGCCGTAAGTTGATCGCGGCAGTCAAACTGGTTGCCCTCTCACTCCCGGCCGTGGTTCATTCTATGGTCCGGAGTGAGAGATCGTGGAACGCCGTCGCCTCATTTTGTGAGGAAGTAATCCATCCAATTCCATCAAGGAGGCGGCGGAGCTGGAGAGGGAGCGCTTAAAACCTCAGAACCGGGCGCCGGAGGGCGCCAGATGACCTCCAGCCACCCTGAGGTTTGACCTGGGAGTGGTGGGCTGCGTGGGCCTGCTCGCCAACCCACCAGCACCAGGTCCGAGAGGCGGCGTGCGTGTTCCCAAGTGCGCTTCTGTGTAATGTCTTTGTCCTCCCTGGGGGGCCGGTGGAGGAAATATTTTTGTATAGTGGCCTGCCGTTTTACACGGCGCGGGCCGAAACCACGGCGGGGTCGCGATTGCATGTGAAAGCGATTCGCGCCGTCTATGGTTATGTCGAGGAACACCGTGGTAGGTTTAGTCGGTATTACCGGGGTATCTTTTCCCCGGTGAGCCCGACATAACCTCTCTCGCCCCGCGGAGAGGTATGCGTCAAAGTATTCCCCCACGTAAAAAACCAAAAAGAAAAAAGTACCACCTGAAGTTTTGTGAAATTGGTGTAGGTGTAGTGTAGGTGAAGGGTTGAGTTGATTTGGTTGCTCGGGAGTGTATATTAACTTCTAATCTATCATTTATTTATTCTTATAGCGTTATTAGTTTAGCTCTATCTTTTATATCTGTAAAGGAAGACATCGTAAAGCAAAGCAGGTTATGTTCCAAATCTAACCGAAGCTAAATTTGCGCGAACGAAGCCACGGGCAAAATATAGTAAATAATAACAATATTACACTAAACCTGCAGTAGGGAGGTTTCTTTAAATCTCACTGTTGATACACGATGCAAGTGAACATATTCATTAAAAAAATACTTTTGTGTCAAGTAGTCTTCCCAGCCTACAATTTTTAGGCAGCAGTGATAATTCAGGTCGAGAAAGTTCTTAATTATGTCATCACCATTAATTTAGACAAATAATGTTTTTTTTCATTTCTTCTACAGAATCTGGACTCGAAAACATTTAGTGGATTTAGAAGATGCGTTAAAAGAAATAACTTACTACCGCGGAGTGAGCCGCGTTCTCCTGCGTACTTGCTACCAAAAAGCCAAACCAGACCCCAATTGTATTTTCTCCAACTACAGTTACTATGCCAACTTAGTGCGAAGCGACTGCAACGATATTCTAAAGAATTGTTCTTACAATAATCAAGAGTTTCCTTGCTGTGAATATTTTCTGCCTATTGAAACTGACATAGGGCCGTGTTTCATTATGAATTCTATTCAAACAAGGTAAAGTATCAGAAATCTTAATTGATTTATAGATTTATTTTTATACAAGCTAGGTGGCAATCAGCATATGGGATGAGCGTGGCCGTGGCCTATGAGCGCTTGTTACACCGGCGAATAACACGCGTGTTGCCTATTCTTCAAGAAACGGAGTCGCGTTGCTGCTAGCGCTAGGAAGAAATTACTAGTCGTCTACTAACAGATATTTAGAGACTGGATGCCATTAACCATAGTAATACGACACTTGGCTTTGATTGTGATCTGCTGTAAGATCGAGTTTGTTAGGCAACTGCTTCCACCTTATAAAGCAACCTTCCTGGACACTCCTGGGACTAAGCTTGCCCGGGTTGTCATAGTAAGGTACAGTATTAGTCAGTATTGTTCCAGTTTGATTAGTTGTCTCTGACTCTTAAAAACCGTTGTGTTGCAGAATACATCATCCGTATCCAATGATTAAGAATTTGAAAAATCAGGAAGGTGCTATTAAATTCGATGTGGCAATAACGTCAACGGTAAGTTTCGGCTCTTGGCGAATATAAGTAAGTATGTAAGTATAGCAAACTTATGTTGTTACGCTGTCGGATGTGAGAGAATTATGATCGTAAAAAGTACTACAAAAGTAAAGTAGAAGAAGTAAATGATATTTATAGTTAATACGCAGTAATTCTATATTTGACTTGAATTTGTTTGTAATATTGGCAAACTCAGTGCTTAGTATAGTTAATTCATGTTTTCCATGGATGAATTGAATTATTCATGATATATATTGGTAATGGGGTCTAATGGCATACCGTTACATTAGAAAATTATCACGCATAAAACTTTAATAGGTATATGTTTTTGACGGCGGCATCGTTGTCTTAACATTGGAAGTAATGTAAATAGCCTGACCTAAATAGTGCATTATTCAGCAGCCTACCAAGTACAGTCGGTAAATGAGTTACGGTAGCAAGCCATACTATAAAATACACAACAAGCAAATATCTACGTACTACATGTGTAATGCCTACGAGTGTAATGCTTTTATATTTTGTAATCATATATTTATTTATTTAGTTTTAAGAAAGCTTACAGACTAATACAAAGATAGTTACAGAGGAAAAATATACCTATTGACATGTTGCTAATTACAAGCTTACATAGTAAAAGTATGCTAGCAATACAAATCTATACTAATATTATAAAGCTGAAGAGTTTGTTTGTTTGTTTGGTTGAACCCGCTAATCTCAGGAACTACTGGTTCGAATTGAAAAATTATTTTAGTTTTGCCCATTTATCGAGGAAGGCTATAAGCTATATAACATCACTCTACAACCAACAGTAGCAAAGCACCAATGAAATATATTGCAAAACCAGGGAAAGTTCTCTTATGTGGCTCAAACGAAGTTGCGCGGGTCAGCTAGGATTACAATAAAAATGTAGTAAAAGGATACAAAAAAGAAAGTACTATGCAAAGTCGTCCAATGTAATCTCAGTTGATTGTTACTTGTCTGTCTAAGCAAAATGTTCGTTAGTCAATATAAACACTTAAAACTTTAATAGGATTTACATAATCCAACATAAAGCGCGGGATTTGGGTGGTTTTTATGTCAAGAAATTCTAATTAGCAGCACGCAGTAGATAAATAATGCGGCATCCAAAACAACATCTGGGGAAATCTGGGCGTAACCTCTTTGTACCCTTTCTGGTCGGCATTAGGTTCTCAATGTGATCCTTACTCTATTACGGAATGTACATTTTTATCAAATATTGTACTGGTATTGTTATGTTTCTCAGATATACACTATAGGAGATGATGAAGTCCCTACTATAACTACGTCGCTATCTTCTACCCAGAAGATCCAACTTGGTAACAGATATCGGTAAGACCTTTATTTGCGTCACAAATAATCGCAGTACAAACCAAAACAATTAAGAATTAAGACAACTACCATCTTAGTCTCCCCGTAAACATGGCCGCTGTAAAGCAACCGAAACGTTGGGGAAAAGTGTAAACTTAAATATAAATAGATTTACTAAATTTAAATAGCTTAAATTGTAGTAAAGTTCAAAATTATGCAATAAAAGTGATTTAAAATAAACAACGCGACAAAATCCATATCAAGTAGTTTAATTTCAACAAAACAATTAAATCATGCCACTGCCCCAATTTCGGTGAGCAGTCTAGTTAACTCTTAACTTTAGATCTATTGCTATCACGCTGTGCTTGAACGAAATAATCAACGTGCAAAAGAGATAAATAATGTTCCGACTGAGTTATTTCTCTGAAATCGTCATGTCGAATTCCCCGTTTCGTCCGCTAAAACCAATTTTTTTCGTAAGTTCTATGAAACTGGTCTATGCCTATATGATTTTATTTGTTTTGTTAAATTTGTGTGCTGGACGGCTTAAAACGGTAGATTTTTAAACGTTCCTAGTTAATTATATTTATCATAATTTAATTATTATATGCACTAGGAAGCATGCATAAGGAAGACTAGTGTTATTATTCGGAGGTAACAGAGAATACCTACGTTTGTATGGTCTTGACACTGCCCGCATTTCCTATTAATAGCCAGTCAATAACACAACACCAAACTTGGACGAAATATCGTTCATCCAAGGCATCAAATATAATTAAGAATTCACGTAGCTAGTTAGTAGTAGCTAGTGTTAGGGCTGCAATACACGAACAAGCTTAAAGAAGTAATGTCAACCATTCAAGCAGCGAATATATAGCAAACTGCAGTCTTTCTAACAGATGAGAACGAAATCCCCTCGTGTAATCGAGCAGTTAAAACACATTCACTGAGTGATCTCGGCTGCATGAAATGTCGACTGCTCTGATGCAATTATTCAAGCCCATCCACGTGTAACCTAGTGTAGTACTACAAGTTCATAAAGCATTGTAATTACACGCGAGACAAAGCTATATACCGTTTTACACGCTGTCTCGTTCGCGCGCGATGTGGTAGTGAGGCACTTGTTTTTATTTATGGATGACAAGACTGCAAATGGGCATTGTAGCTTCTACACAGGAATTTCTATATATTTAGGATCTAGCATACACACGTGCTATGTTGACCCTACATACAAGCCTAAATCTATGAAGATATAACCATAGGTATAGTACCCACATAGGAAGCAAGCCTATTGCCGTCTATTGGACACAGTTCTTGACCTCTTGCTGCTAGTTGAAATGTCTTGACCGACAAACTCAATAGCACAGTCCGACTCGGGATTCGAACCCGAGACCTCATGCATATCCATCGCATTCACTATTGTACCGCCACCAAGCCACATCACAAAAATAAATTGATCTAATGCAAGGAATAAAATTGACGTAATCCCTTGGGAGAAGAGTGCTGGTAATGAACTTATTATCCATTACTCATATATACTCATATACATACATAGGTTCACGCCTGTTTCCCAGACAGGTTGGCAGAGACTACGAATTTCCGTTTGCTACGATCCTGGCACACTTCTCTGGCTTCATTCACTTTCATAACATTCCTCATACACACTCGCCGGTGTAAGGTGCTCTTTTTCTTCTTATATTATACATAGTTATATACTCATATACCTATGTATAATATACTATGCTTGTTTTAAATGTATACAGCTATATGTACCTGCATGTATGTTAAGCTTTCACAAATCCATTACCTCCTATGCGATAGCATTATTAATAATTCAGCTTAGCTGCAACGGACTAATAACAGTAATAACGAAGCTACACAACGTAATAGGTATAACCTAGATTGGCATTAGGTCAGCTATTCATTATTATAATATATAATATAATATTCTACCACATACACACAACACGATTTAGCCCAAACTAAGCAGAGCTTGTACTATGGGTACTAGACAATGGATAAACATACATATATACTTTTTGTTTGTAAATACATACATATTATACATAGAAACATATTATGTTTTGGTAAAGGAATTTCTGGATGTTGATGCAATGTATGTGGTACTTAATCTGACCTGTGCCTATATTATGGTAATGCAGTCGTAAAAATTCGCAACTAATTAAAATTCATGAGTTAACTATTAGACACAATGTTAAAAGCATTTTGTATGAACGCTGAGGTCTAAACGTCAACTTAGGGAATTACTTCTCGAAGTCCACGTTAAAACGGACCTACTTACGATGTGTCGATTGTAAGTTTGATAGATAATTTGTCATTATCATTAGACGACCACCACATTCCATAGTTTTGTCTTCATTGTATCATTTAAACCGCTAACTGTGATTATTAACAAAAAATAAATATAAATCATCATAAAAAAGTAATTATGTAGATAAATACTTTTTTTATGATGATTGAAATTATTAACATAAATGTCAATTACCTAATCATTTTTGGACTAACTCGGTGATACAACAGTGGCGAATGCGACTACGGTGCAAGAGGTCTCTAGTTTAATCCCCAATTTACCAAATATAACATTACTAGCTCTAGATAAGGCATAAGTACCTGCACCTCTGCCTTCCCCTTCGGGGAAGGAGGCGTCAAACTATATAGGTAAGATTTTTCGAATTGCATCTAATATTTTTAATTTATTCCACATCTAGCCGCATCCTATCCGTCCGGCACATTGAAAACGACCCTCTCATATCAGAAACTACGACAAAGCAGAGAGCATGCAGGTTTCACGACGAGAACGAAGGTGGCCTCTACCCTAAATATTCGTACAGCGCTTGTACTGTACTGTGCCGAAAGCAAGCCCAGTTAGAAAAATGCAATTGCAACGACCACTTCATGTTGAACACAAGTGAGTGCGCATGCATTCGATTATATAACCGTTATGTAACTACGGAGCTATTTATGGAGTACTAGGCAAGTTGAGCAATACACGAGCTGACCTTTAATCGATAGCCTAGTTCATTACTGGTTCTATTTCTAGTTTAGCGAGTGAAAGAGTCAAAGTATGATAATTTTGTCGAGACTGCAAAACTATTGTTGCAATCGTATATCGTTTGTGAATTAAGATTAGTATTACTAATTGTCACCCGAGGCTTCACAAACGAATGCTTTATTATAGCTGTTTAGCATTTTTATACCATAAGTTATGATTTGATAAGCTGGACGTTAACTTTAAGAGAATAAGCTCAAATCTATACTTCTATACTAGAATAATTATTAAGAGGAAAGATTTGTTTGATTGTTTTTTCGATCGAGTCGACAAACTCTAAAACCACTAAACCGATTTTAATTATTCTTTTACTATTAGAAATCTACTTTAGGAAGCCATGGGAGTAGAGCAGTTATTGTAAACGTGAGTAAAACCGCGGGAGACAGCTTGTAAATTATAAAAAGCTAAATCTAAAGGAGTATGCTCTGGCTTGTATGGATTCCAGTATCAGTTTATCTTTATACATATATATAAATCGTCTGTGCGTGTGTTTGTAGTTAAACTGCTCCTAAACGGCTGGACCGATTGATGAAATTTTTTGTGTGTGTTCAAGTGGATACGAGAATAGTTTAGATATGGTTTTTATTTTTCGTGTGTACAGGACAACGTCTGTGTCGAGACAGCTAGTATTGGTATAAATATTTTTAGCGTCGAGATAAAAGTTACCTCATTATATAGGGTTTCGTAAATCATATTTATTTTGCTTTAAAGTATTTATTATACCCTATATAATTTTTTTTTTTACGTGGGTGAATATTCTGGAGCATACCTCTCCACGGGGCGACGGAGAGGTTATGTCGGGCTCACCGGGGAAAAGATACCCCGGTAATACCGACTAAACCTACCACGGTGTACCTCGACATAACCATAGACGGTGAGGCCGCGTGAATCACTTTCACATTCAATCGCGACCCCGCCATGGTTTCGGCCCGCCGTGTGAAACGGCAGGCCACTACACAAAAATACTTCCTCCACCGGCCCCCTGGGGGGACAAAGACACTACACAGAGGCGCACGTGGAAACACGCACGCCACCTCTCGGACCTGGTGCTAAATGGATGGCGGGCAGGCCCACAAAGCCCACCACCTGAGTTTTGACCTGGGTCAAAACTCAGGGTGGCTGGAGGTCGTCTCGCGCCCTCCGGCGCCCGGCTCTGCGGTTAGGGAGAGGGTTTAAACGCTCCCTCTCCCGCTCCGCCGCCTCCTTGATGGAAATCACTTCCTCACAAAAGGAGGCGACGGCATTCCACGACCTCTCACTCCGGACCATAGACTGAACTACAGCCGGGAGCGAGAAGGCAATCGATCCGACTGCCGCGATCACGCCTCGGTCGGCTGTCCAAACTTAACACAACCGTTCTACAAACATTCAAGAAAGAACCTGGCGCAACTGACAACTCCATCCCGGGTAACCCGTTCCAAAAACCCATTTTCATTAATAATCGATCAGGAACTTTTTAGTGTGAGAACCAATGACAAATAAACAATGAATAGATTAAAACAATTCGTAAATCGATTTAATTAAATAGTTTGGACCGATATATACAGGTGTCCGATAATTAATGGATATTCTTGAAATGTCTTATAGTAGAACTGATGGTCGTTCAGAAAAAAAAGAAAAAAAGTAATAAAGTGCAATATCTAGTCGTACTTTTGACTATCTATTTATTAGAATTAAAAATATCATGTAATTATGGCTAAATTTAACAACGAATACGGGCAAACACTAAGCGATATAACTTTAAATACAAATTGTATAAAAGGTTATTAGTATTTATTATTAATAAATACCAATAACCTTAGTCTAGTGGGAAACCGTTGGACTGCCACGCAGAGGTCTCGAGTTCGAACCCAAGGCGCGCATCTCTGACTTTTCGAAGTTATATATGTATTAAATAGTTAATTATCGCTTGCTTTAACGGTGAAGGAAAACATCGTGAGGAAACCTGCATGTCTGAGAGTTCTCCATAATGTTCTCGAAGATATGTGAAGTCTGCCAACCCGCACTAGGCCAGCGTGGTGGACTATGGCCTAACCCTTCTCACAGTGAGAAGAGGCCCGTGCCCAGCAGTGGGACAGTTTAATACAGGGCTGATATTATTAATACATGTTATTTGTAATATACAAGTCTCTATTTTCTACACATAAATTAATTTTTAAAATAGCTATCGCTTTTTACCACGAAATTAGATGTAGGACATAAACGGCAATTTCATAGTTAAAGACCTAATAGGTACTTATTCAATTGAACCTTTAGAAGTTGGTATAGAATCTTGTAATATCTTATAAGGGTTCAATTGAATGAGTGTAATAACAAATATATAAATTTTAGCTGAAGAGGAACGATGTAATATAACAGGGATGGCTTGTCTCAATTCGTTATCGAATGCTTTGACCACGCTGAAACCGTCGTGGGCGCAGCGCCCTGGCATGTCTTGCAACTGCTTGCCTTCATGTGACGAGACCGAAATCACTGTCGTTAGTGTCACCACGTAAGTACACTCAAATTAATAGTATATTCTACTCAGTACAATAATATAATTTCATAACAATTCTTAGACACTCTTTACGCTCGTTTATGGCTGTTTAGTATATGCACTTAGCTAGAAAAGTGTGTGTAACATGGGCACGATGCTGTATCATATTATTAATATTTTTCCCGTTAATACCGCCTGCCTACGCCGTCGGCAATATTCATACATTGCCGACGTCAGTGATATCCAGGTGTCTACTAAATGATTTAAAACTTAACTAAATTTTTGATCACCAATCAAAGGATGCTTACCAACTACCTACTATTTTCAGATTTAAAAACAAAGTAAAGAAACATATGTCATCCGTTAAAATTATTCTCGCGTATTTACCAACAGAACGATTTAAACGGAACGTTGTTAGGAGTCGGCTGGATTTAGTAGGTAAACAGCTCGTTATTAAAATTGCCTTGTTATTTCATTGTTACGCCACTCTAAAAACCGAAATCTTTCAGTTTCAGTGGGTGGAACAACGGGTTTGTTTGTCGGCGCCAGTATACTAAGCTTTGTTGAACTTTTTTTCTTTTTCACCGTCCGTTTATTCAACAACATTTGGATGAATAGTCAGAGAAACAAAAATAATACGACTGTCAAATCGAACAATGGATACGCCACTGATTACCCTCCAGATATTGGGAAAACATTCAAGAAAATGGAAAATTTGATCCCACCATATAAAAGTATAGCGACAGTTGACGCTTATTACGATGTCATAAAGCCATACCAAAATTGAAAAGATAGGTTATGAACTTAGTTCTTCTAACAGTACCTACCTGTAACTTGTTTAATAGCTTTTGTCTTAACCACATGAGAAGCTCTTCACAGCGATTTTCTTATTGTACGCATTGTATTCAAAAAGTAATAAGATGAAAACACAACTGTTACTTGTTTGCGTTAAGAAAATTATTTGTCTCGCTTTGTGGTTTACCATTACTGAATATATTCTTAATATAACTGCGTAACTCAAAGCAACGTTTGCGATGCAATCTGTATTTTATGTAGACAGTTAATATCGTATAATAAGTGCATTTCCTTATTACGTGTTAATCATATTAACGCTTCCTTCTACACTTACTGGACAGGTTTTGTGACATAATACTGTAACATGATTCACTAGTACTTCATTACGGAATGGCACAATCTCTGACTGCAATAGTTAGTTGCAATGTGCCGTAGTTTCTGGAAGCGGCCTAGTTACTAGTTGTAACAGGAAGACATCGGTTAAACTTGATGTAAGAGCCCATTCCTCTCAACAGACAGTTTGTGTACACCAGCCATTGTATAATTCATGCTCGATTATGTCACAGAGAGTGGATTTATTACGCAACTGTTATTAATATATCATATAACACTGAAGCCTTTTAAGTTCTTAACTTCTGTAGAGGTGTCAAAAATAAACGCATATTTTTCAACTCGTTTGCTTTATTTTCTAATAACAATAAAACCTTACTACTCTATATTTTTACTACAATACAGTTATCGATTTAATTATTGTGTAATAATACTGATAAGTTATATTATAAGTACATAAACATACTAAAATAACAGAATTTAAGCAAGTGAGACCAGATCATTTTTACGTATTCTTAAAAGGTTTTATAAAATCCTTTGTCCTCATTGTAATATATAGGTATATTCTAAGGGTTCGACAATTGAAATCGACAATCAACATATATTTTATGTGCGGCAGCATTTTTAATTATGATCAAATTCAACCCTCTCAGAATAGGCGCAGCTTCACTTTGAGAAGGATAATAATACGTAGACCCATTTGTAAAGTAGAAATTATACTTATAGTTTTAGAGCCATTTAATCTGTCTAGTCTTAGAATACCAGATATAATTCAAAATCTAAGGTGTCTGGCCACCGCACGGGTGTGCCGCTGAGACTCAATAGGTTAATGGATAGAGTTTAAATATTTAAATGTCTAAGTTATCGTCTACTTTTGGATGATGTTTTATAAGTACTTGCTTTTATTTGCTTGCAATATAATTAAGTAAGTCCAATGGCCAAACCATAAGAATATAATAATTAATGCTTTCATTCAGATACGTAAAAATGTTTACTACAACTTACTTACTATGTGCGTACGTACCTACGTGTAAATTTTTCAAATCAACATTGACATCAAAATAATAATAAAGAAATATTCTACAGCAACACTTGAATAACCTAACAGTAATACACTTACTTAAGGTATACTTACATGTTAACTTTTGGAAAGATTAAATTTAAAGTTGTTTAACCAGTAACAGTGAAAATATTTTTTTTTTAAAGACAAGAATTATAAATTGTGAGTTAACTTGATGCTTAGTCATAACTTATTTGACTGTACAAAATATACTACGTAAAAAGAAGAGTCTTCACATAATTTTATGCTTAACTGTTGAACAATCAAAACATAGTTATAAAAGTTACCTCTAGTTGGGTGCGTACTAATTTGGATGTAAATTCATGAATAATTAGGTTAATAATATTTTTCTGCTATCCTATTTCTAATCTAAAAAGTATAACTATATGATTATAGAAATTTTGTCTCCTAATAATTATTATACTTATATTTTTCCTACTACTTATACGGGTCCACTTCAAAATGTATATTCTTTTCGCAGTCAATGTATGCAGCCCATTATATTTACTCATAAAAAGCCACTCTGTGTCTATACTATATTGTGTCACTTATATGTCATGTTAACACAAAAGAAATATATCAATAAGCTTTGAAATTGACCCATACCGATAAAACACCTAATAAAATTACATTACCAAAACAGGATAGGTCCCTAAAGTCAGTCAGTAATTTAGAAAGTCTAAAGTTAACTACACAGTTCTACAATAATTCATCGAAAATTTATAAATCAGGTGTAGAGATGAAATTGTTTATGGTTCACGTAACGGCGTATGGAGTCAACCACTCCAATGCCTCGGCCATCATCCCGGGTATCAGGTTCGTCGCATTAGGAGCCATCGACTGCAATGACCATGGAGGTGGAATTTCCTGTACCTCATGCAGTGCCACTGTGGGACTTGCTGCATGCGACGTAGAGCCTCCATCTGGAAAAGATTTTCTTATTAGATTGCAAGTATCAGTGGCGGCAGCCTAATGGTGCAACCATTAGGCTAGGAAGGCGGAGGTTTAGGTTTCTAATCTTATATACAATTAATTATTATTAAAGAACCTGCTCGCTTTAAAGCCTGGGGAAAACATCTTATTGCAACTCGCATAGCTGAGAGTGCTCTATATTATATGCCAATGTGCGTAAAACGACCTAGGTACTTACATTTAGCTGTCATGGTGGAACATGGAAATCCTTCTTTTTCAAAGAATATACGCTCATTTTTAAACTTAAACTTATGCGCTGTATAAAAGAGGTATGATAGGTATTCCATAATATAAGTTAGTATTTATGAGAACTTTAAATGAGTCTCGTCTTCTACATTAAGTCTTAGTATAGCATTCTTACAAATTTAAAGTTACTTATAAGTTGACTTTATAATTAACTAAGTAACTTTTAATTACTTCTAAGTTGTATAGGTACAATAAATAATTTAAAAAACATTGCTAGAAAATCTACGATGTTTGTAATCTTTAAAACATGGCATAAGATTAGTTTAGAGATGGTCATAGCAACCATTTAATTACCCACTACGTTTACATATTCTAAAATATAAAAATATACATACTGATTCAACAATATAATCAAACAGAACGGCAGCAGCATTTTGAACGTTAAGATAGCAATAAAAACTCGTAAACAGCCTGTTATCGGCTGCTAAGTATTGAGCAGAGCCATAAACTGTTTTCATTGTAGTAAAAAGGGTATAATTTTTACCATTACCACATACATGTAAATTAGATCTTAGCGCAATAGTGCTCAAATTTTAATAGCGCTCCAAGGATCGTCGTATTATATACGTAACGAAAAGAGCCTTATTTATACTTGCGACATAACTTATATCAAAGCGAGGGTAGCTCCATGGTAAAGTATCGAACTCATCGCACTATTCAGGTGAACGAACCCACTTTCAACACAAGTGGTTAGTTTAGTTGAAGCACACTGACAATAAATAAGCTTTTTACAATAATATATCTTCGCGTTTATATTTTTATGAGGAATGCTATGTAATTTATTGTTTTGCAGCATTATTTACGAATTATTTGTATTATAATAAAACAGAACAATATTACATCGTTGAATTTACATATTATACTCAAACGAAATTGATAGCCACCTACTTATCTGTATTCAAGTTCAAATATAAATAAAATGTGTTATTATTAAGTATCATGTGTTTCACCAAGGAGGAAAGAAAATACCACCCGAAATAAAATGCGTCATGCTTTAAGGCGACATAAAATAATGAACAAAATAAACCGCAATGCAAACCGTAACAAGCAATTTAATTTCAAATCGCATAAACATAAGGCTATTAAATTTCAAAATGTGATGTATTTACTAGTGAATATACTCACGTAATCTATATTTCCAGCTCGGAATGGTAGCGCATCGCTCATGACGATGGAACACAAAATAATACCAAACAACAAACACATGTAACGCATCTTCATTGTCACACCAGAAACTTTTTAAAACAAACGAGGTTTAAATTAAAGTCGTTCCTTATTGTTCTCTGTGGCGTCCAATTGGCGCAAGGTTGGTATGGGGAATGTCTGGATAGATGCGACTCAAGTACTTTTATAGGAGGAGACGCCTACACGCTTTCTTCCCGACGCGCGTCCAGACATTGTACTGCCGACGATGCGGCTGACGTCGCGGCGGACTGCGATTTTAATTTGCTAATTGCATAGTCTAGAGTCCAGATTAGTATTAAGCATTTACATTGCTTACTCAGTCATGTATTTAACATGTCTTTTTTTTTAACTTTGTATCTTCACTTTTGTAAATGTCTGCATAACTTTAACTTCTTACTTACTTTTTAAGCACACGTTATGACCTAATTATTTGATAAAGGAAGTATGTACCACATATTAATTTTATTAAAAATTACTCACGACTTTCTATGTATTTCTTTCAAATGTAACTGTCAATTTTCAAATATTTTCTCACGTAATAAAAACAATCTTTAAACAAATTTCATTTAAATCCATGCAGCAATTACCTAAAGCAAATTTTAGTGATGAACATCTTTCACATTCATACAAAAGTAGATCTTTTATACCAATAAAAGGCAAATAATCGATCCCATAATTGTAAGCAGTTACTAAAACATTATTTTTTTTTTACGTCGGGAAATGCTCCTCATGCATACCCTCTCGCCACAAGGGGAGGTGAGAGGGTTATGTCCGGCTCTCCCGTATTTCGGGCCTACGGACCAAAACCCCACGGTGTGCACGCTCGCTGCCTTGTGTAGTGGATGAGCCGCTGGCAAAAGGTACTACCTCAGCGACCCACCCAGCAGTCTACAACTCCTTGGTGACGCCCCGGCACTACATAGGGCGTCGGACCGACTCAATGGCTGGCGGGCGGAAGATCCCCGTTCTCCCGCCCGCGGCCTTCATTATGGCGGCATTAGGCGCGCGAAAGCGCGCCTGCGCCGCCGGGTTCGCCGGCGACGGCTCGGATCCGCAAGGATACTTTCTTCACGGATCCGCTCCGCCGCCTCCTTCTGCGAGATAACGTCCTCGCAGAAGGACGCGACCGCTGCCCACTTCCTCTCGCTGTCGACCATGGCTTTGATCATGGCCGGCAGCGAGAGATGTTCACCCACAACCTCAATGAGTTCAAGGCGCTGCACCGCCCATGCAGGACATTGCTCGAGCGTGTGCTGCGCCGTGTCCTCCTCACAGTCGCAGTCGTGGCAGACGGGACTCGGTTCCCTTCTAGCGACCGTGTGCAGGTATTTGCCAAAGCAACCGTGCCCTGACAACACCTGCACTAGCCAGAAGGAAAGGGTCCCATTCTGCCGCCCCGCCCACCGCTCCAATAACGGCTGGAGGGCCCCAACGGTTCTGAAACCAGCCACAAGCGCCTCCAGCCGCGCCTTCCACTTTAAAATCATGCCCTGATGGGCTCGATGGCGCGCGCATTCAATCTCTGTCGGGAGGGGACGACAACCCGTCTCCTCCCGAACCGCCTCACTCATTGTATATACTTGGGCGAGCACCTCAGCCTCCAAATCCCACGGGGGTGTTCCAGCCAACGAGCAAGCTGCGTCGGCCGACACCGTGCGGTATCCACGTATTACCCTGACCGCTATGACTCTCTGCGGCCTCCGCAAGAGAGTCCTGCACTGAGCGGTCAGGGAGTCCGCCCACACCGGTGCGCCGTAAAGCGCCATCGACCGGACAACCCCCGTGTAAAGTCGCCGGCAACCAGCACTGGGCCCGCCCAAATTTGGCAATAGCCGCCCTAGGGCGGACGCAGTGCCGAGAAGCTTCGGGGCGAGCTGTCTGAAATGCTCGTCGAAATGCCACCTTCCGTCCAGCACCAAGCCCAGATATCTCATGTGGGTCTGGACGGAAACGCGCGTCGAGCCCACCATTATCGAGGCGCCGCGGGGTGGACTGCGACGGGGCCCATGAAAAAGCAGTTACTAAAACCTATGCCAACCATCAGGATAAAAACGGAATTAAAGATGGCTTTACGGCAAAAGAAAGGCTGTTAGGAAAGGAATGGTAAAAGTGAGCTTTTAGAACGCTTACTTAACGGACGAAGCGCCGTGACAGTGTTACTACTTTTATTTTCTTTTTCTGTAAGAGGTACAAGCCTAATCCTTCGAAACTTTACCATAATTGTCAATGTTGGATTGTTTAAATATGAAATAAAATAATTCAAAAAATCAAAAGTTACACTTCTGACTTTGACACAAGAAGAGGTTTATATACTCCTAATAGCAGATATCTACAATGTTTTATTTTGATAAGTACTGTATTATAATTAGTGCTTAGATTAATTCGGCTATATAAATAATAACAAAGAGTAATTTTAGTTTAAAATAACTTTCTTTACGGGTGACGGAAAGTATCGTAAAAAGCTGCATGTGTAACAGTTCTCCATAATAGGTACCTACTTCTCAAAGGCAAAGTTGGCCAATCTGCACTGAGCAACCGTAGAGGACTATTACCTTCTCATACTACCCAGAAGTGGCGAACTAAACAAAAACAGAGCTGATATCATTATAATATTACATAATTCTTTTACATTGAACAAGACTGTCTCGGTGGTGCAGCGATAGTGAATGCAACTGTTGTGCAGCTTGTGCATGAGCATAAGGTTCGTGCCTGAGTCGCTCTAAGTATTATTGTTTTTGAGTAAAGAAAGACTCAGGTACAAACGGATCCTAGAACTGTGCTTGGAATGGAGTAGCCATGGGTTGCTAGTTTGAGCAAACGATAGGCTGTCAGCAAAGTGACATTTTGCATCTGCGCAGTCAATACAGCGAAGACTTTTAGAAGAAGCAAATACGCTTTGGATACTTTGACTACTTACCTTATACTTCATAGCGAAAAAAGGAAATAAATACGTCTAATAGTATATATATATATATATTATAATAATGTATTTCTCCTAGTATTATGATCGTACTGTCGTACATCACTGCCAAAAGTAGTTCGATGTTATCTAATATATGAAAGTCGTAAAACTTTCTTTGTCAGACGTCAGAATGTTTCTTGTTCAGACATCCTATACGTTTTTAAACAAAATTAAATAAACGTGTTCAGTTAGTGCCAACCAGAGAATAAAATTAAGATTATTAAATTATTAAATAAGCTCAGGGGAAATTACATTTGTTGAAACAAAGACTTTAATCCGACATTTAGAATAGAATACTTATATTAATTAGATAAGTAATGAAGAATCGGTTAAAAATAGAACCCACACGTGTATTTTTAATTTTGACAGGTTCTGGTCTAATTCTGAAGGCAAAAATGCAAAACTTCCTTAAAAAAAATTATAACTAAGAGGCCCTGGTAAAAATTATTACGCTTATATATCATCATCATCATCATCATCAGGCTATAATAGTCCAATGCTGGACATAGCCCACGCTTATATATACCTACACATATTGTCAAAGGGTTAGACAGTGGTGTCACTATTCCTCATTTTGCCAGGTACTTGAGATCTCACATAATGGAACGGGCATGGTTTCTGTTATGAATGTCTAATAACAATTTGCCCGGCTCAGACATAGAACTCGGGATATTACAATCGGTATTGCACATGCGATCACAGCTAGGTACCTACTAATCCGAGAACATCGACGAGAACTACAGAACTTAGTATTATCATTAGTTTACTGTGACCGTAAAAATTAAATTCACCTTTTCCTTACAAGGTCACAGATATGAACAAACATGACTTACATATAATTATATGTAGGCCAGGTTAAGAGCACCTTGAACCAACGGGCGTGTATGAGGAATGTGATGAAATTGAATGAAGCCAGAGAAGTGTGTCAGGATCGTAGCAAATGGAAATCCGTTGTCTCTGCCTACCCCTCTGGGAAACAGACGTGAATCTATGTATGTATGTATATATGTAGGATAGGTTATATTTAAAAAGGAGACCGTCGATATTTCGGCTTGCACGTGGACAATCGTTTTAGAAACAAAGTAAAATATTAAAAGCTTTGTTTAAATAAACGTAATAAATATTGGTTACCATCCAGTAGTATGAAATTGACGTATTTTATTTCTATATTATATCAAAATAATACATACAGCCTGGAAGCAATAAGGCAGTATTACTGCAACTGCATAGTCGGCCGAAGGACTGTTGGTTGCTGTGCTCACATAATGTCTGTAATATAGTACCTAAGCTGGTCAAGATATGAAAATATCATTTCACTAGCCCAGTTTTTGGAAAATATTTTAATAACTTATGAAGGTGATGGTGACACATGAAAATAAATATTTTTAAACAATGTGTTTTATTTTATTATTTAACGAACTTGATACTAAACTTTAAAGAATAATGTTATCTACTTAGTGTAGGCTACTCAAAATTAATATTGTTATTACAATATAAAATTGTTCACGCCCAGGCCAGGGTCCCATACAAGGTGGTCGGTCTCCTTTGTCGTTTCAGCTCAGACAGATTTTTGACGTATTTTACATAGAATACATAATTATGTGTAAAAAATTACCTGTCTGTTGTCCTGTACGATTTGTATTTTCAACATTTTTTGGATATAGAAACTGGCCATTAGGTAACTATATGTATTATAACAACTTATATTTAACTAGCTGTTACCTGCGACTTCGTCCGCGTAGATTTTAACTAAAAAGTGTTTGTCGCCGCGGAACCCAACTATATTTCTCTGCCCAAGTTACATAAATGGCGTAGTTTTTATAGTGTAAAGCTAGACAATAGCATGGCTTACTCAAAAACACCATTTAAATATGCGTCGTTAGATTACACGCTGTCACAGAATGCGTAAGAAAAATAAAGATTCACAGCTCCTCCCCCGTAGGTGATAGCGTGATAATATGTAGCCTATATGTTGACCCGACCTGTTAGTAATATTCATGAAAAATTTGAAGTAAATCCATGCAGTACTTTTTGAGTTTAGCCCGGACATACATACAGACAAACAGACAAATAGACAAACAGACAAAAATTCTAAAAACTATGTTTTTGGCTTCGATTCGATTGTAGATCACGCCCCAAGTATTCTTTTAAAAAAATATTCAATGTACAGTTTTGACTTTCCTACGATTTTATTATATGTATAGATAATGAAGAATAATTGAAAATTGACTACTGTACTACATGTTTTAAATTTTTTAATTCTTTTTATATTTATTTACAATTAGTTATATTATTACCCCGATGTTAACATAAAGATTATGTACATCGTGATAATCTTGCTAGGGCACTTGCATAGATCTGTTGAAACGCATCTGTGCTATTTTAAAACTATCATTAATCTGACGGTTTGTTTAACTCACCGATGGAGGAACAATGGTCTATTCTTGGCGAGATAAGATATACAAGGCAAGCCTTTTGTTGTCCACGTTGTCGGCGGTGATGTCAAGAAATAATTTTGCCTTCGACTAGCATGCTGTCTTATTTGTGGTATTCTTGTATTATTTTAGATAATATTTTCAAGAAGACACGTTACCTACTGATCTATCTTTATTAGTCTTATTGTATGTGTAATTAAAATAAAATTGCCAAAAGTATTTTAGGTGGGTGGGTGAAGTTTCAAAGATACGTTTTTATGGAGTAATAAGTTTTAATTAGTTCATAATTTTGATTTCAAAGTCCTACTCTATAATATTTGAGATTTTTAATACAGCTATGACATTGTACGTACGTATTTGACTAAAGGCATTCCTGTTCCTGCTAATATTGACCGATTGTAATCCCAGATTCGACCGTCGCGTTGCTTAAGGAGATCCGTTATCTCTACCTACGCCTTTGACAAACTGAGGCTTGATCATTCTTCAATACAAATAATAGACAAGTTTTCTTTGTAATCTAAAATTTTGAGTAATTATTGATATCACAAAAGCTCAAGTAATAGCAACTATAGGTACTTATACCAAAAATGTCTGTACAGTTAATTTAAGCAATTATTCTTCAACTTACACAATAACAATTTAAAAATTAATTGGCCTGTTAAAACAACTACGCAATACAAAAGGAACTTTCCATTACAAACACTTTGTTTAATGTCATCTATGCGCATGTTATAGCCGGCATAATGAATTTGTATGCCTGAAACTCGATCATGAGATTCATGAGTCGAGTCTCAACAGCGCGTAAATTCTTCCGTGAAGCGATTAAGGCACGTTGACTCACATAATAATTGGTTTAACCTTTACATTTGAGAATTCTCGTGTTACGTGGCACTGGAGATTTTTCTGACAGTTTCTAGAAAAATATTTGTTTATTTTATTCTTAGAACTCTGTCTAGCTCTGACTCTAGTTTCTCACCACAGTTAAGATATTTTTGATTTAAAAATGAAGTGTATCAGTTCTTTTACTCAGGGAGCATGCCATAATGCTATAAGCCACAGTTCTTAGATGTCTGTGTTCTCTTAGCATATTAAAAGCAATACCAAGTAAACAAGTGAAGAAGTGCCAAAAGCCACTCTTTTGGTGGCATATGATAATACGTATTAGTAGTACTAACATGCTTGAGGCTTTAAGTGAGCAATCCCAACTAAATCCTTATAATAAAAGGTAGATGGGGAAGAAGTAGAACACGAGAACAGCGGATGCGAAGCAGTTGGCCGATACCAGTTTGAAGATTATGATTTTGGGGACAACGTTCACCAGATGGTTAAAGATGTACCTATTGTGTACTGTACATAATATACTGGCACCGCAAACCATGGGGCCTTTGGCTCCAGAGCCCTGGAAACATACGTCCAAAAGTCATCAAATCCTAACTAATATTATAAATGTGAATATGAGTTTGTTTGTTTATTTTTTTGTTTGTCCCGCTTTCACGCCTTAACTACGCAATCTCTTATTATGAAATATTGCATAATTATACATTGCCAGATTGACACCGAAATAGAGTATCTTTCATCCAGAAAAAGTACCGTTCTCGAGGAATAGAAAATTTACATAACTTTCACGCGAGCGTACCCACGGGTAAGATCAAGTATTTAATAAAACTGCCTCTGGGGCACAGCGGTTGTCATAGCAACTACTGCTGAATAAGGCATTGGCTTCGATTTCCGAATAAGGCAAAGTGTTAATAGTTTTTCTGTCAAGAGATTCTCAGAAGCAGCACGGCATCTGGAACGGTGCCCAGTAGGCGTTGATAGGCTCGCCTTCTTTGACGTTAGATCTAAAAACATAGCTAGTGAAACACGAGTATAATGTACCTCCGCCTATATATTGGAGGGTATAGATGCACGGATGGCGTAATGGCCGACTCGACACTACCGCCGCGCCGAGTGTCGTGTGTCCGATCTCCAAATCCTTAAGATTTCGAAAAAAATAGTGTGACCCACATATAGTTGTTCCGAGTCCTGGTTATTTCATGTTATTTTCTTCTTTGTGCCCATTGTTTGAAAGTTTGTAAAGTCACCCGCGACACAGGAATTATTCCTAGTGCAGGAGCTATCTTTAACCCTAGGTATACTTGACGATGTGCATTTAAATGCACACGTAAAAGACAAAAATTCAGTGAGAACATGAAATATGTTTTTAATATATTTTATATACCATATTTGTGTTCCACATACATTTAACTTTCTACCAAAAAATTACCATTAAGATCTGGCAACATATGTAAGCAGTAGATTGCAAGATGGCTGAGCGTGCGCGTGCGCCTGCGGCCGTCAAGGTAAAGATCGATTTGAATACTACTTTTTTGTAAGAAATTCAATCATTTGACTGTGTTTCTATGTGCGCAATTAGTATTATTTTCATTTAGAAATAATATTTTGTATCATTTTCAACAATTTAGCACTGTAATAATGCCATCTTTCTTCATGTGCATTTAAATGCACATTGCCAATTTATCTATTTACATACCTGCCATTTGCAGTGTGCATTTGAATGCACATTGCCAACTTTGTTGATGTGCACTTATACATTGCTATACTATATTGAGGGTACTCATAATTATAATATTTTTTTATTTTTTGTTCATTTTAGCAAATGAGAGTTCACAGTTCATTCGATGAACTGTGAACACCAATGTGCCCAAGCCAGGAGTAAATTCAGACATCGAAAAGAGTGAATCCTCAGAGGATGAACTAAATAATTTCAATCGCGAAGTGATGACTTCGCAATTGAATCAAAGTCCAGATCGATCATCTTCTTCATCACCATCTTTACCATGTTCGTTAGAAAATCTCAACTTGTTATTAGACACTGACAATGAATATGCGGAAATTTTGGTTAGAACCAATGGTGTCAAATCCACCATCTGTAAAAACTACCAATATTTCTGGTCAAAAGCAGACTGATCAATGGGCCAGCTCATGTCCAAGACTCAGTGAATCTCCATGTAAGTAACTACGGGGTTCAACAATTCCAAGAAGCAAGCACAGCGTGAAACTGGCTTTGATGGAATAAACCATCCACCCTACAATCCAGACATGGCGCCCAGCGACTATTTCCTATTTAAAAATTTGAAGAAAGACCTTCGGGGGCGAAGATTTGAGGATGAAGAACAATAATTGAAGGCTGCCGTAGAGGAGCTTTTTGAAGGCAAAGACGCGACATATTTTTTTTTTAGGTTACATGCACTTTACAAACGATGTGAGAAATGTATTGTAGTAAGAGAGACTATTGAAAATAAAAAATTATTTAGATTTTTATCTCATATTTTAATACCCTAGATTATGACTGATTATTTTTTATATGTTTACAAGTGATGATAATAAATTTATTTTTTATAACTAAGTATTTTAGTAAACATCTTTTAGTATGTTCGTCACCAGGCTGTTCAGCAATGTGCATAATGCACACGCTATAAATCAAAAACTATATCTGCAATATTTTTTTATTTATTTTTCCTCATGCTTATTACTTATATATTAACTAAATATAACTAAAACATAATATAAATCGAGAAAAAAAATCTTTGTCAAGTATAGGGTTAAAAAAATAACAATTAAAAACTAACAAAGATGTGAGACTATGTATATATATATGTATGTGAAAATGTAATAAATAACAAAATTCTTGTTTAACGTGTAAAATGTTGTTACTATTACGATAAACTGGACAATAAGTAGAGTCAGGGAAGTGTTTATAGCAGGCAAGGTTTTCCGCGTTAAATAGACCGTTTAGAGGGAAACCTTACAAATGAGTACTTAAACATAGTATTGTGACCATAAACACGGCAGAAGCTAATAAGTAGGCTGGTTATTCATTGGACAAGACGTAGCATAATTTCAGAGTATTTATTACTGTAAGGGTCTGCTTGCCTGGCTGGCCTGGGCCTGTAATTATTACTCCAAGGGCCCCACCACCTCCAAATAGAGATACAAAGTCTCGCCACCTCTCTTCTTTAACCTAACAGGGATAAGACAGCATGCGATTTATCTTTCAGATAACTTTACTTGATAGTGGTGAAACTGGCCACGAGAATATAATGCACCGAAGGTTTAAATGGTTACCTGTAGCCTGTGTTACCATATGGGACAAAAAATTGTGTGATCCATATTAAATTGTTTCGAATCTGTGTGTTATTTGTGTCCTCTGTTTAAAACTTTGTACAACAAAAGGATTATTCCTAGTGCGGGTGAAAAAATACAGGTTTGAATATATAGACAGGTAAAGTGAGATCGGTAATAATATCGAAATTTAAACAAATTGTGAGTATTGTCTTTGATTACCGTTTAAATTGAATTAATTTGCCAAAACACCGAATTGTTTCCAAAAAAATGCCTTACCGAAAACCTTGATATATTGCTCTAACCGGGAACTTGAACCTTGCGATTAATAGTGCTATGTATACGCCAGTAGACTGATCAAGCAGTAACCGCCCACGATATTTTATAATTAGGTAGTTATATTTTTATAATATAACATATTGAAATTAAACTATACATACAATTATTTTATACGGATTATATCCCAGTTTATTTAATTTGTTTGTAAAAGAAACAACTCGCGCACTTGTAATAAAGCCTGTATTGCAGACTTATTACGTACACATAGAACAGCCAGACTTGCCAGACAATCTTTCAATCGGATACATTTTTGTCCCGCGTGTGATTGCGACCCACAACACTCGGCTGGAGGCAATGATGAGGCGACCATTCAGGTCACTACGCCATCCGTGCAATCATATATTTCTGTTTTACGCGGATTTTGCTTAGGAGCCTTACCACCATCCCTTATAGCATTATCATTGCATGCGTGTGTAGAGACAAAGCTATAAACACAGTGACGCTCTCTCTCATTCTTGCGTACGCAATGACCATGCTTTAAGAGATAGTGGACGACCACAGATCTTCCCTTATTTAAACACATATCTACAGAACATGTATTTGGCTATACTTACCTCTTACACGCAGCGATAGCCTAGGAGACCGTTGGACTACCACGCAGACTCTCGACGCCTCGAGTTCGATCCCAAGGCATAAATAGTTCATTATCGCTTGCTTTAATGGTGAGGAAACCTGCATATCTGAGAGAGTGTTCTCAGAGATGTGTAAAGTTTACCAAGCCGCACTGGATCAGCATAGTGGACTATAGTCTAACTCTTCTCATACTGATAAGAGGCCCGTACCTAGCAGTGTAGCAATTTAATACAGGGCTGATATTATTATTATCAGTACTCATTAATGACCTATCATCCCACTGCCTCACATCGCAAAAGACGGTACAACCCCGTAGACCGCCGTCTCATACATCACTCTACTACCCAATTTTCACAACGGTTCTCTTGCCACCTCGGTGGTTTCCTGTATCACTATGTAAAAGGGCGGAGACCTGGTATCCTGAAATACAAGCTTGAGCTTAGTTTAGGCACCAGTCTCCCACAATATTCAAATGTTGTCTGATTCTGATAAAGTAATATGAAGTATGTACTCGTATTTTCTTATATTGTAGTGAGAAAAATTTATAACTTTTATTTTTTCTCAGCTCAGGGCTGGTTTTGACTATATTTACGGGCCGAAACCAAGTAAATGTAGCGTGTGGTGTGTTTAAAGTCATGTAGATGACGTGTTTTGTGTAACCTCGTTTTCATCTAGAGACATGAACTTTCTAACTATTCGACGAGACGTGTTCAGAATGGCGGCTTTTTGAAGCATAATGTGTAGGGAATCTTTAAGGTCTATTAGTTTCAGGCTATGGTGAAGATGTTTAGGAATGATACCGGTGGTGGAAAGAACTATGGCCACTATGTAAACTTTGTCTTGTTGCCATATTCTTGTTACTTCATTCTTCGGCTATTATTATTATTATTATACTACGCCTATTGCAAGAACTTTTGCAACATTCGCACCACTAATGCCCTATAGTATTGCAAGCGTCAAGATATTACAATAACCATATATTATATACTATAAGGAGGACGTTAAATTAGTTTATAACAGCTTTACGTCAGTTTTAAGTCGAGTTTTAGCTATCCATCACGTCCAGCTTAGCTTTGTTTCGGTTTTGGTCGCATTGATGTAGACTTTTTAAATAAATTTCATTGCTTCGGGAACAGTACTTTTTCTGTATGAAAGGTACCCAATGTTCTTTTCTCCCTGACAACGTGTGTGCGAAATTTAATGATGATCGATCGAGTAGTTAAGGCGTGAAAACGACACAAACAAACTCACTATCTGATTTATAAGTTAGGATTTCGTATAAACACTTATATTTATTGGAATTGGACTTTTATAATAATATTCTATCACATCTGTTTTATATGACTCTATATAGGAACTACCTCGATGGCGCTGTGGTAGTGAAAGCAACGGCTGTGTTTGAGGATTCGGGTACGATTGCCAGCACAGGTGAATTGTTATTGGGTTCTTCTGTTCGGCAATTCTCAGTAGCAATACGGAGGCTGGATTTATTCCGACAGATAGAAATATGTAGGTTTGCCTCTATTACGTAAAACCTTAAACAATAGAGACGAAAGATGGATGTAGATAATATAGTTATTACATCCACAGAGGCAAAAGACTGAGTTATTATTTGGTATTTGAGCAGCGATAGCTCAGTGGGGAGACCAACAGACTGCAACGCAGAGGGTCTCGGGTTCGAACTCACGTCGCGCACCTCTGACTTTCGTAAGTCATATGACTTTTCGAAATTTTGTGCGAATCGATTGACAATAATCGCCTGTTCCGTGCCTCGGCAAGCACGTTAAGCCCATGGCGTTTACCATCTATGGCAGTCGTTATTGGGAGAGTGTCGACAGTGGTTGGTGTAACCGACTGCCGCGCCTGAAGTCACGGGTTCGATTCCCGCACAAGTCAAACATTTGTGTGCATGAACATGGATGATTGTCTTGGTCTGGGTGATTCTATGTATAATATGTATGTATTTAGAAAAAAAAAGTATAATAAGTATGTTTATCCATTGTCTAGTACCCATAATACAAGCTCTGCTTAGTTTGGGCTTTATGGTTTTGTGTAAAATATTATTATTATTATTACTGGGTCGAAGTGTCGCCGGTCTGTACTGACTGGCCCCCACATAAGATAAGATAAGATATTATTTGGTAGTCCAAATAATACCTCTGCCTTTTAACTTTGAGTAAATAGGCGTGAGACAATGTATCTATGATATTGGAACCATCAAACTTATTAAATTCAAAATCCCAAATTGATACTTAAAATATATTCAACATGTTTTCAAAACTCAATGTTACCAAAAACAGCTATATACTAATTACAAGGATCCTTTTTGTTATTCATCTAATTTTACAATAAATCTTTTCTAAAATAATCACTCATAACCTAATTTTCTCGCCCTTCATCGATGTGAAAAAAACCTATACATAAGTTGACTACCTGTCCTTTTCACACACCTATATTTATAGGTACACCGTATACCTATTTGTCCCTCAATACTAAAATAGTATGGTATTAAAGAAGTGAGTATAGTCCAAAACGTTCCCCTAGCAATGGTCACCCCAACCGATATCTAGTATCGATCGCGAGTGAGACAACAAAGAGGCAACGATAGCTCTACACTGCTCAGTTTGTCGCATAAACATGAAAACACGACCTTATTTACCGGCCGATTTTGTAAATCCACCAACACTGCCCGAAAAAATTAAGTTTTCAGTGTAAATTATTTATAGATGTCGGTTTAATGTGTCCATTTTCGTGTAGATTGCGTTAAAAATGTAGCGAACTAATGTGTAAAGTGAATTATTGATTAAAGTGCTCTTAATTTGTTCTTGTAATTATGGTAAGTCTTCAATTTAATTTAAGATAATATTAGGTATAAGACGCTTATTTATAAAATTATGATGTGTTAATGTGTGACATGCAATAATTTAATAAAAAATAATATTAATGAAAGTGTAACTTAACTACGACAGAAAGTAAACTTATTACTATAATGAAGTATTTAATCAAGTGAAAGTATATAGGTGCTTACAATATTGGATCCTAATTCATACCTACATAGGTAATCGTAATACCAAATATATAAGACTAGGCGTTATACGTTTTGAGACAAAGAAAATTATACGGAATTGTTTTGGAAATGTTATGTCATACCTATCTATCTAACAACATAAATATTGATGTTACGAGAAAATTGTACGTTGTTGTGAAAATTATATGTCTACACGTATAATTTCAAGATGTAGTTGGAATTTCTAAAATTACTATAATTTTCCTTCTGTAATAAAATATAATGCATATACATTAAATTATTATCTGGTCGTTATAGAGATCGCAAGATGTCAAGTGAGCGAGGGTTGCTGGGCAGGATGAGCGGTGCCCTGAGCACGTTCAGCGGCGGTGAGGCGTGCGGAGCACGATGGACGCTCGGCGCGCTACTCCTGGCGCCTCTCGCCGCTGCCAACTCCAGCTACTGCGCCGTGCCCGCCGTCATCTTACAGGCCATATTCATCACTATCGCCTGTAAGACTAACTTGTAAACATATAGAATAGGTTAATTTATACGATTAAAAGATTTCATCACATTAGGTTTGTTAAACATTTCAGCGTTTACCTGCAAAGATCTAAAGAAGGTGGCCGAAATACTACCTCCGCCAAAAACGTCTCGAGGTCGCAGAGAAAGGAACTTACGCTCATTCGCCGATTTCATGGCGATGTGGATGACTTTCCTCTCGCATTTGGTGGCTGTTGCAATCTGTGCCCGAATTCTAAGCGCGACGGCTGATCATGTGACTGGTGGACGGACCAGGAGGTGGTTGTTTGGTTACGAAACCCGAGCGCTGGGCGAGCCGTGGCCTGACGTGCTCGGAGTGACCGTCGTGATGGTAGTTTGCGCCATGTTTATGTGTGGACTCGAGGTGAACGCAATTTATTTGTGCAACTCAGGCCGTATATTTATTTAATAACATTATGTAACTACGTATCTATATAAAGACATTTAAGTAAAGATTAGATCACTGACCATGATTGCTATTAAACCTTTCGTAACTTTCATAACTAGTTTTATCCTTTACAGTTTTGTAATTTATTTGTATTACCTCAGCAATAATTACTTTCATTATTATGTTTACAGGAAAGTATGATGTTCACATTCTTGTTGCTAATATTGCTGTATATATTTAGCCAGTTTTTTGCAATATTCGGCATCATTAACTTTGATATTGCCAATATCAATATGCCAATACCAATTACTGTATATGAGGTAAGTACCTACGCTATCATTATTTTAGATAAGTTTCGCACTTTGATCAAGAGTACCTATTCTTATATAATATTTGCATATATTACAAAAAGTGGCAATAATTTAATAGAAACTAATCAACAGAGTTTTGTGTAACAAAAAATAATAATATACTCATTATTTTTTATTGTTGATCCAGAGAACAACTTTTGAAAGTTTAACTTCTATTAAATATACTAGGTATTATATTATTCAATAGATAAGGCTTTAGATATGTATTATTTTACAAAAAAATATTATTATCGGTACTATTTGTTATGTTGTTTGTTGTTTGCGATTTACATGTTTGTTCTTTCAGGTATTCGCCGCAGGTGCACCCATTTCGTACGCATTCAATGTCGTACTACCTAAAAACAATGGGACGATGAAGAAAAATCTATTTCTCATGATTGGATTACCGATGATCATACTATCAGGATTGTGTTTCCTTTACACAAACATGCTGAAGGGGTAAATACTTACGTACAACTACATCAACAGTTTACCTACTTCAAATGACTACTTAGATATTATCTAGTTCCTCCGTTTATATTCTAAATCAAGTTGTTACCACATCATGCTGTTATTACCTCCTGACTGCGGCAGTAATGGATAATCCAACGATCACTATGTGGGATAATCATGCATATCTGTTTACATCCTCATTTATTCACGTTGTTGAATTACAGGAACAGCATTGACGCAGCTTTGCCTGTTACGACTTTACTAGAAGCGAGGGCCGCAGGTTGGGTTTGTCCAGTACTTGCGGCGGTTACAGTCGCCGGCATCTGTCTGGCTCTCACAGAACTATGTCCCTTGCTCTTCACTGTTCTGGTAGCGCTTGCTTCACCTGAATGGAAAGTGCTTACTAGGTCAATGACCTATGAAAGCACAACTACAGGGAGTCCAGTTCTAGCTGTGTTCACTGGTGGTGTGTATGTAGACTTGAGTAATTTTTTATCGGATAAATCTGTTTTATTCCGGCTGAATGTAACTCGACGTTAGCCATGGCAATTGGTAATAATGAGTGAATAAATCAGAGATGATGTCATTCGGTCAGACGTGATACATACCGAGATATCTGGTTAACGCTTAATTAGTTACCAGAATCTACATACCAGAATTATCTCATTATTATCATGATTCACATCTGAATAGGTGATTGTACTATGACGTATTCTTGCAGGGAGTTTGGCGGCCATTCTGGCGTTTGCATGTCCTCTGTCGCATATGATAACTCTGATGAACGCAAGCCATTTGCTCGGTATATCTATTCAGGCGTTCCACTTTATTATAATGCGGTGTGTGCCCACACTTGAACAGAAAGAGGCAGGCGGTAAGTTTTATCTTCTGCCGTTATTTCGTTTAATATGAATTAGGATTTTAATTTAATATGTAGGTATGCTTTCTAATTTTCTTTAGATATCGAGTACAAGCGTTTAGGAAGGGATGGTGCACGCAAACAGTCTTGTACCAGCAAGAAAAGAAATCTCTGGTTCATTCCTTCTGCTATACGTCACACTAAAACATTGGAAAGCATCAAATCCAAAGTGACAAAAGGTAACTAACTAAAGTAGGTACTAATATAGAAGGTATTGTGTAATGTTTACCAAAACCTGCCTACAGTTTGCTATCAAATTAATGTTTCAATATCTGATCGCAATACAAAAATAAAATACCTAACTTTTCTATAAAATTTAGTTTGTAAATAAATATCAGCCCTTTATATAAGTTGTCCCTCTGCTCGGCACGGGCCTCTTCTCAGCGTGAGAAGAGTAAGCCATTGTCCACTACGCTGGCCCAGTGCAGGTTGGCAGACTTCACATAACTTCGAGAACATTATTGGGAAGTCTCTGACATCCTGCTTTCCTCACTATGTTTTCCTTTACAGTCAAAGCAAGCGATAATTAACTAATTAATATGCACATAGCACGAGCTTCTAAAAGTTAGAGGTAGGTGCCTTGGGATCGAACTTGAAATCTCTGCCCGGCAATCCAACGGTCTACTAACTAGGCTATCGTTGCACTTGTCTGTATAATTGCAAATAAATCTATATTAGATAGAACACGGTGACTCTGTTATATCTAATAGTTTTGACGACAGAGCAATGTAATGAATAGCTTTTACATAACATATTTTTCCATTACAGAAACGGAAGAACGCGAGTGCCTTCTTCTCGATGAATACGCGGGATGTCCAACAGAAGATATTGACCCTATGACTAGTAGCAGCAGTTGTGTAAGAGAAGCTGTCACCGTGGAAGTTGGGGACGTGGCCTCTGATGCAGAGGCCAGTGAGCCTGAACTATCCTCGGGTGACGATTCGACTGATATTGATGCAGTTGTTAAGGAATACAGAGATAGAATACAAGTAAGAAAGCTATTGCTACGTAAATGGTTATTGAGTTATCTTCTTTAGCAAATAATAATTAGCATGTACGTAAAAGTCGTGAAGAACAAATAGGAAAACCGTAAACCGTTTCTTTCTATTTCTTTCTATTACCTTTCTTTTTTAACAAATATGAACAATACCTTTTGTCAACAATGCTGAATATTTTTGACACACTATAAACCTCATAAAAATATATTTCTCTTTACCATTAATTAATGGCACAAATAACGTAGGTATACAGATTTTTTAAAATTAAAAATTAATCTTAGTTTACAATGCACCACATAAAAAACACATCAAAAGTGCAATTATTTTGATGAATTATAAATTAGGTACATTGCATATAAAATTAATATGTTAACTGCATCATTAGTGCGTGGCAAACAAACACATAAATGCGTATACTAGTCGTAAGGTAACAACGGATCCATTAATCGAAGAACGTGATTGGAGTATATTGAAAAGTACCACGGTATACTCTACGCAGGCGGTAACAGACTTTTATTACGAGACTCACCTTTCATTACGAGAAACTTAGCAAAAAGGAAATGTGATGTGACCTTCGTTAACATCGAATATAATCGGATATAATCACGTGTATAATATAAAAAAATGGTTGATTGTTTATGTACCCTGCTGCAGGTGGTCACATCAGTTCCGGAGTCCACGGCACCCTCTCCGCCATGTGTGCGCGGCGCACGGTGGTCGGCAGCAGGAGCGATCCTACAACTCATTGCTGACGCTTTGATCGCTGTCGCCTTCTGCAATGAAGCCATCAGAGTACCGATGTTCGCTACTGGAATACCACGTATGTCATAGAGCGTCCTTAACATAATATATGAAACTATCAATTAATATCTGAAATATCGAGTACAACCTCAGTGCAATGGTTGACAGTTGAGTTTTCGCCTCGCCCCTTTCACTGCGCTGAGTGATTTGGGATTGATTACAATTCTAAATCTGTGGGATTCATAAATAGTTGTTTCGAGTATGGCTGTTACTTGTGCCTGTTGCTTGCACAGTTCACCTGCGATACAGGAATTATTCCTAGTGCAAGAGCTGTTGTCTTATTGAATGAATAACAAAAAAAACTGCTACGACCGATGCGTACATTCGGTGTCAACACGAAACACGTGAACCAAAAAGTATTTCCAAGCTTGAGTGAGCTTTCTGCCAAAGTCAATGTTTGCAAAGATCCTCGCAATAGAAACAATCGTGGCAAAATAACATAAAAACAACCTTTTACATTCATTTATTTTATAAAGTAGTTTTTAGTAAAACACGTAGGTAATGATCTGAGTGCCTTAACTATAACAATGACTGCACGGATGGCGTAGTGGATTAAGTGGTCGCCTCGACACTGTTACTACGCCGAGTGTAATGGGTTCGTTTCCCACAAGGGACAAAAACTTGTGTGATCCATGGTTGTTCCGAGTCTGAATGTTCTTTGTGTCGGTTTATTTCTAGTGCAGGAGTTGTTTATATAAAAAGAATGAAAAGAAATGAGATCTAATAGGGACAACCTAAATGTTTTATTAATTGTAGCTTAAGCTAATTTATCTCTGGGAATGAAATGAATAGCTACCATGCCATCATACCTAATTGGGTAGAACATTTTAAATTGATATCAATGAATTGAAACTTTATTCATTATAAACTCTAGCTTTGTGTGCATTTACAGTTTGGCTATTCGCCACATTGCTGTGTGCTTGGCAGCCAGCTCATAACCTTGGTATGAGGAAGGGTCAAGGCATACAAGGACCTCTGACAATGCTGACCGCTCTCCTCTTTCTTACGCCATTACTCCTCGATTCATGGCCAGCCATTATTCTGTTTGCAGCTGCTGGTGAGTATAAAACGCTTAAATATTTATGATCAAATCAAACGTCGCGTTTCCAAGCATTGATTTTATTTTTATAATTAATATGCACTAGTATTTACCTAATAATTATACCTGTACTGCCTCAGAGCCGCAATCGTAGTGAATACGACTGCTGTGCACTAGGTCCCGGGTTCGATTCCCGGCTTCGATTCCCAGGTCGGGCAAAATTTTATTGATTTTTGTCAACATATCCTCAGAAAGAGTACGGAGTTTGGTACTATGCCCGGTAAATGGCAATACAATACTAGCTATTACGTGGAACCTAAAACCATTCTTGGCGAAGTATGCCTCATAATCATAACTAAGAAAATATTGCACAACTAAGTTCTTAAATTGCTTACACGCTATGGCCAGTAAACCAAATGTTATGGGTTCGATACCCACACGGGACTAAACATAATATATCATAAAAAAGTGGTTGAATAATTTTGCCTGATAGCTTCAACGATTTGTACCAGGAGTTAGGCATCATCGCAATATAGCATGTAACCCACTGTACAAACATGAGTCCGTCATTATTATTAGGTACTTTTAGTACTGCTATTTGACTAATGACTGTGTCACCAGCAGGGTGTAGTTTTAAGGCCTGATTTGTATATTCAAGAAACGAATAGTTTTAGCTACAGGCAGTTAATTTTGACATATTTGTCATAGAATATGTCACAAAATCCGTAGTCAAAATCCGTAGGTAAAAGGTCTCGTCTATGTGACTAGTAAGAAAGCAACAAGCATTAGTATTTGAACTATATTCGAAGGCATTGGAAAGCAATACATAAAAGCGTGCGCACCGACCTTATGCAGTGGTCCGACCGCCGCGCCGGCGAGAAAACGACTAACTATCGGCCGTTTTCTCTCTCAAGAAACGCACAATTAATATACATTCCGTGTAAACGAAAGAGATGCATATATTAAAAGTTGCTCTCTGACTGTTCACACTACCGGCGACGACTCACTTTACTAGTTTTGTCGCTGAGCGACAAGAGCTTTCAAAAATAAACTCGCTCAGCGATACTCGTTCAGCGATGCTCGCTCAGCGATACTCGTTCAGCGATGCTCGCTCGCTTGATCATTTCTTTTCATGATAATTTCTAAACAGCGCGGCTTTGAAAGTAGACGTATGGATATCAACAAATCATTGCAACTCTCATTGTTGTCTAGTTCAGACGACGACGATGATGTATTTTCGATAGTGTTTGTGTAGTGGCAGCGACAACTCTGAAAAACAGAAGAAAATGAGAGAAAAGAAAAGACGATTTTTCATGCAAAATTTGTGGTCGCGCATGCAGGTTTGCACAGGACTGAGCGTCGAACGACCGCGGGCGAGTGGCGCGACTAATCGCTCGTCGCACTTGCACACTCGCTTATAGCCCGGCGACAAAACTATCGAAACTACACACTCGCTTCCCGCTGATCGTCAACTCGTTTATAGTTTCTAGTTCTACTCGTTTCTCGTTCATCGTCGGCGGTCGGACCACTGCCTTAACATGCAACGAAGGTATAACAACCTCCGCATGTTATTCGAACATTCGAATTGAACAGTAAACATTCGAATTTCGATTATACGCATCACTACGTTAAACAACGCGTGAAGACAGCTTCGCTTCTATATCTTCTTTAAGAATCAATAAATTCGTTTTTATTCACAGGTGTAGTGATTTACGCTCGGTGCGAACGTTGGTGCGGAGACCTGGCTGTGCAGCAAGCGCGCAGTGCGCTGGAGAGTCGCAAGCTGAGGCCGGTGTCTGCGACTGTACCTCTCACTGGCGCCCGTCTGACACACATCGATACTGTGTATATAGCTAGGTTAGATTTTATTTTAGTTACTAACTCATAATATGAATAAATTGTGCACTACTTTCGAGATTGAGACAGCGCATTTCTAAGCGACGCGGATATATGTATGTACGCAGAGCAGGTAGTATTTGAGTCAACCGATCCTCACTTGACGAAACAGCAGTTTTTTAGTCGGATAGTCTATTTTTTTGAGCTCTGTTCAGTTGCAATACAAGAAACTTAGGTATGCCACTCCATCTTGTCTAATTATTATTATTGACGCCTTTCTCCATCTACGGTATTGATGTCCTACTCTCCACCTCTCTCTTATCTTATTAGTAGAGTCCTGCATTCCTTGAAATCTACTCTCGCGTAATATTGACCCTAAGCAAGTACCCTTAGCCCTAAGTACCACCGTGCTATTTATTTCAGTTACTAAGCAGAAAAGCCTTTCCTATTCTCTACTCCCTTGCGTTAGGCAACGTTATGATTTAGGTACTTGCCTTTGTTTTCTGGGGCGTTACTTTTGTAACAGTAGTGAGACAGTCAACCCGCTACATAACAACAACGCTAGCCTAATCAGTAATCACCATACATAAGGCTAGTGTTGTTGTATTGCAATGGACAAACTTAAACGGGCATGGATAGGGCCATCCCTATCCATGCACTTGCCACTAACAGTAACCGTTAGGCGTCGTTTGGGACAAATGCTATACAGAATGTCCCAGAAGTCGACGTCAAGCCGGAATCAGGTAACAGGCTAAGTTATAATAGCTATCAGACAAGTAAAAAAAAAATATGATACGTATTTTAAAAATTATAGGCATTATAAAAAGGATCAAAAAATCTACAATCTGTGGCGGTCTTTTAAAATAATAATCTCGAATAATCGAAAAAAATCGAGAGCTTAAAAAAGCATTATTCGAGATATATGTATATACTTATACGTCGACTTCTGGGACATATTGTATAAAAATATAAATTTATCTACCTATTTAAGCTACCTATTTACTATTAGGTTTTGTACAATATTTATCATGGTTAAATCGTGATCTATAATCACGATATAAATTAAGAATGAAGCATAGCATAGACATAGTGCAACTACATATTCACATTTAATAGACACCTTGTATGACATAGGTACGGTCAGGTGCAAAAGTCGAGTAGCAATTTTACAAAGCAATAGTGTCAAAATAAGTTGTACTTACGACCTTTTTCAATAAAATCATTGCACACATGCACATAAACCCGCCTCACTTATTCTATCGCCTGTTTTAATTATGATTGTGACTATTAATTTCAAGTAGTTACGTAAGTGATTTTATAGCTACGTTGGTAATAGTGCGTTTCAAAACTTAACGCTTGTTGGCCCGATCCCCTGTAGAAGTGATAATCCTTTTGGGATTTTTTTCCAATATTAGAAATATCGATATCGTGTTATTTTACTTCAAGACTTATTTAAACCTAAAGTTCATTTTCGGTAATCATATTTTGACATTGTTTTTTTATAAGTAGTAAAATAATGTTGTTTTAATTAAATAAAATTTTGTTTATTTTAATTATAATTTGCATTATTTATTTATTAATTTAATAAAAGCATCGTGATTTTAGGAACTACTAATTATAAATAATTTTGGTAAATAATAATTTTTAGTTTAATTCCTTATTATACTATCGTCTCAAAGTGATAAGTCTCGTTATCCGCTCCGCTATTGGAACATTTAAGCATGAATTTGAAATACGGACGCACGAAAGCGTCCGTATTTCAAATTTATGCTTAAATATACAGACTAGTAGTAGGTAATTATAATTATATATGTCGCAGGTAATTTGTATGATTCCGCGTTTTACCAACGGCGTCGACCGTATAAAAACGCTCGCTGTTTTAAAATATTATGCCGAAGGCAAAATATAAATTACCTTGTCACTTTATAATATGCTACAACATTTGATAGACAACTCAACAGCATAACGAGCACCTATACGCCTCAAATCACTGCATTCTGTCTTAGGGTTAGGTTATGTTAGGTTCATTCTTAAACCCACCCAAAAATAGGAGCCCCGCTAAGCGGGACTTCGTCGAGGATCACCCTACTATAACAATCAACGAGCGTTTTTAAACGGACGACGCCGTTTGTAAAACGCGGAATCAACACGACGCCGTTTGTAAAACGCGGAATCATACAAATTACCTGCGACATATATACAAGAACTCGTTTTAGTAAGCTTTGCACATATGCACATGACAAACTTCACCTACTATCATTTACAATACCATACATACATGTTTCATTGTTTGTGTTGAAACATCAGTCATCATATCTCATCACACACACAGGTATTCGCTCGGAACTGTATTCGATTACTTAGGTACTTTATGGTGCCATTCGATTTTTGTCTTTGACCGTACAAATAAATTCTATGACATCATTTTAATTGACATTACCTATACCTAAATTTAATGCCGTTTATGGGTTTTTTACGTCAGTCAATTAACTTGTTTACATCGACAGTATTGCAATGCTATCGTTGTGTTTTTTATGATTCACAGGATGTTATGCGCGTAGCAACACAACACGTACATATTTATTTTATTCCATGCTGTAGTACCTAGTTATCACTGTAAATAAGAAATTCGCTTATCGACGACAGCCTAGCTAGTAGCTAAAGAGTAACCTTAGCTATTAAACCTATCATCTAAGACTTCGTAATGCAAGCCATTGATTTGCTAGGATATTACTATGCGTCCAATTCACACTTCCAGTAAATAGCTTTATTTTTTAGTTTATTTGAAGGCAAATAACAATACCTACCTATTACGTTAGCGGTATCTATTTACAATCGATTGTAACCTTATAAACACATGCGTTTCACTTTTATTGTCGATATTCGACACGGAAGACATAGATGAACGGATAATCTTCTATGGGTCGTTTGTTAATCCGTTCATACACGCAGCAAATAATGTTTAAATAAAGTAAGAAAACAATAAGTCCAATTGCTACCTACTAAACACTAGGTATTTATTTTTTTGGTTATTATGAGCCAGTCCTGTTACCTACATTTCACTTATTTTAAAAACTAAGTAGGTAGGTACCTACCTACCTATAGCTCGCTTTTTCTGATTAACCAGACAGTTGCTGGAATCCCATACATAATTAATAACCTATTGTGTCTGTCCGCCGGTGTGCCTATGCGATTCAATAGGTTAATCAAGTAGTTATATAGGTATATTTTGCATCCTAATCCTAAGGTTACACGTCGCCTACTCGACCAATCATCCTGAAACTTCGCATACACGTTGTCTAGAGAACAGAAAAGGGCATAGGGTACCATTCATCTATAAAAAAATACTGTTACTGACGTAACCGAACCGCACCGAAGCCGCGGACAAAATCTAGTAATTAGTAAATATATTTTCATCATCGTACAAAGACCTTTTAGAGTTTAACTTCTTATTTTTAAACTCATGAAATTTAACCTCTTCTCTTCACGATAAAATATTCATTTTCTTTACATTGGAAGCGTTAAATCTAGATGATTTTAATTATCATTTTCCAGATGACATGAAGATGACTCGGATACGAGTCTGGATAATCTATTAGACGCGGAGGACGAGGAGGGTGATCCCGACGGAGAATGACAACAGGCTGAAGCGATCATTATCATCGCCCAGTAAAAACATGTCGCTACAATTATATCCAATATCTATGTAATGGGGGTCTATTAGCCGATCATTGGAACTAGGTCCAATGATCGGCTAATAGACCCACTGTGATATTCAGGCAGATGGAATATGTAATTCTAACTTCAATCATACCTGCTGTCTAGATGGCGAAAGTATTTATCTAATTATTCAATTAAAGAAATTATAAGACAGGCGTGAGTTTGATAATATTACATTGTTCATCGTTCAGCATGTTAACTAGACATAGCTTACAAATATTCCTTAATATGCAGGTAAATCATTAATATGCAGTAGAAAATACTTTAATTTTTGTCTTTTAACTAATAAGGAATTCTTAATGTAGCTATCCTTAATGTGAAATTACAATAAATGGATGATTTACAAAAATGGTATATTTACTAAAATGCTAGCTGATTAGTGTGATTAAATAAATCAGATTAAGTACCTCCTTGTCAAGTCTAGTTGTTTAATATTGCCTTTAATATGACAAAGGTACTTCCGTGGCAAATATTCGTAATTGTTCGCATCTAATAACAATGACTAAGCTAGCTTGATGCAATATTTTCATAAATTAATCATACCTAATAATGGGTTGTAAATAATGACTAACTACTAAATTAAATTATTTTGTATATTAAAGTAAAAAATTCATCCGTCCATTTCGCCATTGCCATCTTTGGCCACGCTTTGCCTGATGCAATTTAATTCACTTAAAATGTAATTGTAAGAATATAAAAATTTAATATTTTTTAACTAATATTCATGTAAATTATAAGTCCAAATTGTACATAATATATATCATTTGCTATTGGAACTTTAGGCAAAAAGATTTATAAAAAAAAAACTTTAAGAACTTAGTCATGTTGCCTTTTTAAGTTTGAATTTAATAACTAATACAATTTTACAGGTTGATCTAGAATGTTACCTACTATAAGTACTAACGGCCTACACGATGTAGATAACGTAAATAGCGGAGATCGTGATTAATTTAGCAATAAAAGTGCTGACTCGCATTCAAATTGTTTTATTTCTTTAAGCACATATAAATAACCACCCTCACAACTTGAATATTATTTCTCCAACAAATGCATTCGATACACTTTCTCAAGTTTTTCATCTTCGAAATAAGGGTAAAATGCAACATTGATAATTTCTTTAAATCCTTCACTATTTGATGGTTCGACGAATTTGTTTCTGTAACAAAGCACATAATACTTACTAGCTATATATATTCATTTATTAAGTTACCATGCAAAAAACTAGTGGTTATTGCACAGGATCGCCCTAGTAGACGAAGGTGTTCCACAAGGTAGCAAGATAGAGCCTTGAGTGTTTTTGAGATTACTGTGTAATTACTAATTACCATGTAAATTATAATCAAAATTAAAAATAGTCTGTCAGATTTTATGTCACTAGATTTTTATAATGTGAACCAAGGACATTTTCTCAACAGTTGAATACTAATATTTAGCTATAAAAAATAGTGAACAAGTCTATTAAATAAATTAAATACTGCACAATATTGAGTATTAGAAGCTTCTGATAGACTTACTTGTAAGTATGGTAAACAATGTCATTGACTGGAATGTGTTTGAATTTCATAAGTTCTCTGAACTTGTTATTATGTCTGGCGTGCGCCATGCTTACTGACATTTTAGCACAGCGGCATTCCACCTTCATTTCCTTGGCGAGAGTGACCCAGCGTGCCCGAGATTCTTTGTCAGGATTAGTGCTATCTACTACAACACTTTTACCCTGCTATAAGTAAAATATTTAAGTATTAATAGTTATTCAAATAATATCACTTGTCATAAAATATTCTTAATACTAACCTGTAATAACTTTTTTGCTTCAGCAGCACATTTCTGCCAACTACCAAGGACATCTCTGCATACTGTGACATAGTTATAGCCAGATTTATTTTCAATTTCTTTTGCTAAAAATGATTTACCACTGCCAGGATATCCAACAAAAACTAAAATCTGAAAAATAAATGTTTTAATTACTATTACATATAATAATATTAAATACTAGTCATAACAAATCAGTTTCCATGTCTTCTTACCTCTTTTTCCTTATTAATCAAACTATCATTAAAGTCACCAAAATTTAGATCTTTGGGATTAAAATCTGGCTTAGCCATTGGGACATTTGTAATGGAGTGGCCCAAGAAAAATTGCTCTGGGGTATAAAACCTCAGATTAAGATTTTCAGCCATTAGTTTATCAGCCATAGAATGATCTTTTTTTTTTCCAGGTGCCCAATTAGCAAGTCTGCCTGCAGCATCACCACAATAAAAGCTTTGGGTCATATCTATTTCAATTCCATTATTTTTCTGGTCTGATAAAACAGTCCACATACCAGTAGTTGGTTTTCTATAAAATCCTTTACCTGTTGCAATATAAACTTGAAAAGGAACATCAAGTTTTTTAACTAATGCTTCAATTTTTTTCTTAAAATGTTCTATTTTAACTCGCCCATTACCAATTGGGGCTTGGTTACTCACTATCACAAGTTTATATCCATTTTCTAAATGTTCTTTTAATTTCGTTTCAGCAGTTGGGAATGCTAATTGCCAATCATAAGTGTCAATAGGATGTACTTTACCAGACTTGGTCTTTATCAGGGTGCCATCCATATCAAAAGCTGCTATTTTAGAACTAGGCTTAACACCTTTTGAAGTGAATACATAAAGTTCTCCATGGTCAATGTCTTCCCAAAGATCATCCATGGCTGCTTTTATGTTTTGAGTAACTTTTGTATTAGCTTCAGTTTTTAGGCTCTTTCTTTTCCGGGATAGCTCTTCATCCTCTTCTAGCTTTCTCTTATGATGTGATCTTTGTTTATCACAACTCTCAGGAGGTGGATCAAATTCTATGACATGAATATAATTGTTTAACAAAACTTCTATCCGAGAGCCATGTTCTACTTTGTATACATTATTCTTCACTAAAGCAAATCCATTGAGCCCTGATGGATTTACTCCTAACTGTATGACTTCAACTGAACATTCTCCACAATCAGCTTTAAGGATTACTGTAATATACAAAATATTAATTTAGAATAGGTCTGTGTTATTCAACAACTGATACAAATTTGACTATCATACCAGGCACAACATTATAGATTATTGTGTCTGGTCCATTATTAGTTAATCTATAAATGTTCTGTGTCCATCTATTGTTTATGATTTTACTTTAAAAATTGCTTGGCTACTAATAACCAATTAATTATTACAAATACAGTCAAATATAGGTTAAAAGCTTTAATCAAATTTTATATATTGCATAACTCTCAACAGAATGATATTTAATTTAAAGAGTTGGTTGACAAAGTGAAATTTTGATAAGCAAAATTATTGAGGATGATTACAATATTTTACTGTTTGTTTCATATTAAAAGTAACCACAAGCACGCAATGTTATAAATAATCAGCCGCAAGCATTTTACAAACAAAATAACTAAGAATGACTGTGGCATTAAGGCAATACTTTAAATAAATAATAGTATATGTAAGTTAGTCAATAATACTGCTGGATATTATTTCTTACTCACGTTGTTTTCGGGAACATGACTGATCTTTAATTTTTGTGATTGCACTACGACCTATCACTGTTTCTACATTATCAATTAATTTAATAGGTGCATGCGAATCTAGTAAACATCGCAAAAAGCAGATGCGTGACATTGAGTCAATAAAATAATAAATTGAATATAAACAGGTATACTAATCTATGATATAAACACATAAACCACAGAAAATTAAAATATTTGATACATAGTAGGTACTTAGATAAATTTCATAATTTTTTAACAACAATGGATATAATTTGACATTTGTTAGGTCTGTGGCAAAGAGTAAAGGTCTGTGGCGACTGGTGGCGACTGTCGCTAATTGGCTATGCTAAGGAACTCGATAGCTATTAATATAAGTCATTATTATTTATTAATATTCAATTAATTTAGTACAGTTAAGTAAAGGTAAATCTCATAGAAATAAACGGCTCCGGATCATAAAATAAATTATGCCATATAATTATATATTCTTAAAAGGAAAGCTACACGAAACGTGCTTTAAATGTTTTTTCCCGATTTAATTCTATATCTTTTAAAAAGAACTTAGTGTTTCGAACGTGATTAAGAAGCAAACACTCAAACATTTAATTTTCACGATGACTAGAACTTCGTATGATTGTAATAAATATTACAACATTACGCGAATTACAAGCGATTTAAGGAAGCAACTGGCTACCTGTAGGGTCGTTCCGATACTAGTAAATACGAGTAAGTACTCGATACTTTTGATTCGATACCAACTACTTTTAGCATCGAATCAATCTTGCGATACTTACTCGGTATCGAAACAGAAGTACTTGGTATCGAATCGAATCAGACTGAACGAATGTTACTTTACAGTTTTATTTTTGAACGCATCCTAATGAAAAAAATAAACAGACTGAACAAATGTTACTTTACAATTTTATTTCTGAACTCATCCTGATGAGTGAGAGACCTCTCTCTTTTCTCTCTCGCTCGACTCGAGATATTCGCCGTCGCCATATTGTTATTAGATTAGATTAGATTTATTTAACGTCACTTTCATTTATTTATTTTACTTGGTATTAGTTCAATCACTTTATAGTTTACATAGTTTCCACTATCTGTGATTCGATGTATGTAGGGAGCCTGGTAATCTGTCTGACAGGATTTTCCTAGTTCAGATACCAGTCTCACAAAGGTACACTTTGTTACTCAATGTCATATCCCTACTTACCTAGTATAAGTATCCAAACGTTGTAAAAAAAAAAAAAAATATTAAATTAAATTAAATTATTGTTAGCATTTTAGCAACACTTTTTTGTTAATTGTTATCGAGTAATTTAATTTTATGTTATTGCTGCTTGTGTTTGGTTTCAAATGTTACCATAGCGCCACCAAATCTATCTTTTTTTTAAATGTGTTGTTGTTATTATGTGTAATGTTAAAAATATATATAATATCAACCACTCCCCACATATTTTCCTATTATATCAGTCCCACAAAAAAATCTAAAAATTATTATCGATATGAGTAAGTATCGATACTTTAGGGGTTCTCATATGAGTAGTATCTAAAAATGATTTGAGTAGGTATCGATACCTTGTGGGTATCGGTACATCCCTAGCTACCTGCATTTACCAAAATATTACAGAATAAAATACCTTGTCGAAAAAAATAATTGATTGACATTGACAACATTGAAAATTTTGACATCACGTCAAAATTGTGACTAGTTGAAGGGTTGCCAATTTGTGGGGAATTGCCCAACCTGCGGGGAATCTCTAGTTGGTTGGGGATTATTGGCATTATGCGGGGAAAATGCGGGGATTTTGAAATCTTCGTGTTTTTTATTAATACATTTTATAAATTGTAATAAATATAAAAATTAATAAAGAAAGAATACTTTGGCAGCACCTAGTAGCCGTCGTAGCTACTGTGATTATTAAAAACGGAGAATAATGTTCGCAAACATAAAAGTTATGACATTCTTGTTGCTCAGGCTGCCATTTTCAAATGCATTGGTCGAACGTAAAGGAAACCGTCCATATTCGGCCTGCACGTGGACAATCGTCTTATAAACAAAGTAAAATATTGGTTACCATCCAGTAGTATGAGATTGACGTATTTTATTTATATGTTATATCAGAATAAAACGCACAGCCTGGAAGCAATAAGGCAGTATTACTGCAACTGCATAGTCAGCCGAAGGACTGTTGGTTGCTGTGCTCACATAATATCTGTAATATGGTACCTAAGCTGGGCAAGATATGAAAATGTCACTTCACCAGCCCAGTTTTTGGAAAATATTTTAATAACTTATGCAGGTGATGGTGACACATGCAAATAAATATTTTTTAAACAATGTGTTTTATTTTATTATTTAACGAACTTGATACTAAACTTTAAAGAATAATGTTATCTACTTAGTTTAGGCTACTGAAAATTAATATTGTTATTACAATATAAAATTATTCACGTCCAGGCCAGGATCCCATACATTGTGGTTGGTCTCCTTTGGGGAGCTCAAACATTAAAATACAGAAATCCACAATCGGCTAAATACAGATACTGTAATATCTTTAATGGCAGCAAGAGACGGGACTGAAAAATTTGGCGGCTGTGTCAAGTTTAACCCTTTGAGCAAAATGGTTGCAACAAATATGTATCTGGAAAAAGTGTAACGGTACAAAACCTAAAAATAATAATAAAAATTGTTAAAACGTTTTTCATTGTTTAAAATTATATCCCCAAATTTGAGGATATTTATTTAGATTTTTGAGGAATTATGTACATTGACATTGGCAACCCTGTAGTTGACAATAATTCTCATTTACTTCCTCAATTGTACTTGTGACGTTGTGAAGAGTGCTTCGTGTGCGTTACCAAATTATTATAATTTACGTTTAAAATTAAGATTAAACCCGTATATGAATGGTCAATCAATACTTTTGATATTCACATCACAACGCAAAAATATATTTTTATTAGAACTTGAGCAATCATAGTTAAAATTAAGGTTTGTTTACAACAATATCGAGCACTAATACACTGACGTGTATTTAAAAGATTGGTAGTCATCTGGATTTGTTTCAATTTATAATCTGTCTGCAGGCTTTACTCTCTTCAATCATGCCGATAACAAAGCGAAAGCAATTACCGGAAAAAGATGAATTACTTGAAAATGGTGACAACAATATCTCAGAGAATGGCAGCAGTAATATCAAAGGCGATGAATTAAACATCGCTGTGTTGTTGTTTTTGTATACCCTCCAAGGTATACCATTGGGACTTGCGGGCGCGGTGCCTATGCTGCTACAAAATCGAGGCATTACTTATACCCAACAAGTAAGAGCACTTTTAATTCATGTTCTAGTATTAATTAGTCTTCATTTCTGTACCCTTTCAATTAACGCACATGTTACATATGAAAGCAATAAAATTATACTGTTTCTAATCTCCCACTGAAACAAATGAAATTTGATTTAGATTTTTATTAGGTTGCTACATGCTTTATCTTTGGTGAAATTATATAAACACTAATCAATGATTTACTAAAAGTCCATCTTTATAATATCTGTGTATTATTATTTTTTAGGCTGAATTTAGTTTTGTGAATTGGCCGTTTAGTGTGAAGCTGTTATGGGCACCAATTGTGGATGCATTATTCTGGCCAGAGTTTGGTCGACGGAAAACTTGGCTAGTCCCAGTGCAGTACTTGTTGGGTATTGTTATGATCATCATGTCTAGTAGTATCACTGATTGGCTTGGATCTGAAGAAGTTGCTCCATCAATGACATATCTTACAATGTCATTCCTTTTCCTGAACTTCTTGGCTGCTACTCAGGATATAGCTGTTGATGGCTGGGCTCTTACTATGTTAAAAAGGTAAATAAAAAATCTCCATGTATAATTGATCACCAATCTGACTTACATTGATCAACTATCTTTATTACTAATTTACTAAAACAGCTCTTGGGCCTCCTATGCACCAATGACCTAGATCATTTAACGCTTGCGACTCACTTCTAAACATTTCACGATAATTCACTGCCACCTGCACCTAGTGAGATGTAGTGATGATGTAATTGTCTACTATTAGTCTAATACTAAACTATTATTATGTTAGGTCAATCACCTACACTCAAAGATTGATGAAATTACGTAAATACGAGAGCGCTTTGGGGGAAAAATTGCATACGTCCGTCCGTCACAAAGGCTGGCGCCGTATGCCGCCCGTCGGCTACACAGATACCCCCTAGAATTATTCGACCGAAATATAGAGAAAAGCAAATTTTTAAACCATAAATCAGTAAACAAATAAAAAATTGCACATGATTTACAATAAATGTATTCTCTACATATAAATGTAAGTTTTATATTCATACTTCTACAGAAGGAAGTTTATACATAAACTTTGTGAAACCAGTCATTTTTAATATTGCTTATATATCTCAAAATAAAAAATATAAATGTATGGAATTAAAGTTTCTTCTAAATCGAAGTATTGTTTAAATGTTGTTTGAGAATTTTGGGACATCATTTAAGGTAGGTACTAGATACGAGTTGAAAATCGTGTATTTTTACGTTTTGTGGTAGGAGGCCCTTAAAACGATAATTCTTGCACTAATCATTATCCTGTGTGTACAATGTTTATAAAATTTAAACAATAGACTATAAATACTTTGGCTTATTGAAGTTAAAGACAGCTGCACACAAACTTGAGCTTAAGGGCAAATATTCAATGTTTATTATAGATTGTGCCATTCATACAATTTTGATTGTTTGTAAAGCCCCAAGACAGGATTATTCCTACTCTGAGTGTTGTCTTTTCAAAGAATATATAAATTATACTTTCTATACTATGTATTATTATTTTTTGCAATTTTCAGGTGTAATGTCGGTCATGCATCAACTTGTAACACAGTTGGACAAACTGCAGGCTTCTTCCTAGGATATGTGCTATTCCTGGCACTTGAATCCCCATACTTCTGCAACAAATACTTACGAACAGAGCCTGAAGACTCTGGACTTGTAACACTGGCTAGTTTTCTCTTGTTTTGGGGATGGATATTTATTATCACTACCACTTTGATCGCAATATTCAAACATGAAGCGAATGACTCTGCAAATACTAAAGAAAATAATGTCAAAGGTGTCAAAGACGTTGTAAATGCATACAAGCAGTTGTATACAATTGTAAAGTTGCCAGCTGTGCGTACTTTGGCTCTTGTTCTCTTCACTGCTAAGGTAATTCAACTTTATTTTATATTATAATTAAGAAGAAATGCCATAGGACTCAAATTTGACTGTGCATATCAGACTGTCAATCATAATTTTGTCATCTAATATTCAACTAACATTATTGAGCTCAGCAATAATTGGATAAAACTGTCCTGATGAAACAACATATACCTTACATTGATCTACAATTCTGCCTATATTTATTAGGCTGCATTTGCCCTTTAGGAATCAACTAACCTTGATTGGCTACTAATCCCAATACCTGTATGAGTAGGCGTAGTCACTGGTATTTCTGTTATAACACATTTTGGATTATTACATTAGGTTATGTGTTTAGCAAGCAATTGGTACTCAGCTAAGTATCAGAGATCAGCAGCCAATTACGATTATTTGATTCCTAAACATCAAAGCAATGAAACAACTAGGGTTGCAAAATAAAGGAAATGTGGGTATCACATTAGGACACTTGCACATAATCATAATATTGTACCATGCAACCTTTTATATAATCTCCAATCATATATGTTTTAAAGAATAAAATATAGGTATTATGTATCATATAAAACAAGTAAATTTTCTATTGGCGGATGAGACCACTTTCATATTATCATCATGGTAACAGTTAATCAAACTATATTAGTCTGCAAAATTCTATTAATATAATAATAAAAGAAAATACAACATTTATATAAGAAAAAAAAATTCTGTTGCCTTAGCTTTATCCTATTTATAGCATTATAGTAGGTCACTGAAACCACTTTACCGTGACAGAGAAGAGGTTGTTTCTCTTGTAGTTAAAAATAAATATACTATGTCGCCTGTACTACAACTTAGAACGAAAAGAACCTTGTAAACTGTACCTATGATGCCCACTGGCCTGGGAGAACATTTATTGCTGTTGATTGCATATGTCATGAATACATATGACAGTCAATATCTTCTCAAAATAACACAGCGAATAGTTTACAGCAGTGAATTAGGTATATACGATATTCATAACTAAGGTAGTTTTAAAAGTAGGTACTTTTAAACCTTTGTTACTATCACTAATAACCAATAGTAAAAGAAATACTCGTAATATAAATAACATCAGTTATACTAATTATTTTAATTCCAGCTCGGTTTTTGCGCAAGTGATGCAGTATCAGGACTCAAACTTGTTGAGGCTGGCGTACCCAGGGAAGACCTAGCTCTGCTGGCTGTGCCGTTAGTCCCAGTCCAAATTATTATGCCTGTGGTTAGTATTCAAAACAAAATATTTGTTTTAGAACTGCAAGCAAAACATATGTCAAAACAAGAATGTGTTATGAAAACATGCACTAACAATAATAAATAAAAGAGGCATACAGATGTCATTATTATTATTTATTATGTACAAATAATGGAGCGCTGAAGTGTTAAGGTGCTGTGAAGTATGCATATGCAAATTCTGCTAGTTATTTTAGACCTCAAATTACAGGAGCCTGGTCTAAAGGTTTACTTAAACCAATCAAGCTTATTACTGATAGTCCGCGTGATATTTGTGATTGTTATCTAATCATAATATACTCATGATATCTTATGATAATTTTCATGTTTAATTTTTATCTTCTGTAATAGTTAATTGACAGATATCATTTTACTAAAATGTCTAATGAAGGAATAGTAAAGCACGCTCTAACGGTATTGTAATATTAATGTTACAGATAATTGATATTTCTTGGATTTGTCTAACTAAAATTGTCTTGTTCTAATAAAATGGTTGTATTCAATCAAATGGTTGCTTAACTTGCGTTAACATTGATGTTCATGTAAGATCGTCTTTTTTCATTAACGAGCATCTTACTAAAAACTACTAACTAATGCTCGTAGCATAGAGCTCTCTAAACCAGCTAAGAAGATCCTATTTACTACAAAACCATAACACAAGGTTATTTCGCTCCAATTTTCTGTAGGGTACTACTGTCCCAGTTTAGCTGTTTTATGTTCGTGCGGTAATGCATAACTTTTGTATCTTTGTAACGCACGCACACTATGTAAAGTAAGCCATTTTCTGGCTTACTTAAATTAAGTCTCACTCTGCATGTAATAATAATATCAGCCCTATATTAAACTGTTCCACTGCCAGCAGCATTGCCAAAAGAGGCCTGTGCCCAGGCAACGGCCTCTTTTTCTCAGTGTGAGAAGGGCTTAGGCCGAAATCTATGCACTCTGCATGTGATTACCGAAATTCTCCTATCTATTTAGTTATTATTAATGATATTTAGTGTGCTTAATTCTCGTTTTAATCTCAAAATTTATAGCAGTTCGAGTTTTTGAGTCTAATACGATTATATAAAGTAATGAAATGTTGTTAATGTACGTCAGATGTTAGCGAAGCACACGACGGGTCCGGCGCCGCTGTCGCTGTGGCTGCGCGCGTTCCCGCTGCGGCTGCTGGTGGGCCCGCTGGCAGCCGCGCTCGTTGCGCTCACGCCGAGCCTGCTCGGGAACGCCGGACCTTCCTACTCCTATCTCTTCATTCTGCTGTGCCTCTACATATTTCATCAGGTGAGTCATATAAAGACTACACGCAACTGTCCCGGCTTTGGAAGTATTTCCGGGAAATATGATCGGTTACGCACTGCCACTTCGCCCAGTGTTGTGGGTTCGATCCCCACACGGGACAAAAATTTGTGTGACCCACAAGTTATATTTCGACATATATTTTTATAGAATACTAGCTTTTGCCCGCGTCTTCGCCCGCGTTAATTTAGAATTTGACAATCAATTCGGGTTGTACTCTGCTTGTGATAATATAGTTCAATCATGATTCGAAAGACACGTGGCGCCATCTATTATCATAAGAACGTTATTATTGTTTTCCTCGGGAACACTATTTTTTTTTCGGGATGAATGGTAGCTTATGTCCGTTTCTGTACACCTGTCAACGTATATACAAAATTTCAGGATGATCGGTTCAGTGGTTTAGGCGTGAAAAGGTAACAAACAAACAAACTCATTTTCACTTTTATAATATTAGTCAGGATTAGGATGTGTAAAAAAATAACTAAAGCTGTTCGTAGCTAAAACGAGCCGTTTCTTGATATAAGAAGCGGGCCTCACTGTCGGTCGTAGGCGACAAAAATAGATCTATAAGTAATAATAATATAGCATCATTTTTTATTGTTAAGTTATATTTCCATTTTTATGTTTATATTTCCGAGTTATTTAAGATTAAAATCCTCACGATTTATTTAATACTATGTATTTAGTAACCGTGAGTTGTTTCATAAAGTTTTAAAACAAGTAGCGTATGGCCTTGCCCAGGACTTAAGCTATGTAAAAAAATTCATGAAGATCGATTCAGCAGTATAGCCTTCAAAATATAACAAACAGAGCATTTATAATATTAGTATAGATGTATTCAAACGTTTTTACGTTTCATACAAATTTTCAAGATACATATGAGTATAAAACCATGGCCAGCGATCTTGAAAACATATTTTACATAATTATAGTTATTTTTGTAACTGTAATAAAATTTTAAATTATCCTAAAATATACCACTAATGTAATGTATGTCGTAATGTTGAATAATTGGCTTGGAACAGTTGTTGAGATGCATTATTTAATGAAAAAACACGTGAACATCTATACAAATAAATAAAATTAAAGTGTCTGTTTGTAATGTCGAAATAACTGCTTTTTACTAAATAAGGTACTTATACCAAAAAATATTTTTTTAAATGTTAGTCTATCTGTTTGTTTGTTCCGGCTAATCTCTGAAACGGTTGGACTGATTTTGACAAGACTTTCACTGGCAGATAGCTGATCTTATAAGGAGTAACTTAGACTACCTTTATTTTAGAAAAAAAGGGCTCTGCGAATATGAAACAATTCCACGCGGACGAAGTTGCGAGTAAACAGCTAGTTTAGTATAAATGTATATTGTGGCAGTTATTTGAACAACTGTGCTTGTCTGTACCAGGTCTAAAGATATTCTAATAGTTAATTCGTAACTCGTGTTACCCTTGTATAACTGTAGGGTGGCTTAATGAATAAGGCAGGCTTGCGATCGTTAGGTCGTGGGTTCGAACTCACTCATTGCATTGCCGACGTTAGCCCACTCCCACCACATATCAGCTTAGCTCATTTGTACTCAATCCCAATTGCTAGTATCTTTTTGGATGGTTTTCTCATAAAAACCTATTAAGAAGTTTTTGGTTAACTGACAATGTTACAACCAAAGCCGGTCTCATGTAAACTTCCTATCGTGATATTCTTTCTATCATTATATCAAATTTTTATACCGAGGTTCAACTCTTCGCTCCATACAAAAGGAAGAGCACAATAAATAAAATCGTACACTTAATTTTGTTTATTTGAAAAAGAAATTGTATTTGAAGATTGGTTATTTTAACTTATTGAGTCGCATCGGGACAAGCGCCCAGGCACTATAGGTTTTTAATGATGTCTGCCATTTCAACAAAGTAGATATAGGTTACGCAGACAGCATATCGAAAGACATTATTGTGGCCATGTATCATCATGGCCCTCTTTCTGTGTTTTTTCTACCAGACATGAAACTATCATATTGCTATGTATTCTGTGAATAACTTAGTCTAATCGACTACGTTATTTCCAGAATAAATAGAAAACTAATAACTACGTAATCCGTAGTTGTTAGTTTTAAGATAATTTCATTTTAAGATATGTAATTTCTATGTATTGTCTGCTGTGTGTAATTAAAATTATATAAAAAAATGTATATCTAGCCTAATCTATGTTTATTTTCAGACATGTCTCTACTGCATGTTCGTAGCTGTAATGGCATTCTTCGCGAAGGTATCGGACCCCGCCGTGGGTGGCACTTACATGACCTTCTTGAACACTATGTCCAACCTTGGGACCAACTGGCCCAACACGCTGGCGCTGTGGGCCATAGACCACCTCACTTATAAGACTTGCTCATTGCCAACAATTAATGATAATACATGCTCATCGGTCTTGGAAATAGACGTAAGTAAAGTATTATATATATTTTAGCAATTAAATTGACCTTTTCATTAAATTTTGTTCTGAATGTCAACGTCGCAACTAAGTGTCATATGTTAAGGTTTTTAAATGTCATTATTTTATCTAGGCTATATTTTATTTAAAATGGTTTTAACACACTCTAAAGACTAAGATAAAAGTGTATCAATATGGATATAATTATAACTGTACTCCTTTTACTACGCACATTACACATCCGTAACATTGAAACCAAATATTTATAGTAATGTCCTCCTGACCGAATTTCGGTCACGGCGGCTAATCTTAACGAGACTGACATTTGCGCAGAAGATATTGTAGTGCACATGTACGTGTGTGCGTAAACACAAGTGCACTCTCTGCTCCCCAACTCTCATGGTCCGATTGGACGGCAATCTGACACGACTCCGATCGTGTCAGATTGCCGTCCAATCGGACGGCTTTCCGAGGCACGGAGTTGTGTAACACCTCCAAATTCCTAACTCCGAGCTGCTATTAAGATTTCTTAACAGAAAAACCCAATAACTTTTTGTTGGCCCAACCCGGGATTCCGACTCGAGACCTCATGCACAGCAGTCGCATTCACTACCGCTGCGCTGTGTACTATAATATCTCCTGCCATCTGGCCAGGCTCCATAAGATTGGCCGCCGTGACCGAAATTCAGTCTGGAAGACGTTATTATTTCATGTTTTACCTTTGTACTATGCGATTCAAATAAGAATAGGCATGAACCCGCGCCATTTTTTAGGGGAGGGCGCTGGTGTCTGTAACACAGTTCTCACTAGCTCAGACACCATCGTTTAACTCTATCTTTATAAGTATCTTAATCTAATATTATGAAGGGTCTTGCTACATTAAGATAGAACAGCTGTAACACATGTTGGAAAATAAAGATTTATTATTATTATATTGTGACGTCATAGCTGTCAAATCTAACAAAATAGGTAGGGCCAGTAAAACAGATATTTTTAAAATAATATTTATTTTAAATCTGAATCTCGTAGTTCTTACATTCCGCTCATCCCACTGCTTGAGCAGTCATCATCTTCGCCGCCATCATAATCCTCACAGCTGCTTTCCCCTTTAAAAAAATATTTAGGTCATAAAAATATTTTACTGACTGTTATTTAAAAGAAAATATTAATGTTGTTACCTGTGTTTATAACAAAACTGAAATTATCATCGTCTTCTATAAACTCTCGTTGACGGTATTCATTTTCGATACGAGTCACAGAGTTACTTTATTTAAACAACAAATTTTACACAATATCAGTTATTCATAGTTATTTTACCTCTGACAGCACTCAAATTTTCAAGAAAATGATGTAGGTGTTTATTGTTCCTTAAAAAAACGCATAATAGTATAGTCATAATTACGCAAATTATTTTTTGTTCACTAATAAAACGAAGAATAATATTTACGCAAATTATTTTTTGTTGCTATCTGTAGTTTCCTAGTAACATTTGACAGATCGAGGTCATTGACGCGCCTTTTCTTATTTGAAACGCATAGTAATTAAGAATGCATAATATATACTTCGTTACGTTACTGTCATGCTATATTGGAGCATCTGTGAATAATCGATAAGTAGTAGCTTTCTAACTCAACATGCTTCGATTTTATCGGTTCTAATGGAGTGTGAAGTACCTACCCACTCGTAGTATTTAAACAAATGAGATGTATACATTAATTGTACTAAGTGATCCATGTTACATTTGTACTCGTATTCCTTGCATGTGTAATTATTATTGTTTTAAGTATAACAAACCGATTTGTGTAGAATTTTCTTTTTGGATTAGTATGATATATATTATGTAACATCCTGATATTTGCATTTATAATATTAGTTAGTATTATACCTAACTAATATTATAAATGCAAATGTGAGGTTGTTTATTACGCTATCACGCCTTAACTACTCGACCGATCATCAAGAAATTTCGCATACACGCTGTCAAGGAAACTGAATAAGACATAGGGTATGTTTCATCCAGAAAAAAGTGCTTTTACTACAATGTTAATCTAACCTACATTTACGCGAGCGAAGCCGCGGGCAAAATCTAGTTAATTATAAAAGTACAATTATAACCGCAAATACATCTTATTTAGGAAAACCACAAGTACTTAATTGTAAAATTATTCACAGATTTTCCTCCTAGTACCTAGTTATTACGTGAATCCCCGCACAAGGTCACATATTACATTCACATAGCTATACATATATACCTAATGTCATTTCTTTCTGTTCACAGTTATGTAAATCCAACGGCGGTACATGCAACACCCGGATTGACGGGTTCTATATAGAAACGGCAATCTGTCTCGTTGTTGGTTTCTTATGGCTACAGTGGGGCAGACCCACTATCAACAAACTCCAGCGGCTGCCCGCCTCCGCCTGGCAGATTAGCCGATACAACAGATAAGACTGAATCTCTTTATTCCCCTACTACGTATTGTATATATTGTAAAGGTGTTCAGGGAAATCCGTCTTCTATTCTGTTCTACATATTTCCGTGTGACAAGTATTAAGCCTTTAGGGCCTCCAGGCTACTCTTTCTGTGACATATTCAAGTGACCAGCCTTGTGTTTGACTTAAAGCCTACTGAAGCTAAATCGCGGCATCAAAATAGCTTGTTTGCGGAGGTCCTTAACGCACAAACTATATTAGCACAATAGCACGAGTGACTTTTTTGTTCATATTGGTCGTGTTAAGCATGATTCACACCAAACCGCATTGGAGCGCATAAAAAGAAAAACATCCCATTCAAATCAATCTGTCGTTTTGCATATGCATGTCGGATTGGAACTATGTTCTTGCCCCAAACGGCCAATTAACGACAGGCGGACTTGTGCTATGATAGCTCCTAGTTTGAATGATGAACCACATAGTGCAATATAAAGTATACCCCTATAAGATCGAGATAGGTCGTTGCTTGAACCTTGAACAATCCGACTAATGAATTATTTCACCATACAAAAGATTACAACCAAATATCTCTATCTGTGCTTTATTCTTACAATGAATTGCTTGTTCTACTGTCTCTAAGGAGACTGTGCTGTTAATAGGGGAACTATTATAGTGCATATTTTCTCTTGCAAGTAGCAGCAAGACATTTGGAGATTTAATACATGCCCCTGGTAAGGCTATGATACTAGCCAGCTACATAAGACGTGTGTATGGCTAACCTTGGTGGTATGAAAACAAGAGAATTGTCTTCTATACTTGTATTGAAGATACTTCTATATTGCACTACGTGTGAATGCGTGTCCGATAAGTGTGAATCATACCTTAAGCAACTACTAACTAGGTACCAATTAGCGAATTTCCCGTATAGTTTTATAGGCCACTACAACACAAAGAGTTTGTATTTTAAAAGTGGGCGTATTTTCTACGGCCTACTAATGCGATTAACCTTTTCAACGCCAACGACTTGTATAGAAGTTACAGATTTTCGTGCCCTCAGCGCCACGACTTTATTAGAAGTAACTACTGTAATAAAATAAATTTATGGTATTTAAAGGTTTCTTTGTTTTTTTAAAAGATCTCCCTGTCTCCAGCTGTATTTTTTAATTTTTCACACATAACAAACTAGTTTTTTTTATATTAACGAAAACAAAATCGCCGCAAATTTTTTTAATGCCCCTAGCGCCAAGTACTTGATATAAAGTAGGCTAGTGATGGGACACAATTCACACAATAGTTACCACGTTATGATTCATCTCTTCGAAATGTTTATAAATATTATTATTGAAAAAATATGAGGTCAATAAATAACATTCATTTAGTAAACTGCAAAATTTTAACTAGATTTTCTCTGTAAATCAAAATTTATGAGTACGTTTTATCTCACTTAACTATTGTCGATAATGAAACTCCGTTTGAAACACCCATACAAAATGGCAAATTGTTAGTGCCCTCAACGCCACGAACATGTATAAAAGTAAATCTGTGACGTCACAAGCGAGCGGGTTTCAAGGTCAAAGTGACTTAGTGTAGTGCAGCGTTGTAATCGTATATTATTAATAATTGTTATGTGTAAGATTCGAACCAACAACACTCATAGCGGCAACTGCGGTGGTGTAATACGTGTTCCACGTAAATATATAGTCTCACGCTTGAATTCCCGATGAGGTAGACACTCAATAACACTCAATACGGAAATCGAACCCCAGACCTCATGCTAAGCAATAGCATACACTAATGCTGCGCCACCGAGGCAGTTCATATAACCATCTTTTTTGTAGTTTTGTAAATGTCGAGATGTTGCAATGCCCTAAATGATTTTACTTACAGCGCTGCCGTGCCATGAGATTCTATAGAAGTAAACAAACGTAATAATACCATGTGTGATACAACTGATTAAATCTCTGTCACACATTTTGATAAGGTTTAACAAATTCAATTTACTCCATACAGCAATTGACCAATAATAAGCGAATTTTATAAATTTATCATAATATTACGAGAAACTATGTATATCAATGGTACACGACGAGGCAGTACCCATTTGAGATTTTTTTATAAAATAGTGTACCGTGTCGTAGTATGAATACAAGCCAGACCCGCTCAAAGACCAAAGGGCCACAATCATAGACTAGTATGTATGCCACAATAGAAAGATTAAAAGTGGGGTGAGGTGCGGAGTGAAGTCGCGTTCGGATACAGCTTTCTTACTATTATTTTTATAAATTAAAACAAATTATGAAAATACCATATCAGTTTTTATTTGTCTTCATAAATTGACGATTAAACCTCAATTTAAACATGTGATAATTTTTTATCGATAGAAAGGCATCCCATACCTACGTTTTAGCTGTATGTAGTTATACATTTGTAGCGTGGCGCTGGGCGGGACATTGCGTATTATAGGCATATGGGCGTCGAAAAGGTTAAAAGGCGTTGGTTAATTTAACCACCTCTATAATAAAGACTTTTTGAAATTTATTGTTTTTAAAATAATATGACTGTCGCTCCTGCTTGCTCCACAGATAATGTTTATATTACATTTTATTAAAATAAAGCAGGCAATGACTAAAGTCCTCTTGTCTAAAGTGGCATTCGGCGGGCACATGTGACGTCATCGATTCATCGCTAAGTCTCCGAATTGTGTGTTAGTAAATGTGATAGTATCTGTCTATTGTATGTGCAATATAAATATTTCAATATATTAGATGCAATTAGATTGCGATAGGACGACGTCGACCAGTCGATCGGCTCAAACACATTTATTGATTTTACCCATCGATACAAACGATTAAGTTATTTTCTTTCTTCATTTCTAACAATGAGAATAAAGTATTATCTCGATACATTTCAAAACGAATTTCATGATTTATTGATGTCGAAGTAAAACAGTCGACATCGATTTTCTATATCCAGCAGCCAATGATGCACTGGAGTTCACTAGACTAAGTTAAAACTAGTATAATGGCAGTGCCATAAAGCCGGCAGCATGAACTACTTGAGGAGTATGATGCTATTGAAATAGGTTTATGCCAATAGTATACCTAAATATAAGAATTAAATAATGCTCAATTTTAAATAGCTGGAGATGTGGTAACTTTTGTATTAATACTCTTGTAATAATATTCGGATTTTAGGCAATATCGATTTAATTTTTATGATAAAGATGTGTACGGTAACACAAGTATGTAATACGGCAGTAAGGTGAAGCGACCAAAAAGACTCTGATTGCACTCAGTGTTAGACAGAATGCCCCTTCTCGTAATAAAATATATTTGAAACAGACTGCCGATCTAGACTAATAAACATCAAATGTGAACTAAAATGCAGTTTATTATTTTCTATATTTGAAATGTATTTTTGGCAACACTGATCTTCGTATTATGAAGTGTACCGCCATTTTCACCAGGTTTGTAACATTGTTCTTTGATTAAGAGTCGATCGATCGCAGTGTAGTTGCATCTTAAGCACTATTTATATGATTTTTATAAGACGACAGTCGACGTTATTCGGTAGAAATAAGATAGTTGCTGTAAGAACTTGTAGGTTGATATACAATAATATACATATGTATGTTATTTAATTTATTTTATTAATATTTATTTACTGTCAATTGTTGTCTATTATGAAATAATTCTTTACGTCCATTTCTTAATGTCGTTAATATTTAAGTATTAATTTATAGGGCTGCCTCGTTAGTATATTGCTGTAAGCGTAAGCGCATGCACAATTGCTAATCTTGAGGACATTTCCAAAATATTGCCCAGCCCAGGCATAGAACCTGGTTCTATGCCTAGGCTGGGCAATGTTTTACTATCTTTTTCGGTCAAGGATATAATGGAGTCTGGCAAACAGTCCTATATATAGCTAGCAAAATATGGATATGATAACGCCTGTGCTTAACCTTTTAGGGATGCACCGGCGTAATTTTATGTTATGTTTTTAATTTATAACGTACGACGTTTATAAGTTACCAACATTGTTTATTGCCGTCATTAGTACAAATTTTCTTTCTCAAAACCTTTTATTATAAATTGTTTGAATTATACATATATGTACATATGTAGGTACCTATGTGATTATGTACGAAGTACAGGGAAAATAAAAGAAACATTAGTGTCGTATCATTATAATTTTTTTATGTACACATCAACACTTAAAATATATAATATTTATAACAATGATCTATATAGTTCATTTATAAATTTTGCGCAATGGTTACACGGTAAATCTATGTGTGAATTAACATCAAAAAGGGTACACATTGTGCATTAACTTTGTCACGAAGTCTAACTTGTATAACTTAAATATATATTATCAAACATTATTTTAAGCATTTCTGGGAGAATAATTAAAGGACAGTATATATTGTACCTAAATAGACTGATTAAACCCGCCAGTTACACTTGTGCATGTTCATTTAATAAGCATCTTTTCTATACAATTTTATTGTGAACATGGTTCAAAATTATTATGATAAATATGTCTTTCAATAAAAATCATCGTTTATTTATGATATTATAGTTATCTGTATAGTTTTTACTGATATTTATCTAATAAGTACCTATAAATGTCATGCATGTAAATATTGTAATATTCTTGATGTATTTATCACAATAATTATAAACATGTATTTATCGTGATAATTATCGAAGACAACTATCACTATAAACTTTGACTCTGAATAAATTTAAAATAATAATTATATTTTCCTTACCTTTTTCATGTCTCATACGCCGTATTTTACTAATATCATAACAATTTTCATCAATCATAGATTCGTAATACCATACTTTCATATTGTAATACCATATAAATTCAAATAAGTAAAAAAGCTAGGATTGTATTTTGGAAACTCCAAGTATTTGAGGTTTCGCAGCATCTTTGTTGCTTATACAAAGTTAATTGACCCTGTTAAACTTGACATCAATGGCACTAAAATGAATTTTGATCGACAATAAAGCATGCGACAATGGTTTTTATTTTATAAATGAGTTTGATTTTATTTTAAGTTTGTGTCCTCTATAGTCTTTTAAATTGGTTGGATGATGGAATGCAATGAAGAGCAAATAATAAATTATAATAATAAATTTTTCCCATGGCAGGTAACGCAAACTAATACTATGAATCAAAAAGACATAAATACAGGAAAATATGTTTTAAAATGTCCAAGTAAGTAATAATGAGCTACAGGATAAATGAAATGACGTTATTATTTGAAAGAGAGTGAAATCCGATAGAGGCGTAACAATGTGGGTCTGGTAAGAGGCAGTTGAGATTGACCCAAACGAGAGTACAGGGACCGTACCAGAAATAGCGTTAATTTATTTCTAGTATTGCATCTACCGACACGATAAAAATCTTTGTGTCTGGGTAGATGTCTGCTAGCGCACGACGCACTAAAGACATGAACTATGAATCATTGGTTTTAAGACCCCAACCTTTCCTAACTCCCTTAAGCTGCGTATACGCTAGACGAGCCGAGCACGAGCGGAGCCGAAATTCGTGTAGTGTGGACCAGCTTACGAGCACCGAACGAGCGGGTTTCGAACGTTCGGCTCGTGCTTGACCGTGCTCCGCCCGTTGTCGGTTTTTTGACGAACATAAAGGGATTTGCATCGCACTCACTACGTTCGAGGACAGTGATTGTTGTAGGCTCGTTGCACGTCCACACTTGACACTGCGAGCGAGCGGCTCGGCTTGCGCTTCGCTCGTGCTCGGCTCGTCTAGCGTATACGCAGCTTTAGGTCTCTGGCAATATTCAGCTCAATCCCTATTACTTGGACATTTTAAAATAGGATGGACTGAACGATGATTGCACATTGCGTGTATAATGATTGGTAAGTTGTTTGTTGTGTACTTAATTTATATTCCCTACTATTTTTGAGATTAAATACATGTTATTTGAGATCTAAATACTTCTACATCTGTACACTATTGATTACATGACCGCCCTATATGTACTATGTATTTAGATACCTACACATTTGTATCATAAACGAATTAGTAAAGTTTTGACGCACGCAAATAATCGTGCCTTTAATGAGTTGATTTATGAGATACAAAACTTTCTAGTAACTCTTAAATTACCAAAATTGAATTAATAATATTTTACATTAACACTCATTGATTAAGCCCTATGTTAAAGCACATTAAGATATGGCGATTAACTAATACATACTCATGTTCCATGTTCGCGCCAGATTGTGGTCGATACTCCTTATGGGCTTACATTTAAAACCAAGTCTAAGCTTTTAAAAATGTTATATAAATAGCGTTTAGGGCAGTCACGAGTAATATCCCGGTCTTCAAGCTCGTCTCGAGTATGTTGACTTACGAACAGTAAGGAACAGTCTACTTAAAACGGAGTGTTAGGATCGGTGGCTGGTTTTTTGGTTTAATAATAGCTACAAGTCTCGACTTTTGTCTAAAATCGCCGACAAACGGTACGTGATTCTACTCGCCTTTTGGGTAGTCAAAATAAAATGATGTATGGAATGCGTGTTTTTAGAATCACGGCTCACGCCTAGACAATTCATCGTCACATATGATGGGTTTGCGGTCGTCCCCTTTACTCCCGCGAGCGAATCGGCCGACCCGGCGAGCGATGGCACTAGTCTTCTCAACAGCACCCCAACCGCCGCTGTGGTGACCTCCTCCGCTGGCTGATCGAGAGAGAAGACCAGTGACTCCTTCGCCTAACTTGCTGTGATGGATGCCGTATAAGAAGTAGAGGAGAAGACCTAAAATATATTACAAACATTGAGTATATTTCTAGTCGTATTGTTGCTTCTAAATAGGTGTATGTATTTGAATTGAGTTTTGGTACTAACTAAACCTCTACTACTAACTAAACAAACCTTACTAATATTTTCTTAGGCGAAGGTATGATTGTGTCCAGAAGGGAATTTCTCGATGATTTAGAAAGTAAGTTAGCTATTTAACATAATTATGTGTACTTGTAAAAAGGCAAAAATTACGATTCCATTATGATACGGGTTTTGCATCATCGCACATTTAATGAACAGCATCATTGGGCATGGTAGACCAATGACGCGTCAAGGTTGGTATCCAATATGATCGTAACTACTGCGCACCGCGCTCCTGCAACTGCGCTAACGGAGGTGCTGTGTCTACATGTGACACGCCTGCTCCACATACATACACTTCACAGTTTTTAACGAGCTGTTATAGATATGTAATGCACCCTTTCTTGCAAACCACACATTCCCTTTTCCTCACTTAGCATTTATCTTTTCATAGTCGAAGTGTCCATCCATTTAATCAGTCTCATACTAAAAGCCATCCTAGACGGTTGTCTCAATCCGATTATAGAATTTTCTCATTCTTATGTATATAAATAAAAAATAAATAGATAAATAAATAGAAGACCAGATATTGAGCTTCCTACTTTACTCAAATTTATAAAACCTTATGACGGTTGCAGAGAAAAATTAAATTCCTTTTTGGTTAATTACAACAACGCTTACGACTTAACTTCAGTTTCTCAAAAAGATATACTTTTCAAATATACTTATACCTACTATGTCAATTACAGGGCAAAGCAGAAACCGCTTGCTCAATTAAGGAGTTTACCAATTAGCTACAACTTAAAACCCACTTTAGCGAGAGAAAACACTACGCCCATCTTCTCACAGATTTACAGGAGTGTAAGCAACAAATAAATATGTCAATCAGTATGCTCTAAGGATTGAGCCATGTCTAAGCCAATTATTAACTGAGATATCTATCTCACACGGTCATAAGAGTCGAGAGATGATAGGACAATTTAGATTTAGAGAAGTAGAGCCTCGCTGATTTTAGCATGAATGGGCCGACCGGGGAAGGACCACCCGGGTCGGCAACGCGCAAGTGATGCCTCTGGTGTTGGCCTCAGGCGTCCATAGGCTACTGTGACCACTTACCATCAGGTGGGCCGTATGCTAGTTTACCACCTTAGTAGTGTAAAAAAAAGGACTAGCAACAGCCATGGAAGAATTAGCCCTCCAAAACCTAGAAAAAAAGCCTATAACATTTTTTATAGCTCTGTTCAGGTTTTTTATAGGCTTACATCTAACAATATTGAAGATACGCGGTGTCAACCCCATTTGGAAATGATAGAGGGCTAAAGATTGCTGAACCTTTTCTTCTGAAACAGACATATTTATATATGGCTATTTCAGAAGAAAAGGTTCAGCAATCTTTATCCAGACAAGGCTTAGGCCCGTCTAGTAGTCAACAGTCACGACAAGATAGGTCGAACACCTCGAGGCCAAACGCTCAATTTTCGCGTCGCAATACAAATTATCAATCACCAAACTCAAGTCAGTCTAACCCAAAACCTACGGTTAAAGTCAATCGACCTTATAATAATTCCACTACTCCGTTCCATAGATATTGCAAAACTTCGGGGCACACCCTGGAACAATGTAGAAAGCGAGAATACACCAACAATCGCTAAAGAACATTGAACAAAATCAATCGAGGACGCCCCAACGCGTCAACTTTGTATCCGAGGAAACTGATAATGATGAATGCCATGCGAACTCTGTAAAAAACTACGACACCGTTGATGCCGATCCAAAAAACGAGTACCTAACTGTCTCGTCCCGGTGTCGTACGGGATCTCGTAATTTAAAAACCGCCATCACATACCCAAGTACCTCATCAAATATTTCATTGCAGGCATCGCTACATAATCGCCCGCCAAAATTCTTTGTATCCGTGCAGCAACGTAACGTCGTTAATCTGCCAAATTCCTCTACATCGACGCAGCACCTGTTTAAAGTTGACCTGCTAAACCCTACTAAATCCAACGTTTTTGAGATAACAAGTAACCCCGCAAAAACGTTACTACCTCATGTCCTTGTTAAATCCTGCGTATGCGTGAATATAATAGGTAAATACCTAGCTAGCTTTACGTTTGCTATGCAAGATGGATGGCAGAGACAGAGATAGAGGGCTTTCGCAAGTGAGAGAAGTTTCCGTTTTGTGTGTGATGATGAGTTATTGACTATTCGAAAGAATTATGTTTGAAAGGATTAAAAATATATATAGGCAGGTAATCAAAATATTAAGTATACAAACCGAAAGTCATCCAAATAGCAAAGCGTGCCCAAGTGAGCGCATTGAGGTTGATCATAAGCTCTACATTGAGAATGACACTGGTGGCCGGCAGCAGCGGCACCCACGGCACACGGAACGGCAGGCGCGCCGGGCTTTGTTGATGCGCCCAGATTATGAATAGACCTGGAAAGTAAAGTAAGTAGGTATATTTAACAGCTTGTTCTGAAGTCGACGGTAACATTAAAGTAGATTTTTTAGGTATAATGTCTAGGTAAAAATGAATACGACTCACCTGATGACAGGCAGTTATCGTTACAGTCGCTTGGAATAGCTATGCTTAATGCTAGCAGTAGGTACCTTATAGTCGATAATACCGACTTAATACCATCACGAGATTAAAATTTGTAAATTAATTCTCAGATAGTTAATTCAAGTCTTATAGAAGTTTACTATAGGTACCTTACAGCGAGATATATTTTTTTAAAGTACATACCTATATAAATAATCCTAACTAATATTATAAAAGCGAAAATGAGTTTGTTACCTTTTCACGCCTAAACCACTGAACCGAACATCCTGAAATTTTGCATATACGTTGACAGGTGTACAGAAACGGACATAGGCTACCTTTCATCCCGAAAAAAATTCTGTTTCCGAAGAAAACAATAATAACGTTCTTATGATAATAGATGGCGCCATGTGTCTTTCGAATCATGATTGAATTATATTATTACAAGCAGAGTATAACCCGAATTGATTATCAAATTCTAAATTAACGCGGGCGAAGCCGCGGGCAAAAGCTAGTTAAACAATAAATATGACAGCAAAACCATTCCCATTCAGATCCCAAACCGCAGTAAAACCTTTATAATAATATAATATTCTATCACATACACACAACACCATCTAGCCCAAACTAAGCAGAGCTTGTACTATGGGTACTAGACAATGGATAAATATACATATATACTTTTTTTTTTTGTAAATACATACATATTATATATAGAAACACCCATGTGCTCATTCCATAGTAACTATAGTCAAATACCTACATATTCGAAATGAAAAATATTCAACAATAGCACGGCTGCTCAGAGATAATAATTGGCATACCTAAATCTATACAAATCATTAATTAAATGTTAAACTCACAAGCAACAATGATAAAACTGAGAGTGAAGTCAGGCAGAAGTGTCCATAGACCAGCCGGCCCAGCTAAGAAGTGGTTGTGTGCGCACAGCGCAGCGGCCGCCGCAGTAAATATATACACGCAGCTGGTCACAGCAGCGCCGGGCGCTCGGCCACCTACCAGGGGCTCTAACCAAGCATATTGAGCCCGCAGACGCCCCACCGTCAATGCTTCGAACATCTGGAAAAAACCACCATGAAATACGTATACCTGCCGATATCACAACATCTATTTAAATGTGGCCAGTCGATCATATCTTTTATTAATATCGATATGAAAGTGAGGATGTTATTTGCTTAGTCACGGTGTTTTGATCGAAATATTGTTTTCATACATACTCAAATAAAAATATGTCGTGTGGGAAAATTATGAAATATCTAATTAAAATTATTAGGTGGGTACCTAACTACTTCTTTTTCCTTATGTCAGTATTATTATTAAAATTAAGAAAATGTCGCCTGGCCACTCATATAATTTCCTTTTTCATGTATGATGTGCAGATAAATAAATTTTGTCAGTAGTTAAATAAAACAGTGCGTAGATGGTACCTACCTGTGGACGGATACCGTGGGTACAGGTACCGCCATATACCCTTCCGTGCTTTGGGATCAGTTTAAGCCACCGTCCAGATTGTTGTATGAATATCTATGACAGTTGATAGGTACTTGTTAGCACAGGCGGATCGGGGTGCACGAATGATTAAAAGGGCTTATGAAATTAATACGAAAGAAGCGTCGCAACGAGGGCTCTAGATTAAAATATATATTTACAGAGCGAATTTAACAATATTGTTAACGTAGAATACCTAAATGATCCTCGTAGTTGATTTTCGCGAAAACTAAAACATCATTAGATTTATAAAAGAATATTTTACATACCACGAAACTCAAATTCAAAATGAAATACATTGTTATATCACTATCCTTTAGAGTCGCTAATAAGCATCACAATCTTGTTTCAAAAATCTATGAAATGTTTATATTAGTTTCATAAAAATTTACATTGCAATTACTTGAGCTCGTTTTTGCAATTTTTCTTCTTCTCGGATTTGCGTATCCACACTCAATTGGTAAATTCACCCTAATAATACTCATGCATAGTTTATCATGTAACTACATATTATTACAATGTGAATGTGCTAATAATTATATTACACGTTATATCCACGTTTGTATTTATTTATTGCCATTTAAGGCCAGCAAGTCAGCGATTCATCTGAAGGTAAGCGATGTCCGCTAATCATGAACGCGGCTGTATGTATTTCATTGGCACAGCAAAAGGAACGCCATAGAAATATCTACAACCAAGCCTACCAACTGGTAACATAATTGTTATTCTGTGCTTTAGTCGGAAGGAAAATCTTGACATCATCAAATGGGTAGAACCCATTTAATATAGAACTGCTACTATTGATAGGAGTGTGTTTCCTATCACTGGTATACCTTCCAAATACCGCAGACCATAAAGTGTGGCAAGTATTTATACTCCAAAAAGCTGACGAATATAATTATTATAATCGAGGTAACTTTCTCACTGGAATCTATAGCTAAACGGTATCTAACTTATTTCAAAACTTCTAGATAAATAATAAATGTTCCTATCTTAAAAGGTATGGATGACTGCCTACGATCCCCTAGATATACCTAAGTTTATAACTCTCACTCTATGTAGCCGTTGAAGTTTTACAAAGTGACGCTATAAAGTAGAACTGTTAGGAAAATCAGTATTAATAACATCTGCATTGAAAAAAAATAAAATTCATTATCGTTAGGTACTTAGATAAATTGAAATTAGGTTACACTCCATGAGAACCTTAAAATTAATGTGATATACCTAAAGGTGGGTGGAAAATGAAGCATGGTTATTCGTTTTTCTATGGATATCTCAGAAAACTTTCTCGTATGATGAATGTGAAAAGGCTAATCGAAAATTATATCAGTTTTCTTTTACCATAATCATTCGTGCACCCGCGATAATGTTTCCTTAATAGGATCTGCCCTGGCAAAAAGCGATAAGAACAATAAATGATTAAGCTTAAGACCATCTTTCCCACTAGACTTTGGGAGCAGCTGAACAGTATGAAAAATAAACAAGTTTACGAATAATGTTATAAGTCTAATTACCTCAGAAGAAGATGAACCCCCGTCAGTCCCCGGAGTGCCGGTTGCAGAACTGTCTTCTCTATCACAAGGAGAGTCCAGCTGCGGTATTCCGAAACTCTTGTCGTCCATCGGTGGCACCGGCCGATAGCGGAGTATTATAACCGCTGCGCTAACTATAGTGTATGCCAACAGTGTCCCTATCGACATGAACTCTACCAGCTTCTCCAGATCAAAGAAAAGAGCTATAAAAGCTGAGAACAGGCCTGATATTATAAGATTGGCAATGGGAATCTGCGACTTGTTGTTGATGTCACTTAGGAAACCGAAGAGTAGACCGTCTGCAGACATGGCATAAAGACAACGAGGCAGAGAGAATAAGGAGCCAAGTAAAGTAGTAGTCATTCCGCAAACGGCTCCAACTGCAACCGCGTACTTGGCCCAATCTGCATGTACAGCACCAAGAGCAGCTGGTAAAGCGGCATCAGGGTTGATATCCTTGTATGACACCATTAAAGTCAGCGCCAAGGCTACGAGAATGTATCCAAACGCAACTACCGCCATCGAAAGTATGGTTGCAATAGGAATGGAACGCGATGGATCCTTAGCTTCTTCACTCGATGCTGATATACTATCGAATCCTACAAACGCATAGAAACAAGTAGCCGCTCCAGCTAGCACACCGCTAACACCATAAGGCATGAAGCCACCGTTTTTTTCGGACCAGTTAACGGGGTCGGCGTAATAGAAACCCAAAAATATAACTAGAGTTATAACTAAAAGGTTCAAAATCGTAAGGCCGTTGTTAATGTACGCTGATGTTTTAACACCAACCGCTAGAATTAAAGATGCTACAATGCATATAAGAAACGCTAGGACATCAGGATATTTACTCAAAAGAGTTTCGTGCATTTCTCCTGTAACGGAAATAGTAGCGTTGCTTATTGCATTGTCTAATATTGCGTTCAAATACCCGGACCAGGCTCTAGCCACAGAAGCCGCTCCTGAAATGAGGAAACAATGTATAAGTTTAATACATAAACACTAGAATCTTATACTCTCCCGTCTAGTCTGTGTCTTACCTATCATATATTCCAATACGATATTCCATCCAATAATAAACGCCCAGAATTCACCGATACTGACGTACGTGTACGCATAAGCACTTCCAGCTCTCGGGATCCTAGTCCCGAACTCGGCATAGCAAAGGGCAGCTAAGGTTGATGTCACTCCAGCCAGTAGAAAACTTAATGCGGTTGCTGGTCCCGCCATGTATCGGGCGACTGTTCCGGTCAATACATATATACCTGCGCCGACCATATGACCGACACCTGAAAACCATAAATATTTATGGTGTATTATCACACTTATGTGTATCCATTTATCTTACCATAATTACATAGTCTCACGTCTATATCGAAGTCAGAGTCAAATCCTCGAATGAGTAAGCAAGGGCGTAATATACCTACTTACATTTGTTAACTGCAATTCTAGGTCCCAGGTAATAAGGACAAAAATATTGCCGTCTATCAGGAATAGTTCCAGACTCCGTTCCGACTAAAATTTTTACATCGTCGTAGGTTTATTCACTACGGCTGAGCCACCGAAGCAGTCTTACTATTTTTATATAGTTGAGGCAATTCATCGCACTTCGTCAAATAAATAGATAATTATGTTGACAATGTCGACTTTTCGTTGGATAAAATCATTATAAGCGTCGGTTGTTTATTTTTAGGGTTCCGTAACTCAAAAGAAAAAAACGGAACACTTTGCTGTCCGTCTGTCTGTCTGTCAAGACCCTTTATCTCGGGAACGCGTAGAGGTATCGAGTTAAAATTTAAACGATATACTCAAGTCTACAGTCTCTTGAAGCTGTGAAAAAATCAAACTTCTAATTTAAAGTAAAAAGAAGATACGGCCGTTTATGCCGCAAAAAAAGTATATTTCGACACTCTCAAGGGAATCAAAATTTATAGGGTATATTACGTTGGCCTAGAACTATGAAATTTGGCAAGTTATACCGTTTTATACTTACTACAAGTATAGGAAAAAATCTGAAAACTATACATTAGTAATGAAATCATAAAAACAGGGTCTTTATCAGTCCAAATTTTGAATTGAGTTAACCATGTAATGTGGGGTATCGTATGAAAGGGCTTTATTGGCAGAAGCTTAAACAGATTTTTAATTATTTTTATGATGTATAGTTTTCGACAAATTTGTACGGAACCCTCGAAGGGCGAGTTCGACTCGCACTTGTCCGGTTTTTAATAATTACGTCGCTACGAAACTGAATAACGCAGATCAAATAACATCTACAGAGCACGACGCCCCTTTACACGAATAGCGAAGTACGGATTGTAAATTAATTTTCCATTGCAATAGTTAAGAGTTGACAATCCGACGTTTCTCTTTTCAACTTTCGGATTGATGCCAAATAAAATCTTATCCAATTACTATCATAGTGATATTTTGGCTCAGCTACAACAATAACTTATGTTTTGACTTTCTTGGTAACATTATAATTTCATGGCTTAAGACTCATCTTAGCCATTAAATTGCCTTGGAATCAGCAAATCGAGGACATAACGTCGGTGTTAAACCTATAACGTAACCCAATCTTTTAAGAAAAATAATGATTAATATACGCGAGCTAATTATTTTATTTTATCAGGTAAAGTTGGTATGAAAAAGGATCACATCAGCCTTGTTATTTAGTTTACATGATGCGATGGCTAGTGTATTGAATCGCCATAATATTCCTTCAGTATTTTTTTTCTATAAGTAAATAGTAACATAATTATAGCTTTGAACAGAAGGTACCTAAGATGTATAGTTGCTATACTAAACATATGATACAGTTTACTTTACCCTTTTGTACAGATGTAAGTATTTATAGTTATAATTATCTAGGTGTGATAGTTTTGTTCCTGTCTTTGTATTGATGGTTTTCTAATATTCTTCTCTATAGGTTTACTTACACAGGCAGACGTGCATTACAACTTGATTTCGCCAGCTGTTTTAGGTCCTATGTCATAGAGGAAGAGCATATTGCCGTTTTCCTGACACAGTTCCAGGCTACGGGATGTAATTGATAGTTGCATCCAGAAAAACAAAAAATAACAGAAAACCTCAATAATACTTTGCCCCATTCGGGAATCAAACCAAGATCGGTCAATCTAAAATAAAATGATCTTATTTATAAAAATTTTATACCTTCATTTTATAGATAAGACACGTATATCTTTTTTTATACTAGATCAATAGACGATGGCTAGGGTTAAATTATAATATGAAATTTTCGGGCACGCCACAATTATGGCGGTAAGACCCGTACTTAGAGAGTGGCTGGAAAGGCGTCATGGCGCCCTCACGTTTCGTCTGACGCAGTTGCTGACTGTCCACGGTTGTTTCAGTCGGTACCTGTGTCGAATAGGCAAACAGGAGACGCCCGGTTGTCATCACTGCGGCGACTGCCGCGTCGTTGTCGAAGACACGGCGTTGCACACATTGGTATGTTGCCCTGCTTGGGCCACGCAACGCCGTGTCATGCACGCGGTAGTCGTTAGGGTCGTCCTCTCGCTCGAAGCTATGGTTCTGTCCATGATTTCGAGTGAGAGGTCTTGGAATGCCGTCGCCTCCTTCTGTGAGGAGGTGATGTTAGTGAAGGAGGCGGCGGAGAGGGAGAGGGAACGTGCAATCCCTCTCCCTAAATGCAGAGCCGGGCGCAGGAGGGCGCGAGACGACTTCCAGCGTCCACCGCCCGATCAGCGCAGGTCCGAATAGGCAGCGTTCGTGTTCCGCACACATCACTCAATGTCATCGGGGACTAGGTCCCCCAATTTATGTGTGATGGTCGTGTGGGATCCGCCACGTCCATCGGCGGGTCGAACCCTTGCCGGGGTCGCGTTTTGAATGCGAGAGCGATTCGCGCGGCCCCGCCATAAAGGTATAAGGAATACCGCGGTAGTTTTAGTCGGTTCATTCCAAATTTCCATTTTAGGCTGGATCCCGACATTCCCCATCGCCTGCTCCAAAACCGGCGATGGGGAATGCGAATTGTACATTACCACGCGTTAAAAAAAAAATGAAATTATAGCAGATAGCATTGTTATAAATAGGTTTAAAAGAGTATCACAGGTTGGTCCAACATTACCTTGTATACTTTATTATTTACAAATAAAGTAGGAACAGGACCTTCGACAATCTTGTGAAAAGACAACAGTGGCAACATTTTTGTTCTTTTTATAACATCGTCTACGTTTACGAAGTAGGTACCTATGTAGGTACGTATATATGTTTAATTGACTCACCAAGTAAAGTGATGTCTAGGGTCGTCAGACACCGGTTCAGTGGGGTATCCATCACGTCGCCATACAGTGGTTTGCGACGATTCATTTTGTGGCAAAAGCCCGAGAGTACATGCCCCAATATCTTATGCCTTGCGCCCGGCATGATGACTATAAAAAAAAATCTCCAATGTATACAAAAGAGATTCAGAGTTTTTATAGTAATTACATCACACTGCACTAATTCACAACAGAAATAAATAGAAACTTAAACTAGACACAACACAAATTTGGATGTACATCGCACATACACTTCAAGAAATAAGATCGCTTTTAGGAGTATATATTTTTAGATGTGGAAGACAGTTTTTTAAAACGATTATTTCGCAAACTAAACTATAATTTTCTATAAACCGAACAAAGAGCTTTAAGCAAACAATACCTGGTGGTGTTCAAAGCCAGCTGACTATATTTGCGTGAGTTCAGTTCTACGCTTACACTGAAGATAATGGCGGCGCGCGCAACTAATCGATTTCTTGATAGGAACCTTATATACTAAGCTTACATTGGGATGAATATAGAACTGTATATAGGAAATTGAACACATTTTACCTTGTGCTTCGTTTATAATTGCCATACTTGGAAGTGATATTTAAGACTACGGAGTTGATAGGTACAGTTTATAACAACTGTAATTACATTATTAGAGACCTACTTTAATTAGAACATAATTGATTTCTCAACTTCACAGTGCATTTAGTAGCCAGATAGTCCAAATACATTTAAAATATATCTAAGATTGTTATTAACCAAACAACTACTGTTTGGTTTTACTTAAATTACTAAATAACTAGCTTTTGCTCGAGGCTTCGATTCGATTCGAGGCTCGAGCTTAGGTACGCTAAAGGTAGATTATGTTAGTAACAGTACTTTTAGAAAAATAAAATATAACCTACTCCATAAGGCGATACAGTAAACTTAATCCATAAGCTACCCACTAACTCTCTACTAACTACTAAGTTTAGTATTAACTTACTAAACACTAACTACTCCATAACTTACCCCACTATAAAACCCAACCACAACAGGCTACCCTTATCAGTCGCTTATCACAAGTTGCCCGGTACACATCTCTGTAAATTTCATACATTGTTTTTACGAAAATATGGATACCACACCTGAAGAAGCCGCTCAAGCTGTTGCCCTGTTGCAACAAGGGCTAAGTTAGCGAGTAGTCGCTGCCCAGCTTCACTTGAGCCAGTCTGCTGTATCCAGAGTATACACACGATTTCAAGAGATTGGTGCCTTCGATCGGAGACCAAGGACCAGCCGCCGCTGGTGCACTTCCGAAAGAGACGACCGTTTCATAGTCTCAAACTCGATGCGCAATCAGCCAACGGCTAACTAAACGGCATCTAACGGGTGTTGATGTGCAGCAAGAACTGAGACGTGTACGAGTGGTGGCTGTCAGAGAGTGGACATCCCCCTCTTCTCTACGACTAGTCCAGTTTATAATATACCGTTCCCCTACACCAACCTTAAAGGTTATATTAGGTGATACCGCTGTACCTTGCAGTGCCCGAGAGCACCTTCCGGGACCAGTTATAGACAGGTCTTGTCCCCAAATCTCGACTCTTCACCTTAGGGTGTCACTTGGGCGCGAGGTAGCTCGCTTACGAGAACCGGATCTCTGAGGCTAACCTTAGAGATCCGGTTCTCGTAAGCGAGCTACCTCGCGCCCAAGTGACACTACCTATTCTCCAGATAGGCACCTGAGCAATAAAGCCGCTCACCACTCGCAACTCTAGGAGTTGCTAACGAAAACCTCGCTGATGCCGACGGAGAAGCCGCCTCCCATATCTCCAGTATGGTACCGGAGCTATATAAGGCACGCTCACTTCCCAGCGTACATCCATACGCCTACCCAAATACACCTACAAGCCGGGTATTGCCCGAGTCACTCTAGGTATGACTCTTACTTGCTGAGCAGGCAAGCACCCGAGATGCTTAACTAGCATATCTACTAAAACTACTATTTTATCCGAAGTGACTAAGCTCGCTGTTGCCAATTTAAGTGACGATACAAATGAGCCAGCTCTCGCGAGAAAGCAACATAGGCAATGGGCATTATGTCGTTGTAATTGCTGGTTATGAGTTCCCAAGGTATGAAGCCCACAACACACGAACAGCAGAGGCGGCAATGTGTATAATGTTTCATACTAATTCGAACAATACAAAAATCCACCACCGGCACCGCTGCGCCGGCGCCGCCGCTGTCTATATGTAGTAGCCTTAAGGTATATTTTAACACTAGCTGTCCCACGCAACTTCGTCTGCTTCATATATCAGTATTTTGCCCGTTTTCGCAACATTTTTCATTGCTGCTCCGCTCCTATTTGTCGTAGCGTGATGTTATATAGCCTATAGCCTTCCTTGATAAATGGGCTACCCAAAACTTAAAGAATTTTTCAATTCGAACCAGTAGTTCCTGAGATTAGCGCGTTCAAACAAACAAACAAACACTTCAGCTTTATAATATTAGTATAGATATTCTTTCCAAGTCGAAAAGTATGCAACATACGGAATAAAAACGTAAAATATATCCATTTTATAATATAACTAAGATATTGTACCTATAATATAGTCAAGCGCATTTATATGATAAAATAATCCTCCTTAAAGGTTATAAGAACGGCCCTTTTAAAAAATATTAACAATTAATTAGGGGATTTATTGATTAGAAATAAAGTGAAAAAGCGTAATTCATAACTATTCCAAAATTTTATTCGCGTATGGCGTATTCATGGCGTAAGTAGTTGCTGAAATAAGCAGCTGCAGACTGACAAAACCGCACCAATTACCAGTATTATTTAGGGTACCGCGTTTATGATATTAGTACTACATCCTTAAAGAAGCAACTACAATCAGATCTCTTCAACTAAAGAGGATAAGAAACCAAAAAATAAGATGCAACAACATTTGATTGAAGAAGCTGACTTTATGTAGGTATCGTAAATCACCTATACAGTGTAGGCATACATCAAAAATAGTTACAGCGACCTTATCCACTCGTGGTAAAGCTGCTATTGTTCTGGCTAGTTAGACGAACAACCCGACGTAAATAAGGCTAGGATGATAATCACATTGTGTCTAGAGAAATCAGGAGTAACTGCTATGTACTAGTTGTCACACCGTTTTGCCCAATTCATTTCTTAATTAAACTGCAAATAGATTCAGGCACGCCAAAAGTACTAATTGTATGTGCAGACTGGTATTCTAAAACAATTTGTAGAGAATGGATCCTTCACTATGATCTTATAACATTGTACATTTGGGAACGAGGCGAGAGGCTGACACAACATATTTAAAAAATCGAGTTAATGAAGGCTTGTATCTTTTTTATTTTTCCTGTAGTTACCTATGGGATTATTTTGTTTACTTGTTTATATAGGTACATAATATTACTGCTAGAGTTTGTGTGTCTAACTGGCAGTACCCTACTTATTTAAGGTCAGAATTTCAATAGAGTGCAACGGATCCCCGTGCAGTCTGACTGGTGGAGCACATCTACGCTGAAGAAGATCGCAGCTTCCACGTTTAACGCATCGCCAGTGATTTGGATTTTTTGAGCTTCTTATGAAGACTACGCTTTATCAGAAGGCAGTTATTCGACAAGTGTGTGCTCAAACGGAAAGGCACTCTCTTTTCCCACACCCTCATATTCCGATGGGACGGTATACCGACACAACCGGATAGAGATCAGGTCTTGCAGCACTACCAACTTCTTAACTTCGAGCTGATATTGAGAATATCTTGACAGGAAAACTTAAACACTTTTTATTGGACCGTTCTGGAAATCGAACCCACCAACCTAAACAACTCAAAAGCTCATTCACTATCGCTGTACCATACATACAATATGCTAGTCATTCTCGTGTTGTTTCAAGCTTTTATATACGAAATATCTGGCAAGTCATATGCTTCTGACTTTAGAATCTAGAAATATTAAAAAAGAAACAGCAATTTCCAAAAATGTCACAATATAGCGAAACGATCTCTTGTAGGTAGGTACTACTACTCCTTGGTAACGTGCCACTATCTTTATTTTTATTAGTAATCAGCTTTAGATACAAACATGGAAACTATTAGAACTGTTAACTATTTTAAAATAAAGATTTATTATTATTAAATAACAATCTCACAACAAAATGGTCATGAAATATTATTGGTAAGTACCTAAACTTAATCTGGGTCTAGTGAGATAGCAATAAAACAGGTAGCTATTGAATGGAGGGCGAACAATATTCGCAGAAATGGGTCAACCGCAGATCGTAAACGAGAGCTAGCCAACGACTGGGTGTTAGTGATTTTTAGTGTTTCTATCCAATATCCGCATTTTGCACAAACGTCGAATTTTAGACGTCTTTATATATTGTACTTACTTACATTTACTAATCGGCTTATTCCCGTGCGCTCCAAATCTATTGTTCTCCAAACTTCACATTTCCATACATTCATTATCAGGAGCTCAAAGGATTTTTATATTCAAATAATTAATAAAGCCACAGGTATCAAAATTATAACATAACTTGCTGAGCCTCACAGTCTACTATAGGCTTGTACTAGGTACTTGGGATCCATAACCATAGCTAACCTATTACCCTTCTGCTCCTCTTCGGAAAACAGGCGAGACTATATATATAATAAAATGTAACCTTCTATATCTCAGTAAGCGATTTTTACTGCATTTAGTATACAATTGCCATTTAGTTACCTACTGCATATGCAAATCTTACTAACTTTTTCGTTTACGTAGTTACGTTCTTCTGGTTACTTAACACATTGATACAAATCTAACAGATTATTTTGTTAGCTGAACATGTATTTAGCTCGATGTCTTTTACCTTTTAGCAGTTTTGGCTAGCAATGACCTCCAGCTTCACCTATTTATAAATGTAATTACGATCACTAGCCCCGCCGCTGATTGCGTCAACCGCCTGTCAAAAACCAACCATTTCTATTTACGGAAACCACAAGACAATAATACCTAATTACTATCTAAAGATAGCACAAATAATTATATCTAGTTGTATTTTACTAGCAAAACAGAAACATGTTGATTTTAATGATTAGCAACTACTACATTGTCGGATCTTGATAGTGTCAATAGCTTAATTATTATCTACCAAAGTAATTAAAATTACATAAACTAATTTCTAAAGGGTACGGAGTTAATCGCGGTTTATTTTAAGTATAATTTTAACTATTTATAGATAAGCAACCGAAACATAATTTCTAAATATCATGATAATAAGCTTTTATTTCAATTAAGGTTACACAATAGTTACATTTACTATGATAGCCACACTAGGCGCAGCCTGTGTCGTGTGGCTATCTAAATAGTAAATGTAACTATTGTGTAACCTTAATTGAAATAAATGCTTATTATTATTATTATATTTAGAAACGTTGTCTCGGTTGCTTTTCGGAAGCCAGTTAGAATAACACATTGGTGGTCGTAGTCACATGAGTAGATTTGTCTACTCATGTGTCGTAGTACCATAGTATTTTAAATAAGTCCTATTCAATATTTAATGAGTTAGTATAGGTATAGAAGGGAAGATTTTATTAGCGTAGAGTGCATTGGAGTAGTTCAAAATATGTGTTCTTCAGAGTCCCATAAAGAGACAAAATCCACCACTACCACCACCAAAATACCTACACCGTTGAAAAGCAACCGAGGGTATCAATTTATAAAATCATAAAACTAAGACAATACCTACTGACTTTATATAACATTTTTTTTCAAATATACCTATTGCAATAATATATTTTAAAATCGTCACATCTATCAGTAAATACCTAGGTACTAAATAAGTTTCGTAAACTTAAAGAATGAACATACTAGCAGTATCATATTTGTATATTTCGAAATGTTATGTGGCGTAGGTATTTATATACGCACAAGCAACATATAAGTTTATTATGAACCTGGCATCGAACGGAGCATCATACGTCTAGCCGCCGAAACCAACTGACGAACTAGCGACGCGCGTTTTTTTTTTTTTTTTTGTGTGCTAGTTGTTGGCCTCAGATGGCCTTTACAACTTTACGCGGACTGTGGGTGAGCGCAGAAGGCTAGCGACGCGCGAAGAGGCCATCTGTTTTTATAGTGGCAATATTTATTCGCACGCACACACGCTCAAGAACTCCTCGTAAATGTTAGAATTTTGTTTACTTGTCACTGATTGGTGTAAATGATTAATATACACAATAGTGCTAGCATTACTTGTATGAACGATAAATGGAATATAAGAAGGCGTAAAAAGTGAAAATATATTCTCAATTGAATCAGTCTACGTGTTTTAATATAACCCTAACGGTTACCAGCTACGGACCTGGCTTATACCCGCCGGCTGATCTACAACCTTAACAGTTACCAGCTACGGACCTGGCTTATGCCCGCCGGCTGGTAATATGTTAAAGTTAAATTCCGTTCTTCTGACAAGCAATTTACTCGTACAGTCCTAGCACGGATAACAATGGTCTCGGCCCGCATCTAAACAAAGCAAGCGAGTATAAAGCACCTATCACATAGACGCGTAGGTAATAGATAGGATATACATATAACATATTGTCAATACATGTTGGTAAATTAATAGTACCTATGTAAGTAATGTATATTTTTTATTATTAAGTACCTACTTACATAACTACTTATATTGCTTTTATTTTCAATAGCTACTAGGTTACTATTTGTAACCGGGCAGAATAAATCTGATTAGATACCTACATAAACAAATTTAATGGCAATTTTCTTGAGCTGGATGCTGAAACATTATTAAAATAAAATAAAAAACTTAAAATACAATCAGATTTTTTTATTTCTACTTTGCATTACAGATGGAAAATAAAATTCGGTTACAAAACTTATAAAAGTTGCTACTACTTACCTATATAAAAATTAAGAAGCAGGTTCGAAAAGGACCGCATAATTTACTTTTAATACATAATAAGTACAAAGTTGTTTCTCGAATCCATAATTTACTGAATTAATCAGAATTGTATAACTATTCATGAATAACCATATAAAATGTCCAAACATTTTTATAAAGACTAAACCTCGTTAATTAGTTCGTCATGCAAAAAAATCTAAACATATATCTGTACGTCTTGAGTAAATCTCAAATTCGTAAATCTAATAGGTACCTTGAACTGACTCATTGAAAAAACAAAAAACATTAGCGTAATTGGTACGTTTTGCTTCAAGGAAAATGACGAGAAAAGACGTCTCTTCTACAAATTAGACTTTTGTACGATAACTAAACAAGCTTCAAATAAATTGTAAGATGCTTTGTATTTAGTTTAATAGCCCCTAAATTACTGTTGGCTAAAATGTCGGCCTTATTGTTCTCCATTGTGTAAGTATTTACCTATAACGTTTGTTTTGATAAACTTGAGTCCATAATTACGTACAAACTTCAGAACATCACGTCATAAAGTAAATTGATCAATAGTTTATAAGTAAGTTAACTGAAATACGTGATATAGGTATTCCATGGGTCTTTTAAAGACGAACCCACCAAAACATATACCCAGCTAGCCAAATGGACACGGGAAATCATTATAATAATAATATTTTACAAACAGTAAACTTGAGAGTGGAATTTAAAGAAAAACTTAAAATATGCATTGTGATATTAGGTACTTATTTATTTTGTGAGATCATATAGCGATAGCGCTTTGGCTAACAATTGCGAAGAATGATAAATGTTCCTTAAAATAAATTTCGGTGAAAAGGTTTTATTCATCAACATTTAGCCACTTTACCTACCTAATTTCAATTTTAATGAAACGTAAATATTCATTTTCCGAAATATTTTCAACAACAAAGAATTATTCCGTTGGCGATAACTCGGATGTGGCTATTTTCGATCGTGGGCGTCTACACTACCGAAGTAAACTGATTCCGGTTGAAAGTGTAGGTGGTCTCCCTCCGCCTACAGCTTGACGTAGGCGAATGCCGGCTTTGAAATACTTGAAAAGGCTGAGCATCAGTGACGTATTTCTCAAAGCGCGATTGCCCGGGGCAGCATCTCTGTTGGGTGGTAGGTGGATAGTAAAATTATACATGTCTATTTATTTTATTTGTGAATTTCGTTTTTAGTTTCTTTGAGGATTATTAGGCGAGCGGTCATATTCGCTCAGAATGTAAAACGTTGAAATAACATGACAAAGCTGACGCGGCAAAATATACTAAAACACCCTATTGTTAAGTAGGTACATGGATGTAATGTCGTTACTTAATACTATGTGATACAATTGTTATGGCACTAGGTCTACCTACTAGAAGCATGTAAAATTTTAAAGATTTTATCTATTAAAAGGTTTATAAATTTAAGTAGGTACCAACCAAAAATGACAATATCAACCGACTGCAGGACATAGAATAACCATGACACGAGGCGATCTGGCGAAAGCTCGAATAATTCTTAAAATACGCATTTATTTTACGACAACATTAACCTCAGTTTGGTAAAGTTTATCTTAAGACGATATAAATAAATATTTTTGGCACGTAGGTTGCGCTGGCGGGATACGTAAAGATAAAAAATGGTTACTTATAAAATAAACCGCAAAAATACCTATTATAGACAGGAGACCGTCCATATTCGGCTTGCACGTGGACAATCGTTTTAGAAACAAAGTAAAATAATAAAAGCTTTGTTTAAATATGTAATAAATATTGGTTACCATCCAGTAGTATGAAATTGACGTGTTTTATTTCTATATTACCTATATCAAAATAATACACACAGCATGGAAGCAATAAGCCGAAGGACTGTTGGTTGCTGTGTTCACATAATGTCTGTAATATGGTACCTAAGCTGGGTAAGATATAAAAATGTCACTTAACCAGCCCAGTTTTTGGAAAATATTTTAATAACTTATGACGGTGATGGTGACACATGAAAATAAATATTTTTTAAACAATGTGTTTTACTTTATTATTTAACGATCTTGATACTAAGCTTCAAAGAATAATGTTATCTACTTAGTTTAGGCTACTCAAAATTAATATTGTTATTACAATATAAAATTGTTCACGCCTAGGCCGGGGTCCCATACAAGGTGGTCGGTCTCCTTTAATTGTAACGAATTCTCAATTTATTAACTTAGTTACTCGCGTAGTCCCTGTACTTACTCAGGATAACATGGATATAGGTACCCATAACTCTAGGTAGGTAGGCTAGGTAATTAACCTACTGCCTGAGAAATCTTTGAAATCAAATATATACACGACTATTCTACACGGAAATTTTCGGGAAAATAACTATTCTGCAAATAGAAGTTCAAAATAACACTCGTTTTTTAATTTTATAGTTTACTTTTATAGTTCTCTCAGCAAAGGTTTTATTTTACCTAACTTATGTCATTGTTATACATAACTAAGTATTTTAAGAGGGGGCCTGGTAATCTGCGTGACAGGGTTTCCTAGTGCAGATACCAGTCTCCCACAAAGGATCAGCTTATATTCTGTAATATGTATACTTGTTAGATGTAAGATGTCTTTGTGGAAGAGAAATAAATGTTATTATTATTTCAGTATATTCAAACGAAAAAAGTTTAATTTCCATTCTTAATTAATTTGGAACTAGAAACCTGAAATATACGTGTAGTAGCCCACAATACATGGGTGAACTAAACAACTTAGGTACCTATGCATAGAGGGAGATTGCCAAGAAACTGCTGTGATAGGTATCTTCGTTTTAAGTTAAGGTGTCGGGATGCAGATTTCTGTTTATATTTTCTTAAATAAATACTTAGTAGATAGAGTAGGTACCGGATTGGATAATAACATTCCTTCCCGAGCGTATTTTCAAACGTTAAATATCAAAAGATCCAACACTAGCATGAGGCTCGCAGCTGTTGATAAGTAGTGAACAGTGCGAAACCGAATATCCCAATATGCAGGGCCCAGTAGTGACTATGACTGCGTAACGTAGATAACCGCAGAAAGCATATTTATCATCTGCTAAAAATGTAGTAAGAGCTTGGTCTTCCTACGACATATTCTAAGTTTACCTGATAAATGTTATTTAAATTTGAGAAGAATAAGGCGAATAGTTCAAGGTAGAGCGACAGGCACAAGAGCGTGTCCAGAACTCAAATTCGTAATAGATAATTACAAATCAAGTAATATATCTAAGGGATAAATGAAAGAGCAGCGATAGCTCAGTGGGGAGACCAACAGACTGCAATGCAGAGGGTCTCGGGTTCGAACCCACGTCGCGCACCTCTGACTTTCGGAAGTTAAATGACTTTTCGAAATTATGTGCGTATTGATTGACAATTATCGCCTGCTCCGTGCCTCGGAAAGCACATTAAGCCGTTGGTCCCGGCTGCCATGAACATCTATGGCAGTCGTTATTGGGAGAGTGTCGACACAAAAGATCCCACTGGGTCGAAGTGTCGCCTGTCTGCACTGACTGGCCCCCGCATAAGATAAGGGATAAATGATCTTTTCAAGTATAGGCGTCATCATCATCAAAGGACTGTGACTCCGCTAGAGCTTTGAACGGATACATTAAAATGCCTCTGGTTAATCTATACTGATATTATAAAGCTGAAGAGTTTGTTTGTTTGTTTGTTTACTTGAACGCGCTAATCTCAGGAACTACTGCTCCGATTTGAAAATTTATTTCAGTGTTAGATAGCCCATTTATCGAGGAAGGCTATAGGCTATATATCATCACGCTAAGATCAATAGGAGCGGAGCACCAATGAAGAATGTTTCAAAATCGGAGGGTATTTTTTCCTTTTGAGAGCTTCCGCTGCGTGCGCTGCGTAAACAGTTAAAGTTTCGCAAAAATCATGTATGACAGAATTGTGCCCCATTAAAAGTTCTAAAAAAAAGTCCGCGACAGCATATGTCTATCTTTTAAGGTTGGCTCACTATAACCATTTTTATGCTAACCAAATTTGTTCTAAAATAATGCATTATTTGCGAAGGTATTTTTATAAACATGATATTAATCCTTATCCAAATAAATACGTTATTCATCACAAGTATTTAATTTAAAACAAACTTGCCCTTTACATCATTCGATTTCAATGAATATCTTAGGAGATATCGCAGTTTTAAAATAACATCGCAGCAAAATAATTACCCATTACAGACATAGTACAAACGATGTTTCTCCTGGTTTATTCTGCGTGATTACTACTGGTTCGATTTAAAAAATTCTTTTAGTGTTGGATAGCCTATTTATCGAGGAAGGCTATAGGCTATATAACATCACCCTACCACCCACGGGGGCGGCGCAGTAAAGATAAACGCGGGTAAAACCGCGGGAACATCTAGTAGAATAAATAAAATGGCTATTTATCTTTAAATGTCCATAGTCCTTTTCTCTAGACAATTATTATGTACCTACTAAAGTTTATGTTTGTCTCGCAAACCAATAGGATGTGGATAATTGATTTTACTTATTGGTACAGACAGTGACTAAAGTCGATAAACATTTGCGAAATTTTGAATTATTCTTGTTATAGATTAATATTTTTTTTTTTTTTACTTTCTCGTCTATATGACTGCACTCCACCTGATGGTAAGCAGTCGTGTGGTCTAAGAGCAGTGGCCTCCTCTAATTGTGTAATAAAATTGTTTACGTTTACGAAAATTGTTCATGTTAGGTACTTATATCGCTGGCTGTACAGGACTTGCTGTAAAAAGAAATTGTGCTCATCGATAAATATAGTTAGATATGGAAAATTGTAAGTCTTTAGAAAAATATATCAAGAGATTCAAACTTTAGGATTTCAATAAAATACACAGAATATTACAAAGTTACGTAAAAAGTAGCCTTATTAAAATATATTTGCAGAAAATATAAACTATTAACAAAAAATAATCAAGCTTTAATAAGTTTATAAAAGAAGTAGGTAATAGTAGTACAGTTAAATGATATGTTTTAGGCATCAGTCTTTAGAGAATGTAGTATTAGGTATCCACTTCATACATTAAAAACAATACCTACTTCCTACTGTAGTTTAAATATATTTACCCTATTACAATTTGATATTAAATCACACGTATAACATACATAACTATTTACCAAAAGAACAAAGTACTATATATAATAGTTCAACCCTTGAAACAAGGTCTTCCATGACCTTTTGTAGTTCTCGAGGCATGCTCTTGACTTTCAATCGGCGTCGCGTCGGTACGTAATTCCATACATTTTGAAAATGCCTCTAACTTCAACATCGATTAGCTGATCAAAATGTATGGCAAAACAAGCCATCGAACAAACGCGTAGAGGTGCATCAAGAGCTATGAAAGCTCATAGTAGGCCCAAGATAATAATATAGACATGGTCAAATTTCACAAAGAAACAATTATATTTAGTAATTTCATATTAAATAGGTAGGTATCAATATATTGAAAGTTACCATTTATTGAAATAATTATATTTTATATATTTACAAAACGTCAAATGCCAAAATATTTATTAGCCAGCCTACCTTCTAAAAGTAATAGGTAACATTAGATATAAATAGTCCCAAAATTTTAACAACTGATGTGATCGTACAGTAGATAATTCACAATCTTTGTTTTGTTAAACGACTTATTACGTATATTTTAAAATTGTAAACAAGTTAAATTTTGACTATATAATGGTCCCAATGTTCAATAAACATATTTGAAGAAATACCACCAAATAGATTAGAATACACACTTACTGCTTAACTATGTAAGTAGTGACTAGAGTTTTTTTATTAGTAAGTTTTATGTTGTAATTAGTACGTTATTTTAGGTAAGTTGTATAATCATATCATGAAGTATTTAAGATTTTATATATAAAAATAGTATTAATTGCCTTCCCATTAACCTTTTGGACGCCATTGTCACATATACGTGACAAACGAAATCTTGCCCTCAACGCCAACGTCACATATGTATGACAAAAATACGTCGCACCTTAACATAAAAATAAACAATAAAACTAAATAAAACATTACTTTTGTGGTTAAATAAATATCAGTGTCATGAGTAGGTTTTATTAGAAAATTTAAGACGAAAATAAAAACACAGTTGATATTCGATAGTTTTGGAATCCGTATACTTCTGAAGGTCATTTTACAGAAAAAGTGTCTTGGCGTCGGGTGTACGGCGATGCGTTTATACTCTGGCGTTCAAAAGGTTGAGGAACATTCAAAATGTAGTGTGGACCAATTATTTTAATACATATCTACCTACTATATATCCCTATATAATCAAAATCGACCATCTCATAATATAACATTCCACTTATTGTGACGTCCACTGTCCGTCACTCATTATAGTAACCCTCATTTAGCAAAATGCACAACGTAGGTAAATATCAAAACTAACAATCAATGGGTAAGGCAAGTATAATATATTTGAAGGGTTTATTCCGCATTCTACCCTCATGTTTCGTCCCGAATGTAAAAATACATATTCGCCCTAAAAATCGTTCCTCATATGCCCCAAAATTTAGATAAATATTAATTTCTTAACGTAATTCCTATATCGTCCCAAATTATGTTCCTTTTGACCCTGTTTTTTTTTTGTATAGCAGATTTTGATGTTCCGTCAGCCGAACAATTTTTAAAATACCTCCTTGATCTCTCGGTGAAACCTTGGCTTATGATTACATAACATCACGAGCCCGACATTGAAAAGACTTGAAATAATTTTTAAACATGTTTTGTTTTGCTAACTATAATATCACAAAATAAATACCTACAGAAGTCAATCTACATAGAAAGCGCGTGCGAGCAACGCACACATAGACATCGCTCACGGACACGATAACTCGGAACAGTTGGGAACAGTGCGAGCACGAGTGCCACCATCCGCTTAAGACGTCGTGTCTGTAAACATTTTTGTGCAAAAATGGAGCAACAAAAAAACGTTATTATAACTGTTCCGTGGACGGTTGTTTAAATTCAACATTAAACGATGAATTGTTGTTTTTTAAGCTACCAGTTGTTTCAGAGAGGTAAGTAGGTAGGTACCTATTTGCTTTTAACGTAACACAGAACATTTAGGTAGGTAGGTAAGCGCCCCGGCCCCCGGAGAATATGTTGTAAGGTGGCTATCTATCTAAGCTCGATTTATATAATAGTTTCCTATTTTGAATCAGTATAAACAAAGTAACTAAATTTTAGTAAGGTAAATTCACGCGACCAATTATTACGTAAGTTGATAACATGATTTTTTATTTGTGTAGATATTGTGTTGTTTTTAGTGTCGTTTGATAGGTTTAGGTCTAAAACGGATAGGGCGAAAGAAATTGTGTAAATAGGGTAATCCGTTTAGAAGTTATTAGGGATTTTCGATAGTGAAAGTTGTCAAATGTAAAATTTTGTTTTTCTTCTGTAAACTTTTTGTATTGTAATAGTATGTTTATTGTTTTGTTTTAATACTGTAGAATAAGTTTTTTTGCTATGCGGGCTATACTGCGAGTTTGGAGTAGCCCCCTCAGTCACCCCATTCACTTTAATATTAATTCGTGCGGCCGGTTGTTTTAAGGTTACGGTAAATTTTTTTAGATAAAATTTATCTTGTTTCAGGCGAACTGTGTGGTTGAGATTGATCCATAGAGAAGATTTAATAGATTCAAGTTGCTCTCGTGCTCGTGTGTGTAGCAAGTTATTTACCTACATTTTCTGTAACAAATTTCTAATATAAGAATGAAATTAAAATTAAAATATTTTAGTTATTATTGGTTTATATTATTATTATCTTCCTGTTTCATTCTCAACAATAAATCAAACAACTAGATACGAGTGCCACTACTACGTTTGTGCATAAGCGAAAGTTGACAACCCTAGCGCGACCGCCGAGCGTAGGTATAAAAAGTGAAGTACATACACTTATTGACTTCTGTACATATTTATTTTGTGATAATATGCTCAAAAATGTAGGACGAAAAAGGAATAATTAAAAGAGAGGGGCGAATGAGGCACATTTTGGAATGTGGGACGTAATGTAGGGGCGAATGCGGAACAAACAATTTAAAGATGTTCTTGTTACCATTCGATTGACATCGCAGCGAAAAGAATTGAAACAGATGAGGAAACACCTTATAGCATAAAATAGGCTTTTCGAGAAGGCATAAAACTAAATAAATAAACTACTAAGAATCTATAAATGTCTGACAATAAGTATAATACTATTAATGAGAATACTTGATAAATAATATAATTATGCCTTATAATATAATACGCAAGTGTGAATTCGGTAGGTACTTACATGCAATAGAAATTCAAAGGGTGCAAAATAAAATATGCATTTATATTAAAAAAAAATACATTTATTCAGTTATTAAACTTCTGCGTCGTAGATACAAGTATCATTAAAAATTTATTTAAGAAAGGTTTATTTTGTAAATTAATAATTTTCTTTATTAAAAAGTATTTCCATTTGGTATTTAATATACCTAATAATGAACTGGCAGTAAGTATACTCAATCAATGTTAATTTAAGTGTAAATAAATAATAAAATAAATTATATTCCAGAAAATTGGCTCGGTTTATAGAAAATAGTTAAGTATAAGATTATTATTACAAGATGAGATCGTGCGATCTTCATCACATAACGTGCGTCACGCTATTATAAGTTATAACATAGTACGTAGAAAAACGTAATTTAAAATTCGGTCCAGTCTAATTAATTTATCATAATTATTATACTAACATTCGAGATATACTCCAACTAAACGTTACACAAGTGTAATAAATTTTATAATAATGTGCAATGTGTACATACATACATATATGTTAAGGAACACTAAAATTTCTATACAAATTATCTACAATACATAGAACGTCAACGATTGCATTCTTAGTGTATAAGCGCGATGGCAAAACTTATGCGGTAAACTAACAAACTTAGTCGCGTGTATTTCCATCGGTAGTACCTACTTATTGACATGCTTAAAATCTAATAATTGTCCAGTATGTACTACAGTAATTAATTAGAGGTATATTCAACACATCTACTAATGTAGTAATGAATGAATTAATGCCACTGGTACACAGAATTGTAATCTATATCTATGATAACTACATACGTACAGATATTATTCATCGGCTACTAATAGAGAGCTATTTCTAAAGAATCTAATTTTTTTTTATAAAAATATTATTCACAGGTACTGAATAGTAAGCTAACTAATAATTAGTGATCGGATATTCCAGTGCATATTCACCTAAACTTTGAGGAAGCATGTAATTAGAGTGGCTAATACCACCTCTAAAATTATTAGAAATCACGAATAAACTTGAGAAACATACCCGAACGCATAACAATCATAGTGACGAATGTAGTAAATAAGTTGTAATGTAGGATAGCTACTTGCGCACAAGCAGGTAACATTTTCTGTCTCACTCGCACACTTACAAAATGCTAACATTCCTTGATTTGCTATCTCCTTCACACAGCTTATGTATTGAATAAAAGACATAGCAAATAGTTACTACTACTATATCTAAAAAAGAGATAGTTAACTATACCATATTTTGTTGTGAAACAAAAGAAATTTTGAAACGATAGAAACTGCCACAAATACATTATGTACAACAAAACGTATGTAGGTATGTATTTGAAGTTTAAATTTACCTAATATTTACTTAAACAAAGCCAACTTAGTTTTATTTTACGTAATTAAAACAAAAAAATTAATTTGACACAACTTTAGTACGGAACTCTAAAAAATGGAATAATATTCTTCAAATCAATAATTTGTACCAAACTATGTTTCTATAAAATCAATAATAATTCATGATTTTTAAATCCCGAAATTATTATTTTTATTTTAGAGGAGGTATTACTCTATGTTGCTTCCTCAAAGTTTAGGTAAATATGCACTGGAATATCCGATCTCTGCTAATAATACATATACTTTAATGAAAATGTACAAAAAATTACAAATGTAGGTATGCGCGACTCATGAATAAAATAAAATATAAAAATAAACAAGCTTATATTTTAGTAGAGTCCAACCATTAAAGATAAAATAATTTATTGTTAAATACGTTTAGCAACGCGAAAAACTATACATTTTAAACATACTATTGCTATTGTTTATTAACGTTTGTGCATACAAATAATTAATTTACTAATAATGATACAGTACTTGTCATGGATATTAAATGTAACCATAACAAGCTGATCTTGATTGTAACTATTTAAACTACCTACTCGCATTGAACTTACACCTACAGAATCAGACATAGGTACTTTCAAATTAACCGTTTAATTAGGAAACTTTAATACATTTATTGGTAGGCGTATTGTAGCAGGAGTTCATAATTAAAAAACCTACAGAATTAAGTGGTTATTATGATGGGTCTACATAAAAAACGTGAGCCTGATCGACAAAAGGTTAGAATTCCGCCAAAAACCACAGTTTTGATGAAAGTCGAATTATATACTTAGCATGAATCCAATATAATTATTTTACAATACAATAAAATTTCCTTATGGACGGATGGGGGAATTATTATTTTTGAAGAATAGGTATACTATCAATCAATTATTTAAAAAATGCTTACTTATAGGAAATTAATGAAAAAATGTATCTCGAGTATCTTTGCTATGTAAAAATTGTTAAGGGCCTATTTATTTATCATTTGTTTAACAAAAGTACTAATGTTTCTCATTTTGATTGAAATAACGTAGTCCTCTTTTTGACAAACGCATTTGCATCTTATAGAACCGATCCTTAAACTTATTGCAACCCGTTTAATATTAATGTTGGTATAATAAAGTAGGTACTAAAATATAAAGATTAGTTACATCTTCAGAATATATAGTAAGTATATAATGTAATATTAAAATAAATGCTGTAGAAAATGTAAAGAAAGCGACTGTGCACGTGACATTTTACTAAATGTTTCCCCTAGTCTCTGAAAATATTTGTTATGTCAATTGAGCAACCATACATTATACACTGATGACCATAAGACGTCAATCCATACGCTTTGAAATATTATTAAGAAGGTAATATACAAAATATGCCGTAAAACATGAAAGGCCGTAGGTAAACATTCACTAAACGAATTATATCATATCCCCCACAATGCGACATCCTTTAGTATAAAATGGGTAAAACAGACATACGAAAGGTACAATGTGGTACAATGGCTTTCACACACAGTACGGTATTATACAAATAATATAAATGCGAAACTAACTAGGTATGTTTGTTACGTTTTCACTGCAATAAAATAATGTTGAACCGATTTTGTAGAAATTCAGTATCACATAGCTTTGACTTTGAAGACAGACATAGATTACTTTGAAAAAACGACAAGTCGTAGGTAACCGCTACCAATAAGCCCGGCGATTATAGTTATTAACTGACTGGTTATCGTGTTTCTGGTCGATGTAAGTAATCAAAAGTCAAAAGTTAGTAAATATATATGAATGTTTCAATATGACACTACCAATTTAGAATCATTCCGTCCCTACATCATTAAGTACTGTAGTGAATAACAAACATCTATTGGCTTTAAGTTCTAGAAACGTACTAAAATGTATCATAGAATTTTGTTCAAAGACACAGACTGAATTTGGTCACAACGCTAAAGCAGATTAGCTATTCCTGAAATCTCGCGATGGCGAGGATTACTGCTGAAAAGGGAGCACATAAGAAGTGGCTATACGCGTAAACCTAATCATATTATGATCACATTCACAAACATAGAACTTTAAAATTGAATAGAATTTAAATAGGCGCTAGTTACGCAGCAACATTAACGGTGAGTAAGGTTAAATAAAACCAAAACCTATTTAGATATCCTGCAACGTATTCTATTCAGTGTTGGTCCCACTATTCCGTGGTTAAAACAGTAACCCCCGAAATCGCTAGAATTGAGGCGATTGACCCCGCTACTAGAAACTAGTAGTCTCCATGATTGGAAGTGTGAAAAATAGTGCTAGGTATATCAATATCTGCCCTACAATGCGTTCGTGGTTTGGTCGGCGTAAAATTCTCATTTATAGAAATGAGAATTTTCTAAGCGGTTTTGGGCGTTTTGGTTACCAATAAAATTTTACAATAGCAGCATAAAATGGGTGATCTATCAATTTATCAACGAACCCAGGATATCGTAATAATGCCTTATTTAGTGTAAAAAATAAAACAGCTAATAAGAATGTCTCCTCAAGAAATAGTTAGGTATTTTTCTCAATACGCACGAGTTTAACATAATTATTTGAAAAGTCTAAGAATACTTAGAATATTTTGATAGATACCTACCGTTGTTGATGCTTCACCATTTCTATTGCAATATTAAATATATACGTATTATAGTTCATGACACTTAGTTTATAAGGAAATAACAATACATACACACATTACCACTTAATTACAAAAATATATACCGTAGACATTCATTACAACATTGTCTTGTCATATAAATATTAAGGTTAGGTGTGTATAAGAACATTTATCTTTAGTCTATCCGGAAACTAGGCCCTGTTATAGTTTAGGGCATAGCACCTTACCACTTTAAGGAAGTGGTTGATCTCTGGATTTACTTATTTTGTAACTGAATAAAATATTTCCAATCAGGCATTATAAAAATTTCGAATAAGTATTTTAGAATGTCATAATTTATAACAATAGATATATTGAAACAACATAGTTGTTACAAGTCGTACTTAATCAGTACCTACCGCTTTTTAAATGCGAGCTATATTATATTAAAACCATATCTATTTTTAAAAGACACAATTATTTTCAATTTGCTTGAATAAATTCAACTTTTTAAAAATAGTAATATTCCTTTGAATGATATTCCAACAACAATATGATCCATCCCTTAGCACCTTAATATTAGTTTCTACTACAACATTATATTACACAATCATATCACATTTAAATTGCACATGCAGAGAACAGAAAACCAGTGTTAATTAGCCACTAATAACGTTCACAAGAATGCATCATCCTTAGGAAAACTCGAGGTTTTCCTTGTGCACACCACTATCCACCGGTTCCATTGAAATACTGTGCGTGTTTTGTGTATGGAGCTGCAATATGATAAGGTGGAGGTTGACCTCGGCCGTAAACTGGCTCTGAAACGCTAGGACTGTGTCGGTGGTTAACCACACTTGGCGTATTAGATGAAGCTGGTATGGCGTCATATATATCGTACATATTTTGAGTAGTTGGCGAATGTACATGACTGTAACTGCCGTCGTCCGATATCAGCGGGGTGTTAGCCATGCGGTATGGATTAGTCGTATTTGTATGCCCTGTCGGTGAGTACAGCTCGGGAGACTGTGTAGAAACGTAAGTTGGACTTGAGGCTGTCATACCATAAATATTTGCATTTGGTGATTGGCTTTGACGGATTGGTGGTGCATACTCTTGGGTTTCCACAACAGGTCCAGGATAAACATTATTATAAGAACTTAAATTTGGCATTGTTGTAGAATTTACCACTTGACTGACTGTGTGTACTCTAGGACTTGGCAAATCACGATTACCATGTGAGTGATAATTATATGCTTCATAGTTCCTCTGAACGTAAATTTTATCTTTGGCACATGCACAATTTTCACTGTCATATATATTTTCATGATAATTGCTGTCAGAGACAGAATGGCATAAGTGATCTTTTCTAGCATATATGGCATCAAAAGTAGGAACATTTTCCATCATAGTTCTATTATTATAGGTATTTTCACTGAAATGTGGTGATAAAATAGTTTCATTATTTGGTTGCCTTTCTTGTGAACATAGGCTCAATCTTTGTAGTCTACCATGTGAGTCATCTAAGCCTGTTCTATAACTCATATCATTACTAATAGCATAATTTGTCCGTTCTATATGGCCTCCATAATGGATATTTTGTGGTAATGGAACACTAGCTCTGTCTATATCTTGTCTAGAAGAGTATATTTTGTCATTTTTTTTTGAGCTAAATTGTCTTTGAGGTAAAAGATAATCTCCGTTTTCTGCTTTAAAATCACTGTTAGCAGGCTCACTATTTTCAGGATATAGTGCATGATCTACACTTTTATAAGTCTTGTCCTGTTCATGTGAGAGATCCAAAGGTTTATCATATGTATTTTCTACAGGAAGGTTATCATAAACAGATATTTTCATTGGATCCTTATTTTTTGCACCTAAATTACTCTTTCCAGCAATTTCTACATCCATTTTGTTATCGGATGCAAACCTTTGCTGTAAAGTAGGTGTTATTTTAGCAGCTTTAATGTGCACTGCGTTTTGCATTGGAGGTGACACATCTTGTGTACCATCTTTATGAATGTTTCTTGCATGTTTTGCTAAAGCTCTTAACTCTTTTGGATATGGTGTTGGGGCTCTTCTTAACTGACCAGGTTTTTCCGTTATCTTGGGTACAGCTTTCATATCAACAAAACTAATATGGCGAACTGAAGATTGGGTTTCCACATTCTCAGGTTTCTCATTATCCAGTTTCATTTCAACAGGGGTTAAAGGCACTTGGGGGAAGAGGAAACAAGTAAGGACTTGTTCATAAGTGTGAGGGTCTACTTCAGAATGCATAGGCACTAAAGGTTTGCTTTGGTTTTCTGATAGCCAGAGGGCTACTAAATTATCACAATTTAACAAGGTTTGAGGAAGACAACTTAATGAGTTCCTTACTAAGTTCAACACTCTTAAAGAAGTTAAATGGCCGACTTCAGAAGGAATTTTCGTTAGTTTATTGGCTCTCACCGACAGAACTGATAATTTTGTACAGCTCCCTATTTCAGGAGGTATTGATGTCAACATATTATCATCAATATTGAGGTATTGTAATTTCCGCAGGAGCCCCACAGAAGATGGTATTTTGTCTAAATAATTACACATGAGCATTAATTCTTCCAGATTTGCCAATTGTCCTATACTTTCAGGTATAGAATATAATCTATTATTATCTAATTTTAATGTAGTCAAATTACTTAGCTGGCCGATACTGTCCGGTAGCTGTGTCAAATTGTTGAGTGATAGTGTCAGATCCACTAGGCGAGCACAGAATCCTATTTCAGGTGCTATTTCTTCTATCATGTTGTTACTTGCTTCCAGATGTATCAAGTTCTCTAAAGGTTTTACAACTGATGTTATACTTGTCAAGCTGTTGCTGTCTATCCACAACTCTCTCAGCTTTATAAACCTTCCAATCACTTCGGGAAACTGTTGGAAATCATTCTGTCCTATATCTAATCTCTGCAATTCTGTTGAACGAGACAATGATTTAGGTAAAATCATTAAATAATTGTCTCTTAATTCAAGTATCCTCAAATTCGCAAGTCTACCAAAGTTTCCTGGTAAATATTCTAGGTATGTGTCATTTAGATACAATTCTTGTAAAGCAGTAAGGTTTGTTATAGCATCTGGGAGCTTTTCCAATGGGTTGACACTGAGATCCATGAATGCCAAATATTTAAGTGCTTTCATAGTTTCTGGTATAGAGGTAAGAGTGTTTCTACTGATATTGAGGTGTTGAAGGTTCACTAGTGAGGATACAGCTGCAGGTAATGTTGAAACTTCATTATCACTGAGATCCAAATATTTCAAGCCATGGCACATAAATAGTTGTCGCGGGAGTTCCGTCACACGATTACTCTGCACGAATAGAGTTTCGAGCGTTCTCTCATAAACGAAAACTTCTGTGGGGAAGTCCACCAGTGACTGATGCGAGTAATCCAATTCCACCACATCTTCGACACCAGGTCTCACACAACACAAAAAATCGAACGGCATTGTGTTGGAAGTCTCTTCCAACTTTGCACAGCGAATTACACAATTTTTTACATAAAAACACATCAAACATAGTCACTCCGAATCACTAACATCGTGCATAAAACTTAAATATTTGTACTGTTCCTTTTTTTATAAAGTCATATTGATAGCAATCGCGCAAGTAGTACGAAATTACTTAATAATGAATCACTCAAACAAAATAAAGATGATAATGATAACCTTCCCCGCTCGACCAATCCCAATAATATTCTCATTTTTTCGCACGATCTGTCACTTCTGTCGTTCAATGACTGAGTTTGCCTCTGCCATTGACTGATAGGGATACGAAAAGGCAAAGGCATCGATTACTAAGAAGAGTAAGTCTTAGTAGTAGATGTATAAGTTTGTCATTATCGATGTTTAATTGTAATCGATGCTTTCTAATCGATACTCGCATAAGAATCGATACTCGCATAAGAATTGATACGTTACTCGGTACTTAAACTGTCAAGTCTTAGAATACTAGACATAATTAAAAAAATATTGTGTCTGGCCATCTGTGTGCCGGTGCAACTCAATAGTTTAATACTGTTACGTATTACACAGATTTAAAAATGAAGAGTCTCGCATAACTTTCGTCTTGGCTCCAATGCTGAGTAGGGTATTTCTAGATCTTTTTAACAAGTTGTTCGGCTGTTAACTTGGAGCAAAGAGTAAAATAATATACTTGGAGTCTGAAACGACTGTTTATCCTTTGCTGTGATCCTTTGCGCTGGCAACTCAGCTTCCGGAATAGGCTCATTTAGCAAAGTTGGTAACGAGTCATATTCCTTTGTTGCAAACGCTCTTGAACTAAACCACCGAACGGTGGGCGTTTAGCCCACCATTCAGTTGTTTACAAGCCAGGTTGCAAACTTATTCATTTATAAATATTATTATGTCGAATACCGTGTGCAGTTGAAAATGCCGACAATTTGCCGGCTTAGTTAGAGTTGCCCAACAGAATAATTTAATGCCAGACCCGACAATCGAACTGGCGATGTCAAGACTGAATCGATGTAAATCACTCTAGCGACGAAGCAGCAACCAAATCAGTACAAATACTAGTATCGTTACTTTTATTGCACAATACTATAATCCCTACTGAGCACTGACCTCTATGACATGTTGGGCTGGCTATCGCCACCAATATCTATTCGATTTTCTCTACTTTGTCGTTTAGAGCAATTACAGTTACAGTGTACATAGTAGGCTAGTGCCTACTATGTACATTCATCATTATAAACTAGTCTACTTTCATTAGAAGTCTGTAATAATGAATAGCTTTTTGCCATTTTGTTCCATAAGCTAATCTCTAACCTTTTTTTGCAAATAAATCACTCTTAAAACTTGGGAACTAATAAACTATTATTAGTTAGATTAGCTTATGGAACAAAATGGCAAAAAACTGGTATTCATTGTTAGACTTCTAATGAAAGTAGACTAGGTTGCGAACGAAGGCTACTAATTTGTAACGTTATTGAGTAACAGACGCAGTATTTATATCCAAACTTATTATTCGCGTACAATCGCAGTCCTAAACGCCTTACCACCTAAGAGCGTTTTTTGTGTGGTGTCTGGCATTATGTGTGTGACATAATTATTGTAGGGCTTAATGTATTAATAGGTACTTAATTTCTAGAAATAAATAAAGCGATGTAATAAAAATACCAAATCAGTAATAGTCAGGTATACTCTGTCCATGTCACGCCTATGAATTACCGTTTTTTTTTTCGGAATAATGTACTACAGTAATGTCATACTTTATTGACGGGTACCGCCTACTTAGTGAAGTGTCCTCAGTGTTGCCAACTCCTGTAAAGTCGAGTCGCTAGATTCAATATCAAAAGTCGCTGAAACTGATTCTGGCTTGGTTTTTCGATATTTCGGTAGTGAATTACTAAAAAGAAAAAAAAAGGGTCAGCCTGCCTACTTTGGAGCAGGTTCAGTTCACCTACTCCACAGTAGGCAGGCTGACCTTTTTCTTTTTTTGTCATTCTCTACCGAAAACCTGGAGATTTTATAATTTTTTCCATATATGTCTCTTCGCACTGTATAATTCTGTGTCGAGTTAACAAAAAATGTATTTATTACAAGCCCTAAAATTGTTTTCATTTGTACTTCAAAAGTCGCCAGATAAGTTGTTAAAATATTTTTAGCGACAGATCTTATTTTTGTCGCTGAGACTTAAACGAAAGTCGTCACTTCTAGCGACAAAGTTGCTAAATTGGCAACAATGAGTGTCCTGTGCTGTGTGCATAACAAACAACCACAGACTATAAAACAGGTCTTGAAATAAGATAAATCGATCATATGAAAAAAATAATTTGACTTTTAGTAAGTATTGTTAATAATAACTATGACTCCATGATTAATTATTTGCAAGGAATTAAGTCGAAATCTTGGAATTTAAGTTCGACCCAAGAATAAAGAACACAGACTCCGTACATTTATTTATTTTCTTTTTGACAGCTGCCTTAGAATGTAACTATGCACGCGTTTGTGAAATTTAACTTTAAAACACGTGATTAATAAATAAAGTCTACATCAAATTTAAATGAAGAGCAAATATACTTGGCAAATCACATACCTACCTACTTATTTATTTAACAAACTAGCTTTTGCGCGCGGCTCCGCCCGCGTGGTACCTACATCAATAAAAAGTAGCCTATGTCCTTCCCCAGGTTTTAAACTGTATCTGCACCAAATTTCATCTAAATCGGTTGAGTGGTTTAGCCGTGAAAAGGTAACAGACAGACAGACAGACAGACAGACAGATAGACAGAGTTACTTTCGAATTTATAATATTAAGTAAGGATTATTTATTACAATGATTCATCAGACTCTTTATTTACACTAGACTCATCAGTTGAGTTCTCGGTTACATGAATAATCAATGCGTTATATTATTATAAGCATAAATACTTTTATTTTTATTATTTATATATTTGTCGGAACAGCAATATTGTTAGTGGGACACTAGCGCCATCTAGTGACACAGAAAGGCATTAGGACGGAACGCCAGCGCCATCTAGCGGCGCTAGACGGAGTCTGCGAGGCGGCGCGAAGAGCGGACAAAGCTCAGTCTTCGTGTTACCGTCGACCAGTGCACACCTCGTAGGAACTGTCTCGCGTTTCATAGTGATAATAAGTGCTCTTAGTGTGAAGTAGTTGTTAGTTGAATTCGAACACAAGTTATCAGACTACCTACGTGTTTTCTATTGATTGAAACCAACATTCCCCACTGCACGCCCACGTGCTTTGATCCTATAAAATGGCTGAGACGGGATAAATACTGGCACTCCGACATATTTATAAATATCAAATATAATTTTTTTAAAAATTAATAAACGAATACTTAATATTTGTTGGGGCTATCTCGTCGTTGACAGTAACCGGTAGTTATTTGTATAGTTGTAGGTATAGTAAATAATTCACAATGCACCACTTTACGTTAAATAGTTTATTTCACTATAAAAACATATGTCTACGCCTATGTTTATTTAGGTATCTGAGTCGCACTTTACGTAATACTAAGTTATTATTATAAACACTGATATATGAATTATATGATACACATTAGCGCGTGACGAATGTTTAGGTACAACTAATTAATTGTTTGGTAAATACGAATTGTGCTATATGAGCGTTATTGGCTCGTACAATATTTCTACTAAAAATATGTCGATGCATTAAATCGATTGAAAGTTCTTCTTAAATAAAATCGTTTATTATTTCAAATCGTATCGGTAACGTGTGAGGGCGTCACTAATTTCGAACTGTCTTGAACTGTCAAAAAGAAAAACGGATTTTAACGGATGGACCTGGATGGACAGAGTATTGTGCTTAAATTTAAAGGCCCCCATATACAGAACGATTCATCGTAACGATGGATCTGAAGAAAATCGTTACGATCCATCGCGTCGAATTGTCACTCAACACACGAAACAATTGGTCGTTGCGATCGTTCGTTTAGGCAGACTGAGACTGAGGCAAAAATCAAATCGTCGATCGCCCGCAAAGAGCCATACACCTTCGATCTATCGCCACGATATTCATGATTGTATTGGTTTCTCTTGCGATCACGATATCGTCCTCGATCAAGTAAATCGTTAACGATTTGGACATACACCATCGATTCGTCGTTGTGATCGGTCTGAAACGACGTAAGTCGTAAATATAAACATAACAATACCTACAATCAATAAAAAAAATACATGCACTTATAAAATCATTCCTCTTGTATTGTATGTACCTACATAATAATATGTAACGACTGTTCATTTTCTTAATTTATTGATTTCTAGAAATCAAGTAACTACGAATACCTACATTAAATGGGATATATCTATAAAAATAATGTAAAGGTTATTTCAATCAAATTAAAAACGCGTACACGAATTTATATTAAGTTCTTTAGAAAGACATCGCTAGCTTTAATTTACTTTCTATTTTTTATTTTAATAATTCAATAAGTAGGTAAAAAGTAAATATATAATTAGAGTTGGTATAGAACAGATTTAATTTAGATTTTATTTTCCTAGACTATAATTTAAAAGTATATAGGTACATCGCTGGCTAACTATTATAGTTGATGTTAATTTTTATAAATTCTAAAACGGAACAAATCACGTAAATATTATATATTTCGCAGACAGCTCGGCCACAGGACTCAGTGGGCGCGTACTTTCGTCGGATGCCGACATGACGGGTAGCCCCGAGCGATAATAGTCGCGAAGAACGATTTAATAACGTTTATTTAAATAAATTCACAATATAATCACTAGCAATGATTTTCGAACAAACACGTCCGCTCGGTGCGAACTCCGGTTATATAATGCCCGCCCGCTCCAACGGTCGCGTCCAAGTACGACTCGGTAGTGACGTCACGCTTGCGTCCGGAAACGAATCTTGACTCGCCGACATATATATTTCGGTAGAACTAATATAGAACTAAGTAATTATTATTTAGTGCATTCGTTAAACCGCAGGGTACCTATGGTCAATCGCCAGGTACAGACACACCTGTTCAAGTATTACGTAAACCGTCACCTCGGTGCCCTCCAAGATGTTCGAGCGGATTATATGTTTATAATCCGCTACCTGGAGGATCACTCGTTGATCAATGATCGCCAATACGGCTTGCGGGCTAAACGATCAACGGGTGATCTTCTAGCGTTCGTCATGCACCTCTGGGGTGAGGCTATAGACAAGCACGGCGAGTCTTTGGCTATCAGCCTTGACATAGCCAAAGCTTCCGGCCTATAGCTTGCTCCCTCACCTATGCACCTGGGTAGCAAGTTTCTTGCAGATGCGTCATATTAGTGTCCTTTGCGGCGGTCGCGCTTCCAAATTTATGCAGGTCAATGCAGGAGTGCCTCAGGAGTTCGTCTTATCCCCTACGCTCTTTCTTCTGCATATCAATGACTAGATGTTACCGCGGTTTCACCCGCGTTTATCGTTACTGCACCGCCCTCGTTGGTCGTAGCGTGATGTTATATCTTCCTCGATAAATAGGCTATCCAACACTAAAATAATTTTTCAAATCGAACCAGTAGTTCCTGAGATTAGCGCGTTCAAACAAACAAACACGTCAGCTTTATAATATTAGTATAAATGTGTTGAATCTCGGCAACATACATTGTTATGCGGACGACAGTACTGTGCATGGGCAATATCTCGGACATCCTAGGGCCAAACAGTCTGAGGTTGAGGGGAAAGGCAGAATCTTTTCGTTGAACTTGACCAGACCTTGGACCGCATCTCTGAACGGGGTGCCAAGAACTTGGTCCAGTTCAACGCCAAGAAGATCCAGGCATGCGCGTTCTCAACAATAAAGTCTCCGTTCCTTCGCCTCCCTTCTCTGAAGAACACTCCACTGGTGATACACGTGGCAACCTCTCTATCTTAGGTATGGATCTTTGCCGCACTCTTAATCCCAAAACCTACATCGAGAGCGTCATTAAGCAAGCTTCGCGAAAACTCGGGAGTTCTGAAAAGGGTGAAGTGGTTCTTCGCGCCTGGCCAGCTGTGCCTATTGTATAAGGCGCAAGTGCGCCCTTGCGTAGAGAACTGTTCTCATCTTTGTAATGGCTTCTCGCAGTATTTGCTGGACGCTTTCGACAGATTACAGCGGTGAGCAGTCCGTATCATCGGAGATCCAGAGGTCACGAGTTCACTGGAACCTCTGCAACTCCGTAGGGACATTGCGTCATTGGCATGTTTCTACAGAACATACCACAGGGAGTGCTCTGAAGAGTTATTCCACCTTATCCCGCCCTCCCCTTTTCTATCCAGAACAAGGCGTGCTGGGCTCAGATGCCATCCTTACACGGTAGAGTCGATTAGAGCGCGCATCAACAAGTTTGAATCCGCATACCTCTGCCGAACGATCAACGCATGGAATTCTCTGCCTCTCGTTTCCTTCTTCCTTCAATCCTGGGTTCTTTAAGCGGGGCGTAAAAAGGAACTTCTCAGGCCGTCAAAGAAGAGACCTCAACATCGCCTCAGCTGCTATGAGGACGGTGTGGAGGCCACTGCTCTTAGACCACACGACTGCTTATCATCAGACGGAGTGTGTTATTTTTAAAAACAACATTAAAAATAATGGTTCTTTAAATAAATACTGCTGACGTGATTACGTATGGTGATAACCATCCAGACGCTCCCATCCCCCATGTTATCAAAAATAAGCAAAACAAAGAAAATATAGTAGAAAAACGAACAACAATTGAATATAATTTATTGCACTAAGAAAAGTTTGTTAAATAACTATGGAAAATAGGCGGAAACAGGCGTAGTTCGATACGTAGATCCACGAGCAGATTTTTTTTCTCTGTAGTTCACTTTGGGTAAAATTATATTTTCTTTGCCTTTTTGATTTTGTAGGCCTACCTTGTTCTTTGCGTCTGTAAAAATAATAGGAAATCAATTAATTCGATATGTATTATAAACTTAATCTGGCAGTTAAGTTTTGCAAATCAAAAATACACTGCTACTTGACTGAGGGACAAAACAATCACGTAGTTAACGTGACTTGTAGTATACCTAAATACGTGCTCGCGATTTACTAGATACACTGTCATGATTTTTATTTTTTAATTTTTTATTGTTTTTAATTATTTCTAACCTTTTTATTGTTTTTATTTTTGTGATACTACTTAATATTTCTTTTTTTCCTATTGTTTATGATATTTTAATGACATAAAATGATCACAGTTTTACTAGTGTAGGGGTCAGAGAATTCTAAATTATTGTAGTTTAATTTGTGACAATAAAGAATTATTATTATGATGCAGATCATATCGTTCACATATGAAATAAACAACATATACTACATTAATTGTTTATTGAAGGCTATTTGTAACTAATCAGATGAATCCTCACCATTTTAGCCGAAATACCACTCTTAGTCCACTGCTGACCTCTCCCTAGGTTCTCCATACAGACTGATCTCAAGCTTTGCTAGATCGTCGTTCCACCTTGTGGGACCCTGTGCATACCCCTGCTGCGTCTTACGGCGCGTGGCCGCAAATTCAGAACTTTTTATCAGTTCCACGAGCCATATAATATAGTATAAGGCAAATTAAATAGAAACAGATGGTCTTTACAATACAAAGTATTTTTCGCAGTAACAGCCGCACACATTCATACGACGTATGCACACGTACATCTGTTTCTACTTAATTTGTAGAATGGTGTTACTATGTCACTGGTGTTACTATGCAACTAAGAGCAGCGATAGTTCAGGCTTGAGACCAACAGACTGCAATGCAGAGGGTCTCGGGTTCGAACCCACGTCGCGCACCTCTAACTTTCGGAAGTTAGGTATATGACTTTTCGAAATTATGTGCGTATTGATTGACAATTATCGCCTGCTCCGTGCCTCGGAGAGCACGTTAAGCCGTTGGTCCCGGCTGCCATGAACATCTATGGCAGCCGTTATTGGGAGAGTGTCGACACAAAAGATCCCACTGGGTCGAAATGTCACCGGTCTGCACTGACTGGCCCCCACATAAGATAAGATACTATGCAACTAATATAACTCATATATATTTACAAGTATAAGACCTAATAAAAATTAACTAGAGAACAGAAGCTTAAAGAATCATTAACCCAACTCAATTATAACAAACTTGTATAAGTTAAAGTGCACCTAAAAACATATGAAGTACCTAGTACTTATTCTTGTATAGCCATCCCATGCCTGAATCCCGGAATTTCGTTAATGATATAAGTTATTGTTGATATTAGTTATCAAAAGCTACCTTTTACATTTACAACTTTATTTTCATTGTCCGCTGGTTGTAGATACTTAGGATCCAATCCAACTTTAGACCTTATTTCTTCTGTTTCTGGGCCAGGTGATTCTTCTAAATTTGACCTGCTGTAAAAATAAGACAACAATATTAATTTACTGTCGAATTCAGTACATCTCACTACATGATAGTAAGTAAGTGTATTGCCTTTTACAGGTCCATACTCCCTACTCTAATCCTTACTAATATTATAAATTCGAAAGTAACTCTGTCTGTCTATCTGTCTGTGTCGAAAAGGTAACCTTTTCACGGCTAAACCACTCAACCGATTTGGATGAAATTTTGTACAGATATAGTTTAAAACCTGGGGAAGGACATAGGCTATTTATTGCAATTTATTGATATAGGTACCACGCGGGCGGAGCCGCGCGCAAAAGCTAGTATATTATAAATTTATAAGTACTAAGCTGATGTCTATTTAATAGTGCTAATGGTAAAATAACTTATAGATCCTCCAAATACATGATATTTGAAGGACTTCTAAGGTTGCTAGCTTTTGTTAGTGTCTTCGCTCGCTCGAGAATAATACTATTTTCTGGATGAAAGGTATATAGGTCATTTCATTATGATCGGTCAAATAGTTACGGCGTGATAGCGTTACAAACAAACTCACATTCGCATTTATAATATTACTTAGGATTTTACTCGAAAAAAGAGGCTTCTATAATCAAGTGTAATTATTGTGAACTTAAGAATTTACTTACGATTTGGAAGTAGCATAAAAATCTATAGACTCCTCAGATACACCATGCAGTGAATCAGAGTGATTATTATTTCTAGATAGAAAATATGGAGTAGAGCTAGTTGCAGATTGAATACCATGTTTTTGTTTATTTTGATATGTTTCTAAGGGTTCCAGGTGATCCAATTTTTTATGCAGCCATTGAATAACTGAAAATTAAGCAATATATAATATTAAGACACATACATTATTAGTCTTAAGGAATATAATAAAATAAAGAAAGATACGATCACATTTAAGTCAGGTATAAAGGAAGGGAATTAAATACATACAAATTTAATGTGTGACCCAATTTTGGGCGGATAACCCAAAACGAAAAGGTTTAACCTAATTGAAATAATTATAATTAAAATAGTAACATACCAATGTAATAACTGATTTGTATTGTTTTAAGAATATCTTTTTGTACAGTCTCAAAATTGTTTGTAAAATGAGCCCATATTTGGTATTTTAAATTTGGATTCATATCCAAATAATGGCTAAGCCGTAGATAAGTTCCCACTACATACCCAATATAATGGGAACATTATGCTCTCTCCCTCGCACGCCTGCACCTAAATAGTGCGTATTTTTTATTAATTTCACAAATTATTACTGTATCGGATAAATTTTGTCACATGTATATTTTTTAGAGTTTAAGTAAATAGGTATTTTACTATAATTATGAAAATGAATTAACTCAATCACCCTAATTATATAATATTATATTAATATTTTTTGCACTGAGTCCATGTTTCCATTGCATTATGTATAAAAAGATTACCCATATTATTATTCTTAATAGTTTCATCTCTTTCTTTAAGCGCGTTTTCATTGAGTTCATATTTTTCCTTCAAATCGTCCAATTCCTTTTGCAGTTTGTTCATACTTTGAGTTGTGTCACACATTTGCAATTTTAATTCTTCCATATCTCTAGTATAACGCTCTATAACTTTTTCTTGTTCTAATGCTATTGCAGTTCTGCACAGTAACTGAAACATAATAAAAAAAGTTATTTTTTAAAATGTTTTACGATGAGTGATTAGGATGACGTAAAAGGCCAGACTGGGTGTTAAGAGAAACGGAGCTGTATTTCTGAAAGTGCATATGACCAGAACCAAAACTACTATGATATGTTAAAGTATAAATGAATTTCTATATTTATAACTTGAGATTGAAGTGTCATGAAGCCTCATGAAGTGGCAGCCGTGCGAATCGTTAACTAAAATTTCTAGTATCATATTTATAGAGAGGTAACCATTTTACAAAAAGTCTGCACCTGGGAGAGATCGTAAAGTTTGAAGTTCCGTAAAACGCCCGAGATATCTAAACTTAACAAATATGCGTGCCCACACGCTTAGCTAGTTCGCTATATCTAAATAGGTGCGTATTGGTCCGCGCGAACGCTGCGGGCTTGAGGTGCTAACGAAACGAAATACGTACAGAACATTTTCTTTGCACATAGCATAAGACGTAGTAAAAAATTCTTCAGTGCAACACGCGTAGGAAAAAACGATTTCGCATCATCTGTGAAAATATTGCTGATAAATATGTAATACCTTTTCCTTCATTTCAATAAGGTCAGCATTTTGTTTTGAGATGATCTGGTTGGCTTTCAGCAGTTGTTCCGAAGTAGAGTGGACAGCATCATTGTTTTTATTCACTAGAGAATCACTTAAGGCTAGCCTTTCCTCTAAGCTTTGCTGTAAAATATAAAGATCTTATAATATAAACCTTTATAAAACTGCATCTTTCACTAACAGTTACGGCTAACAGCAAAGGTGGCCAAGCAAAACAAAAATAAAAACGACGGTGTCATAATAAGATGATATGTTTTCCATAACAGCAAGAAACAACATTTTCAATAACATTCGCGTAAGCATAAGACTAGTTCTATGCTGACTGATTACATTTCCAACGGCGATAAGAACTATCAAAGAAAATTTCGCATAGCAGTGCTCACTTGGAGTTCATAACATTCGCTGGACACATTTACAAGCAATTGTGCAGTTGGCGGTACCTCGAGTACCTTGGCTACAGTCTTTGCTAGTCGCTCTCGGTGGGGCAAGTGCCTTAGGAACTCCCAAACTTAAATTACTTACATTAAATTTTTAATTTTATTTTCTTACTTTATATTACGTACATAGTTCTGATATAGACTAAGTACCGGTTTGGTAACAATACAACCCAACATAATTTTAAATGACACTACAATGGGCCGAGGTAAAACCGTAACCACAGAGCTGAAATCAATCAGAGATAAGAATGGAAGTTTACTGAAAGCAAAAAAGAGCGTACGGAAGCGATGGAAGGAATATTTTGAAAGTTTATTTGAAAAAGAGGAATGGCAAAGGCAATGTTTCGAAATGAATGATAATGATAATAATGATGAAAGCCCTATTAGTTTGGATGAAATAATGAAAGCATTGAAAAGCATTAAATCAGGCAAGGCTGGTGGGTATGGTAGGATTACAGTCGAAATGCTGACAGCTGGACAGGGTCTCATAGCAACTCAGTTGTGCCGCCTTTTTAACTTGCGTTGGAATACCGGCCGTGTACCAAGTGATTGGTGCAAGGCCGTCGTAGTACCTTTATACAAGGGAAAAGGTACACAGGAAGATTGCAAAAGCTATAGAGGCATTAGCTTGTTCAGCGTCGTCGGTAAATGGTATGCGAAAGTGTTAATTGACAGGATTGTGAAAGTAACCGACGAGAAAATATGAGATGCACAAACGGGATTTCGAAAGGGTATGGGATGTACGGATCAGGTCTTTTCCTTACGAGCATAGCCGAGAATGTTTTGGCCAAAGGTCAAAAGGTCTATTGCGCATTCGTGGATCTGGAAAAGGCTTATGATAAAGTGATGAGGAATGAACTTTGGTCGGTATTATCCATGTATGGAGTGAATAGCAGCCTCACGCGAGCTCTGAAATCTCTTTATGATGATTCCAGAGCTTGTGATAGGATAAATGCGACCTACACAGGAATGGTTTAGCATCGAAAAAGGTGTTATACAAGGATGTGTAGCGTCACCTTGGCTGTTTAACTTATACATGGACAATTGTTTGTAAGATTTAAAGATTGTGAATGGGGATTAAGAATGAATGAGTTACTTGTCAAATGTCTTCTTTATGCCGATGACCAAGTAATACTTGCGTCATCAGCGGAAGAGTTGCAGGCGATGGTAACTATTATGCATGGTGCTTTTGAGAGTAAAGGAATGAAAATAAATGTAAGCAAGACGAAAGTAATGGTATTTGAAAAGAAAGAGTGCCTGACGATGTGTAATATTATGATTGATGGAGAAAAAGTGGAGCAGGTTAAAGAGTTTGTATATTTGGGTACTTTGTTTACAAGGGATGGTAAACATGAGGGAGATATTGAAAGGAGAACAATTGCTGGCAACAAAGTGGATGGTGCTCTACGCGCTTTTATGAACAGTCGAAATGAATCCGAAAAGGCACGTTTGGCTGTTCATACACGCCCACACTTATCTATGGAAGTGAAAGTTCGGTATGGCAAAAGAAGCATGAGAACAGAATAAATGCTGTAGAAATGAGAGCGCTGAGAAGCATATTTGGTGTGACTCTGAAAGATAGAATAAGGAATAGTGTGATTAGAAAGAGATGCGGCATGAAAGTGGATATAGTGACAAGAATAGAAAAGGGTAAGTTAAGCTGGCATGTGGAAAGGATGGACGAGGAAAGACTGACTATGAAAGTTTATAAGGCTAGTGTGAATGAAACAGTCGCAAGAGGTAAACCTAGGCGAATGTTTCTCGACCAGATCAGAGGTGTTCTGGACAAAGGCCAGGTTAAGAGCTCCTTGAACCGACGGGCGTGTATGAGGAATGTGATGAAAATGAATGAAGCCAGAGAAGTGTGTCAGGATCGTAGCAAATGGAAATCCGTAGTCTCTGCCTACCCCTCTGCTCATATTATAATCTATACTAATATTATAAAGCTGAAGAGTTTGTTTGTATGTTTGAACGCGCTAATCACAGGAACTACTTGTTCGAATTGAAAAATTATTTTAGTGTTGGATAGCCTATTTATCGAGGAAGGCTATAGGGTATATAACATCACGCTACAATCCACGAGGGCGGCGCAGTAACGATAAACGTGGGTGAAACCGCGGGCACATCTAGTGAGTTAATAATAATAAAATTCTAATAAAAATCACTTATGGTAACTAACTACCTACCTTTTCTTTTTTCAATAGATGCACTGTACCATTTAAGTCTTTTATTACATCCGAATTGTCTTTCAGGGTCTGGAATCAAATAAGTTGATAATTAAAACAAAGCAAAGAAAAAATGTGCAATGGGGATGTCAATGTTAAGTCAGAGGACTGAAATATAAAAACTTGCTTTGGTTATCAATGAAAACATTACTACAAAACTTGTCTTTGTGAGCATTCTACATTAGGTTTCTTTGTCGGCCTCGATGGCGTAGCGGCTAGTGTAACCGACTGCCACGCCTGAGGTCGCGGGTTCGATTCCCGCACAAGTCAAACATTTTTGAGTCATGAACATGGATGTTTGTCTTGGTCTGGGTGTTTCTATGCATAATATGTATGTATTTACAAAAAAAAAAGTATATATGTATGTTTATCCATTGTCTAGTACCCATAGTACAAGCTCTGCTTAGTTTGGGCTAGATGGTGTTGTGTGTATGTGATAGAATATTATATTATATTATATTATAAATAGATGTATGATCTGCCAACACTTACTTATCCAGTGTTTTATACTACGGCCTAAAAATTCAGAGAAGAAATCCAGGTGAAGGCATATAAAAGCAGAATTAATATTATTATTAGTAAATGAATAACACAGTAAAAACATTAAAATAATGCCTACCTTTTCTAGATACACACACTTAGAACTTAATTGATTATACTGTTTCTCTTTCTCCATGTGATCCCTTTCTAAAGACGCATTCTTAGCTTTCAGTGTGGCTACTTCAATGTGTGTTTTCTGAACCTCTTTTTCTAGTAGATTTGAACACTGGGTTTTATCACTGAAAATGTTAAAAGTTCAGAATTATTATATTTTAGAATCTATTATAGTTTTAGTATAGTGTTATTAGACTGCATGAATGGCATAGTGGTTTCACTGGTTGCCTTGTCACTGCCAGTACACCAAGTGTTGTGGGATTGATCCCCAACTGGGCAATACAGGGATTATTCCAAGTGCTGGATTAGTCTTATTAAAAATCGAAGGCAGGAAGATAGTCATTTTTTGGTACCTTAATTGTTTTTCTAAGTGTGTTATGTTATCTCTTAACTGTCTGCATAGGGAATTCATTTCATCTATATGTTTCTCCTTTTTATTAAGATTGTCTTGATATAAAGAAAGCTGAGATTTCAGGTTTAGTTCTGCATTTTGCTGCCATTGCTGTCTTTCCTGAAACACACACACACAACATTATATTAAGATTTCAATTGTTTGTAAAACAATTATAGTATGTGAATGTTTGTATGTCTATGGGTCAAAAGATGAGACTTTTTATAAGTTGTGCACTGTGCACACAGTACTATATACTGTATATGCATTTATGTATTTGTAATTACCTCCATCATCTTGTCTCTTTCCTGCCTCAAAGATTCTTTAAACTCAATCTCTAATTGTCTCCTTTCTTCTTCCATTCTTGTTATATTGTGTGTATAGTCATGTATTTTCCTTTCTAAATTCATACACTTATCATTTAATATGGCTTCAGTACTGATAGCTGAACTTTTTACTGATGATAGAGTTTTCTGTAAAATAATGATAATTTTTTTTACCTCTGCTATCTGGAGCAGCGATAGCTCAGTAGGGAGACCAACAGACTGCAATGCAGAGGGTCTCGGGTTCAAACCCACGTCGCACACCTCTGACTTTCGGAAGTTATATGCCTTTTCGAAATTATGTGCGTATTGATTGACAATTATCACCTGCTCCGTGCCTCGAAAAGCACGTTAAGCCGTTGGTTCCGGCTGCCATGATCATCTATGGCATTCGTTATTGGGAGAGTGTCGACACAAAAGATCCCACTGGGTCGAAGTGTCGCCGGTCTGCACTGACTGGCCCCCACATAAGATAAGATCTCTGCTGTCTGCTAACTAAAAATATATTAAGCCATATGTATTCCATAGCTCTTAACATCCTTTTAGTTAGTGGATGGCAGATCTTTGCAAAACAATATTAATATCCCATGCGGTTATAAAGTACCTTTTGGTTACAGTTAGTTTACCTTTAAATGTGTAATGGTATCAGCCATATGTTGTTTGATTTCAGCATCTGTAGCTGGTCCTGTCTTTAGTGATAAATGTACAAGTCGCTTAAATTCATTGTGTTCAACCACTTCAAAATAATATTGTACCGGGTTTTTCTGTTGCATTATTAAAAACCTAGAAAAAGTATTTAAAGAGTATACACAAATAAATATATTCACCCAGATGTGAAACTTTAGAACTGGGAATTGTCAACTTCATATTTAAACTATTATATTAATTGGTGTTATTCTGTCTGCTAGAATGAATGAGTGTGTAAAAGAATTCGAATATGTGAACGCTAGGTTACTATGGATGAGAATGAAAGTAGGGATTACTCGTGTGTTTATGGTAGGGGTCTATGCACCCGTAAACATAGCAACAGGTATGTCTCACAGTGCACGGGAAGAAAGAGAAGATTTTTGGGAGTGTTTAAGAGATGTCTTGAGGAAATGCAAGGAACACGAGAGGTTGATAATGTTAGGGGATTTTAATGGTTGGGTGGGAGTAAAGCGTGAAGGATACGAAAGGGTTTTAGGCAAGTATGGGGACGAAAGCGTGAATGAGAATGGAAAAAGGTTGCTTGAGCTATGTTTGGAGTGGAATCTCTGTGTGGCAAACACTATGTTTGCCCACAAAAGAATCCACCAGTATACAAGAGAAGCAAAGAATGTAAGAAGTAGTATGATTGACTTTGTTGTAGTGGATGAAAGATTGAGAAAGAATGTCCTAGACACTCGGGTATATAGAGGTATTGGTGTCCATACCGACCATTTTTTGATTATGAGCCGGATACGTGGCGTTTTCAAAGGACGGCGACACCGTATACCTACCCGAACAAGTGTCCAAGAACGAAAAAAAGTAGAAAATTTGCAAGATGAAATATTGAAAGACGAATATAAAAATCAATTGAGGAAAAGATTTGAAAGATTTTGTGACACTGATGATATAGAAGAATTATGGCAGTCGTTTAAGCATGAAGTGGTTGTTGTAGCGTCAGAAGTATGCGGTGTGAGCAAGAAGAGGAAAGTTATAAAATCGAAGAATGCGTGGTGGGATAAAGATGTGCAAGGGGTAGTACGTGAGAAGAAGCAGGCATGGTTGGACTGGCTATCTGTCAGAGCCAATGAAAGAATGCAAGAAGCAACGAATGAGGATGTGAATGAAGCTAGGAATAAGTTTATAAGAATGAATAAGGTAGTGAAAGATGTAATTAAAAGGAAAAAAGAGGAATTGAAAGACGAGTTTGATAGAAGATTATCTGAAGATTTCTGGACCAACGCGAAGTTCTTCTGGAAATCCATTCGCTCGGTTCAAGGTAAAACCGTAACCACAGAGCTGAAATCAATCAGAGATAAGAATGGAAGTTTACTGAATGAAGAAAAGAGCGTACTGAAGAGATGGAAGGAATATTTTGAAAGTTTATTTGAAAGAGAGGAATGGCAAGGGCAAAGTTTCGAAATGAATGATAATGATAGTAGTGATGAAAGCCCTATTAGTATGGATGAAATAATGAAAGCATTGAAAAGCATGAAATCAGGAAAGGCTGGTGGGTATGATAGGATTACAGTCGAAATGCTGACAGCTGGACAGGGTCTTACAGTTGTGCCGCCTTTTTAACTTGTGCTGGAATACCGGCCGTGTACCAAGTGATTGGTGCAAGGCCGTCATAGTACCTTTATACAAGGGAAAAAGCTCACAGCAAGAGTGCAAAAGCTATAGAGGCATTAGCTTGCTCAGCGTCGTCGGTAAATTGTATGCAAAAGTGTTAATTGAAAGGATTGTGAAAGTAACCGACAAGAAAATATGGGATGCACAAACGGGATTTCGAAAGGGTATGGGATGTACGGATCAGGTCTTTTCCTTACTGAGCATAGCCGAAAAAGTTTTGGCCAAAGGTCAAAAGGTCTATTGCGCATTCGTGGATCTGGAAAAGGCTTATGATAAAGTGATGAGGAATGAACTTTGGTCGGTATTATCCATGTATGGAGTGAATAGCAACCTCACGCGAGCTCTGAAATCTCTTTATGATGATTCCAGAGCTTGTGTTAGGATAAATGTGACCTACACAGAATGGTTTAGCATCGAAAAAGGTGTTATACAAGGATGTGTAGCGTCACCTTGGCTGTTTAACTTATACATGGACAATTGTTTGTAAGATTTAAAGATTGTGAATGGGGATTAAGAATGAATGAGTTACTTGTCAAATGTCTTCTTTATGCCGATGACCAAGTAATACTTGCGTCATCGGCGGAAGAGTTGCAGGCGATGGTAACTATTATGCATGGTGCTTTTGAGAGTAAAGGAATGAAAATAAATGTAAGCAAGACGAAAGTAATGGTATTTGAAAAGGAAGAGTGCGTGACGATGTGTAATATTATGATTGATGGAGAAAAAGTGGAGCAAGTGAAAGAGTTTGTATATTTGGGTACTTTGTTTACAAGGGATGGTAAACATGAGGGAGATATTGAAAGGAGAACGATTGCTGGCAACAAAGTGAATGGAGCCCTACGCGCTTTTATGAACAGTCGAAATGTATCCGAAAAGGCACGTTTGGCTGTTCATAGAGGACTATTAGTGCCCACACTTATGTATGGAAGTGAAAGTTGGGTATGGCAAAAGAAGCATGAGAGCAGAATAAATGCTGTAGAAATGAGAGCGTTGAGAAGCATATGTGGTGTGACTCTGAAAGATAGAATAAGAAATAGTATGATTAGAGAGAGATGCGGCATGAAAGTGGATATAGTTACAAGAATAGAAAAGGGTATGTTAAGCTGGTTTGGACATACATGTAGAAAGAATGGACGAGGAAAGACTGACTAAGAAAGTTTATAAGGCTAGTGTGAATGGAACAGTCACAAGAGGAAAACCTAGGCGAACGTTTCTCGACCAGATCGGAGGCGTTCCGGACAAAGGCCAGGTTAAGAGCTCCTTGAACCGACGGGCGTGTATGAGGAATGTGATGAAAGTGAATGAAGCCAGAGAAGTGTGTCAGGATCGTAGCAAATGGAAATCCGTAGTCTCTGCCTACCCCTCTGGGAAACAGGCGTGAATCTATGTATGTATGTATGTATATTTAAACTAATACAGGGAAGATTGAATGAAACCAGAATTATCTATCTCACTCAAGAACACTGATCTTTCTATTCTAAAGAAAATGACTAATATTGCTGAAAAGTATCTGAATTTGTAATAGAGCTAAACTTTAAATTTTTACCGTAGAAGTTATTCTTAAATCATATGTGGTACTACTGTAACTTGCCAATCTTCAATACATCATCATCATCATCATCAGGCTATAATAGTCCACTGCAGGACATAGGACATCTTCAATACACAATTATGAATTATTAAATAACTACTTAAACGAAACTTACATATTATTAGAAGCACATTGTTGTAGCAGTCGGACTAGTTGGGACGGAAAATTGTCAAAATCTACAAGTAGGCCTTGTTGCTTTTTCAAGTCTTCATAGTCCATACGTGTTATAATCAACACACATAAAAAAGCTGGATCTTCATCATCAGATAGCGAAATTTTCTGTAAACACATGTATTTAGTTTACGAACTTTATAATTATCGTTATAGCTGTAACACATGATCAAAATTTAAATAACTAACCAAAGTATCAGTTTCAAAAACTTTATCAATTGTAACAGTCACATCTTTTTTACTATCTTCAAAGCCCCTTTTAAATGAGATGAAATACTTTCCTTTATGAAAAGTTTTGCAAGCCATTATTATATTTACACAATCATATTATACTTAAATATCGTAAACAATGCAAATAAACAAATCACAAGTCAAAACAAAAATCAAGCCAGTGAAATTTTAAACTGAAATGTCAAACCAAAGAGTAGAGTAATTAATTGTCAAACTTGAAAGTCTATATCTATGTCGTCGATCGCTAGTGAAATGTGAATAGTGATGATTAGGGACCGGATTATATGCATCATAGATTAGTGATATGCATTTGCATATTTGCGTCAATAGCCGCGCGCGCCTTTTGTTTTAGCAGTTACGATAATAAAAAAAAATGTGTGTGTGTACCAGAGTACACAGGTAAGAAGTGAAACTTCTTTACGACATTAATTAGTTAATTAGTTAACAAAAATTATTTAACTAACTTTAATATTAATATTTATTTCATAACTTAATAAAAATAATTCAAAGCAGATATTTAATGACTTAATCAATTACACAAGTTATGAATAAATCATTGGAATTATCTTTTCAAAGTAATACAATTATATGATGACAGTTAATCTTGTAGAAATGCAACGATTTTATAAAATTAAAAACGAATAAATAAATCATTAAAAACGAATAATTAAAAAAGATGTACGTATACATATTTTTATTTTCTAATCGTGTTTTGTTTTATTTTTAAATTATTATTTAATTTATATTTTTTATTGTTTTTAGAATTAATAATGTTCACTAGATTTACAGTCATATTTATTAATACTTGCTAATTTTAACAGATTTATATACATTCACTGATACTTACAATCAAAAAGTGAGGTTAACCTCAAATAAATATTAAAATCATGCTCATACGTGTTGAATTTATAAAACGAAATATATAATCACTCTCACTTTTCTTGTAAATTCACTTAAATTTGAATAAGTCTTTTTATTTTATCACTTTCAAATTAATATATTGTTATTCTTATTTCAAACCAAACTTCAAAACTAATATATTGTTGTTATTATAAATATATTACATTATATTCTTTACGTCACTTTGATAAAAAAAGCAACATGGCGCGTAACCGAAAAACGTGACGATTTTTTTTTACACTGCTACAAAATTTCTCCCATACGTCGATAAAGAAGTTTCACTTCAATAAAAGAGATAGAAGAGCTTTATCATCATCAAAATTTATCATTTAATTTCGCATATTATTCTGCCAATTTTCGTATATATTTCAAGCATTTTTCATGCATTTAACAAGCTTTTAATGTTGCATAAATAATCCGGTATCTAGTGATGATGAACTATTTTTAATTGAGCAACCCCATCGTTGGTAAAAACTAAATATGCAATTGAAAAATCATCCACTTAAGTTCATACATTCATACTTCATTCAAACTTTTATGGGTCATAGTCATATAAGTCATACCTACCACATACAAACCTACCTAATACAAAGCATCAAAGCATGTAACTTGCGTGCCGCGCATTTCCGTCCTCATTGTTCTACTCGCCTGTGAGTCATACAAAAAGGAAAAATATAACACTTAAGACTCGGCATACAGCATCATTTTGTTTTAGGATTAAAATATCTTTATATTTGTTCTTAGAAGCTTTTCTTACAGTTTACTTACTTATTTCACACATACCTTACACTATTATGTGCCGGCATAGTATTACAAGTTAACAGTGATCAGTCTATCAGTCATTAGTGTCATTTGTGTCAAAAACAGAATTCCCGCTCGTATTGGACTTGTCCTTTTTGAATTTTGGTCTAAACTTGTCGCACTTGTGAGAGATATTTTTCTAATCATTTCACTCAATAATAATAAAGTTATCATTTAGCTATACAAGTTACAAAGCTTAATCAGTTTTGTGCCAATACCTTATTTTATTGCTTAGAAACCCATATTGCAAAATGTGGAATGGTATGTATACTTGAATGTGAAATAATATAACGGCAGTAGTTGTCTATATTCAAATAATTCAATATTTATTATGTTTTAGACCAATCTGCTGTTGGTGGTGGATTTTTCAATTCCCCTAATCAATTCGGGAATGTAAATACACCCAGCAATCAAGCCCAAAAAGTAAGCAACCATTATTAACCTACGACCAAAACTTTTGTCTCCATTTTACTGATGTTATTCTTATTTAGGGTCGAAGAGCATCTCGTACGGCTCCCATTGTAATCAAACAAGCTCTCCACTGTGGAGATGATGGTGTAAAAATATGGGGAACAGAGATTCAGATCGTTTCTATTGTGGCCCGCGTGAGGAATATTCGCATGCAAAGTACGAAGATAACATATACCATACAAGATATAACCGGCAGAATGCGAGCTGTTCTTTGGCTGGACCAGGAGGCAGGCGATGAAGATGTAAGCCTAACTTACTAAATTGTCTGCATTTCATTTAAATTGGTAATTGTTTTACTGTCAATAAAAAAAAAATATATCTAATTACACAGGATAAATCTACTCCAAAAGTTGAAGTAAATGATTATGTACAAATTTATGGCAATGTGAAGACCAACAAAGGGAAGAAAGTCTTAATGGCATTTAAAATAACACCAATCAGTGATGTCAATATTATCACATTCCATTATTTACACTGCATTCAAAACAAAGTCAAATTGGAAGCAGACTCTAAGAAGGTAAATAAGTTATCATGACAATTTATTAAGTGCAGTTTTATTTTCTTTCAGTATAGTTAATCAATATTGATTATTTTAACTGATTTCAAATAAGAGGTTCTTATTGACAATAATTTAAAATGCTTTTGTTAAAGCATGCTACTGAACTTCCTAACTGATTTGGATGAATCTATATTTATTTGTAAAATCATTTTGCATTGATTGTGAAGGTGCATTGCAATTTTGATTAATGTTAATTTAGCACAAATGTAGTTTGGGTATTTATTTATTTTAATTATTTACAGGAAAAGGTTGTTAATAATAATCCAACATTTGGAAATGGAATGCCAGCAAATTCAATGGTTGGAATGTCTGATAACAATACATCTGTGAATGGACTTAACCCACGGCAAATGATGGTGTTCAACTTGATAAGAGCATCTACTTTAGAACAAGGGATCAGCAAACAAGACATGTATGCTTCACTGAAGGACCGAATGGCACAAATGGAGTTTGAGTAAGTCGCTTTAAAACTTTAAATTAAATTCAAATATTTAATTGTTTTCAGTATTAGCTGGTTAAAAAAGTAAATATTGTTTCAACCAGCAACTAATATTAAAAATAAAAGAACAAACATCAACTCAATCCCATATTATGCCTGTACTATCAGAACTGCTCCAACCGGATGATGTGAATAAGTTTATAAATAAGAACAACAATACTAACTTGACTCTTGTTACAAACGGCTCCTGGTGTTTGAAGTGTAAAGACTCCATGTCAATAACAAATATTATGTTTTGGAACTTGTTTTTAATAAAAGCAGATGTTTTCACTTGAGATATCACCCTAAAAAATGTGAGTGAGATAAGTGAAAGGTTGACTGATAAGAAATTGTGAGATTTATTATTACTGCAGGTTTGCATTCCATTGGCTTATTAAACTTATCAGTACATAAACAATTTCAATGACATCCATTGAACCAAGTCTTATATCTTTTTCAATGTGGGTAGTTTGATATGATATTATTTATATTTTCAGTGGTATTCTGGAATGGATGTGTGGTGAAGGTCACATTTATTCAACTATCGATGAAGAACATTTTAGAGCTACAGATGCCTGATGTATTATTGCGATGGAGAAGAATATAAAATGTTTCATAACTTCATTATTAAACATAGCATTATATGGTCACCCACCCACACATTTATTTTTATAATACATATAATGTTTAATAAAACACATCTTTTAATAGATAACTGTTTAAAGTTATCAGTTATCACTTTTTGTTGGATTCATGAGAGTGACTACCCTTCCCAGTGTATGTACTAACTATTAAGTTTGGAATGTGTCTGGCGAACAATACAAAACTTTTACACTGTGGAGATCAAACCCATGACAATCAATTGACTAGGTGGTACTCTTAGCCCATTGTAGAGTCTAAGTGATCTACTAGAGCTTCTGTTAAATTGATTATTTCTATTACTTATATGAATAAAAGCAATATTATAGAAATATATTATTTAATTTCATATTGTAAATGTAATTGCTTAGGTATTAAACACTGGTTAAAATGTACTCTTTACTGACACACTATTTACAGTATTAAATTTACTTATAAGTTACATTACAATTCATCTCGAAGAGATTTATTTTTAATATCAGGTTTCTTTCCTTGATATGTTTGACTTTCTAACTGTACATCCTTGAGTTCCTCTTGTTCTAACAGGAATTCCTTAGCTGTCCAAGCTTGAGATCCATCTTTGAACATGAAGATGGCTCTGTCATCATCTACAAGGTACCTAAAACATAGAAACATAAGTTAATCCCAGAGAGTATACATAACTTATTAAGTCGCAAAGGCACACTGGTGGCCAGACAATAGATTTTTAAATGTGTCGGTTATTGTAATACTTGATGGATTAATGGTGCTTTGGTTTGCTCATCAACTAGCCACTATTATTAAAGATTTTACTATGCCCATAGGACATACATCATACCAAGAGCTAGTAATTATTATTAATAGTTATGTTGACTTTTATCCAGATAACATTTCATTTCATTCAAAAAGTTGTGTAATTAAAAGTATATCCTAATCCTTATCTTATCTTATGTGGGGGCCAGTCAGTGCAGACCGGCTACACTTCGACCTAGTGGGATCTTTTGTGTCGACATTCCCAATAACGACTGCCATAGATGTTCATGGCAGCCGGGACCGTCTGCTTAACATGCTCTCTGAGGCATGGAGCAGGCGATAATTGTCAATCAATATGCACATAATTTCGAAAAGTCATGTAACTTCCGAAAGTCAGAGGTGCGCGACGTGGGTTTGAACTCAAGACCCTCTGCATTGCAGTCTGTTGGTCTCCCCAATGAGCTATTGCTGCTCCAGACAGCAGAGATAAAAAAAATTATCATTCATTTTACAGAAAACTCTATCATCAGTAATAAAAAGTCCTAGTCCTTACTAAAATTAATATATATTATTACTGTAGTTGTGAACCATTAGTGTAAAGCATTTTTGAAATTCATATAATTACCAAATTGAATTACAAACAAGATGACATCAGGCCTTAGTTGCCATTAGTGTTAGGTAGGTACTTACCTCTCCACTTGAATGTGGTTACTCCACAAACTAGTTTGCCATATCTTTGTTATTTCCTCAGTCCTTGCTCTAGAGGGTTTGTTCGCTACTGATACAAACATCATTAATGTTTGGCCTTTCTTTGTTGCTTCCAATACACTTTCTGGTTTTGACATGTCAAGCTTTGTTAAGTCTAGCGATGGTGGTTTTCGCAGATGTTCAGGCAATTCATCTTCTGGTAATGGTTCCTCATCTTCCTCCCATTGATCAAATAGTCTGTAAATTTGATAGTTGAGGTTTAAGACGTTAAAAATGTTGAGTGAAATCTCAATCAATAGTTTAATTTTCACAAACATGTTTCGTAATATTTATAACATGAAATATACCTTTCTAAATCTGCATCACTATAATCCCTGATATCTTTTTTGGCCCAAGCCGGCTTCTCTTCATCATTATGTTTTTTTGCTAAAGTTATAGTAACACATACTAATATAATAAGAAATATTCTTCTTTCCATATTAAATTACGGATTCTAGAAACTTAGATTAATTAATTATAAAGGAAAGTAAATGAAGCCACGACAACCGACGCCACGAGTAAATACAACTTACAAATTCACTGATATTGCCTGTCAGCCCGATACTATTTAATTGGTTTGTTTTGTCTAATCTGTGTTGTCTGTGGCTGTGTTGAGAACTGTCAACTGTTAAAAGCATCAACTAGAGGGGGTATACACGTGTGATGTGGGTAAACCACGGAGAAAAGCCAATAAGATATTTAATCAAAGCAAAACAACATTATTTAGATAAATACTTTGCTATTTATTATAATCCTCTGAGGCTCACAAAACTTCAACTTAATTTTTCACATTTGCATCTTCAATTATGACTCTGCTTGTAAAGTAACAATACATTAAATTAATTAATAGGCAATCAGTCGGATGACAATTAACCAGTAAATTCAGAGTTTTCTTTTTGCCTGCTGGTACAACTGTACAACACAAAATATATTTAGTATACTTATAAGTAAAGTTGAAGGGAAAGGACCACTCTATAACATAATCCTAACTAATATTATAAAAGCGAAACTGAGTTTGTTTGTTTGTTTGTTACCTTCTCACGCCTAAACCACTGAACCGATCATCCTGAAATTTTGCATATATGTTGTCAGGTGTACAGAAACGGATATAGGCTAACTTTCATCCCGAAAAATTACTGTTCTCGAGGAAAACAACAATAACGTTCTTATGATAATAGGTGGCGCCACATGTCTTTCGAATCATGATTGAATTATATTATTACAAACAGAGTACAACCCAAATTTGTTGATGTTTAAAAATTGATTGTCAAAGTCTAAATTAACGCGAGCGAAGCCGCGGGCAAAAGCTAGTAACTGATAAAGATATTGTAGACTATTATAGATACCTATTGTAGTTCTACAATATCTTTGATTCATATTATACTATCATTCATTCTTCGACCGGTTTCCGGTCGTCCGCTGACAGCGTCTATCTGACAGCCAGTCGCCAGACAAAAATATTCACGTCACGAACGTTGAGTTGTCATCACGGGTATACAACGTCTAATCATGATTTGAGTATTTTTTTTTATATCGAGTAGATATTTATTGTATTATAAATATAATTTATTTATTTTATTTTAAATAGTTTCTAAAGTAAACAATTTAAAGTTATAAACTTTTTTTCTAAGTATAACAAAATTTCCGGCGTATAAAGTTGTTGAAAGTGATAGTTTACTCGTTGAAGATCAACAGTAGTGTACGTAAAAATTAGGCAATATGGATCAAAGTACTATAACTCCGAACACTTCCAATCAGCGGCTTGTCATAAATGGTGATAATGAGTCTGCTACGGCACTGCTGCATGAAAAGCAGGCAAGAAGAGATAATTTGAGGGATGTGACCTTCGTTGAATATTTGACTGTCTTAATATTGTGCTATGTCAACCTCATCAACTATATGGATAGATTCACTCTGGCCGGTAAGTTTAAACTTTATTTCTGTTTATAATGAATTTCAGATGTACCTACTTGTCCGTTAATAAGTTTTAACTGTGCAGAGAAACTTAGACACCTGCGATATTAACTAATCATAATTATGCTGTATTTCAATGTAGGTAATTTGCATAACAAAAAATCTAATTAGAACTGGGTTCTCTCTTTCCAATAGTAATTGTGTGCTTTAATTACCTGACTTTTAGTGATTCTGAGGTTTAAATAAAATTATCTTTTGGTTTGTTCTAACTACATTACTGAATACTACCAATTTATTATTTAATAAAATGTAGGTAGTTTAAAAAAAATGATTGTTAGTGTTAAGATAACAATCAATATCTGGAAGGTATTCTAAGATTGATTGATAAGATGTCCATATTTTTATACTTATGATACTTACAAGGGTGGATCTACCATTGTGGGCATGATGGGCATGCCCACAACTCTAATAGACTTGTGACGTCACAGTTTCACGGTCTATTGAGATTGATAGGCTTTATTTCTTTTTTTATTGCCATTGGTGGCAGACGAGCTAGTGGCCCACCTGGTGGAAAGTGGTAACAGCTGCTCATGGACTTCATCAATGTCAGGACAAAGCAAAGCCGCTGCCTACCGAGAAAGAAGAACTCTCTTTAAACCTCGTTTGAAGAAGGACATATCATAGCGCTCAGGAAACACCGAAGCTGGCAGTTCATTCCAGAGCTTGCACGCACGTGGGAGAAATGATCGCTGAAAGCGTACCGTCTTAGAGTTGAACGCTTTCAGGTGATATGGATGAACCCTGCTTCGTTATCGAGTGGTACAGTGATAGAAAGGGGCCGCTGGTACCAAATCAAACAGTTCTTCAAAGCACTTCCCATGAAAGAGTCGGTAGAACACACAGAGAGACCCAAAGTCTCTCCGTTGCTCCAACGACTCCAATCATCGATTGGGATCATCGACGATTCGAACTGCCCATCTTTGTAGGGAGTCAAGTGGGTCGAGCTGGTATTTGGGGGCCCCTGCCCAGAGATGTGAGCAGTACTCCACGTGCGGCCGGACTTGTGCTTTGTAAAGCACAACACGTTGACCTGGTGTGAAGTACCGCCTCGCTCTGTTCAGTACACCCACCTTTTTACTCGCAAATTAAGCTTTGTCCTCCAAGTGACTCCCAAATTGGACTTTATTTGAGATTTCCACGCCGAGGATCCCAATACTTTCGGAGATACGGAGAGTAACTCCTTGGAACTGTGGCGCCATGATAAAAGGGTCCTTCTTGGCAGTAAACGCGCACACTTGTGTCTTCGAGGGGTTGAATCGAACTGACTTCTGTTCACCCCATTCGGAGGCCCGCCGAAGAGAGTCCTCGACTTGAGACACAAGTTGTGTTCGTCTTTTCTGTATTATGCTCCGAGGGACATTCTGATAGCTGGTATAACGCGCATCACCCGTGCTGTCATCCGCATAGCAATGTATGTTCTCGATTGACAACAAGATCATTTGATATGCAGGATGAACAGCGTTGGGGAGAGCACGGAGCCTTGAGGAACACCAGCGTTAATGGTTTGGTTTCGGAGCTGCAACCATCAACGACGACTGTAATGCTCCGACCATCCAGAAAGCTGGCTATCCATTTACAGAGTCCCTCGGGGATTCCATAAGATGATGATGATAATAAACGCTATACGACTCCTGAGACAGCGTCAAGATAACTATTTACCCAGTCTAGTGTCCCTATATTGGCTTACTGGCTACTAGAAAAGAACAAAAAGATATAATTTATTGATTGTAATTGGTTTGGAATTTAACCGAAACTGTTTGACTATTTAATTCGACGAAATCTGGTCTGACTTTCTCCAATGATTATTTTCATTCCTAAGACCAAAGTCGTGATGCGCGGAAAAAAGGAAATAAGTAATCAAATTCAAAAGTCGTTTATAAGTCATGATTGTTCATGAGTGAGTTCGTACTCCATCTCGCACTTGGCTGATTTTCGGGTGGCTGTGACCACAACCTTTTTTGAGGGCTGTATCCGCTGGATACTTAAGTATGTTTAATTATGTAACAATAGATTTAAAGTGTCAACTATGTGTTTATTTCTGTTAGGAAGTGCATCAGAATAAATCAAGATTTGTTTATGTAATGACACATAGTTATATTGTGTGATAACATTCATGTTATATTTCATTTTCAATGTCATACAGTATGCACTTAGTTGGTTATGACACTTATGACTAGACACAATAGAAATTTTATCTGGACTGAATCATTGTTAGTCTATCTTGTCTTTCTGTAGTAATGTTTATAACAACTATATATACACTGTGTTAGTTTGTCATTATATGTATAGAACAATATAAATTAGAGATTTTTATAAATATATAACTCCTTTTTAACTTATATATCAAAGCTTGCAGTATTCCTTACACCAAAATGCTTATAAGCGTTTTGGTGTAAGGGATACTGTAAGCTTTATTCAAAAATTGGCCATGTCCACATAGCATATTTATATGCTATGTGGACATGGCCAATTTTTGTATAGGCGTCTGCATAGTTATAGAATTTAATGTACTCTGATGATTTTTGGTATTTTATATTCGTGAACATTAGCACATTAAATTGCAATAAATAAAAAACTCAAAGAACTTGTCATTACTACATACTAGATATAATAGTTTCACTTAACCTTTAATTCAGAACGCTGGCAATAAGTGTACAGAATAACATTTGCTACAAAAAAAACTTAAGGTGCTTTAAAATATCGAATAATATTAGAAAAGTAATATGGTTTTAAAATTATTTGGCATTTAAACAAAATAATGGCCATCTGAATTAAGAATTGTTGACTTTGTATTAATTAACATTTATTAAACTGGTTAATAGTCTCAAAAATATAATACAATACTTACTAAGAAACTACATTTAAAACTACCAAATGTTTTTCTTCAAGTAGGTAGGTTCTACAATATATTGGAGGTAGATAGTGTAGATACAGAGGCCTTAGTACAAGTTGTCAAAGCATTTGTCGAAGCTCGACATGACATTACATTGACATTTGACATTAACACACTGTCAAACAAGTAAACGCGTTCCGCTATAAGAAATTATTTTTTGTGTGAAATTGTATAAAAGAGATTTTGATTTGTAATAAGTATCAACATAATATTTAAATGCAAGTTGACTTGCATTACTTATTATTCTGAAATAAAAACTGACAAGTTCAGAGAGGCTAAAAACTACATCGGGCACGCCACAACCGTGGCGGTAAGACCCGTTTTTGAGGAGTGGCTGGAGAGACGGCATGGCGCCCTCACCTTCCGGCTGACACAGGTAATCACTGGCTACGGTTGCTTTGGCCAGTTCCTGTGTCGCATAGGCCGGCAAGAAACGCCCGGTTGTCACTACTGCGGCGACTGCGGTTGCGGTTGGTTGTGGTCCGCGACTTTGCTTTAAATGTATAAAATAGTAGTTGCAACTTTTTACTTCATTCGAGTTTAAAAAGAATGCGATCTCTATCCCTAGAGATGGAGCTATCTGTATTTGTACCCAATTTGGTACAAATACAGTTAGCTCAAGTAGGGAAGTAGCGGTAGCCTAATGGGTTAAGTATTAGGTTTGAGATCGAAAGTTCGTGGATTCCCCACTTAATACAGTCGTGAACCCCGACAGCATTATAGCTTAGCTGGATGGGATAGCAAAAGGACTAGTACATTTGCCCAAATTACTAGTAATGTCTAAAATAAGTTATTAAATCCTGCGTTATAGTCGTGTGAAACTGGTAGGCCTACTTTCGCATTTATGAAGTAGAATAAAATATAGGATTTACTTCTGGTAAATGCTAAAGACGGTAGAAAATGGATTTCGGAAAAAGCTGGACTGATAATTAATCTTAAGTTACAGTTCACTACAACATAACATATATTATTATTCTCATAGCAGCTGTCTTCGTATATTTACATCAATACCTATTAAAGAATTACCTATAACATGAATGAATTCTAAACCTGTGCGTTTAATAATAACTTGACACAACAAGATTGATACATTATAATAATGTCAAGACTCTAACTAGACCTAATGACATTAGATGTCTGGTTGACGGACTGATAACTTAGTGGCACACCGCTAATCTCCATTAAAATTTTATCTTACATACCTATCACCTTTTAGATATCCAACACAGACTTAATTGCATAAATACACGCAGAAATATCTCAAGGTTTTTATACATACTTAATTAGATACAGTGATGTTTGTGAACAATTTGCAACTGTCCTTCTGATACGAATATGATATTACAACTAGCGACGCGGCTTCGCACGCAAAACCTTCCTCATGAATCACTCTGTCGAATATTGGTGAAAACTGCATGGAAATCTGGTCAGTAATTTTTAAGTTTATTGGCGAATAGACAGACAGACGCTGTTTATATAATATGTAGTGTTGCGTAACGGGTATTAACGCGATGATGTCTTTTTTAATAGTGTCCTTGTCCGACCACAGAAACTAAAAAGGCAGGGTTCTTTCTGATGATTTTCCTCTTCATAATTCCCAAGCTATCGAACTTGTGTGATCATAATAATCTTTACATTAGTCAATATAATATTCGAATTGTCCGTATTACTTCCTATTAAAACTTTCCACGGAATCCCTATTAATATAGACGCCGGGGGATATAAAAGTCAGTGATATTTTATTCACGAGTTCACGAACGGAAATCACGAAGCTATATGGGTTCATAACGATTAGGAAACCATAATAACGGCCGTGTTAAAAAGGGTTGTAAAATCAGAATGATTTCCGAAATGTTCTTCTTGTTTATCTTGAGATACCGGGTACGATTCCTGAATCGGCAAATATGTTTTGTTTGAGCTTTCTAGCAGCATGAAGTCTGGAACTGTTCGCGGCAATAGTCCCGCCTACTAACATGTGGGTCTTAACATCGCTAGTGATATGTGTGTGTAAATAATCTTCTATCTCTTTGGGATATCCAATCATATAATATATGTATTATGTACACGTAATATTATATAGTATGACTGTACGACTATTTATAAATAGTCGCAGTCATACTTCGTTAACCTCCTGCCTGTACCTTTGAGTTGTCTAATTTAGTCATCGGCATCGAACTACAAGCGCTCGGTTCGTTTATGCGTCAAATGGTGCTTTAAACGCATTACGATTGCCGCGTACTATATTACAAAAAAAAAACAAATCATATTCATTCGTTCATTATTGGAAATGTAAATAATCATTGAAATTAAAACTACTATACGGATTTTGTCGCTTTGTTTATTTTAGAACACTTTTATTACATAATTTTGAACTAACTATAACACTACTATTATTGAACTCTACTACAATTTAAGCTTTTTAAATTAATTATTACTATTTATACATATTTAAGTTTATACTTTTCCCTGACGTTTCGGTTGCTTTACAGCAGTCATGGTCACGGGGAGACTATGATGGTAATTGTCTCAATGTTCTGAAGTATAATTATTTCAAGATAAGATATTATATGATAATAAGTACAGAAAATTTCATAAATTTTTAATCGTCTTGATTTTAATATTTAATTTTCTTGTTGTACTTTTAATTCCATTTCATCATTTCAATTTGCTTATAGCAGTTGCGATTGTAACGCAGTAACAGATAGAAAACAGTTTGATAAACACGCGCATTTAACGCAATAACAAAATGCAACGGGCGACGCGACGCAAAGGCGGCAAACGGAGTTGGACGCATGCGTTTGCCGCACCGTGTGACGCACAAATGAACGAAACGGTTAATTGGGTAAAAATATTGCGTCATCGGTATTCCAAATTAAGAATCGTGTCAATATTCAGAAGTAAACATTTTATCTTATCTTATGATGAATAGACGTTCCACTGTGAGTCATTGATTTACAGATTTAATTAAACCATTAATGAACTAGTACTGATTACTGATACTGATTTAATTGATAAAAATATATAGTCTGCAATTAATAAACAATAACAATAATATCAATCTGGCTATTCTAATGAATTAAAGTAATATCCTGCGGCAAAAGTCTGCTTAATACACTTCATACCAACCCTAAATGATATATATTTAAGTTACCTACAATAAAAAAGAAAAAAGAAATCTGTAGTGTCCGTTCTTCAGTAAATTACACTGTCCGTCTCATAATTGACAAGATTTAATAATCAAGGACAGTGGGTTGCCGAACCCATATAGAAGCACCTCACAAAATAGGCCTACGTTGACTTTTGACCCATTTAATTTACATCTACGGTCATTTGAAGCAATATTACGTTTTAATTGTACTTAACTAATTGGAATTCGGTACACCTTGCTTGGTTGTCTAGTTAGTACGTCTATGTATATGTTATAGTTACATTTATTCTGATATTCTTCTGATAAGAAGGTGCATGCACGCATTCGCAATGCTTTACTTTACAATGTAAAGTTAAGATTAAATAATAACATTTGTTTTATTACAACTGGAGTAAGATTAACTTAAAGCAACAAAGTACAATAGTTATTCCGGTAATATACAATTTCGTCTAGGTTAAAGTTAGATCTTAGAATAATTTAGATATTAATAGTCATGTATATGTCTCAAAGGTCAGACAGGTGTTTTCAATCCTTCATTAGGATAATTATATTTAGATGCTAATTAAACGGGGTACTGCCTATATACTTATTGATAGACTGATAATACTTTAATGAAATAATTAATCAATACTGCTCGATGCGCGAATATCATTGCACGAGGAAGCTAAATCTATAAAGCAGTATAATGATAATATAAATGTTATCTCTTTACTAATTGCATTACATATGTGTGTTACTCGTGACTTCGTTTGTATCATTAAAATATGTCCTTCACGGGTCAAGTCATCTCCATACTGAATATGAAAATCTGGTTAGCTTGGACCTGAAAACATAAAATACTGGTAGAGTTACGTTCGCATTTAAAGTGTTTGTATGGATTTACATTTAAACTTAAGTAATAAAACTAGTAATAAGTAGCTGTCATAGAATGGTTACATCATGATGTTTATGCCATAATCTCTTTGTGATGAAATAGTTGAGGGTGTGTGGCTCATAAGCGAGCCTAAGACAGATTAGCTAATAATCCTTTTTATCTTGAATGCACTTTACTGTCACCCACTTAAAATTCCTTAAGGAATAATGTTACGCAATATGTAAGGTGGATCCTTTATAATGTTTACATTTTAAGTTAAGCCACGAACGATGTCAATGACTTTAAGTTCCAAAAAGGTCCATTGCACACAAAAGAAAGGAATTTCTAGTGGGCAGCTAGAAGCTTTTAACCATTAACACGTGACGGGACGTGTGGACAGCTCGAATACATTTTTTATAACATTTTAAAGTAGTGTGAAGTAAAGACTAGAGCATCCGATCCGGAATTCATAGAGTAATTTACAAAACATGTATAGATACGGGCACGGGATACGGATAAATGTGTTTTAAAGAATCAACAAAGTCGGCTTCTAAGTTTATAATTTTTCAATTGATTCTGTGTACATGACTTTACGTCCGTGACTGTGATAAAAGACGTCAATAAATTTCTATTAATGAATGTTGAACGCCCAAGAAGGGTCGACGTCACGTAATCAGAGAACTAATCTCCAATGTCTACTCACGTGCGTGGGTGTACTTCTCATTCTTCACCGAATACAATGTCGCCCCTTTAAATATGGAAAAGGTATTATAGAGTAATTATTTATGGAATTTTGGGCGAATTTTTTTTTTGACACTCGCATGTTACGATTATTTTGTCTATCTTTTTATAGTAAACTGATGACCCTTTTGAGCTCTTCTAATCTTGTATAATTTAACACAGAAATAATATCGAAATGTAAATAAAGACATAGACATTTTGCCGTGGGGATGGCTACGTAATCTATGTATTTATTGTGCAACAGTTGTGGATGCGGTCATGAATGGAACATTAATTTCCCTAGAGGGCAATCCACAAGTCTACAGCAACGATGCCGAATAGTTTCTTTTCTTATTCATATTATATAACATTAAATTACCATTATTCGTAGGAAATAAGTAAATATAACGTCGTTCAAAAGGTTCAGGAAAAATGCCTGACCTTCGGAAGGTCAGCTCTTGGTGGTAGTACCCCATCGGATCTGGGAAACGGTGATAACTACGGTAGACCTTCTCGAACAAAATTTTCCTAAAACCCTGGCACCTTTTAGAGGCGGGGGACGAAAAAAACATGGCTTCCATACAAAAAAACATGACCGCCATACAAAATTTGACCTCTAATATCTCCGAAACGGTAAGAGATAGGCGGGGTGTGTTCGAACAAATGTCATAGAGATCGACGAGATCTTTCCAGAAATGTCATTTCAAGGTCACCGGAGGTCATCGGTAATTTTTGGCTTCGGGGGTTTTCAAGGTCCCTGAATCCGAATCTAAAATTAGTTTTTTAATTAAATCAAACCACGCGAAATACTAGTCTTGATTATAATCTTAATATAAGGGTTCTATTTGACACAATCCAACTACACTGATACTGTTTTAGATTAACTTTATGTGAAAGGTATATTAACAACAAATTTATGTTTATTCTAAATTTAAAATGTAAGGTTTAAATTTTGCAAGATGCGAAATAAATAAATTAGCATCATATTAATATTACGTAGATATATTCTAGCATATTGATATATTATTTAAATCCATACAGCTATAGATATATTCAAATTGATTTCTAGTACAGAGAATTATACATTTTTAACATAATCTAAGCGCGGTAGTAACTCAAAACTAAAACGTCGGCTTTTGTTTTACAACATTAATAATACAAATAATATCTAGTTGAAGATTTAAAGTACCTACAATTGTCTGTTTTTGTGTCTCAAACTATGGCTAAATTATTAGTCAGACGTCAAATAATGACCAAATAAGGAACAAACGGAGGAACAATAATAGAGATAACGTACACTTGACTTGTTTGCTTTTTTTTAACGTTTCATTATCTCGGATGCCAAGTATGGTACTAACGTAGCTAAAGGTTATCAGCCAATTCAGATCAATAAGTTATTCAAAAATGCATCAATTTATAATTATATTTTTGTTGTAGGTAGTTTAAATGTCCTGGCGAAATAAGTTGCCTGATTCTTTATTGAGATGTAGACCTAGGATTCATCCAGATTAGAAATATTCGTAGTTGTATAACCTGTTTCGTAAACTATCTATATTTTTGTATGCTGTTTAGCATTCAAATCAGTTTAAAATATAATGATGATCTGCGTCACGTGTTACCGTGTCTGCATAGTAAATAAAACATTTATTTCTCTACTCTCGTAACATAACAATATGGTTATTCACAGTCGTTGCATTAAAAAAGGGTTCCGTGATCCCCATTTTGCTGTAAGTTATTATGAGGCCTGTGTGCACATCGTACTTTAATGAATAAAATATGTGACGGCTTAGATGATGTTGGTTTTACCGCGCCCGGTGCGCAGTGAGGGGTTAAAAATGTGGCAACTTTTTAGGGTAGACACTTTTTATACGCATTGTCGTTTTATTTTTATTATTACAAATGCTTTACACGGTGTTATCTTCATATACATTTTTTTGTTTTGGAAGAAATATAACCACAGTAAGAAAATAGAGGCTTATAAAATAACATTTTAGTTAGATAGCTACATAACCTGTTTCAGTTAAATGGACACTCATGTGAAATCGTAAAATCGCTTAGGGCAAAGCAATTTCTTCAAAGTCACAAATGTAAAGCCGATGTTCACAAGAAATCGTAAAAGTCATGTATCTGAGATAAAGGTGCCTGTCGTTTAGAATTGGTATTTATAAACGGTCATACGTTTATTCCGTTGAATATGTGTAACTGTCGGGGTTGTCAACTTTTTCTAGATTATAATCGAATTAATCGATTATAAATCGAGGCTGTCTAAACATTAGACATATATTTACAAAAAGCTGATTGCGGTCGTCAATTTATCAAAGTCTGACCACAAAACAATGACTTAGAATTTTATTTGTCTAGGTATCTGTCAATAGGGCATTGCGAAAATACTATATAAATTTTGGTTGGTTGCCACAGTTTGATAGGGATCCGACATTAAATCTACACTAGATAAGTCATATACCTACTACCAGAAATATAGTGATTACGTGGATCATATATTCATGTTAATGAAGTTGCGGGCAAAATTGGTGTCATGAGTCGCAAATAAAAACGATTTATTTGCCAGCTATTTATTTTTGTTATATCGAATATTTACAAAACATAGATGGAGAAAAGTAAACGTTTTATTATTTTATTTTTTGTTTAAAACCGAGATAGAGAACCAATTTTTTTTGTGTTCGTGTAGGTATATTCTGTTGTCATTCCTTACCCCCGGTCAGGTCGAATCAGTAAGTATTTTCGTATAAGTACATACTTATTATCATAGTTGCATCCTAATTTTAAATATCGAAGAATAGAATATTAATATAGAATATACTAACATAATAAAATTCTATGCTTCGATATTTTCCAATTGACCCAGGAACCATATCCACCATGCTGTTATTTTTATTTATCTTCGTTTTTAATTGTCGGCATGGCTATTATCCGTAACGTAAAAACGCACCAATATTGTACCTATATTTTTATTGCCGCTTAGTCAATGTTTGGGCGCCGACGCGACTGTCAGACAATACTTTTTATTGTGTCTAGATAAGGTTATATTGACTTATTAAATAATGTTAATTACAAAGTATATTGTTCACTTTACCAATCCTGTTCGCTTTTTTAGAAACTAAATCTATATTTAATGTACTTTTAATTTGGTCTTATAACGAGCGAGCACAATGGTACAAAGCTGAGATCATGCATGGAATTCTATTAATTAAATAGGACTTATAATTGAAATTATTTAGTATTCATAAGTAAATTTCTAACAAGGATGTTTGTTAAATATTACACAAATTATCACAATTCCTACGGTTTTGTGAGAATATTTTTTAGTTTGGCAACCCTATGGTGCGTGTAGGAAAAACCAATATATTTTTTTATATTCTTTAATCTAGTCCCATTAACGACCAACCACAATGGTAAGCTTAGATCAAAGAATCTCATGGGCTAAAACAAGATATACAATTAAATTTACTTTAGTTTAGTCTTGATATTTTCTAACGAACATGTAGGTAGATAATCTGAGTCGTAACAAGGAAAATGATTTTATCTCAATAAAAAATATGACAATAATTATACCTTAACCTTTGTATATTGTCATTGCGACATTAACTAAGAGAATAACCAGTTTTTTTATAGAAAGCTTCACCTGCCAAGAAACTAGTCTGGGAACAATAACTAAAGCATATTGTTCTGCCTGGGGTAACTAGTTAATAATGTAATTTTTTATAAGTACTTAAGAATATTGAATCTGGCTATCCGGATACGATATTCAAAAACGGAAGGTCGGTGGTTATATTTCGAACTATACAAAAACATTTTTCCGAACACGCTAGCACTGCGACTGTGGAACTTTCATTGCGCCCATATTCTAGTACCTAAATAAAATACTTTACGAGCGCAATAAGAGGAATAGTACATGAGGTACACAAGAGGCTTATTTGAGCACAGACAATAAAGTGATTTAAAGCAATTGATCCCTGAGGCTGGAAGTCCATGTTCAACAGTGGCCGCTTTGATTTGATGCGTTGCAGCTGCTCTAATGAACGTAGATAGTGGTTGCCGAGCCTGTGCAACGGGCCATATTTCGAGAGCCCATCGAGACTCCACTTGGAACCAATTAGTACCGGCTACAGAGATATTATATAAATGAACCGAGATATATCTTGCTGGTCTATTTAAAAATTTGAATATTTATCTCAGTTAGTGCGGTAGTATTGCTTCATTTCTAGTATGTACAATTATGTAAATATAGGCAGAGAATGATGAAGGGTTACTATAATTAAGTTATCAATACATTTATTACAATCTGAAGTAGACGTATTTCATTGGGTGTATTTAATAGTCCATCTGTATTCATTTATTCAGAAGCGCCGACAGTGATATGGTAATGAATTATTGTAAATAATTTCGTTTTATTTAATGCGCATATAAGAATTCTCTTACAATACTAGTTCAAAGGTGTACTCAATTGTTAATATAATCATACGTTACGTTACCTTGAAGATAATGATGATGAATGAAACATTAACTTTTATTAGTTTAGAAATGTATTTGCACCGTTAAGTATACGTATAAATAAAAGGTGTCGATTGTTCGCATACCTACCACTTTAAATTTGCGAGTAATACATAAAAAATGCTTCAGATTAATAATTACTATTACAGCCATTTTTCTGTCATAAAATTACACTTCTATGGATTTTGTAACTGTGTAGTATCTTACGGCCAATAGCCTAGTCAAATACTACCTATGTAGAACCTAAACTTAGCAATATGGATGTAGCGTTCTGGTATGTTGTTTAATTTTATACAAAAGGCAGTCAATATTAAAAAAATATGCTGTATACTAGATAATAGTAAACAGGAATTATTATTATTGACCGAAATAAATGAACGATGACGGTACCAGACTAGACCGCAGTTTTAGTTTAGTTTTATTTAATTTTTAATTTGTTGTAAACAAATGAATTTATCTTAATTTTTTCTCATTCTACTTACTGTAACAAAAACAGCCATGAGTTTCTTTTGTTGAAAAATATTAAATTTTTTTCGATGATTAATTTAAGTTTTAAATTTTGCAACTACGAAAATTGTTAATAAAAAGATGAAAAATATTTTTTTCGTTTCTTAAATTTTATATTTAATACGTTTAAATATTTTTTATTGATAAAGTGTTCGAAGTAGGCGTTGGCTTGCGCAAGCCAGAGCCGTTTTCAGCCGTATTTTCATCCCTCTGGGAAAGTTATAAATATTGGTCCTACAATTTCGGGAGTCAAGACTTTTTTTTTTAGGAAATTCCTCCTCTTTTTGAATCTTTCTTTAGATTTGAAAAATCTCTATTAGTTTTTGGGATATTTGCAAAAACGAAACCCCTTGTATTTTTTTAGTTAATTGTTTATAACTTTTGCAATCTTTGCAAGCGGAAATTGAATTTTTCAAAAATCATTTACATGCCATTCTGAATCGAATGACACCTAGTTCATATTTTTCCGAGACTGCTAAAAAAGTTGACCAAAAAAACACTTGACTAGACTAGGTAGTCAGCGATCATTTCTGCTACGTACTACGTTCAGGTTATAGAATAATCGACCTACTACCTTGTACTTGTAAACGAGATGTAGAGTATTTCTATTACAGTGGGTAGCGGTTTCGACGTGTGACTATTGACGTCGCCGAAATCCATGAGAGGCACTTACCATTGGCCCACTTGCACGTCTATCATTAGGAGCTATAGAAAATCCATAATTACTATCATCACAGATAACTGATATACACCCTATCTCTGCTCAAAACTGATTGTCTAGTAGTTTAGCGCTGTTAGATGTAACTTTGCAAATTCCCGATTAGAATATGAACCCTATCGGCATAAGGTTGTAAATATTATCAAGTGCTGATTGTTATGCAAGGCCCTGAACGACAAAAATGATAATATTGTAGTTAAACAAAAAAATTTTAAATGCCTCAGAGGCGACGGCGACGGTTTAAATACTTGCACACGAGTGTACTATACGTCTGCAAAATCAGTTTAAAGATAACAAAATCGATAAGTTCTCGGTTGCATTGCTACATAACTTCACAAGCTATGTCGATGTCAAGTGGATGACTGTTTGCCTTTGATAGGATAAGACCAACGTTGATAATGATAATGAGCGCTTCTTTTAGTCACGTTTAAATGCGAGTTTTTTTTTTATCACCGCATTGGAAACCCGAATATAAAATACACGTATGACGTGGTTTAAGTGCTCGTCCCACCACTGCCATTGCGCCGAGAGTTGCGATCGCACCGATCCCCATACGCGACAAAAACTTGTGTGATCCGCTAATAGTTGTCAGAGTCCGGAACTCCGGATTAGGATGTTCAATGATGACAGTTCTTTAAATGTTTGTAAAGTCTTCCGTGAGCCAGGAATTATACCTAGTGCAGGAGTTGTCTTTTATACAGAAACATAAATCAAAACTAACGATATAATACGGCTGTCATACACGGCTACCTAGCTGTTCAAAGATATATAGGCGCAATGCATACTTTGGGGCTACAAATTGTCGATGGACAGCAAATTGTAGTCAACGTGGCCAGATATATAACCGGCTATTATGTCAAAAGCTCGCGAGAACATAAAATAAACATGAGTTTTTAGCATATGGTATTTTTTGCGCACGTAGTCGACTTCGCGAAAATAAATGCCCAATCGTACCAAACGTTTTTGCTTAGAAATTGCAAAACTATAATTTGAGGCCACTAAAAGACACGAACAAAAAATTTTATAGAATTAACTTCGCGGACGCCGGTGTGGTGTAAATACACGAGTAGCGGCTACTAATGCGTCAATTATCGGAGGTTTGATCGTCATGAATGGTGATGACTTGTGAACTCTATAGATTGTCGTTCTGACTCCTGACGCTTGTTGTGGCCATTGCTTTATCGTCCTCTCGTGACATAGGAATTAATCTTAATGCGCAAGTTGAAAACTACATCTAAAAATAGAAAAGAATCGAAACTATGTTCTTGTATGTCTATTTATAAAGAATCTGACAAAGTAACCAGACTCGCCTCGTTACGAGTGTACTTTCGTACTTTTATAGAGGGTTTGTCTCATAAGATAATCGGCTACATTTCAAGATCACGTGTTTATGTCAACAATAACAGCTTGCATGTGATAAACAATTGGGTTTGATGCCAATAATGCTGAGTAAATCGTTGGGCATCAACTTTATTGTAACTGCGCTGTAAGTAAGTTTACTCTGGTGTTTTACCTCGGATATAATCACATACAAATTGATATAGCTATTGTGGAGATTGACATGTAGGAACGCACAAACAGAGTTGTTTACGATGTTATTATGTATATGTTTTGCATGTAGTTAGATTATGTCCTTTTCGCAAGGCAGCTGTTACTACTTAATTTACTCTCACTTTTCGTTGGTAATAATGGAATAAATCTAATGGACCGAATCGATTACCATTAGGTATTCGACTACACGTATAAATTGTTGTTCGAAGTTTAAAGTTCTTTGTGTCCGTTGTTTGAAGGTTTGTAAAGTCCCCAGCCAGCGATATCAGAGTTCTTTCTAGTGCTGGAGTATCATCATCGTATCGCTTTGTTTGGACCGCTATTACGAATACTTATTGTTCTTTGGATTTTGTGACGTTTGATAAATATGATGTTTAATTATTTTTACGATACTTCAGCAAGGTCACTGTTATTTCTGCTTTGCATTTTAATTTATATATAATAACAAGCTGTAGCTATTTTTTTAAATCTACATTTATTACTCAACCTTGTTCAGTTTGGACGTCATTTAAGACGTAAGTAGTTTTGTAACAATAATTGTATGTACAATGACGAATGACAATACTATCTATGTAATAGAAGCTAATTTAAGATAATATTTTAAAGGCTGTTTTTGTATGATGACGATAAGATACGCTTATGTGACGTAAAGAAATATTTTGGCATTGATAACAGACTAGTCTATTAGGAACATTGTTGAGATTCATTAGTCACTATTATATAATTTACTTAAAAAGTTGCGTTTGTATCAAGAATAAAGGAAAACATCCGAGTTCTCCATTCTGTTCTAATACGTGTGAAGTTGAAGTTTGCCAAAACTCACTTGGCTAGCGAGGTAGACAATGACTTAAATGTGTGAATAACCGTGCACAGCAGTGGGACAGTTCAACAGACCTACTAATACTATAAATGTGAAAGCTGGTGTAGTTCTTTGTTACTCAACAAACTTTGGAAGAAACTTGGCAATCAGTGAGTCTGTTCTGGATAAAAAGATACCTTTTGTTCCGATATCCTTTCTAATGGGATTCACACGTTTGAAGCCGCGGACAAAAGGTAGTAAAATAAATACCACAGGCATAATTTATTTTGTGTGGCTTAGCTTCTGGAGCATTAAAATCTCCTTTATCTAAGTAATCTACAGATTGTATGACTAAGCTACGCAACAGAAGGAAAAATAAACAAACTTGAGGCCCATGTGGGCTACAAACAATAATATGTGTGCGCTGCGAAAGCTAGCACTGGTGTTTTCCCCTTTTGACTTTATTTATTTAGTTTTATATCTTACATAATTACAAGACACAAGACAAAGTCTCGAGCTTCGTCCGTTAGAATATCATGTGGTGCATTAGGACTTCGGTAACAATTGGTTGACGCTAGGTTCTCTATTATTATGATTTGGTATGAAAGCTTGCTAATTTTATTTAACTAATGACTTATTATGTGCATGTCTAATAACCAAATCAAGATATTATTTTTAATAAGTTACATATTTAATGAAGATATTTCGAATAACTTAATACTGTTATAAGTTGTATAGACGTTTATAGGTTTACCCACAAGTAATTAGCTCATTGTATCGTAATGCATTTAAACGTGAGACTCACCGTGTGTTGCCGGTACTTTCTAATCCTGAAGAAGTAGCTTAAATTGGTAGCTTATATAGTATTTTCTATCGCCATTTAGGGATGAAAAACGTATCTGCGCGTTAGATACCCACAGACGTACAAAAACAAATTAGACTTGAAATTTTGTCGCCAAATTTGGAGCGGTTCCAACAGAAATGTGATCAATTTTTGACTCGATTCATAACCATGGACGAAACGTGGCTTGACCTTTATGATCTGGCAACAAAATAATAGTCTATGACACGACCGGCATCTCCAGCCCGGCAAAGAATTCAGAAAATGTCTATCATTAGGCAAGATTATGGCTTCTCTTTTCTAGGATACTCAAGGAGTGGTCATAATTGATTAGCTCAATCAGGACGCTATTATTACAGTGTGTTTCTGCTAAACGAATTAAAATATTGCAATTTGAAAGTCGTAACAAATGGGGCAATTAAAACCCACGTATGAATATTACTAACCCACGTTAACATGGTGGAAATAACTTGTTGTTATTGGAAATTAAACTAAACCTCATTGTTCCGAATAATAAATTAGATATAAAACTTCATTTGTTCTTGCCGCGTATCCCCCGTCACAATTTGACAGAAAATCAAATGTCACGTCAACAACGTTAACTTGTCACTTGCATATCAAACACATCATGATTAGAATAGCTATATAAAATTTATTTTGTTGATTTTGCTTAACTGTAGGTCATTCTAAAACTGTATTTGACCTTGAAAGGTTGCCAGCGGTTTAACGTTATAGTCAAAAGGAATAGTTATTGCCTTATAGGATGCCAAAAGCAATGTGGGTAAAAAGAAGGTAATATGGAACAGCGCGCTAATGTCTTGAATAGTTACGGTGCTGCTTCATTAAACAAAGGCAAGAATAGAGATTATTTACATTTTTGGTTAATTCATAGCGTTGAATCCTGAATGTAGATTATGCGTTTATTCAGAGCTTGAATACCTTGACCACTTATGACTTGTGCATCCATTCGTATTCGGTTGGTCAGTATAGCACCCGCCAGTGCATCTTCCACGGTGGTTGCCACCGTTAAGGAGCGCTCCGTGCTTTGTCCAGCAATAGATCGATGATCTTTAAAAGCGGTCCTAAGACCCATCCCTGTGATATATTATCTCGCCGATACCAACCACGATGTTGATAGACATTGACCAACCCGTATAGATAACATAACGATGGGGTTAGGTTGGCACTTAATAGGTAACTCTTTGATGCACTCGTCTACTATTCCAGAGTAAGAAGTTGAAAGACATCGGTAAGAGCAACCACCCCGGCATAATATTGCCACCGCTGAAACTCTTACGCCCATTATTGCAAATGCGTTTATAGAAAATAAACCGACCTAGCCCTTATTATATTTTATTCCAAGCTCATTCAATGCAAACCTCCATATTAAGCTTTTGTAATAGAGGCTTTTGTATTAATTCAGGTTACCTAGAGACATAATCTCTTTGCAGCATCTGGTTATGGATATGATAAAGTTACCTGATTCGAATCAATTTAAAAAGATACTGAGGCTAAGAGAGGTATCTGAATCGCCTAGGCACATTTATTATACTCTATTATTGTGTGCAGTCAATTTACTCAACTACATGGATAGATTTACTATGGCTGGTAAGTTTAACATTATATTGTGTATTTTTTTAGAAGATCTATCTGTTATTAAGACAGCAGATTTGTCATCAATAACATATGGATGCTTTGTTGATAAACTGTATTAAATATGTGTAGTCGTTATCACTCATAACCATAACATATTTATCCCAATCTTTGCAGTACGTCTTTATAGAATTTAATAATTAGCTTATATAGATTCTTTATGTGTGCAATTTCCTTCTTATCACGTAAAGCGTCAATAAGTCGCATTAATATTTTCTATAAATAGGCGACACCTTTGAGTATGTGTATTTCAATAATGAGAAGAATTAAAGTAAAAAACGTTTTTTTTTGTCCGGTTTATTTACAAAAACTTACGACATTATTACTACTTACTTATAAAGAATGGATTCTTTTGCTCCTATTATTACTAGCTATGTAACATTTTCATTTCTCATTGTAATGTTTGTGTACAAGAAGTACCGGCAAGTGTTACTTTAAATTCTTAATTTATAGGTAATCAAATATACATTATACAAGTATAAAACTTTTACTGCGTGAAAACATTTTACGAGTTCTTGACTGCCGAGACGTATTGTCTAGTAATAAAGAGAAAGCAAAGGGTCATTTCTCTACAAACTTGTGTGAGAATATCAGCACCGGTGCGTCGATCTAATCTCCCTTTAGCAATTAGGGTTGTGTACTAAATTGATTTCGCTATAAAAACCACGAGTAAATAGGAGGGTGGGACAGCTTCGTAATAACATGTATATTGTCCGATTATATTGTTCACTCGACTGACGACTGGGGTAAATGTAAAAGAGGATTATGATCAAACAAATGAAAGTAAAGAGAAACTACAAATGTGCCTCAAATTTCTTTGACCCATATCTTCAAAGTAGTTGAAAACATAATCATATTATATTTATAAGAAAATATAATTTCCTAGTGCGATCTGACCTTTTCTTCATAATGTGACTAAGAGGCGAGCGCAATTTATTTTTCGCAAAACTTGTTGGGCCCGCGTCCCATTTGAAATACGACTTTAAGAGAATAGGTACATACGTAAAATTCTGAATTACGATGACAAAAGCAAGTTAATACTTATCGTCGAATAACTATTTAAAGAAATAGAGTATGAATATGCTTTTATTTTATTCTTTATTTCGCAAGGCATGTACCTATGCATGTGTCCTTGTTTGCTTAAGTCATTTAGTGTGTCTGGTCAAAATTGTCAAATCACGTCGTTGTCTGTTTGTCCAAGACGATTTTCTCTGAAAATGTTTGACGTAAAAAGCAAGTTAATATTCTGCATACAGATATTTGGTATAATGTAAGTAATGTTTGCAAATACATAGATTGCCATCTTAACTTTTAATTTATACAAATTTTGTAAAGAATAAAGGTCGATTAAAGTAGGTATTAAATATAAAGTGGTAAACTATGTTCTTCATTAAATTAATAGAAATACCTACTTTTTATTCATCGACCTACTTTCTTTAATTTACAACTACATATCTACATTTGTTCCAGTGAATTTATTTATAAAGACCATATTCATTCCGAGATACATCAACAAAAATAGGATCAAATGATTGTTCTACATATTACATAGCCCTCAAGAGACTATTCCAGTTGGCTAGTAAGGCTTTTAACCTAAATGGAAGTAACAGCAATAAAATTTAGTTTAATGTAACCTTCTATTTGTGTCATCTAGCCATAAAAAACAGTGGCTTTATTACGGGTGGATACCTAACTAAACGCAACGTGGCGACGCGTCGCCTTCTAGCTGTTTAGCATTCGCCTGCGGCTTCCACTCGCCTTGCAGTTATTATCAACTAGTTTTTAACTGTGGCTTTGCTTGCATTAATGTAAAATTTGTCAATCAATTTGTATCCCTCGGAAACAGTACTTTTTTTCTCGATGAGAGGTACCCTATGTCACTTTCTGTCTCTGTATGCGAATTTTCGTTATGGTTGGTAGAGTAGTTAAGGCTTGAAAGCGTAACAAATAAACTCACATTCCCTTGCATCTTTATCCTAACTAATATCAGTTAGGATAAAGATGCAAGCATTGAGATAGTAAAAACACAAACCTGGAGATCTACGGCCATGTCGCTTCGTATCACGCAATTAATCTTATCCTCAAAATTGTGACTAGCCTTTTTTTTGCAAAGATCTGGATAAACTATATTCTATTATTGTTTTGACGTAAAAATAATAAACAATTTTAAAAGTAAAATAATTAGCGTTTTTATTTTAATATTTTAAAAATCTAATCAGTGAAGGAGTGTGCGTTGGAGAGGTTACATGTAAATGGATATGTTGAAGTTGTAATATTATCTCTAGTTCCGGGTATTGTTCGAGTGTTGCATTGCGTTGCACAATGACGTATAGGTACATAAAGTCACAAGTATACATGGAGTAGCAGAAAGATGTGGTCATATTTAATGAGCTTTGATTGCAACTATGTTTTTGGGACACACACGTATAATATTATTAAACAGTCCCTCGCCGTGACGTCTGTCTGTCTGTTCGCGATAAACTCAAAAACTACTGAACGGATTTTCATGCGGTTTTCACCAATAGACAGAGTGATTCATTAGGAAGGTTTAGGTGTATAACTTGTTAAGGTTTTGTACTGCCCGTGCGAAGCCGGGGCGGGTCGCTAGCTACTAATAAAGTATTACTTGTTAAACCTAAATCGCTAAACCAACCATTGATATAAATGATACCAACATTCTTATCTTTGTTTTAAATGTGGTAGCAAAGAAAATGATTTGCAAACAAATAAATTAAGAAAGGAAATCGAATAAAAGATTATTACTGTACCTACTTTGAATACATATTTAGCCTTTGTATGTATATTTTACATTTTGACATCACTTATGGGGATTTACCTTATTTATCGTATTGAGTATACAACGTTTCAACAAATAATATGTCCTCACGGTTCTGTTAAATACTCTATACATAAGTACATATTTGACTGAATTGATTTGGTAGAAGCGTATGCAATCGATTCTACGTACAGAGCTGACTGTAGAAACTTTGAAAACAATAGATTATTGTGGACTTTACCTTCACCTATTTCTTCATAGTTCATTTCACAATTTTCAACGTTTAAGTTTGTTATATTTAAATTAAGTAGGTATACTGAGTGCGTTGAGTGCAAATGATGCGTATACATATATACATACATAGATTCACGCCTGTTTCCCAGAGTGGTAGGCAGAGACTACGGATTTCCATTTGCTACGACCCTGACACACTATGATGCGTATATGCCAGTGGAGGTGCCAATTTTTTATACCATTAGGAAAAGCTACTAAAAATTCTAAAATACGTTTTTATTTTATACTGCGAGCATAAATCTTATTTTTTCTTAAGTAGATACATAAACATTGTCTCAATATACACACTTCCTACAATTCGTCTGCTTTGGTTTGAGATCCTACGTAGTGAAAGGCGAACCCATTGCCGACTACCGGACACAAGTCCAGAGACTATATTTATTGCTTTTTGACAGAAAATTTCTATAACGCTTTGCTCGATCCATGTCCTGGAAATCTTGATTTCAAACGTGGGCCAAAAATGTGGCAATCCAAGAAATACAGGTGTTTGGTAACATTACTGGTGTATCGTGTTATCAACGTATAATCTGAACCAAATAAACATTAAGTACTACATTGCGACACATTTGTTATAGAAACAATATAGGTACTGTTAATGTTATAATTTGTCAATTCTTAAAGTTACCTACATTCATCGAGAATCATCATTACGCTTTATGTTCTCATTCTTATTACGTAGAGTGACAGCCGAAACACACCTACATTCCACTAAGACAATGATCCCAACCGGGCACTGTTCCAAACTTAGATTTTTCTTAAATACTCAGCTTGCAACTGAGAATTACCTGGTAGAAAAAGCAAACTTTAATATCTTTATAAGCGCTCTGAAGTCATAGTCATATGCTTACTTTTACGCGACTGGATCCCTACGATAGTCAAAAAAATTACATAATATGTACATACCACCTACACAATATTTTTCACTACTGACTGTAGCTGTGTACACTTAAAGTGACGAAATCAACAAAAAATATACCTATGCAACTGCTTGAACGAGTATGTCCTGGTTATTGCCAATTGATAGAGCGTCTATTCAATCGTGCACCTTGTTTATGAAAGCAAATAACCGTCGACTGATAAGTAACGGCTTATGTTACATAATGACATCGTATTCACATAGTTGTAGTCGACAGACACGGCGCTACTCTTTTTACACACTTGGCAGACGTGTTGGCACTGAAAGCGCTCACCAACCATTTCTATTATTAAAAGTTTTATCAGGTGCTAAAGACAATACTGCAAGCATTTAATTAGCTGTAGCATACCAGTTAATTGATTTAAATCGAATAGCATCTCACCTGTTTATCTCCCACGGGATAGGCAAATATGTATCACACGGCACAGCCACATATCGCACGGTATGTTTAGAAATCGAGTAATAGGGGGCGCGTATATTGCCGTCAGCCGGATACGGTTCCTAGATTCCAAGTTGCTATTGTTTTTTTACTAAAAGCTTAATAGGACTTTATCCGGCCCTGGAGTTTAAACTAACGGGCGCTCGGGCGGTAGCTGCGTATACGTTTACGCTTACTACGACATTAGAACGAAGCAGACACATTTAAATAGACTGTTGCAAAAGTGAATCGGTGTTAAAATTTAAAATTATTTATACTTGCCAAACTAGTATATTCGAAACAAATGATGTATTAACAATGTATGTAGGTATTTCTTAATCTTTAATAAGTTATGGATAATAAATCTACATAATTATACTTTTTTCATTTCATTATCTATTGCGAGAGTAATATAGAATCAATATTAACTTGTAAAGTAATATAGAATCAATATTAACTTGTGTTGTATAGAAAAATTATAATGAATTGCTCTTTTACACTTTTTGCAAGAATTATATTTTTGATTCCTTAGGTCTATCGGATTGATCTAGAATGGTCAGATACTTAACCTAATCGTAACAACAACTGACTAGCATTCATCTATGTTTTTTTGCCCTTAACGTGGGGGATTGCTTTCACGCATACTTCTCCGCGGGGCGACGGAGAGGTTATGTCGGACTCACCGGGGAAAGATGGTGAGCGACATCCCGGTAATACCGACTAAACCTACCACGGTGTTCCTCGACATAACCGCAATCGGCGGGGCCGCGCGAATCGCTTTCACATACAATCGCGACCCCGCGCCCGCAGAGGTTTCGGCCCGCCGTATGAAACGGCAGGCTACTACATAAATAGACCTGCCTTTTGGGCACCACTAATTTTATCCCTACTGTCCCCCTGAGGGAGGGGCGGACACACGACACAGAGGCGCGCGCGGGAACATCCACGTCGCCTCTCCGACCTTGTGCTGATCGGGTGGCGGGCAGGCCTACGAGGCCCACCACCCCCAGGTCAAACCTCAGGCAGGGTGGCTGGAGGTCGTCTCGCGCCCTCTGGCGCCCGACTGCGGTTGGGGAGAGGTTATTTATATTACGTCAAGTGCACTTATCCCAGTACTACCTAGTAGTACGACTTTTCAAATATTAGGTTAATATTGATTTTTATTTTATGTTTACTCTATTAATTAATCGCTAGGGCATGAGGCTTCAATAGCCATCGTAAAATGTGATTTTCATGCAATTTATCAACGTGGCATCTGCATCGAGAACCCCACAACCTTCTGCGATATTTAGATCCTGGTTGTGTACGAAAAGTAATGAAAAAATATACGTAGGAGACAAAAACTTGGCATCCGCTAATTTTAATTGCCTTACCTAAGCTGGTTAGTAGTGATGAAACATATATCACCTTCGTTTTCGTTTTGATTGTAATACAGAGTCAAAACACGGTAATAATATCTATATTATTACCGTGGTCAAAGACTACACACACAGCCAAATATAATTACTAGGTACCCCCAAAACAAAGACGCATGCGTTACTGTTACAGCTGCGCGTGGCCACACTGCTGGAATTTTCTTTTACGTAGGTACTAGGTACATAAGCGGCAAGTAGGTAGGTACTTGAGTAGAATTTTCCATCGCATTCCTTCATAATAATCATTATTTATTATGATCGCAGTAGGTGGACATCATTCTACGTTGACTAATATTTAAGTATGTACATATATGTATATTACAACTTGACTTGTTGTATAATACAAATATTTCGTAACAATATAACAATAATAATATTCTATCACATTCACACAACACCATCTAGCCCAAACTGAGCAGAGCTTGTACTATGGGTACTAGACAATGGATAAACATACATATATACTTTTTTTTTTGGTAAATACATACATATTATACATAGAAACACCCAGACCAAGACAAACATCCATGTTCATGCACACAAATGTTTGACTTGTGCGGGAATCGAACCCGCGACCTCAGGCCCAGCAGTCGGTTACACTAACCACTACGCCATCGAGGCCGTCATTTTGTTACTAGCTGCTTCAAAGTTATTGATTATTATTGACCCTCTATAAATATATTTTTACAAATAGACGGGCACCCAAAATATAAAGTTATAGGGGAGATTACTTGTGGTGAGTAGGTAATCCGAATTTTATTAAATCCCCGGGCTGATCTGTCATCTTCAGCAATCGAGTCCCTATTGGGCGGAAATGAAACGCAGGCATTCGATTTCCTTCAAGCACTGCAGGATACCAGTTAGTGAAAATGTACCTACATGCTTCTGACATATCGTTCGGCAATTTTCCTATATTTTAGTTGTTTTGATAAATGCTCACAATTCATTGTAATAGCATTTCAACGTTATTATGTAACTGTCTCTTTACGTAATTCAGCAACAATATTTTTAACTGATATAAATATACTAGTGAGTTTCATCATAATGTCATGACCGAGAAAACACCGCATGCTGCCACCGCACCGTCACGAGTCGCTGTGCAATGTTTCGTTTCGCGCCACGATTCTCTCGGCGCTGATTGGCTGTGGTGATGGCGTGATGTACGAAGCCGGTCGTGTACGATAGCGGAGCTACTCGCGCACCAGTGCTGCCACCACGCGATGTGGCATGCTCACGCTCACGGTGACGTAGCATATCCGCACGGTCGCGCGACGCGCCACGCTACCCGACGCCCGCTAATCATGAAGGTCACCGCACTAATCTTGATGATGAAGGCATCTATCTATAAACAATAACAGTAATTCCGGTTATGCTCTCTTAAAACGTTTTTTAGTAAATTTGCCAATTACATAAAACTGATAAGTAAGTAAGTATTCAATTTCAGATCAAGTTGCATTGGATAATTGTTAAAGGCCACTTTCTAGAAGCAGATATAAAAATCAGCGAACACGTAAAACAACAGCCTGTAAGTCACAATAAAAAAACAGCCCTAAGGTGATAAATCCTCAGATGGCATAAAAATACATTGTGTTGAAAGTTTATGAAACTGTTGACTGTTGTCAAGTGCAAGTTGATTCGCGCTCAATAGATAATGAGGATTGTTAGTATTATTTAATATTGTCTTAATGCCAGCTGATTGAATAATTTAAGTCTGCTTAAAATCGAAATAAAACATAAAATTACCCTAACTTAGTCATCCGAATATTTATTTACTCTGTAGTAAAATAAAAACGAAAGTAATTTAGTGATAACTTTCGTTTTGGGAAGAGGATGAGCAATAAACCAGCAAACATCTGAATGCAGGCAATAGGACCTATTAGACCGTCTAATTGCAATACTCTAAAACGAATGGCAAAAATTTAAGACAGGTTTACTCGGACTCAACTTTATGTAAAGCTATTCATATAAGTAATTTAAATTTAGAAACAAAAACAAATAATGCTTCTCATAAGTTTTGTCTTATGGGCCTGCTGCTTCTTTTCATTCATAACTAAATCGGAATACTAGAGATACCAACGTAGCTAAAATTAGAGCTTAAATTTCAAAGTCAAACGTTAGCTTTAATTTTATTTTTAAGAATGTCTTTGAATGATTTTGTTTCGTTTTGATTTCTCAACGAACGTTGTATTGTCGATTTATATATGCAATACAAGCAGATGCAGTGATATTGCCCAGCTATACTTATTTGTACCGAGTGTAGGTGGTATTGAAGGTCCAGGACGCGGTACGAACGATAAATTAATCAATATCAATTGTTTAACTGATCAGAGTTCTCCCTACATATGTATTCATCACGCTTTTCTGACAAACAGAGACTTGTGTTTTATTGAACAATCTTCAGAATAAGAAATATAAGTATACTTAATTGATTATGGTAAATCACTAACACACTATTAATCGCATACTTCTTAGTAAAGTATTGTAATCGAACTCGTAGTAAAATGAATAAATTTCTCAATTCATTGTTTTTAGAATTGGGTTACCTGTTTCGTGTAAATTACATCCCACCAAAAACATAAATGTAAAAAAGGAGAGCCAAGTTCAATACAAAAATTATGCTTGTCTATCTATACTATATATATATATATCTAAATGGGTGCCAAGTTCTATGCAAGATCCAAATATGTATTTATAGGAACAAAATAACAAAGTATTAAACTCTATTTTTTGGCTTTATGGATACCTATAACAATTGCTGTTATTTAAACATGTGAGATCTTAAAGTAGGTTAGATTTGACTTGGGCAGTCTTCATTACATCAGTCATTTTATAAAGTTATTCAACATATATATATAAATATAAAGAAATAAATATATATATATATATATATATATATATATATATATATACTATATATATATATATATATATATATATATATATATATATATATATATATATAATTCTGATAAATACTAGGCAGGTATTGAGATTTAATGTTTTTTTTCTTGCGTTTCCGCTTATGCTATTGGTGCCAATTCTGTTATCACAAAATTCTCTAAGCTTAACTAAAAATCACTAAAATTTTGTTTAGTCCTTTCAAACGACATTTCGTATTTTGAAATCGTTAAAAGTAACAGGACTAACAAAAAATTTTGTGATTTTTAGTTAAGTTTAGAGAATCTTGTGACAACAGAATTGGCACCATTGTCTACATTCTCTTGAATGTTAGAGATAATAGTGCGCATTGCGCATTCATTATCTGCTACCATTTTAATACGCTTCCTGTTTATACTTAAATTAGCCAAGTCCGGGCGATATAACGATCTCAGGCGGTTATATTCTACTATAGAACTATCTTGTGCCTTAATTTGACTAGGGTCTAGATTAATAAAGTGTACTGCGTCTAGTGTTTTAACTCTGGAGAGTGCAACGTAGGCCTATCCTCTGCTAAATATCGAAGTGCCTATGTCGAGAAGAGCGCTGTCCAGACTAAGTCCTTGTGATTTGTGGATGGTAATAGTGTAAGCCAAGCAAATAGGAAACTGTTCCCGGTGAACATATACATTATTTAATATCTGAAACTTAGTCTTGACACGTTCTAGTTCATAAGTTAAATTATTAAATTAGATTTACTTCTGTTCTGTGTATAATTATGTGGTGCCGCGCGCCGCCGACGACACACCGTTGGCCGGTTGTTTAGCGCGTATTACAAGTTTTTTGTATGGGGACACCACTTATTTTTTGACTTAACTTTATTTTTATATTTCTGTTATATAGCAAATATAACAATACATATATTGGGATAGTTTCAAATATCAGATTGTAACGGTTCCAACGAACGCTACAATCAAATTTTTTTTTTGTATGGCGACCACCCTATTTTTTAATTTTCTTTATTTTTAGATTTTTTCCTACGCTTACACACAATTACCGAGCTGGATTCCAAATTTCATCCTTCTAGGTCATCTGGAAGTAGGTTAGATTTAGGTACTATATGTCAGTCAGTCAGTCAGTGCTAAAATTTACGACTTTTTGACCTTCATATCTTTATAACCGTTTGAGCTAGCTTCATGAAATTTGGGCTTCTAGATGTCCTTATGGATATAATTAAGCACACGTAGTTTTATGTGTTTACGTTAAAGAGGTTTTGAGTTATATAAAGGTCAAAAGTGGCACCAAGTGGTTCGTGTAATATTACACTCGGCGTTGGCTAGCCAGTTCCTTTGCTTGAACTTGGCTTGACACGCTGCCGCGTGTCTAGATAACTTATGTAACCAATAAAACAGTTAGGTACATCTTTTAAAAAAAATCTATATGCAGTTATGACTCTTATGTTTTAAAAATACATGGCCATCGCACTTACATTTTATATGTTCTTGTGTTCATTTCCCTTCATGCAAAATTAAGACTAAACAACACCTATGCGTGCAAAAATCGAGGTTATTTTAAACCGTGTGAAGTTAACATAAAACTGTGAAAGTTATTGATAAAATAGCTTATCGGCGGGTAAAAGGCACGTCGACATGATTTATGGGCCATTTTACCAGATAAGATGATTTTGAAATCCATACCTAGTAGGTACTTAATGTTATAGATACAAGAGGATTTTTGTACAGCGTTTACTACGTTTTCACGACTAATATGAATTCGACAATATTTAGGAGCTCTGGAATATAGGCTACATAATAAAGTCTCACTTAACCACGTGCATTAGTAATATTTATATGTAAATCAACATTCCAAAAATAGACTTCATTCTTTTCCCAAGGTATAGCCAAACTTTAATTTCATATCCCTCCTATAGATATTGCATTAGCTATGCGTGTGTTCATATGTATATAATGTATGTACCTATAAGAATATATGATGTTAAAATTACCTTTAGCTGCGTTGTATGACCGAGAACGACCGTCAATGTTCGCATCAGTGACCTCATACCATCACGCCACTGCACCGACATCAGACCATCATCCAATAATCCATTATGGCATTATGTATATTTTTAACAAACAGGAAACATTATATAATATAATAAGTGATATTAATAAATTTACTTCATCAGTCCAAAGCTGTGCTTTTTACTATTGTTTCATGTATTTTATTTACAGAATTATAATTTTAAGAATAATAAATTATATTTAGAATTATAATAGGTACTAAAATAATAAATGATTTTATAATTATTTATTTGACATATAAGTATGTATTTAAACTGTGCTTAAATGTAATTAAATCTTTTAAACAATTTTATCCACATACTGCCAAATAAATGTAGGTACACACGGGTAGTAGAGTATCGAGAATACCTACAATGATTTCAATGCTTTAAAGGCATTGAAATTAAAAATATAACATTATGAACTTCTAAATATTGTTAAAATATGCTGTAATGAGCTAGTCTTTAAACATTTTTTAATATTAACTTTAACGAACGTTACTCGTAACAAACATTTATCGACCTAAAATAATGTATTTGTAAATTTGATGAGAAATCAATTAAACAAACACATAAAAGATTGTAGATATATATTTTATCTTATTTAATCAACAAAAACATCTATTGGATTTTTTAAATTTTAATACAATAGATTATAAGTACTTCTATCATCATCGAGATAATTATGAAGCGTAATTTTGTTTTATAACGTTTTGGTCACCTTGAATTTTGTACAGCTGTTTTATTGTTACATTCTCTTTACACGTTTATAAAATACAATAAATATGGAGGGAAATATTAGTAGCACTCAAACGTAGACCAAATAAAAGATAGGGGGCATCAACAAATAAACCGTGGGGCTTACAATAGGGACACTGTAATAAAAGAAATGATTTATTGAGGTGTCAAAATGATTCGGGGTCTTATCCAACAGATTCTATGTATATTATTTTTTATTTCTACAATAGCTCTTTTTATTTAATGTAGTTTCAATGTTTATAGCAATAAATATAAAATGTTTCGCTTAATTTACTTTAAAGTTGAATAATCAATATATTTTACGTCATCTATATGTGTGCTACGGTAAACGTGTTTCTAAAGCGTGTTATGGGGATACAATATCAAAACATGGTGCGTTTTAATGTCACGGCACGGATATGTCGATAGTGCATTCAAAAATAGTTATGTGCTTCGGCCATTGCTATAAAATAATACTGTCAATACTGTGAATTACTACGAGATAACTGTGAAAATAAAGATTCCATAGGTTCTTTACCTGTTATGACTTTTAGGGTTCAGATGACGCCGGCATAATCTTTGGCAATTGTAAAATTATACCAATGATACGTAGCTTATTCTCTACCTAAAGAGCGTTTTGCTATAATTTCTATGTCCCCATTAAATCTGCATTAAATACGTGTTTATTTCTTTCAAATTTGTATAGGTTATAGAAACGCGCGCGTTACAAGCAAGTTTCTCAGTGCCTAGGCTTGCTGTTCAACAATTCAGAAATATGTAATAAAAATTTGATATATAAATAATAGTATGATATACAGATGTCATTAATAGGCTCGACACTAATTCTGAGTCTAAGAATAACTATTTGCCGATACATAACTTGTTTAACGACCCATTATCTACAGGTTTCTGGTAAACAGATATTACGAATGGTATTTATTTTGCCAAAACACCAACTTCGAAAATATCGTTAGTTTTTTTGCGAAATAGGTAGAAGAAAAACGTGACCTTGACGCACTGATATGAATGATCTAGTACACAACGAAATTTGATATTAGAAAATATACGACAACTAATCTAAAGACTTGTTCATCATTTTACCATTAAAAACCCCTTAAAGCGGTGATGAGCCATAAATATTTCCATTCCAAAACATTAATGTATGTAATAAAACACAATTCAAGTTTTAGTCGACCACAAGTGCAACATAGCATTATGCAACATATATAGTTTAGAGCATAGTCTGCTTACACTTATCTCCACTCATCTTCAAAAAGAAATACTGGCAGCTAATAATTTAGTAAATAATTACCTTGTTGCAAAACTTGCGGGCTACTCTAGGTTTCGAGAGCATGACTGCATGGCGGGCTGAATCATATCTAAATGGAACCGATGAAATTGAATTTTGTATTATTTTTGGTGATTATTAGACATTTTCATATTTGCTTAGTATAATTCATAATACACCTAGTTGTTCTAGTACCTGTAGGAATAAAATAAATATGATGCACTATTAACAATTATGCGATCACGAATTTACATTTTGTAATAGATACACACAATTTTATGCCCACTGTTCTCTGTCTGAGATTTAACTTATTCAATTCCGTGTGTAATTCTTGAATTTATTGTGTGTTAAATAAGTTTGTAAGTTATGTAACAAATAATGTACGTAAGCTAATTGAAAAATAAGAGTTTGACAGAATGCACAATTTAGAAATACTAGATATTCGAACCTATTTTTCTTATACATTCAAACCAAATATGACTGTGCAGGTGGTATGACATGAATACTTCATTTATTATTCTTCCCTGTCCCACGTCCGCGTCCCATCGTGACTCATGGTATTTTATGATAATTGGGCCAAGCTGGGTGTTCCATGTTAATTTCATCGATAATCCAGCCTGGTGCGTTTCTATCGGTGTGTGCACTCAATACATTTATAATATTATGAGTAAGTATTTACGGCGTGTACCAAATATAGTAACATTATATATACGAATTATTTTAGGAGAACTCTGTGAATACGGTATTTAAAGAATGAACTTATACTTGCAACTTAACCGATACAGCGAATACTTCTGCAGGAGAAAGATGACAATATTTAGAAAACATATGCAATAACTTTCGAGGTAAGGCTCGAAATTTGCCAACAATGTCTTAATTATAACTATTAACCAAGAACACATAATATATGCCTACGTTACTCGTTTATATATTACCATGTCTTCATACAAGGTTTCATACTTTTAACTTATAACTTATCTAACCGAAATATTGCAATAAAGCCTGAAAACTTAGTTTCGTCAGTGCTTAAGACAACGGCATTTACGAAAACAGGATTTTTCTAGAATCAAGTCATAAACATGTTAAAATTTCATTTAGTAAGCAGGTTTACAGTGAGAAGGAATCTAATAATCCCGATTACCTTTTATGCTTACACGTTATTCTGCGGCAAAGTAATCGTAGATATCAGCTACGTACGTACTATGTGCAGGTTTTGTCAATATGATTATCATTATTAGTCGAGCCATAAAGTCGCCAATGTTTGTTTGTTTATTCAGCTTATCGGACAGTGCCAAGTGTAGTTTGCGCGCGAACCGCACCCTTCCTGCGTCTTATATCAATAGATACTGTTGATAGTCTAGATATTACTTTTATAGAGACTCTAGTTTTGTCACGTACACACTTGAATAGGTTTCTTTTATTTAAAACATCATGCAGTAATGTTAGCTTATAAGAGGCCGCTCACCCCCACAAGGCCAGTAAATTATTTTGGCTAGCAACATTGCCTATGTCAAAATACTAGATTTATGCGGATACGTAATGGATTGGATTCATTTAATTGCATTTAAGGTAATTAATGTCAGTACATTTAGAGTTTTCTCTTAAGAACTATTTTCGGACCTAAACGAATCAGCAATAGGTAATCCGTGCGTAGGAGATAACGCCATCGAAGATATTGTGATTAAAATTTACTTTACTTTGTGTTTCCGGATTGTTCATACACGTGAATCTATAGATAGCCTAAGATTTGGAATAAACCATGTAAAATTATAATAAACTGCCTTACTGTGGCCTTGTTGAGTTAACTTTTACTGTTATTTTCCTATTATCTTCATAGCACAGATTCTATTATCTAGCTTTTTCATATATAAGTTGCGTGTACCTTTTTTGGCCAACGTTTAAAACGCAATGTTGTATTTAAAACTACAATGTACTTATACTTCCATTTCTAGGCTGAAAGCATAGTGCGATAATCGCTCATATAATCTGTGGCTTCTCGTTTACGTATTTTGGTGATCACCGGGATAGTTCGGGAATTAGGGTTAGAAAAATAAAACAATTAGTAAAGAGATGATACTTTTGGTTATGTATGTGTTAACGTAACATCAATCACATTATTATCTAACAAATGTTTCTACGAATATTTCTACAATGAATGTGTCAGTACATGTGGAACGAAATTTCCCACGACGAGTTTTTAATATGTTATGTTGTTTGTTTGTAAACATGGATGATAATTTGAATGTAGGTGTGTTTGCGTACAGCAGACTTTTTATTGAGGTCTCGTATAATAGCGTATAATTTAGGAGATTGAATAATTTTGGTAGCTACATACGATTACACCATTTGGGATTAAGAAGATCTTAGTGCAGATTTCGACGTCGTTGCCTGTTCATTGGTATGTTAGTTGATGAACGTACAATCTTTCATCGACCTGAGTCTACCGTCTGATGAACTTTATAGGGTGATTTGACTTATGATCTGTTTTCTTTTTAGGTGTGCTGGGCGAAGTCAAAACGACGTTCAACCTCGGCGATGACAGCGCTGGCTTATTGCAAACAGTTTTCGTCATCGCGTATATGGTGTTCGCGCCAATGTTCGGATATCTTGGCGACAGGTACTCGAGGCGTGCCATCATGGCATTTGGTGTGGCGCTATGGAGTATAACAACCCTTATAGGCTCCTATTTAGAGGTATGTACTAATTATGCACTCGAAGTGTAGCTTTCTATAAGATTTTTGATGTACTAAATGCTGCACTATATACCTAATACTTTTCAACTCTACTTTTATCGTGTCATTACAATAGAACAATTCGAACACATTGTATACAACGTGTTTTAAATGATTTCATTAATATTAATTAAGTAGGTACTTTTACGTAGTTATACTGAATTTCATTAGTTAAATTACCTCAGTGATGATTATTTCTAGTAAGTTTAGTAAGGATATCAGGTATAGAAAATACTTGTTTTATTTTGACAGCCTCGTTTATAGATAATTGAGGGTGATATTCCCATATCGTGTAAAGTTTTATTAGGTATTCTCACAAGAATTAAACGGATATTTATTAAGAGCAGGCAAAATGGCTCTTTTGTTGCTATATATAGATACATATATTTATTATACATCCATGGGTTTTACACGTTCGCCTAGCTTCTTGTTGTAGCAAATAAGACTAATTAAATTGTATTTCGAGCTATCCTCATCGGTTTCCTCATAATTAGAGGGTAGGGGATTTTCCTATGAAATACTCACTCTAAAGATATTTCGCTTGCAGCGTGAAGTATTTCCAACTTCAGTTATTCTGGAATTACGACATGACATGTGTTTGAGTTATATTTGTATAGCCATAACCTATAAGAGTTGGTGAATAAGAATGATTGAAGCAGTCATGACTATAATGCCAATAGGGTCATGGCAACGTAGCTTAGCCTTTTACTTTCTTCTGGTAAAAAGAAGTTTTAGCCGTATACATGTCCTATTAGATTTCTGTAGTTTTTATTTGGGTATTAATTTGATAAGGCGGCAAACAAGCACTCAATTATTCTAATGGTAATCGGTCACTATAGCCTGCTAACGTTTGTAAGAGTTTGCCTCGCTGTTACAGTTAGAGTTAAGAACTGTCTCCTGAGATAGCACAGCGTCTCCTTAAAGAACTCTGGAACGCTTACTACAAAAAGACAACACCGGAGTATTTGGCTGCAGTCTGCTGTAGGGGAATTGCATTATTCAATATGGGCTGCCACAGTTCTTTGCTCCAACCCTTTCACTGAGTCCTATCGTTCTATGAGTGGCGCTAATTTGACAAACATATATTTAAAACTGAACTGGCTGCCGTAGCGTTAGTGAATGCGTGTCGGCCAAAGAGTTATTGGATGGGTCTAGTCAAGAAAGTCAAGTAGGTAGTAGGACGAAGCCTGGATCTGTGCCCTCTAAACGGCAATAAGTTGTACCTAAACCATAAATGATGTTATGTAGGTACAAATTGTAATTCACCTTCTACCCTCCTCGGGGCTATAAGCGTGAGACTATGTATTCATATAAAAAAGCATTGTTTTGTATTTATTTCAGAACTTCGTCGCGTTCGCCATATTCCGTGGTCTTGTGGGTATCGGCGAGGCGTCATACTCGACAATCGCACCGACTATCATCAGTGATCTGTTCGTTGGTGGAGTGCGCTCCAAAATGCTGGCTCTGTTCTACTTCGCCATACCCGTCGGCAGGTAATCTTGTCGTGACAATGCCTTTATTTAATTAAGCACTATTTTGTTTTCATCTATCTGTATGTTATATTACCTCATTAACCTCTCAAGTCTTGGAATACCAAACATAATTAGAAACCTATCGTGTCTGACCGCCGCGCCGGTGTGCCGGTACAGCTCAATAGGTAGCAATAGTCGTATACAACGTTTTAGGTAATTATGGCCATGCAAGCTTATGTAACAGCCACGTTTACAAAATTTTGGAATAGATAAATACTTATAGTTGGCATGTTTTGGTAATCACAATAGATGAATACAGTATTCTGGCACATTTAGATTGAACTATGTTTAACTCTGAAATGAAGCGTGTTGTACCAATTAAGCGTAATGCAAACTTTCCTTTGACGTAGACTTTCAACTATAAATCCACTTCATAAAGTTCCACATGTTTAAAATCTGCACAAACTTATGTGACTTCTAGCGGTGATTATAAAAAAATGCTGGAGGATGCCCCATAAAGTTATGAAAGTTTTGTGCATGTGCGTTTCTGCATTTGAATCTGGTATTATTCCACGCATTTGCGTTGAGGTTGGGTTGGATATTATATTATGTTATATATATGTACATACTCAACGTATATGGATGTATAGTGCATGCTATGCCCTAAAACACTAATTAGGATCCTCTGTCCTTGTACAGCGTTGGGTTTTGTAAACATTTAATCTTCGCCTTGATTTGTGAGGCAATAATATTATAATCCGACTGTTACGCGATACTTTGACTAATGAGATAATTACTTTGTAGGAATAAACAATAGATTGTAATTAATAGATTGGATTGCCCATAATAAGTATGCCAATGCATTATAATGCATTAAGATATATATTAAAAAAACCTTTATTTTTTATTATTTGTGCGTGTTTAATATATGTAAATGTAGGCAAAGGCTTAGTACTAGCCTTTACTACCGGGACAAGATCTATCTGTGTGATAAGTTTCATCTATATCCAACACTAATAGAATTTTTCAATTCGAACCAGTAGTTCCTGAGATTATCGCGTTCAACCAACCCAACAAACTCATTTGCTTTATACTATTAGTATAGATATTCTGTTGATTAACAGAAAACAAAACCAACTTTCAAATACTTGTATACTTACACATACATTGCACTGATATTCCAGTGGTCTCGGCTACATCATCGGGTCTGTAGCCACAGCCGCCACACACAACTGGCGTTGGGGACTACGCGTGACGCCCGGCCTGGGCATCATTGCAGTGTTCCTCATCCTGTGCGTCCTCGAAGATCCGAAGCGAGGCCAAGCGGAGGACAGCAACATGAAGCCCACCTCTTACACCGCTGACATCAAGTCCATTAGCAAGAAGTAAGTGGAATTAGACTAATGTGTTTAATTACATAGGTACTTAATTGGTTTATAGCTGCACGGAACGGAACTAATGAAGATTGGGTGGTTAAATGAACTTTAAGAATAACAGATATAGAATGTGTAATCATATGTATCAATATTTTGTTATTAAAAAGATAAATAAATAAAATATATTCGATTAAAAGGAACAGTGCGTTAGTGTATTTAATAAATTTATGTTAATTTCGCGTAGGTAACGCAAAATTAACATAGGTAACCATTGTTATCGGGCACGCCACGATCGTGGCGGTAGGTCCCGTGTTTGAGGAGTGGCTGGAGAGGTGGCATGGCGCCCTCACACACACACCCGGCTGACACAGGTAATGACTGGCCACGTTTGTTTTGGCCAATTCCTGTGTCGTATACGCCGGCAAGAGACGCCCGGTTGTCACCACTGCGGCGACTGCCGCGACGTTGTTGAGGACACGGCGCTGCACACTTTGTCGGTTTGCCTGGGCATCGCAGCGCCGTGAGTTGATCGCGGCACTCGGATCGGTTGCTCTCTCGCTCCCGGCCGTAGTTCACTCTATGGTCCGAAGTGAGAGGTCGTGGAACGCCGTTGCCTCCTTTTGTGAGGAAGTGATTTCCATCAAGGAGGCGGCGGAGCGGGAGAGGGAGCGGCTTAAACTCTCTCCCCAACCGCAGAGACGGGAGCCGGAGGACCGGCCGACCTCCAGCTACCCTGAGGTTTGACCTGGGGGTGGCGGATTTTGTGGGCCTGCCCGCGATCCGTTCAGCACCAGGCCCGAAAGGCGGCGTGCGTGTTCCCACGCGCGCCTCTGTATCGTGTCCGTCTCCCCTCTAGAGAGGGGACAGTAGTGACTTTTTAGTGGTGACCATTGGGTAGGTCTTTTCGTGTAGTGGCGGGCCGAAACCTCGGCGGGGTCGCGACCGCATCGCATGTGCAAGTGATTCGCGCGGCCCCGCCGATAGTGGTTTTGTCGAGGATCACTGTGGTAGGTTTAGTCGGTACTCCGGGAGGTCCATTATTATTTTAACATCTTTCTTTTACCCCGGCGAGTCCGACATAAGCCCTCCGCCCGCCTCCGCGGGTGGAGGCGTGGGTGTATTCAATGACTACAACCACGTAAAAAAAAAAGGTAACTATTGTTTATATTTAACATCGTGAGATAAATTAAAAAATATTAAGTTACACTACAAAATTTGAGTTTGGAAATGTTGTCTTTTTAATTCTAATAACACAGCCCATTTTCTCACAACTTTTTGTACTAAATACTTATTATTTTTACACTAGTACCTACTTGTAACATTTTATTGTGAACTGTTCACAGCCCATCATTTATGCTGTCAACGTTAGCATTCACTTGCGTATCGTTCGTGACAGGCGCTCTGGCGTGGTGGGGACCGCAGTTCATCTTCCTTGGTCTTTCCTTGCAGCCCGATGTCAACATTACTATTGAAAGGTAAACTTCTATACAATGTAATATATAGGAATTGGACATTTTTAACCTACCAAAGATTTAGAAGTCATCCTTAATATACTTTAACCCCTTCGCTGTCCCGTGATAGACACAATAGAAAATCTATTGTTATGTATCATAACAATAGATATTCTATTGTGTCGTGATTGATCGGACAGGGAACCTGTTAACCTATCAAAAACATAAAAGTGAGTAAAGGGGTTTAGTTCGATACTAACAAACGACGCCATCCATGGTTTGGCAGTGTTGCCGACAAAATTTGAAATTTAAATAGGTAGGTGTCATGTTTAATAGTACTTTTTAAAATGATAACTAGCTATAAAAACGATTATATACATTTTATAGCATGGCAAATTTTATGTCTAATGAAATGATCCTTTATAAGAATTTTAAATGAGTATATATAAGTGTTAAAATTGAAATTTTCCAAGTTACAAGTACTTAGGCCTTTTACTTTCTTAGTTATGGAGAGGTGAATGGTAGCTCGAAATGGTTCGTGTAATATACACACTGTCCGAACGTCGCCCTTTTCTTGTCGAACTTAGCGGACAGTGCGATGTGTCCACACTGCCTTGCAGGGTAAAAGTTACAAATTGAGAAGTGGAAGTTGACTGCGATTAGTTCTGCGCAAAATTAAATACTCGATGTGGATACGTAACTTGACCAATCTTAGTAGAACTTTGAATGTTATAAAAGCGGGAAGTCATTAAGTACCAGAATAAGACAGTAATGGTAGCCGAAAGCCTGCCAGAGTTCGAGTAGCGTATTATTTGCACTTGAATATGTATTGTATATCTACCTCTGTGGTGTGTACAAGTAAGGTATAAGATATAACGTGTAATGCGCGCGGCTGCAGCGTGTCGTACAAGTTCGGGCTGCTGGGCATGTTCGCGGGCGCGCTGGGCGTGCCGCTGGGCTCGTGGCTGGCGCAGCGCCTGCGGCCGCTCGTGGCGGACTGCGACCCGCTCATCTGCGGCTTCGCGCTCCTCGCCTCCGCGCCGCTCGTCTACTTCTCGCTCGTCGCCGTCTCCTCCCACGTCGGACTCACATACTTCCTCATGTTTCTCGGCATGCTCACCCTCAACCTTACGTGGTCGATCGTCGCCGACATTGTACTGGTGAGCGTTTTCTGACTTTAGTGGGTCCTTCGACACGTGCATCCTTTGGCAGTAACATTTTTGAATAATTAAAATCCTGATGACGTTTCGAAGGCCCCGCGCTCGCGTGCTCGACGAGGAATGCGAGTCATATAAAGCAGAAATCGACCACTAGCTCGAATAAACTCGGGAGAAAATATTCCAATGAGATGACGCAGCTCCCCCCGTTTCATCGTAACGCAATCACATGGGAACATAATTTATCTCATCATAATCCTATTTATGTGCACACATTACGCGCTTCGATCATGTTCGTCACATTAACACTGATAACATGTTTTTTTTATTGAAAGCGAGCATGAATTGCCAATCGAAATCATCTTGATTGAGTTTTATGCTGAAGATATATATATATATATATATATATTATAATTAGGTATAGGTATTTTAGCATGAAGTAATATTTATTTATTTTACTATCCATGTGATTTTGGTATACACGATAAATAAATAGCGTTAGTTACACATAACAACGTACAGTGTTAGTAACACCAAACCGGTCGGCTCGGTACGACGCGGCGTGTTGGAGCGCCATACTGACGTGCTAGTGTTTGACGAAGGGTGTCGCTAATGTTCGGGCTGATCACGATGACGTCGGGGCTGCTGGGTGTGCCGCTGGGCGCGTGGCTGGGCGCGGCACTGGTGAAGCGCTTCCCGCGCGCGCACCCGGTGCTGTGCGCCGCGGGGCTGCTGCTGTCGGCGCCCGCCATGACCCTCGGCATGCTACTCACCGAGTCCTACGTCGTCGCGCCCTTCGTCCTATTCTTTCTTGCTGAAATCTCTTTGAATCTCAACTGGGCAATAGTGGCTGATATATCGCTGGTAAGAGACGCCTTCCGCAGGAACGCTCCTGGTTCACTCTCGGTTTTGTACATATCTCGGAACAGAATCGACTGTGTTCGGGCGCTGTCTGTCGGGATGGCTTTTACGTTACGTTTCGGTAGTAGTTTTGTTAGTTTGTGATGGTTTTTTGCTGGTTATATGTATTTATGTATGGTTTTATTGCATGCGTTATTGCAGCATGTCTTTTTATTGTTTATAATATTGCTTTGTATGTGATGCTTTAAATTCAATCACTCATTGGCACATATTGACGGTTCACCATTGCCCAGTTGTGAGATTAGTAACTATTTTCGGAGCCCTTGAAATCTCATTGGAATATTTTACATTCGAGCTAGGTGGACCGATTTCAATTTGTGTAACAGCGCCATCTATTGGTTCAAGCTTGTAGCGCTTATTCCTTGTGTTTCCATTCCGTGTACTGCAATGAGTGATTACGTAGAATTGCAATAGATGGCGATTTTATAAAATAGTTGTTCATTTAAATATTTTTGTCGTAAGATTATTATAATTATATGTTACCTACATATAATTATAATAATCTTACGACAAAAATATTTAAATATATAGTAGTATAAATGTTTATTTTAAAATATTTGCTCCACTTACACGTAAATGATAATGCATGTAATTTAAATCAGTTTTATTGAATTAGTAAACATATACTGACTTATAAAATGCAATCCATTGACAATGTTCATTGTGTAATTCGATGTTCTTATACTGGTGGACTTTTATCATAAGAACAGGGATTATTTATTACATTGAATGTTATTGTCCATGATTTTATACGTGACAAGTACACAGATGATTACTATTCATAATCTGACATTTATTAAAACACGATGTTTCTTGCGTTGCTGCATAGATTAGAATACTGTTACGTTGTTGAGCGCAAGCCGTCACTTGACATAGATATTATACATTTCGTTTCTATAATCATGAAATTCATGAATCACACAGCTTTCGGCCTGCTCTGAGGTACTTAATTATATTTAGATTTGAATTTTCAAAGGTCAATATTTTATTGCCCGGATGGCGTAATGGTTTAGATGGCTGCCTAGCGACTGCTATTGTGCCGAGTGCTGGGGGTTTGAATCCCACACGGTGCAAATAGTTGTTTGCAGATTGGGAATTCTTTGTGTTCGTTGTTTGTCTCCCGCGACACAGAAATAATTCATGGTGCGGGTAATATCCTTGAAAATTTGTACATCTGGAACTAATATACATAGGTACTAAATAAAATTAAGCTTAGATAATAGGCGTAGTTTTATAAGTGCTTATACAGTTGTACATATTAATATGTTTAATATTTCTAATAATGTTTGTATTTTCAGTATGTGGTGATTCCACCGCGACGATCGACTGCAGAGGCCTTCCAGATATTAATATCCCACATGTTTGGTGACGCGGGCAGTCCTTACTTAGTAGGAGTTGTAAGTATATTATCAAAATATACTTGAATGTTTAACAGGAAAAAGATCTCATTCACTCTATTGAATATAGACAGGCAGTACCGCACCATTCAGATTAAAATAATATTGTACTTGTCTCCTGAAAACCACCCATATGTTTCTATATGTGTATTTATTAATTAATACTGGCCACTATCTCAGACATTTGATTATTTTCAAAGTTATCAATACACCTAAAGAATAAGATCATGTTATTCCATGCTGGTTGATCACATAAATATAAAAAAGTTATATAAAATAAAAATGTAATTATTCAGCTATTGTATTTTAAGTATGAGAATATGACTAAGCTTCACCCTTTCTTATATACCTACCTATGTTATATAATATGTAAAGCTTTACTTATTTGTATCTATTTAATTTTTCAGATATCAGAAAGTTTAAAACGATCATTGTCACCTGGTGAAAAGCCTAGTAGCAGAGTTCAGTTCAAATCATTGCAGTATGCTCTATTTGTTACCTGTTTCGTTGAAGTCATTGGGGGTGTATTCTTCTTATTGACCGCCATCTACATCGTCAGAGACAAATTAAAAGTGGACAGAGCTATTGCCGGTGAGTCATTTATTAAAACTTATTACTGATATTCGTTTTCAATCATTTGGTGTGTACTATATTACATAGATAATAGTTAGTTTTGTTGTTGTAGATATAATTTTTGGCTAAAATGCATAATATATAAATACAATATATTATTATGTTAAATAAAACATATTTTATTTTCCTTGACTTTGCTTGTATTTTAAGTAATGGCCAGTAGCTTTGTGTCCGTAGCAGTTGCGCTACTAGCACATTCAATTTTAAAATATTAGTAAAACCAGGTACTCAATGTATACCCTGATTTTGCTAATAATAATAATTTTTTGTTCTTAATGTGTATGTGAATAATATTTGTACAATAAGTAGTTATATGAGTATATTAATGAAACATCCGAGTTTAATTCAATTAACGTTGCTTAAAAAGTGCTGCTGGTGTCAATTTAGTTTAGTTTTGGAGGAATACTGTCGATCAACGCATTCGTGCCTCATTATTTCATTTAAATATAACTATAAAACCATTGTATTTAATCCATTACAATGCCAGCATGTCACCACGACATGCTGGCGTTGTAAAGACATGTCATATGACACAATGATCGGCAGTCTGCCTAATTTTTTAATTATTTGCTACTTTCTATGGATACTTAATATTAATAATAGAAAAGGAGGGTAATACATACCAAATTTGAAACATTCGTAATTTTTACGCGTTGCTTAAAGATTAGGACTGAAATTTGAAGAGTGATTTCGGACTTAAATGAGTTCTGAAAATAAAATATTGATTCTGCATTTATTTACAATGGATTAGAAATGGACGTACTTTCTGAAAAACGTTCCAACCCACACTTGGGTCAAAATCGAGTTATTATTAGCAAATTAGTCACGGGGTTACTATTTACTAGCTGGAAAAATTTGGTAGCTCTACTATCACTCTAAATATGAAATCATGCCTTAGTAGCCCAACCCACATGTATGAAGAAGCACTACAGGATTGAACTTCAATGACGATTATCTCAAAATGTTAACTTTGTGGGTTGGAACGTTTTTCAGAAAGTACGGCCAAATAATGTTATTATTGTTGTATTTAGTTGTACTAATTATAGTAGACATTAAGATATGCACTAGTAAATGTTGCTCTATACAGATGCGATATATATAAGATTATTATACATTATTTTGTCACTGTTTGATTATTAAACTGATATTAATATATATTATTATTTTTATCACAACATGCTAATAAACTAAATAGGCCAGTTTGTTAAATTATTATTTCTAAAGCACTTTTACATCCACTTCCTGAAGGCAGATCCACATAAAATTTGTTAACAGATGGTCAACCACGTGTCAACTGTTTGATTAGCTGACTTAATTACCAACAACCAATGAAATTCCTTACTTCATTTGAAACGCCTTTGATTAGCCTTTTAGAAATCGGGTGTTAGTTTTTATAGTGCCTTGTAGAGGAGGAGGTTTGGATTTAATAAGTATTTAAGTAATATAAAGGTTTTTAAGAGTCAATCACATAATATAATTATTTTAGGAAATAGCTTGATATGCTATTGTCATGCCGAGGCAAACTTTATAGTCATTTTCTGGCAAATATGGTTATCGAATTAGTCAAATTAGTAATTTATATATACATACTGAGATACTGTATGTACTTTCTCGGTATCGCATCTTTATAGCAAATCTTACCATAGAACAGTACTAACTTTACAAAAACTAAGTAGTTATTTGTATATTGCGTTTTAGATCAAGTATTCTGTATTACACAGGACCTTCACATTGTTTCAGTTGCTACAAAAATTGTGTAGTTATTAGGTGAGTCGCTTGTAGCTCAATTAGAAACGGGGCTTTTTGTTATTAATCATAGCTAATGGGAATAGTAAAAGTTCTTGATGAATTACGAATAGATAATAACGATTTATATTAATTTTTTTTACAGAGGCTGAAGCGCAGAACACTGAGCCTTCGCATAGTACAGCTCACGATGCCACGGCGGGCGGTGAATAATGGACTAGGGGTTTTAAGTTGGATACAATTGCCAAGGTGATGTGGAAGTGAGAGAGCTGTGAAATAATACACTTTCATAAGAGTAGGTTGTTCCAGTTAAATAACTATAATTAAGTGGAGCTTTCTTTATTCATAGATCTATGTTGTAGGTATGCAATGCAATCTTAGACCTTACGACCGATCAAAAGTAAATTATTATTTTCACAATAGGTAGTGTTAATTATTTCGAAGATAGTAGTTATTTCTGGATGAAAAACTTAAGGGGAAGTAAAGAATAGTGATTTTATTGCAACACAATTATTTTAGAAGACTGAATCGTAAGGTATATTGCTAAAAGTAGGGTGGGTTATGTTTAGTAAAACAAATATTGTGTGAATGTACCTAAGTATTTATAATCTAGGCATCACAGCAGCTAATTCTACTGGTTTCATTCACAAGTTGTGACTACTATAAATTAGCGTTAGAGATCTATCCACACACATATATATTTAAGCTACGTTTTAGTGACTAATTAATTAGTAGCATACATGTAAACTTAATAATGCTTGTCCGTGTCTGGCATAATCAAGCATTGAAGCAGTCAGTCTGCCCGAGCAAGTACTTACGTGCGGTCGTCCCGTTGGTGTTTTATTAATTTAGAGCATTGGACACCTTTTAAATAGATTTTTAACTACAGTGTTAATATAATAATAATAAAATCGTTTTCGTCTATCAGAGCTTCACCCACTGGAAAGGGTAAAGTCAGGCTGTGGATAATGATACACTCATGTCACTCCCTTATATAACACGGGCGATGAGGCTACGTAATTGACGGACATACTGCTGGACGTGTGTGGATAGATCTTGCGTTTACTTTTTAAAAAGGTCCAGATGAAATAAACATTGGCAATGAAAATTATCAATACACATTTCTTTAAAATGCCTGTTGTCTCTTGTGTTGATTTATATACCTCAAATATTTTGTTACATGTAATTCAGTGCTTATTTATTTGTTTATTTATAATACTTGTTAGAGACATTTAAAATTTATCAATGATAATTTAATGTATTTAATTTGAACAGTGTTCTAGAATGGTAATATTCATGCAGTTTAACAATCAATGTTGTTCAAGTTCCTAAGAAAGTGAAGTATGTAGTAGTGGACGGAAATATGGTGCTGTGTGGGCTCCTTGTGAAATAAATATATTTATTATGTGATTGTTTTGTGTGTAATTAATAATTATAATCAAACACTTCTGTGTAGAAACGGCAGAGTTAAACTGTAATGAATATCATAGAAGACTGAATAATTTAATTTTGTGTCTAAATTTCCTTCCAATGTAATTACAATTTGTGTACATTATGCGTGTACAAAACATCTCATGGAATTGAAATAAAAATATAATTTATTTTTGATAAGTTTCGTTTTATTTTCCATAAAACCAGTTATTATTATAAAATCCATAGAATTATAACGCATAGAATCCGAGTCGTATCCCACTGAGCGTGACACTTCAAAGGTAGCCTAATAGGTTAGACACTTGCGTGCCGGCCAGTCAGTGCTTGCGATATAGTCCCAACGTACAAAACTCGCGCATATTTTTATTCATAATCACTTAGTGTGTAGTGAACGAGTGCCACTAATCGTTGCAGCCCGGAAATAAATGCATGAATAGATAGCTTTTGTTGCGTATTAAATGTTTATGAACAGCAAAATTTGTGTGTTGTGGTTCTTAAGTTATTTAAGATTTTGCTGCGGTAACGTTTTAGGATTGCCCAGATCTCAAAAACGGCTCAACGTATGTAAAGGCTTGCTTGTGTGTATGGAGAGTTTAAAATATATATTTGTTCAGCACTCTCGTTGAAGATACACAGGAGCTAAAGTATATAACTGCCTACAGGATGAGCCAAGACCATATTGAACTGTTCTTCGGGTCTATACGAATGAGTGGTGGGCATAATGATAACCCTAACACTAACCTAAGTGTATGTATATTTGTCCACCAATGTTTCGGAAACTAAGAGTCATAATATCAAGATGATTCTTGATTTAAATCAGGTATATTCCAACTAAGGGAATAGATACGGATCATTACGGATATCCACGCATTTCTGGAGAGGACATGTATAGTATAATATATAATATACGAGTACCTACTAGATAAGTTAACTGGTATTTGAAGTCGGTTATTTTAATTATTACTTGTATAATATAGTTGTTGTTATTAAATAATGTCACAAAATAAAAAAAGACTACTTTTGAACTACTTTTGTACACATATTGAAGGTTTTGAATGCAGTGTCTCATATTTGGTAGAAATAACAGATATAATGTATTATTTTACATACATCTAGTTTTCTTAGTGTCTCTCATTTATTCAGTCTCAATAAACAAACTATTAAAACAAATACAAAATCTCGGTTTTAAATCCACAAGCATCATTAGATTTTTTTCAACCATAATTACAAAATATCTGACAGAATTTTAATTTTTTGGGGAATTTCATTTTTTCTAGCAACATATCCGTATCAATGTGTGCGTGCCCACGCAAGTAATAAGTACGGCCGGTGAGGCTCACGCACACAAGCACACTGTTTACGTTACACGTTTCAGCAAAATTTTGTTTGTGACTATCGTTCTATGCATTATAATTCTATGATAAAATCAACATTACCAAATTAACATGATATAAAAATTAAACCGGTGGTAATCGAGGCGGAATTCAGTTCTTAACTTACATATACTAGCTTATTAGAATGTTGGTGATCTGAATAGTGAGGTATTTCAATTGACAAATCAATTTTGTCAATAATCAAAATTTAGGACTTGATTTATTAATTACTGAAATCGTATCAGACGCTTATCAAGTTTCTTAATTGTAATGTATTGTTACATTCAAGCTAGTCTTCAGTTCAATTACTTGTGCAGATTTGTGCCCAGTTTTTTATACAAATCAAATACTTTGTAAACAAATAAACGGAAGATCTGTATTAATAAAATAATTGTTAGCAATGTATAAAAATTATAATGTAACGTAGGTACAAATGTGTTGTATTTATATTTTAAAATAGCTAGACATTTCAATGATAAGACATGGCACACAAAAAAACTAAAGAAACCTATAAACATAGTAAATACCTACACAAAAATTCTTAACATGTATTAAACTTAAGGTATCACTTAACAAAATGTCACATTAGTAGACATACAAATTAAAATTGACAAACATTAAAAATATCACATATCTTCATTGGAACAAAATTAAACTTAAAATCACTAAAAACTTATTCGAGATGATATAGTAATTATAATAAAACAGATACCCGTCATTAATTAGTGTTTGTAGTCTCGAAACTAATCACTGGGACATACAGTCAGTCACACATTCATAATTTTACGAAACATGACAATAGAGGTACATATATTAGAACCAGTAACATATCAAATTGTCAAAAATAAATCAATACAGAATTTTAGTCAGATGAATAGCTATTAGTGGTAGAATTGGTGTCATCGTGTTTTTCGTCCGACATACCTACTCGTAGTCTTTTAGGAATAGGTTCACAGGAGCTGTAGCTGTCATTGAGAGCTCGTTTCCCGGTCGCCACTAATCTTATAACTGTCACTGTGTCTAAATTGCCATTTTCATCATCTGTAGTTTTTGATGACACTGTCAATTGGCTCATGTTTTTGATAAGTACTTTCTGTGTAAGTAGCTTTTCTACCCTTACAATAACATCATGGTCCTAAAAAGATAAATATTAATAAAAAAAAGCCATAGTTTGAGATTATCACTTGGCTCTGGATATTATCTAGAGGATATTGTGAAAATCTTATCTACATAATATCAAATCTAATATAGAGGGGGTATGCAGAAGTGTCACACTGATAATTTTAAGATCCACAAAATGGGGCTAACTATGACTTCCTGCTGCTACTGAGAATTTCTTGATGGACAAACCCAATAACATATCCTATTACACAAGAGGTTTGTTTTGGCAAAATATTTTCTTCAAGATGGCTATCTAAACAGTGCTGGCAAAATACACCAAATTTGGATATATTAGAGTGACGCTAATAATAAATGTGGTTTACCTGCATCCAAGGATGATTAAGTATTTGATTGAGTGTGATCCGTCTTTCAACTTGCACTGTGAGCATCCTCTTCATGAGCAGTTTGGCCTGCAAACTGATGCCTTGCCAGTGAGATTGAGAGAACCTGTATTTTCCATGCATGATTTGGTCCTTCAATGTCAAACCCTTGTAATCAGAAGAAAAAGGTAGGTATCCTGCAAGGCTGAAAATACAAAATAATCTTTAATATAACAACCAGGGTAGTGGTTTAAGCAATTGTCTAGTCAATGTCACTGCTCAGAGTATTGTAGGTGCGAATCCTACATTAGGCAGAAATTACAGTAAAGGTTATCCCAAGTCTGTGTGTTCTTTGAGTCCATTGTTTGAATGTTTATAAAGTCAAACTTGAAATTATTCCTAGTGAGTAGTGAGGGGTATTTTTTCAGTCTTTAAAGAATGTTTAATTATAATTTTAAGTGCATATATCATGTATTATATTAGTATTTACCATACAAAGAAGATCACTCCCAAACTCCACACATCTACTTCAGGACCATAACTTCTCTGTCCGTTGGCCCTAAGAACTTCTGGTGCTAAGTACAGTGGAGTACCACACATGGTTTTCATGAAGCTGTCTTCACCAACAAACTTGCTGAGTCCAAAGTCTGTTATTTTAACTATACTATCATCCTCCTTGCTCTCTAGTAGTACATTTTCAGGCTGCAAAAAGTAAACACATTATGAGAAAATAGTGACTACACTGACTAAGAGAGTAGGCTTAACAGGCATGTAGTTTCTATGTGCCTTGCCTAGTTATATTCTTGAGGCCTTGTCTTATGCTCATTACACAGCTTACAAATTAACTAAATAATAAATATTATAAATAATATTTAGTTAATTTGCAAGCTGTGCAAAGAAAAAAATTGTTTAGTTTACTAAACAATGTTTACATAAAATGTTTGGCTTAAATCAGTCAATAATCTCTTGGCCTGTTTAGACCCCAGGGCTCTAGACACAATGCCATCCTATGATCCTACAGATCAATTGGTAAACTACTTGCTCACCTTGACATCCTGCAACCTCATTAATATTCATTATTACATCAACTTCTTTTTATAAACAGATAGAGACAACTAATATGCTCTAGTGAGTGTCAATAACTTCAAAATTAGAATTTGCCTGTGGCTTCGCTTGCATCAATATAGGTTATGTCAATAAATTCCTATCCTTCAGGAACAGTACTTTTTTGATTGTTCAAGTAGTTAAGGTGTGAAAGTGTAACAAATGATCTAACTCACATTCGCATTTATAATATTAGTTAGCGTCAGGAGTATTGTCAATCCAGTTTGGCCACCGTGGGGGTTTCCCAGCTTTCCCAGGAGTATTGTCAATCTGTTCTTATTCAATCTGTGCATATGTATTATCTTATATTTGTGCAGTGCTTAGACAGGTTAACAGTCTTAATAAATTAAGTAAGCACATGGCAGGGCCATCAATTGAGTACAAATATTGGAAATTGATTAATAAATACTATATTTGGGGGATGGGGTTACACCCTCATATAAATACATACATACACCTAAAATCCAAATACTGTTCACAGTATTTGGAAATTGAAGACAGAGGGTATTGTCAAACAGAGTAGTATAAAATGGCCAGCAGAAATTTATAATTCATCTGTCAAGTCTTGGAATACCAGACTTATTTTGTCTCACCACCAGTGTGCTGCTGCAACTCAATGGGTTAATATATAAATCATATACCTTAAGATCTCTGTGAGTGATGCCTTGAGAGTGGAGGTACTTAACAGCTAGCACCATTTGTCTGAACAAAAATCTCATGGACTGTTCTGTCAAGTGTCCTTGTTTAGTGATTTTGTCAAATAATTCTCCTCCTTGCATCAGTTCTAAGACAATGTATACAGCTTCACGAGAATCAAAAACTTCCTGTGTGGAAATGATACAGGGCTAAAAATAAAAAGTGATATTAACATCTATTGTATTTTGATTATAGGATTACATCTATTATTTAATATGTTGAACTGAACTATTAGGTAATAGAAATTATGAGAGTATACTTACATGCCTCAGAGACTTCATAATGTTGATTTCGTTCATTATTTTCTCGGGGTCATTCAAATGGTTCATCTGTCCATTAGTCAGTCTGCTTTTTTTAATTATTTTCATGGCATGTTTTGTACATTGTACCTGGAATTATAAGTCATATAAAATGAAATATGTTGTTATTATTAAATATTTACACCACTATATTTATTTCATAATTACTTTGTCATAAATTAGTTTTACTAAACCACAGGCACCCTGGCCTAATGTCCTTGAGATGTAATACTTCTTTGAGATTTCCTTAGGAACTTTATCCTGGTCATTTTTTAACAGATCTTTGAAAATAAAAACTGAAACAGATGTAATAGAACAGTTGAATACAGGTTTGGATTAATCATAATAACAATATTGTTAGAACTTATTTGGTAAGTTTGATATTATGTAGTGTTACTGAGTAGTAACACTACATAATATCAAACTTACCAAATAAGACTAATAAGAACTTAAAAGGAGTCTCTTTAGTAAATACATATGGCAAGTGTGATGTCCCAGGTTTCATAACCATTTAGGTTCAAAATGTCCATATCCTAAAACATTTTGGGACATGGACATTCTGGGATACGGTCATTCTGGGATATGGACATTCTGGGATTTGGACATTTTGGGATATGGACATTGTGGGATATGGACATTCTGGGATATGGACATTCTGGGATATGAACGTTTTGGGATATGAACGTTTTGCACCCTCTGGACATTTTAAGCCTAGATGTTGATAACTGGTCTGACAGTGTTTGAAACAAAAAATATAATGAAAGATAAAAATAAAATAAAAAGAATACAAACTTTTAACAACAGCATGTGTGACAGATATCACATCATTATCATCTAAAACCTGACTATTGCCTTTGCCTATTTTCTCTCCATTGATAAATGTACCATTATAAGATAAATCTGTTATAATTGCAGGACAAAGAGGTTCACTGAAATATTATAAAATATGATATTATTCTACAGCTTTGTTTGCCGAGTTAAAATTACATATTTATTTTGTAAGTATTTTGTAAGATGATGTCGTTGGAAAACTTACGACATGTCCCTTTTTATGGAGAAATGTTGTTTACTGACATTTCTTATTATATTTTCTTTTATCATATCTTTTTTCATAACAAATGTACAGTTAATAGCTCGTCCTAGAGTAAATTCTGGTTGAATGAGATCTGAGAAAAAAATGAAGGTAGGATTTAAAAATCTATAATAAATAGTATTGAATTATTTGCGTTGTTTTATATTGTGATAGTACTTACCATAATATTCAGGGTTATTCGCCGTTTTCCAACAATGTTTGCCAGTTAAAGCAACTTTTGTAGAATATAATCTTCCCCATATCGTAGGAATGTAAGATGGAGTTGGAGTATTCTGCTGACTCCACTCAATTTGTGAGTTCTGGGTTTGTGTTTGAGTATTTTCACAATCAGGAAGTAAATCATCTCCCATGTTGTTATATTTGTTGGCTTAGTAGCTACCATAAAAGTTTCAATTAGTTGACAAAAGTTTTAATTTCAGCGCCCGATTTGGCAGTTTGGCACAGACCCGATCACTCGACCACAGAGAACATTTCTGATTCTGAAATTTCTGAATTTCTGGTAGATCATTCGACGGTACCATAGCTAAAAAATAGTGCTGGACATTCACAAAGTTGGCTCTTGTCGGCTTGTTACCAGTGTTGCAAATTAAATATCAGCAGATAAATACCATTAACAATAAAATTAATCGTTATTTGGCAATCTAAAGGTTAAAACTAAGCATGCACACTAAAGTTTTATGCGCCCGACCTAATTCCTGAAAATGGCCAGACCGCTTCGCACTGGTAACGATATATAATTATTCATCACTGATAGAAGTGATGTCTAGGAGTATTGTGACAATTAACTCGTCTAACGCTAAAATCTTACGATATCGACATGTAAGATCAATAATCAAACACGTAGATCGCAAAGTGTACAACACTTTGCAATCAATGTGCTAATAGGCATTTCGGTCAACGGATTGATAATTAATCGACTGGTTCGGCTACCATCTCAAGAGGCATGCATTGGATAAAGCATTGATAAAGACTGTATTACTTGTTAGACGAGCATAGTGCGGCCGTTTCTGTGTTTGGAGTTCCAAACACCGATATTTGCGTATCTAGGCTTAGGTACTTCCCAGGGAAGGACCCGACCTTTAACCAGCGATGGCCAACTCTCGAATGTTGAGTTGAAACTGTAACTACATTCTGGAGTGGGCACCAGACAATTTTGGGGTGAGCACCGGACTTGTTTTGCCAATAAGCACTGGTAGCATGACCTAGCTATGCCCGATACCGGTGGGTGGCCGTGTGTTTTTATAATTATTTATAAATGTTTTCTTATAAATGTATATTTACAAATATAAAAAATAATACGCAATAATTAAGTATTATGCTAGTGAGGGTAAGCATAATAGTGGTAAAAATCTTTATTTGGCGATTATATTAAATACGATTGTGTTACCATAAATATAATAAATTACAAAAGTCATATTTTAATACAATCCTATCTACCAAGGTGCGTTCAAATAATATTAGTAAACCAGTACAGTTTTTTTACGTGGGGGAATGCGTTGACGCTTACCTCTCCGGCGACGGAGAAGTTATGTCGGGCTCACCGGGGGAAAGGTCGTACTACCGACTAAACCTACCACGGTATTCCTCGACATAACCAGGGTCGGCGGGGTTGCGCGAATCACTTTCACATGCAATCGCGACACCGCCAAGGTTTCGATCCATCGTATGAAACGGCAGGACACTACACGAAAAGACCTTCCCTTTGGTCACTCCTAATTTTAACCCTATTGTCCCCTTGTGGGGGACGGACACACGACACAGGGGCGAGCGTGGGAACACGGTTCAGCACCAGTGCTAAACGGGTGGCGGGCAGGCCCACGAAGCCCACCACCTCCAGGTGTGGTACACCGAGTAAACCAGTACCCTGGTCTAATGACAAATTAAATACGATTATAATAAATAAAATTTAGGTATAATTATGTATCATCTTTAATGTATAAAAATCTCTGGATTCAATTCTAGGCCTACAGCTAAGCTCAACAGACTTACCACTTACATAATATTGCAGTCTTCTTGGTACTACCATGATACTTGCAGTAGATATATGACGAATATTCGCACTACGACTGTAGGAATTGAATTAGTTAATACGTGGCAATTCAGAAAGAGCCGTCTCCGCAGGGTATAGGTATTTTTAAACATAGCGTGTGGACGTCACATTTTATGTATTAGGTAAAAGGCAAAGAGTAAAGTAATACATAGGGTAATAGGTCTGACACGTGTTTACAAGCCTTAAAGGAACAGCCAGAGTTTTCCTACTCAAAATAAAATGTGGTTGTATACTTACTTCCTCTGTTTATAGGTAATATGGGTAGATGCTCATCGTTACACATGTTCAATTATTTGGTGCTCATAAATATATACATGTACTTATATAGGTATATACATATGTAAACAACAGTAGATTGCACAGTTATTAACCTCTGAGTCTCCTTCAGAGGTTACTGAAAACACTATGTGGGTCTGTGTGTTAGTGACAGATTGGTGTTAGTGATAGGCATAACTCCGGAAACACTACACCGATTGACTTGTAACTTGGTGTGCAGATACCTTGGGGTCATACCTCGGTCGAGTTTGAAGATGGGCCCTGTGGGTCAAAAGACCCCCGAGATATAAGGGTCACAAGGTCACATGTATTTTAAATGCTTTTACATTTAAGACCTTGTAACTTGGCGTGCAGACACCTTGGGGTCATACCTCGGTCGAGTTTGAATATGGGCCCTGTGGGTCAAAAGACTCCCGAGATATAGGGGTCATTTCTTTTCATTACTTTTACATTTAAGACGAAGAGGTTGAATCCTGGGTTTTTACATTCATCTCGTTAACTACCAGGTAAATTAATTTTCTATGGTTTCTGCTTGTTAATGGCTATATGAGTTGCAGAGCGCTATTGATTACATGCGGTACAAAGCCGTAATATGTGGACATTTTGGTGAGGCCTATGTTAAGAGGCAGTGGACTATCATAGCCTGATGATGATGATGATGATGATGATGATGTTAAGAGGACATCTAAGGACTAAAATTATAATGTTATGATTAATAACTTAATACATAAGTCATTTACTTTAGTCAATTTGTTTATTTATAAATAGTTTAGTATTATATTTCGTTCAGTCATTCGACTGCACGGATGGCGTAGTGGTGGGTCGCCGCGCCATTGCTTGTGCCGAATGTTGTGGGTTCGATCCCCACACGGAATAGACGCTTGTGTGATTCACAAATAATGGTTCTGGGTCTCGGTGTTCTTTTTTTGTCTGTTGTTTGAATGTTTGTAAAGATTGTCGCGGCACAGGTTTTATTCCTAGTGCGGGAGATGTCGTTTTATAAATAAATAAATTTATACGTATGCGATTCTAACTCGTAATTGACTGCCATTTCTTTATAAGTAGGTAAAATTAGGCGACAAAACACCTTTTTATATTTTAGTTTGTCAGTAATCTGGGTCTTTTCACATAACTGACGAAAGTGGAGCTCGTCTTTCGAGAACATGCGCATCTACAACCAGCTACCGACAAAGTTTATCATGCAATAAAAATTAAGATCCCTTTTTTGTGTAATTTAAAACTTGAACGACTTATATAACATTTGATACCTACCTTAAAAACTGATAGAGAAGGTAATAAGTGAGGATAATATGTGGGCGGTAAGTAGTATTTTTAGCATGTAAATAGTAGCTACAGTTACCTACATATTGGACACGTGATTACTCTTCTACTCGACAGTCCGTTCATTAAAAGTTAGCGAGGGAGAGTTACGTTCTAATCCAAACATAAAAAGAACGGTTTAACTGTAGGTCACATAATACATTAATTATCGTTTTTTAAATGAACTTTATACGAGAAATTGCCAGTTATGTAATAGGTAGATGTAGTTAATTTTTATGATATCTACTAATTAAATTGTAGACAAAAAGTCTTTTGTTTGGGGTGGCTTTTGTAAATTGCCGGAAAGGCGAGCGTAAATACATTTTTCATAAAAGTGTTAAAATATATTCAGTTTTATAAAAGGCCAGTAGGCAAGGGTATGGAACCAGTTGAATTTTACCTTAATATGACAGTGCAATGTAACGATAAGCATTTGTAAAACTTGTCTCAATGTTAAACACAAATATAAATAGTATAATAGTATAGTAATAGTATAAATCGTTTTAATAGTTTCAATTATTTAATTAGCTTAAAAATTAGCAAAGTTTAATATTAATAGTGGTGTAACAGATTTTAAAATTTTGTAATAAGGTGTCAAATTAACAACGCGATAAAATCCGTATATAGGTAGTAGTTTAATTTCAATGAATAACATTCGCGTAAACAGAAGACAATATTATCACCACGGTCAGTTCAACTTGATCGTGGTTGTCTCGAGCGTTCCAAAAAGATCATAATGGTGCCAATTCTGTTGTCACAAAATTCTCTAAACTTAACTAAAAATCACTAAAATTTTTTTTAGTCCTGTCACTTTTAACGATTTCAAAATACGAAATGTCATTTGAGAGGACTAAACTATCGCTTTAAAATGAGTAGCTTTTGCGCACGGCCTCGCCTGCGAGGTAATGTATAATAATCTAAACTCTATCTGTACCAAATTTTGTCTAAATCGGTTGAGTGTTTTAGCCGTGAAAAGGTAACAGGCAGACAGATAGACAGAGTTACTTTCGAATTTATAATATTAGTAAGGATTAAAGACCGGAATATGTTAAAATGTCTGACAGTTGTTACGGCGGGTGATGTGGATTCAATCCCCACCCGGGACGAAGATTTGTGTGATCCACAAATAGTTGTTCTGGGCCTGGGTGTGCTTTGTGTCCGTCGTTTGAATGTTTGTAACGATCCCTGCGACACAAGACATATAAAAAAAGGAATAATTTAATGTTCAGCATTAATGTATATAATATTCTACCACATACACACAACACCATCTAGCCCAAACTAAGCAGAGCTTGTACTATGGGTACTAGACAATGGATAAACATACATACATACTTTTTTCTTTTTTTTTTGTAAATACATACATATTATACATAGAAACACCCAGACCAAGACAAACATCCATGTTCATGCACACAAATGTTTGACTTGTGCGGGAATCGAACCCGCGACCTCAGGCGTGGCAGTTGGTTACACTAACCACTACACTATAGAGGCCGATGGCTATGTCCAACATTGAATCTGTCAAGTCTTAGAATCCCACACATAGTTAAAAATCTATTCTTTCTGGCCACCAGTGTGCTGCTGCGACTCAAAGGTGGTGGCGTGAGTTAATATAAGATAATTTTAATATGATAAAATATGTTTTGTAGGTACGTATTGTAACAAGTAACAGCCGATATATCCAGGTGTATAAAAGTAGACATTACACTGGTTCTCACAAATCTGAAGCATAACATTACAAAAATTAATAAGTATCAAAACAATTGTTAAACATAGATGTAGCCTTAGCAAGACTCCGAAAGAGATTTACGTTATGTGTCTCCAAAACGAAAATAAATACCTGGAACTTTAGATAGACACATCTAATTAGATGTATAAGAATAAACATAAGATATCAAACAACGACTATATAATTTTAAAGAATGGTTATCAATGACATTTTAATGTATTTTTCTACCCTGGAAAAATAATAAGCATAACTAATATTAAAAATGCGAGTGTGAGTTTGTTTGTTAGGCTTTCATGCATTAAATACTCGACTGATCATCATGAAAATGAAAATGTTGTCACGGGAACAGAAAAAGACATAGGGTAGCTCTTATCCCAAAAAGGTACTGTTATTAACCTACATTTACGCTATCGAAGCCGCTTGCCAAATCTAGTTATCTAATAAAATGTTATTAAATTTAAATGACACTAATAATACTATCATTAGATATCAAATAAAATGATTATGACTATCTATAGATCCCGAATTGTTAGCCTTTGCGCATATAATATTAGATACTTATTACTCAAAACAAATAGCTTTGCAAGCGTGAAGTAATGTAGTGTTTCTTCTGAGTAATGAGCTAATGGTTTCCTCGTACAACTTATGCGTAAAGAAAAGGCGTGACTATTACTGTGCCGCACGGAACATTGAACATAATAATACAAATTTACGACAAAGGGCATAATATGATCAAAATTCCTCATATTAAGGCAATCTAAATAGAAGAGAAAGTATAATAATGTAAAGAACTTACCTAAGAATACCAACTCATCTCGACAACAGTTAGATTGGAAACGTGTTAGGCACAGCAGTAACAAAATGATGTTATCACCGTCTGTCCAGAGCCAAGTAAAGCTATATCTCCTTTCAAAGAAATAAATGTTAATTGAGAGAAAGATCTTCAGCAACTAACAAATCTGCCAAAAGTACTGGGACTATAAGAATATTCTAATTAAAACTAATATTATAAAAGCGAATGTGAGTTTGTTTGTTTGTTACACTTTCATGCCTTAACTACTCGACCGAACATGACATTTCGCATACACGTTGTCAAGGATACAGAAAAGAACATAGGGTACCTTAATCTAGAAAGAAATATTGTTCCCGAGGGATAGAAATTTATTGCCACAATCTTAATTAACGCGAGTAAAGTCTAGTAATAAATAAATAGTTTTGGTAAGTAACCAATCAAAAGTAGTTTTGCCTATAGGATATAGTATATATAAAATATAGCTAATGGCTATTAGGAAAGTCACTTACGGTTATTTACCCTATATAAATATCTTTAGCGAGTCAATTCAGAAGAACATAATAAATAATATTTGATTGCCAAGACGCGATGGCGTCGTGACCCCTGTGGCTAAAATGGCTTCATTAGCTGATTTTCTGATTCATTGCAAATAAATTGATTACATTTGCTATATGCAGATACCTTCACAACTTAAAATTATTGGCACGTGTAACTTTTATATTCTTTAGTACTGAGGTTAATTTACAAGGTTAATGTCAGAAAGGGCTTGTTATTTGTATAGGGGTGTAATATAAAGGAATTTTAGATTAGGGCCCAACGGGGTATTTAGTCCCATTCATACCTTAGCAATTCGACTGGGCAAGTACTTTCTACCCACTTTCTTTCACTAAATTAATATTTTCCCTTCTAGAGATTAGAGGAGACAATTCAACTGGAAGGCTTGTAACACATGGTAGATATATACATTCCCGCCTGCCCTCTAACTGCCTGAACACGAATGTCTCATTAAGTCGAAGTGTCTGAACTAAAAATTCAGGTTCAGGCAAGCATTTAGAAGGCAATTTGTAGTCACTGATAATGACTGCCATAGTAGGGCAGCGGTAGTGAGTGAATGCGATGCTGTGTATGAGGCTACAAATTTTATTATCGGGTCGTTCAAAGTGTTATTCGAGTTTTGCTGGCAAGAAATTCGCAGTGCACAGAATCTGCTCGAAATCTTTCGGATACATAGGCATATTTATGCCATATGTAAATTTGGTATTTTTAAATAAAAAGGTATACCTATATAGAGGAAAACAAAACAAATATATTCATTCATTAATAAATTAAAACGTTTTCTGTTATCTAAATGCTACTACACTATAAAATAATTTTTCGACGATAAATTAACTTCAAAATAAAACTAAACTTATTAACATTCAGGGCAATTTATTTCTTTAGTGTTTTAAACATAAATATACATATAAAAAGTAATTAACGTAAAAAGCATAATAATATATAAATATTAACATAAGTGCACATAAAGATATGTAGATACATTTTATTTTATATACTTAAATAAAATTATTTTAATTGCTATGTAGCCCTCTTCTTCTCTCATAATTTTGCTGTGCCCAACAGGGTCCATAATGAACTAATTTGTTTTATAAGTCCATCTTCTTTATATACCATTGTGGAATGCAATAAAATATTGAGTATTGAGTATGTTTTGGCATAATTTGACTCTTTATACGATTTAGTACATTCCATTTATTACAGGTATGGAGCGCTAACTTTACTATGAGAACAAAGCTTATCTTTATAATTATAAGCTCTCTCTAAGCCTATTACCTAAATTGTTACTTAATTTATAAAAAATATTTCTTTTGGATTGGCAGTAATTATTTTAATTATTTTAAAGCTGGTACTTCTAGGTACAAGTGTGATTACTTAATAAGCTAAGATTTTTATTTAAGTTTCATTTATAACAAAATATTTTTTTTTGTGACACGTCAATATTATAATAATTAACTTACGAGGCTTACTTACACATAAATTAACTTACGAACATTTATATAACTTTCATTTTTGTCATTATGTCATTTATGATGATAAGTGATCCCTTTAAGGAACAAATTTATTTAAATACTAGCTGTTACCTGCGACTTTGTCCGCGTAGATTTTAACTAAAAAGTGTTTGTCTCCGCGGAAGCCTATTTTTTCTAAAATCAAAGTAGCCTATGTTACTCCTTATAACATCAGCTATCTGCCAGTGAAAGTCCCGTCAACATCGGTTCAGCCGTTTCGGAGATTACCCGGAACAAACAGACCGACAGACAAAAATTTAAAAAATGGATGTTTTCCTATACGTACCTTATATACTTTCATATGCATTAGATAAAAAGCTGTTATTTTGACGTTACAAACAGACACTTCAATTTTATTTATTTGTATAGATGTATAGATATGCGTGGTGTTTTCTACTGCTATGTTGTTGTCAGTAAATGCAGTATTGATCGCCTTCAATCAATACTGCATTTTACTGACAACAACAATATTTCTTTGCCATAAGCATATCAGTAGAATACGTATATATATACTAGTAGTTTTATAGGGAAAACAACCCAATATATTTCTGTTGGCCCGATTCGAGATGCGAACCCAAGACCTCATCTGCCGTCCGGTAACTAAAAGGACATTAAGCTATATGCGTTCCGTAGCACTAAACGTCCTTTTATTTAGTTGACGGCAGTCATGCAAGACAATCGCATTCACAATGTCCATAGTCGATCACATACTTACACATATGACAATAAACCAGTGTACAAATACATTTTTAAAGTATTTGCCTTATAGCAAAAGAGCCATTATAGTATTTATGAGTGACTCTCTCTCGTCGCAAGCTCAGCTTACGTATCAATATCAAGCATACATTATGGTAAAGACAGATTCCAAACAAAAACATAAACAAAACGTGAAACAACCATTACACCTTTTAAATATCAAAACAATCTTAATATTGCCAAAATACGAACTTAATATAGAAATGCAACATGTCTCGTCACTGGTCTCGTCGTACTGTGAGTTTGGTGCTGCAAGCTTACCTAAAGTAGTTTGCGTAGGTAAGCTTACGATTTAGTCGTTTCTTGCTGCGGCCTTAATCGCGTGAATCTTGCGAGAACGAATATCGGGATAAACGTATCATAATAATTATAACAAGGTACATAGATAGACTGTGCCCTGGATATGTCCAGAACATAGTGTAATGATTGAGCGAGAAACAATAACATTAGTCGATTTTAAACACAACAATAACAATATTTATTGTCTGCATAATATCGAAATAGAAATTATTTTTATGTACCTATTTAGAAATTCAGGATACTTTTAATAAAAGGAATAATCATCACTACTCCTAAGTATCTAAAAAATATCTTAGTATACAAAAAATAAATTTTAATAATAACTACTTAACTTTCAAACTTTTATGTTGCATGATAAATATATACCTAATAATTAACAGCTATTAACGCGATCATGCCTAATGTTTAGTTTCCTTATCTCAATCAGCTTGTGACCACGGCCGGTGTAACCTGGTCAAAACGTCAAGCATTATAGGGTAAACATTATGCATAATCGCGTTATACCCGTTACGTATAAGAGGTTTTAATATTCTGCCATTATAGTATACCTTACATCTGAAAATAGTTTGTCTGGATTCGTTATTGAATTGATAGTGCTTCATAGTTATTAAACCATGCATAACAAGCTGTATAGTTATGCTATGAGAACAAATATTTTATCATCAAGCCGATCTGTAGGTATTTTCCTTTACCCGCGTTTTCAATGACAGAATAGACATTCGGTAGATAAATTATGGATTTTGTCAAAGAATTTAAGAGAACAGGCCGCCACAACATTTTCAAAGTATTTTCTAATCCTTCTTATGGAATTTGTCGTAGTCAAAAGTTGTCTTATGTTGATAAATCGTTTTTAGTCGTGCCGCCTCTAATATTTAGACTGTTTCAAGTAGTAAGACTTTCTACTAACACTGTCCGAATTAGACTTGGATCATACTAGGTAAATCGTAATATGTGTGTATTGTAAGTGTTTGCGACGGAGTCTCGTTTCGGTATTCGAGCGAGGTAGACGTGTGAGCCTTTCGTCTCGCGTTGGTATTACGTCGACTTTGTTTACGTATTGCGCGCGCGCAATCGTCGCGCTCGGCCGTACCCCAGGTACCGGCTACCTGCGAGCGGCGGCCGGCAGATTCACTTATTTATATAAATGGATCCTATAACCATTCATTTAGAAGACGGATATACAGTAGTTATGGATGAAGATCAGAGGCCGGAATCAGGGAGCGAACAGGACTGTATATAGACGAAGAAACGGAAGTCCTTCAAGAGGAGAATGTAGTTAGTATAGATGGAGGAAAAGGATTAAAAGTAAGCAAAGCGGGGAAAAGAGAACTAGAGGAAGATGGTGAATGGAAAGTAGTATCAAGAAAGGAGAAAATAATGAAAACAGATAAAATTGAGATATATTTATCGAGTAACGAAAAGCTACCGAAACAATGCGCATTGGCTAAATTATTTTGTTCCAATAATATTATTAACATAGATAGTGTTAAATACATCAACCCATTCAGAGTACGGTTAGCTGTCATAAATGAGGAAAGCGCGGTTAAAGTCGAGAAGCGTCAGGCTTTGTTAGAGAAGGGTTGGAGGATCCAGAGAGCCTTGGAAAAAAGTATGTCCTACGGTGTCATCAAAGATATAGATATTAATATACCGGATAAGGAGATATTGGACAGTATGACATGTGAACCCCCGGCGGAAATAGTATCAATTCATCGTCTTAAGCGGCGGGATCGAGAGGGAGAAGGCTGGGTGACAAGTGAGGCTGTGAGAATTGCCTTCCGAGGCTCTTTTGTGCCTCCTTACATAAGTATCGACGGCCTCAGAATTAAAGTCCATTCATACATCCATCCAGTGACGCAGTGTTCAAGATATTGGAAGTATGGCCATATGACGAGACATTGCCCAGCAAAAAATATAGTTTGTCCAAAATGTGGTGCCAAACACGCAAACTGCGACACACAGACATACAAATGTGTTAATTGTAATGGCAGCCATATGGCAATATTAAAAACAGCTTGTCCTATATTTCTGAAGGAAAAACTCCTGCGTGAAATCATGGCGGAGTATAATTGTACCTATCGTAAAGCACTAGAAATATATGTCCCGCCGTCACCACCGCCTTCGAGCATGAAGGACGTAGATACTGCACCACAGCCACTGCCCTCAACCTCTTACGGCTGCGTTTCGGAACAACACCAAGTGCCAGATTTGGGTTATACTCCCCTATATTCAGAAATTCTTAGAACCGCGGTAAATATACACAGAGAGGCCCGTAACAGTGCTACCAAAATATCATCGACAAAACCCGTTCGACAAAGAAAAGAGGGCGATATGCCAGAATTCGCAGCTCCCACCGCATCGGTAACATCTCGGGACAGGGAAGAGACAGAGCAGACGCCTCGTGAGGAACAGCCAAAGAAATCAGTGCACTTTGAGGAACTGATAAGTAGACTTAGAGAAATTATATTCTTAAAGGGAACGGGGGTAGAATCAAAGTTGAATGCAGTAATTAAGTGTTGTTTAGAATGGCTTATTTTAGTAGTGGTAGATTATGTTTCAGAATGGCCCTTACTTAAGATTATCGTAGATTATTTCTGTAATTACGGATATGGATAACGGCCACAAAAATATTAAATTAAATCTATGCCAATGGAATGCCCAAAGTATTAAACCAAAAAAGTTGTTATTCGAACAGTTGTTAGCACAGGAGAAGGTCCACATCGCCTGCCTCAGTGAGACATGGATGGAAACCGACAGTGTATTCAAAATCAATAATTACAATATTTACCGGCGCGACAGATATGATTCATACGGAGGCGTGGCTATCTTGACGCACAATACGATTAAGACTCAGATTGTTGCGTTACAGCTCAGTAACCCAGGTATTGAGGTTGTATGTGTACGTGTGTTAGACTGCCCGCTAATTAACTATGTCATATCCGTCTATTGTCCATCAAATATTCATACCTCACAAAATGATTGGGACGAAATATTCACAAAATTTACTGAGAAAACTATAATCTTGGGGGATTTTAACGCGCACCATTTGTCTTGGTCGTATAAAACAGAGCAAAGGGGCAATCAAGTCTTCGATTCTGTTTTAAACAGTAACTTCGTGGTATTGAATAACGGCGCGCTAACACGTATAAGACTAATGAATGACTATTTACAAAAATCCTCCCCAGATATTGCACTATGCACATCAGATATTTGTTTTGGTTTCAGTTGGCATGTTTTAAACGAGTCATTAGGCAGTGACCATTTTCTCATTAAACTATCCTCTTTATATCGTGGTAATAATGCACCAATATGTAAACTTAACTATAAACGCGCCGACTGGCGTTCCTATACAGAATGTTTGAATAAATTGTTCGGAAATTATACATTCACGGACGATTTTCAAAAACTTTATGATGTTTTCATTGATTATATAAATATATCAGCTCATTTAAATATTCCTCTTATTAGAATTAACCAAAATCCTTCGTCTAAATTTATACCTAAACCGTGGTGGAACGCAGACTTGTCAAAGGTTGTGGCGGAAAGAAGACGTGCATTATCAATATTTAGAAGTAATCCCACTCCTAGTAATCTAATAGTACTTAAAAACAAAATTGCTAAATCGCAGAGGGAAATACGTCGTGCTCGGAACGCTCATTGGCATAGTTTCTGTTCTTCTTTCGATGAATCTATCTCTTCTGCAGAACTATGGCGCAAAATGAGTTGGATCAAGGGCTACAGGTGTACGAGACAAGATATAGACCACGGAAAAGCCGATAAACTCCTTCATTCCTTGTCTCCTGATTATGTTGTGCCAAATCAACCCCATTTTTCATCGTTTTGCCCAAAGTTAGAAATAGAAATCTCCATTCAGGAGCTAGATAGATGTATTATACATAAGGATACATCTCCTGGATGTGATGACATAACCTACAAAATGATCCAATTCCTTCCTGAAAACGGCAAACACATTTTACTATTTCTATATAATAAATTTCTTTTAACCGGCTATGTCCCCGTGCAGTGGCGAGATATCCTTATTGCACCTATTCCTAAACCCGGACGAGTTCTGAGTAACATAATTAAACTCTTTTAGACCAATTTCTATGATGTCATGCTTATGTAAGGTTTTTCATTCTATTCTAAATATGAGGTTAGAATGGTACTTAGAGAAAAGATGTAGTTTCTCACCGAATGTCATTGGATTCCGTAAAGGCAAACCATGTCTGGATGGTCTGGCACAATTAGTAACTACAATTCAAATTGGATTTTCTCAAAATATGTCTACCATAGGGTGTTTTTTGGATATTGACAACGCCTATAATAATGTTGATATTGTTTCGTTAGTATTAACTTTAGACCATCTAAATATCGGATCAAAATTTTGTATTTACATTTGGAATTTTTTAAAAGAAAGATATCTTAACATTAAAATAGGATCAAAATTCATTAGTAGGTCAACTTGTAAGGGCTTAGCACAAGGAGACCCTCTCTCACCTTTATTATTTAATATTGCTACTATTAATATTTGTAGATATATAGAACGTGATGTGTTCATCTCACAGTACGCCGATGACTTCGTTATATATCATACCTATAGCAATGTTACAGCAGGCTGCCACAAATTACAAAAATGTTTAAGCACTATACAGAAATTACTATCAAATTTAGGTCTGGAACTTTCAGCGAGCAAAAGTCAAGTGTGTTTATTTACGCGTAAACGTTTTAGGGATCGGATTAATCTCAAAATTAACAATATTGACTTACAGGTAAAAGATGCAGTCAAATATTTAGGCCTTTGGTTAGACAAAAGTTTAAGATGGACTAAACATATAGGAGAAATACATTACAAGATACTCAAATATATAAATATTTTTAAAGTTTTAGCGGGATCTGGTTGGGGTGTTCACCCAATTCATTTAAGAAAATTATATATCTCATTAATTCGGAGCCGAATGGATTACGCTAGTATAATCTATGATAACAGTTGTGCGACTTCTTTATCTAAATTGACTACCGTACAAAACCAGTGTATGCGACTTATAGGCGGGTATATTAAAAGCACGCCTATACACGTTATGGAGTCAGAATTGTTACTACCGCCACTTCATATTAGACGACGATATTTGTCATATAAGTACCTTTTGAGATTAAAATTCCTTCATCAAAACTCTTTAATAGATGAGTTAAGCAATCTTTCATTATTGGTTCGACAAAGTGGGTATTGGAGACATAGAAAAAAACCTTTGTTAATCGTCATTCATGATGAGTTTAATTCAGATCAAGGAACGACTGCCATGAATATGTTTTCTCTGTATGTTTGGGTAGGCTATGTGGACTTATCAAATGTTGTATTTACAAACATAGATGCTATAGATAGACCTAAAAGAAACTATCATCGTAATATGTTAAAATTTCTTTGTGAACAGTTTATGACTTATAAATATGGGCATTTTTATAAAATATTCTCTGATGGGTCGAGAACAGCGGATGGTGTTGGAGCAGCTCTGTTGGACGTACAATCAGGTCACTTTGTTAAGCTTTGTATGGACGCGAGGATATCTATTATGCATGCCGAGCTCCTGGCTATATTAGAAGCACTATCATATGTACAAAGTACGATTGCAAAAAATGTCGTCATATTCACAGACTCCCGTAGTGCACTTCAACACCTACAAAGATGTAATCATTCTAGCTTTTGGGGCATGCCAGTGGCTTATTTAATTATAAGTAATATTTTAAGTCTTAAAAGGCAAAATATAAATGTTGTCCTTCAGTGGATACCGTCTCACATGGGTATCACTGCAAATGAAAAGGTAGATCAATATGCAAAAGAAGCAACTTATTCGGGCATTCCAACGGACTACTTACTTTATTTTGCAGACATACTTTGTGAGGCTAGACAAAGTTGTTACAAAATATGGTCTGAATATTTTAATGAGAGATCATTAACCAAAGGCATCTGGTACAAGGTCATACAGCCTATCCTACCGCGCTCACTTTGGTTTGACTACTCTGATATGAGAAGACATACTATAGTAACAGCTTTGAGACTTCGCTCCGGACACTTCCCCCTAAATAAGTTTGCTTACATGATGCGCAAAGTGGAGTCTCCGAATTGCAGCACATGTAATCAGATTGAAGATATTCATCATATTCTTATGGAATGTGTCCGAAGCGAGGACCAAAGACGACAATTAAATTTTAACAACCTAAATGTGTGCGAGTACGTTACTATATTATCAGATCCTTTGTCACATAAAGCAGGACTCATTTATGATTTGTTCCTTTTAATACTTAAAAATAGAACATTCGTTGTATAGTGTATGAATTTCTTGTGTATATCCAATGAGGGCAACATTATCGGCTATGATAAAGCCCTCTTTCTTTCTTAAATAAAGATTTAAAAAAAAAAAGTGTTTGCGACTTCAAAATACCAGTGACAAAAAATGTACTAAACAGTAATTGCATCTCTTTCTATTAATTCCCATTGTCATCCATTATATTTCATAGTGGTATAACACCATAGAGAAATATAAATTGCGCTGTCCATACTAATTGAAATTTCAAAGTCAAAGTCAAAGTCAAAAATCATTTATTCATTTAGGTCACAAAGTAACACTTATGAACGTCAAAGTATATAGGTTAGTGAGTTTACTAAGTTACTAAGCTACATTTAGGTTAGTTGCTAGGTTCAGGCAAAGGGTTGAGCCTATGAGAAGAAACCTGCAAGAAACTCACGGCCACTCTTTTAAATCGCCAATTAAATATAATTTCAGTATTTTACAACTCAGATTAACAAGGTGTTACAGCCATTATGCCATATACTACCGACTATAAAAAACTAAAGGTAATAACAATAATAACTTAATAATATTATAGAGATTAAATAACTTGAGCTAAAATATATTTTTTAATATAAATCTATAATAGACAGTAGGATGGCATGATGGCGCATACACTTACACTTTGTGACTATGCAAAGGCTTAAATTGACTTATAAGTAATACAGATCTTTGAATCCTGTATGCAACAAGCAACTAGCTCCATGAGTTTTTGTCATTTAAGTAGTCGTTGACTAAAGAATAACCCTTCCGAATAAGTTGTTTTTTAACGGCGTTTTTAAATTTAAATTATATTAATAGGTAGTTTATTAAAAAAACGTATAACGAGTCCCGCAAATGTATTGTGAACTTTATGTAAACGATGATATGGGCCTACTAACTTATGCTTATTTCTAGTGTTTACGTTATGGATGTGACACTATTCTTATTATATAAGTAAATTTATATTTGCTAACATTAAACATAATGTTAGCAAATATATATTGCGACGCAACAGTAAGTATGCCTATTTCTTTAAATCGATCTTTCAGGGAAACTCGTGGTCCTAAATTATAAATGCTACGTACTGCACGAATAAATCAGTTGTAGGTGCGATAATTACGAACTTCCATACAAACTTTAATGCCTTATTTCAACCCCTTCATGCCCTTTTTTACAACTAAAGGTAACCTATGTTCTTTTTCAAGGTCTAGTCTATCTTTGTACCAAATTTTATCAAAATCGGTTCAGTGGTTTAGGCGTGAAAGCGTAACAGGCAGACAGAGAGACAGAGTTACTTTCGCATATATAATACTAGCTTTTGCGCGCGGCTCCGCCCGCGTAGTACCTACTTGAATAAAAAGTAGCCTATGTCCTTCCCCAGGTTTTAAACTATATCTTTACCAAATTTCATCTAAATCGGTTAAGTGGTTTAGCCGTGAAATGGTAACAGACAGACAGACTGACAGATAGACAGACAGAGTTACTTTCAAATTTATAATATTAGTAAGGATTTTAAAGTAGGGAAGTAGGGATTATGTGATTAAGGAAGTCTAACTAAAGGTCAAATTTCCTAATAATCACATTTCAAATTAGAGTTCCAATCTAGTCTTAATTTTATAAACGTCACATCATAGTGTTCGTTAAATTAAAATACATATCAAATGTAAACATAAATTTCATTCTGAATACGTTTGGTCGTTTATTAGCCCTTTGATGTTTGGTGGTTATTCCCCAAAGAAGGAGATAATTCAGTCCCTACCTGACTCCATGTGGGTTTCCTGTACATTTTAAAGATCCCGACAAATAAAACTGAACATTACTTATACTATAAATACATAGTACTATTTTGTTGTTGTATTTTGCAAAAATATCTTCATAATTTGTGAAACATGGCTTTTAATTGAAAAACATAACCATTGTACCGAATCTTTTGTGCTTTAAATACAAGCCATTTTCCAATATTGAAGTTTCCAATACTTTTACTTATTTCCATTTTCTTATCATGGCATTATTAAAAGTAACAATAGTTTCAACCTAAAAGATTGGTAAGTACTTGTATAATTAAATTAAATCTTGGGTATACTTTCGTTGTTTATAATTGTAGTATTCTATTATACAGGTTGTTAGGCACACGCTTGTCCAAATGAAATAGAGATTTGGCTTGGGCTATTGCCAACGCGTTGAACTCAGGGAAATTGATGACTACAATTAGATTTTGTAATTTTTTTGTCATTAAAATTCATAAATCGTGGCGAAGTAAATCTTACATTATTAATTGTTAAATCTACGTTATTGTAGTAAGCCTGAATTTTAGGTTAAGAAAACTACTATTAATATTATAACCCTTTAGGCTCATTAAAGGGTTATAATATTAGCATCGATCAAATATACCATTTGATCGAAGAATATTAGTAGTAGTTTTGGCACATAATAAGCAAAGTATTATAAATATTCTACTTAATGCATATTTGGACCTCCACTTTAACTTGGCATTTCACTCAAACTGGAGTAGGCCGACTGGCGATGAACCGAAGTATTACAGAGGATCACAACCAAATAAACTTCTGTTTTTACAGTGAGTAGGTTTTCCTGACTCCTAAAGATGATAATCCTATAATAATAATAATAATATAACCGCAGGGCAGCTTGTGGCGAGCTGAATGTGAGTGGCGACACTGCGGTCCTGAATGCCTCAGAGAGTTGGTGAGGGCCTCGTCCTCAGTTTGCCGTTACTGGTTGGCTGGGGTGGAACTTCAAGAGCGCCAGTAGGACTCTCAACTCTGGCTTGCCTTGATCGGCCGGTCAGAGGGGGGCCGCTAGAGTTACATGCTTGGGTGTGGAAGTGTCATTTTCAAGGGCATAACTACGGGGAAACCCGCTCCGGGTCTCCGTTTTCACGAGACCCGTGATGGCGAAACCGGCGCCGCACCGCTCGACATCCTTAGCCGCTCGCACCGGTGTTGCCCTCTGCTGCTGGCTTGTATGCCTATAGTGGCTATTTAGGGGACCCATCTAGTGAGTTGGCGAGTCACCGTCTGTCCATTCGATTGATGCTATTAGAGTATTCAGGGCAGACGCCGTTTTATAATCCATAGTTACCAATATACCAGTCCATCAAACACCCATACCCATAGCCCATATATTAGAATCCATACGTAGCAATAGTCCTACGCCTGCTGCGCCTAGCGCCGCTGTAGGTGTTCCATCCTACCTTTGATTAAAACTCTCGAAGAGCCTCTTCACGTTGGACCCATGTCTCCGTGTAAGCCTCCCAAAGGGCCGGGTATTTTCCTAACGTATTAGGAATATACCCGTGAAAGAGAAACAAATAATAATATTTATTTTCAAAATACAGATATAAATGTTACACACTATTATACGTACAATTAAAGAAAGAATATAATTGTTACAAATTGTGTGTTGACTCCAACACCTTTGCTAAGTTGTTACAGCAACTTGTATTAAACCTATATATAGATGCAATAGCAACTAGATATCGGGTCTCGTACAAAATCAAAGCTCAATGTTGTAAGCGTGACAATACGTATACAGTTTTTTTACTAATAAACTGAGAGAATAGTTTTAAAACAGTTTTACTACTATTCAACTAGTTTTAGAGTGGATACAGTTAGCAATATTGCAAGCAAATACCAATAGAAATGCAATATCATATAACCGTAAAGAGTTTTAGTAAAACCAAAAAAGTACCTCCCTGCAATTGGATATTAAACGCAGTTCGTTTACTCAAAGGTATTTGGAAAAGCTCAGCATCATTTGAATTCTGCTAACTGATATTGCGGTGAAAACATTTGTGTTGCTAATGGTCTCTTTATACGAGCCCTATTAACTGATCGGAGATACGAAATGTCTGATTGCTCTCCCACCGGACGAATTTGCATATTTAACATTTATCTACATACAACAGTGCTTGGAAGATGGCAGTGTCTTGCTATGTTAAAGCCCTAAAATATATGGTTACATATCTACGTCTATATAAGAATTTGTATAAAAATAAATATCTGTTTGTTTTCAGTATGTATTTGTAATGTATGCTTTATCTGGTTTTAATGAAATGTTGGTGAGTTTTAGTAGCGAAATCTTACAAAGAGAAAATAAATGTTTAAAAAAGCATTTTCGTATGTATGTTTTGCCGCGCATTAGCTAGTCTAAACTAACATTATAAAGAGGTAACATTTAGTCTTTATAAAATGTAGGAGTAATCTATAGAAATACTTTTACTCAATTCTTTTAATAGCTACTCTATCCTTGTAGGTACACTGTATTTAGCAAATATGTTAAACCAGAAAGCCTGCAGTAGGTACAATAATTGTACTGCAAGCTTCATAGACTGAAATATGAATATATAAATAATTATTATTGCATAGTAGCAGTACCACTCTCTTTAGTAACACAAAAAAATGTGTGTGTGTACCAGAGTACACAGGTAAGAAGTGAAACTTCTTTACGACATTAATTAGTTAATTAGTTAACAAAAATTATTTAACTAACTTTAATATTAATATTTATTTCATAACTTAATAAAAATAATTCAAAGCAGATATTTAATGACTTAATCAATTACACAAGTTATGAATAAATAATTGGAATTATCTTTTCAAAGTAATACAATTATATGATGACAGTTAATCTTGTAGAAATGCAACGATTTTATAAAATTAAAAATGAATAAATAAATCATTAAAAACGAATAATTAAAAAAGATGTACGTATACATATTTTTATTTTCTAATCGTGTTTTGTTTTATTTTTAAATTATTATTTAATTTATATTTTTTATTGTTTTTAGAATTAATAATGTTCACTAGATTTAGTCATATTTATTAATACTTGCTAATTTTAACAGATTTATATACATTCACTGATACTTACAATCAAAAATTGAGGTTAACCTCAAATAAATATTAAAATCATGCTCATACGTGTTGAATTTATAAAACGAAATATATAATCACTCTCACTTTTCTTGTAAATTCACTTAAATTTGAATAAGTCTTTTTATTTTATCACTTTCAAATTAATATATTGTTATTCTTATTTCAAACCAAACTTCAAAACTAATATATTGTTGTTATTATTATAAATATATTACATTATATTCTTTACGTCACTATACTAAACTTTGATAAAAAAAGCAACATGGCGCGTAACCGAAAAACGTGACGATTTTTTTTTACACTGCTACAAAATTTCTCCCATACGTCGATAAAGAAGTTTCACTTCAAAAACCTGAGTGGCAAAGTAGCATACGGCTCGTCCGATGGTAAGATATTACTTTACGAAGACTATAGTACTAGATATTTATAGTTTAATATAACCCCAAGAGATAATACTAGTGCTTGTTAGAGAGAACACCAACCTGAGAGGTTAATTAAAGAAGCCGTGTATCGTAAAGATAGTTGTGTTACTACACCGCCTATCGTAACTGTTATTAATTTATAGTTTTAACTCTCTGTGTTTCTCGCAATTGGGCTATTGAGCGTTATTAGTTTTCAGTATTGCTATTGAAAATGTAGTATCGTATATGGTAATCTCCATTCAATAGCGAATGGTAGTGTAAGTAACTAATATTTGGCTGTGGCGAATTCCATGGGATTCTGGAATAAAAATACCTTATATTTGTTTGAGGGATACAGTATACTCACTTAAATACGTTCACCGACTTCTGTGTGTTACAGAAATCTTCACAAACTTTAAAATTTATAATATTAGTCTATACTCTACACTAATAATATAAAGAGGAAAGATTTATTTGTTTGTTTGTAATGATTTAATTTAAAACTAAACAAGCGATTTTAAAAATTATTTCGTCATTAGAAAGCTATGTTATTAGTTATTACCGAGTAACAAAAGCTATATTTTATTTAAAAAAACGTGTTTTTACACTTAATCTAATCTAACCTACTATTACACGACCGAAGCCGCCAGGAAAAGCTAGTAGGAAATATAATGGAAAACTCAGCTTTCATTGTAGCCCGTTAAAGATATCAAATGAGCATCATCTCCTGATCATTTTCATACATATACCTACAAATTTTTAAGTTTATAAGTTTTAAAGTAATGCATATATTTTGATAAGCAAGTAAAACGCGTAGTAGTAACACTTATTTTTTGTTCATTTATATATTGTTTAGCTTAGAGATGACTGTTATTTTGCCAACTTACGTTTGTTGAAGATTGTAACGATAAGGCCATACGCCTTATCTTTTAAGTTACATTTTAGAACTTAAACAAAAAGGATTGCGTAAGGAGCTAGCAGACTATGTCGCTGTTAATAATTGACTGACGGGTAAATCCAAATAACGTTTTGGCCTCATTTCAAATACGGGGTTCCACGATGAACAATTAAACAGGTAGACTTAGGCTATTGAATACTACTAATGTAATTATTACATCTAATTGCTCTCAAAAGGATAATAGGAGCCGTAGTTTTGTAACGTTTGTCAAGGAAGCGATCCACTAAATATAAATTATGTTTAAATCCTAACTAATATTATAAATGCGAATGGGAGAATGTTTGTTTGTTACGCTTCCACGACTTAGACTACTCGACCGATCATCATGAAATTTTGCATACACGTTGTCAAGAGTTTCATCCAGAAAAAAAGTTCTGTTCTAGAGGGATAGAAATTGATTGGTAAAATCTACATTAACCATACAAGCCGCAGACAAAATCTAGTAGCTATTAAATAGAAATCATGTTTAATTGTAGTAAACATCGGTGTACTGCCTCACATGTTTACAAACGTTGCAATTGTTCAAAAACTTAACCTTCGACGTAGTATACAAGTTAATCTGAATTTGTTGAAACGCCAAACGGTAATAGAACATTGTATGTAAACTAAGAAGGACATGAAACTACTGCAGTTGCTACCAATCAACTATATAATAGTATTAGCTCTGATTATTAACTGTTTCAATGCTAAGTGCTGGCCTCCTTTCGGTAGAAGTAGTTTTAGGCTATTGTTTACCAGGCTAGCTTAATGCGTATTGGCAGACTTTAAACAGAGAACATGGAGAACCCTTAGATATGCAAGTTTCCTCACAATGTTGTCCTTCAACGTGCAACGCGCAATAGTTACAAATTCAATATGCACATAACTCCTAAAAGGTCAGGTATCTAAGCAATCGCTGCTACCGAAACAATCAATTTATTGCAATGAATGTACTTACTGCAAGTTGTTTACTTAATTGCAGTGGCTGTATTTATTGAAGGTTATATCTGCGATAACGTTTTAAAGACTAAGAGAGAGACAAGCAGAACGGCAGTAGTTGTGTTTTACAGTACTTTTGTGTTGTAATTGATAACGTGCTTTTGTATTTCTTAGGGATCAAATACAGTTCTGTCTACAATGCGGCACATCAGGCCGAACGCTGGCTCGTCTGCTACCAAAACACCTGATCAAGCACAATAAAACCTAAAAATCGAAAAAAATTGTGGCCCATCATTTCTGGAACTAGCAGTAGGTCAAAGAAGCGATAGCTTAGTGGGCTGCCGCTCAGGTCTCGACTTCGATCCCAAGGCTCTCTCAATCTCTGACTTTTCAAAGTTATGTGCGTATTAAATATGTAGTTAATTATCACTATCATTAATTTAACGATGAAGGAAAATATCGTGAGGAAACCTGTATGTCTGAGAGTTCTCCACAATATTTACGAAGATAATACGTGAAGTCTGCTAGGGCCAGCGTAGTGGATTATGGGATAACCCTTCTCACACCAAGAAGAGGTCCGTGCCCAAAAGTGCGACAGCTTAAAACATGGCTGATATTATTATACATATTACAGTAGTAGTAGGTCACCATTCCACCTTATTTAATTGCTGAATAGTTTTTTGTTTCTGAATATCGTATAGGGATAGTGTGCCAAGTATTCTTTTAAATAATAATGTCGAAACAATTTTGTTGATTCTGGCAATTTATTTGTTATAAATGCAATATGGCCGTGCGTTCTTTATATTCTCTATACACATAAGTGGATGCTCCTATTCAACCATAAACAACTATTAAAGGCTAACTTTTAAATATTAGTTACCTATTGTTCGAGTGTTTTTGAGTTTAAGTGGTGCAATGTTTGCAGCTCCTGACAGTTCGGTAAGGAGCCACAACCATACACTATATATTTGTGTAATTAATAAATAAAATTGTACACTTGGCGATTTTAAGAAGTGGCCGTAAGTTTCTTGCTTGTTCTTCCTATAGGTTCTACGCATTTGCATTGCTGAATATGGTGATAGGTAAATGTAAATTCACATTAATAAGTGTATCTTTGAGGTTCATATGTGTTGCTTTGTGACCAATATGATCAAAAAGAATTTTGATTTTGCGATGGAATAAAACATTTTTTAGACAAACAATAGGTTTATTTCATTGATTATCTTTATTTATATCAATAACACTTACCTACAATAGATTTTATAGGTACTTATAATAATGCATTAGACAATAATGTAAAAATATAGAGATAAGCTTGTTTCAAACTATTTGACTAGAAACGATATACTTTTGTAATACACAAATAACGCTTAATGGAACTTGACATGAAATGGGCTAAAGTATTTTATCCTATTTTTAGACGATCTAGAGAGATCTATGACTACACATATATGATCTACTTAGGTGGTGGGTAGGTAATCAAACGTAGTTAATTAATGCTGAACACTATTTTACCGAGTAAACGGATTAAAATCTACAAATACATAAATATTTGAGCTTTCAAATCTCAGAAACCTTTACATCTTTACGGTACAGATACATCAAATTATGTGACAGAGACTACAAGTTTCGTGTAATTAGATATCTAATTCTGTACCCTTGTTGACATTGACATAGTTACAATAATTATACCACAGAACATTATAAGGTTTACTGTATGATACACATTATATTAAAATTTCGGATTTGCGATAGCTACATTATGCAATCAATCTCAATTTGTACTTGCTTCAAATCATTGTTGGTGTTCATAATATAAGTTGCTTCAGTAGTATTATGCTGTTGTTTTCTTTTTTCAATTCAAGATGCATTCCATAATGTTGGCATCGACAACTACTGTATTTATTTTCTAAAGGGAAAATCATGAAATATTAGATATCAGTCGTACAACTAGGTCATAGGGGCGATGCGTCGTGTTCGGAGGCGTTCACTTGCGGAAGCAGGAGATGGGGTTGAAGTAGCACTGGCGGAAGCGGACCTGTCTCTTGTCTGCCCGCCATTGGCGCGCCAGGCGGCCATCCAGGGCCCGCAGTCCCCAGCCGCGGGGCTCGGCCTGAGGCCACGAGCGGCTCACCCTGCCCATCCTGGAAAGATAAACAAGTTTACCACCATTTCATACAATAACTATAACTACTATCTGCCTCGGTCAGACAACATGACATAAATTAGCAAAATACTGTGAAGGCTTATTTCCCGGGCCCGTCAAATTGTAACTGGTCGGGCACGGCACTGGGACGGCAATAGGTTCGCCTATATTTAAGATCTTAAAATATAGTTGGCAAAATGTGGTTGTTATTGTGTCTTCGGGAATATTCTGGCAACAATAAGGATCATATTGGCTAACAATACCAAATCCTTTCCTGGCTAGTTCCATAGTCCAATAAATTATAGCAGTGTTTACTAGCAGACACTAATAGTGTCTGCGAGTCTCTTTCGTATATTGTATTAGGGCTATACGAAGGAAAGACTCGCAGACACTAATAGTGTCTGCGAGTCTCTTTCGTATATTGTATTAGGGCTATACGAAGGAAAGACTCGCAGACTCGTATAACGTATTATGCCGATTGCGTCAGGGCAGTCAAAATGGAGATATAAATATATAGATACGATGTATATATCTATAATATAACAGAAGACCGCATTGTTGATTTAGGGACATAAGTTTGAGCTCATGTTAGCGTGCCATTTTAATGTCTCTATGTGTGGTCCACAAATGGTTGGTCCGAGTCTGGGTGTCATTTGTGTCCATTATATGAATGTTTGTAAAGTATCCTGTTTTTTCGGGCGCTGACAAATAATTATATTTTGTTTTATTTCATACTTTTTTGACGTGACGACGTCTAATAAATCGATGAACACCGGCTGCACGTACGAAAAAGGATGACTCATTGTCCCGTTACGCTCATTTTCCCGTTACGCTCATTGTAAAGTTAAGATCGGAGCGAGAGCGCTACACGAGCGAGCGAAAGGCACGTTATGACGTTGTCACATTAAACTATCGTCCGTAAACCGACTTTACAGACAACCAGTTTTTAAACATTAGGTACTATCAATTTGGGTAACAAATTACTAGTGTTCTTGTTAACTACTCCAGCTAAGCTAGAATGCTTGTGTTAGGAGTGGATTCACGTCGGTAGACATTTGGGCTACCACCGCTTAAATGTAAAACTAATATATTTTAAATGAGGATGTCACACACCTCTGCCTATACCTTTGCCGAGGTACAGGCATGATGCATGAGTTGAAGCTTAAGTAAAGTAAGCAGACTTATATTTATGGCGGTTCTTACTTTTATTTTATATGGAAAGAGTAGGCCATGCAATAGTTAACACTCGATTATATTAAATACACTGCTTTATATCGGCAATAAATTAATTTCAATGAATAAAATTGCGTAAAAAGGTTATCAAAGAAACAAATGTCAAATTATATAATTGCCATCAGATTTAAAAAAGCAATCTCGCTTGCGGTCTCTTTGCTAGCGCTAGCGTTTTGAGATGAACTTATTATTTTTTTAAATATAACCTTTTCTTTTGCCTACATTATTTGTTATAAGTACTCACGTCTTTGTCATAAAACCTTGATACTACGTTAATAAAAACTTTATTTTAAAACTTGAACTAAACTGTTCAAATCGTATTGCAGGAAATTTTAAAAGTATATTTATTTATTAATCTCGCGGTTGCCTTTTTTAGCTAGGTACTCGATTTCCGGGTTTAACAAAATATGTTATTGTATTTTACATCAGATTGTCAATAGTATGCCATCGCCCGGTAGGCGGGCATAATCGCCCTCTATTATTTTGGATTCCAAAAATAGGTGTTAAACAATACTAAAGCCTAGGTTTTCTAATAATTCTTGAGACCCAATTTCGGTCGTGCCGATCAATTATCAGAGAAATCTTATCTACATTAGCGATATTGTTATGCACAAATATGAGTAAAAACGCAAGAGCACTTTCTTACTCTTGTAGTCTGATGGAATGGCAATTTTGTAAACGACCGAAGGCAGATCAGGTGCGGAACCAACGTATTTACATGCTTGCCGAGGCACGGGAACGACACACCGCCAAAAATTTTACAGGTAACCAAGTAAGTTATTGTTGGCCTGACCCAAGATTTTAAACTTAGACCTGATGCTCCGCAGCTGTATACATTAGCAACCGATACATTAGCCTCCGATACATTTTGCATTGCCTCGGTTGCTAGTGTCGTTCTTTGGTACAAATAAAGTTTATTTTATTATTTTTATTTTAGTGTGTACAGCTGCGGAGCATCGGGTAAGCTAAGCTATATCTTTAAAATGGAGTCCACGTGTTTTATTTCATCGGCCAGGAAAGGTTTCAAAGCACCCGACAACGTAATAATATGTTTAAAAACAACACATATTACATAAGAATAAATTGCAACGATTTAATTTAAATTAATTGCGAGAAGCTTATTAATTATGAGTTACCTCGCTCAATAAAACCGTATAAGTGGTAATACGCACGTTAGCTTATTGCTGTACTGATGTGGCCAAGTTACACGTCGGTTTGGACATGTTGTATTTACTGCATATGCATATATGCTAAAGGTTTAGGCTAGCTGATTAGCCACATTTGACTAAATATTACCCTTGATATCTGTCAGTGTTTTTGTTTAGCAGGAACAGCTTTTAAATTTAAACTACTACAAAAAGTGTCATATCAAGTGTCTTTTGCGTTTCACGAAACGAACAGTCAAAATGCGTTTAAGTAGACTTTTATTAAGCCGTATTTTACGTACAGCCTTCAGCTGGACCTAGCTACGTATGCTTGTGATTTAAAATATGATAACTGTCGTAAAGTAACACTTCAAAGTTCAGTACTTCAAAATTAGACCACATTGTTAGTAGTAACAGCGATAAGCGAGATTGTGAGGACATTTGTGTTTATTCCATAGTTAATTAAACCATTTGGCAACCTGCACATTTGTAAGTTCATAAGTAATCAAGCAAAATTTTGTATCTGACTTTTCTTATTCTTAAAGGAGACCCGATGTTAGTATATATATCCTACTAGTATAACAAATGTGATGTTTATTATTATCACGCTTAAATTGATTAATCATTGACCGGATTAGATTAATACGTAAGTACGACAATAGACACTAAGCTAACCTACCTGTAGGATTCATGTGGGCGAAGCCGTGAGCAGAAATGATTATTACCTACCTAAGGTTTTTGTAGGCGTTTCCTAATAGCGTTGTTGTACTACGCTGTCAAGAAAGTACCGGAAAAAGATCAATAATACACAAAATGTTAGTTATTCATCCAAATTTATTTTATCGCCTTCAAATTATGCTTCTTCAGAAACGATACATTTACGCCAGCGAATAATCTAATCATCCAAATATTTTTAAACGCTTTTTCCGGAATCAAGTTCAGTTCTCGCCGCGAATTTTCCTTTATGTCTTCTACCGAATGAAAACGGCTGCCATAAAATGGTAATTTGAGTCTAGGAAAAGAAAGAAGTCGGCTGGAGCCATATCTGGTGTATAAGGTGGTTGCTCGATTGTATTTGTTGAGATTTTGGTCAATAATTCATTCACAATGATGGCCTTGTGCGAAGGCGCATTATCGTGATGCAAAATCCACGAATTTTCCTTCCACAAATCTGGCCTTTTTGTCGAATTTGCTCTCTTAAACACCGCATAACACACAAATAATATTCTTTAGTTACCGTTTGAGCTTCCGGCAAGAATTCCGAGTGCACAACACCACGATACCACGGCGCCACTCTGAAACTTGTTGACTAGTTTGCATGTCAAACTCATAAAGCCACGTCTCGTCACCAGTAACAATGCGTTTCATTTTTTTTAAATTTTCTTTTTATTGTGCTCGTCAAAATGACCACACTCCACCTGATGGTAAGCAGTCGTGTGGTCTAAGAGCAGTGGCCTCCACACCGCCCTCATAGTAGCCGAGGCGATGTTGAGGTCTCTACCTTGACGGCCTGAGAAGGTGCTTTTTCACGCCCCGCTTAAAGGACCCAGGATTGAAGAAAGAAGGAAACACGTGCCTTGGCAGAGAATTCCATGCCTTGGTCGTTCGGCAGAGGTATGAGGACCCAAACATGTTGGTACGCGCTCTAATCGATTCTACCGTGTAAGGATGGCATCTGAGCCCAGCACGCGTTGTTCTGGATAGGAAAGGGGAGGGCGGGATAAGGTGGAATAACTCTTCAGAGCACTCCCCGTGGTAAATTCTGTAGAATCATGCCAATGAGGCAATGTCCCTACGGAGTTGCAGAGGTTCCAGTGAACTCGTGACCTCTGGATCTCCGATAATACGGACAGCCCGCCGCTGTAACCGGTCGAGAGCGTCCAGCAAGTACTGCGCGGAGCCATCCCAAAGATGAGAACAGTACTCCACGCAAGGGCGCACTTGTGCCTTATACAATAGGCACAGTTGCCCAGGCGTGAAGAACCGCCTCACCCTGTTCAGAACTCCGAGTTTTCGCGAAGCTTGCTTAATGACGCTCTCGATGTAGGTTTTGGGATTAAGGGAGCGGCAAAGATCCGTACCTAAGATGGAGAGGCTGTCACGTCTTACCAGTGGAGTGTTCTTCAGAGAAGGGAGGGGAAGGAATGGTGACTTTTTTGTTGACAACGCGCATGCCTGGGTCTTCTTGGCGTTGAACTCCACCAAGTTCTTGGCACCCCATTCATAGATGCGGTCCAAGGTCGGGTTAAGTTCAACGACAAGATTCTGCCTTTTCCCCTCAACCTCAGCCTGTTTGGCCCCAGGATGTCCGAGATATCGCCCATGCACGGTACTGTCGTCCGCATAACAATGTATGTTGCCGAGATTCAACATATCATTGATATGCAGATAAGAAAGAGCGTAGGGGATAAGACAGACCTCTGAGGCACTCCTGCATTGACCTGTATAAATTTGGAAGCGCGACTGTCGCAAAGGACCCGAATACGACGCTTCTGCAGGAAACTTGCAATTCAGGTGCATAGTTGAGGGGGCAAGCCATAGGCCGGAAGCTTGGAAAGAAGAGACCGGTGCCAGACTCTGTCGAAAGCTTTGGCTATGTCAAGGCTGATAGCCAAAGACTCGCCGTACTTGTCCATAGCCTCACCCCAGAGGTGCGTGACGAACGCTAGAAGATCGCTCGTTGATCGTTTAGTTCGTCCCAGTCGCAGTTCGTCCCGCGTGGTCTGTTTTTGGAGAACCCAACCAGGTCTCATGGTGGGCATTGAAATCTCCCAAGAACACCACCTCAGCGTTCGGAAACCGCTCCTGCGCGTCGTCTGCCGCCTGACTCAGGTAATTGAAGAGTCGAGTTGTCTCAACGTCTCCTGAATGGGACATCTAGATTTGGCTGAAAGAGCCATGATCTACGTGTACCCAAAGGACAGAGAAGGAAGGGTCCTCTAGGCATTGTAGACGGCGACAGCAAATATCCGCCCTAACAAACAAGCATACCCCGGCTTTCGTGAGGAAACACTCCTCTAGCACGTAATCGGGATATTGCAGGCAGTTCGTGTCTGCAGGACGGCGTATTTGTGTCTCCGTTAGAAAAAGCATTGCCGGCCGAGCCGTCTCCAGGTGGTGATGGACGGCATTAAGGTTAGCGTGGAGTCCTCTGATGTTAATAAACTCCATGACACAGGAAGCAGCAGTGGGGTTACGGCCATTGGCTGCTGTTGAACGACAATGCATTGTTCGTACTGCCATAGAGTGAAAGGAAGGGGAAACGTGAAAAAAGAAGAGGCGGCTGTTCTCGCAGCAAAGTGGGGCAAGGCGCAGAGCAAGTTTTGTCATATAACTGTATGGTATGGCGATAGCCGATCCCACGGACGGAAGGACCCCCGTACCCTCCCGAAAGTGGTCGCCGGGACACACCCACCGGTCACCATCCGGCACGACGAGCCACCTCGAGATTATGCGCGGCATGATAAGGCAGCCAACCTAGTTGGTTAGACTCGGTTGGGCCTCTGGACTATACCGCGGGCGGCCAGCAGAGCACCGTTTCTACGGCTCTCCCTGGCCGCCGGGTCGACTCGCGCCACCCACACAATCACTCTACGGATACTCTGCAGGTCCCTCATAAGCTGCGAGAATCGTCACCTCATGCTTAGGCCTCCGGCGCTCTCATTCACCGAACGATACTCAGCAGTGAAACACTGTTGTTTCACGTCGATTTTCTGTGAGAGGTAAGTACTTCCCCGGTCGTGCCGGCCCATTCTTGCTGTAACCAGCTTGGCTCTACTACTCAGAATGTAGGGTCGGAATTGACTCCTTCTAGCATGACCTCGGCGACTCTAAGTTTTTGAATAAAATTCAGATCTTTTGGGACTAGCCGAGCAGCAACATGTTTCATACCCAAGTGATAATTTAAAATGGTACGGATCGACTCTTGAGCCACAGAAAGTTCAGCGGATATCTCTCTTAAACTTGAATGAGGATTTTCAGTCACTATTTCCTTCACTTTTACAATGTTAACTTCAGTTGAAGACGTTGGTGGCCTACTAGAGCGAGTCAAATCATCCATCACATCTCGACCGCTTTTAACGCTTTGTACCACTCATGAGCACGTATTTTTGATAAAGTCGATTCACCGTAAGCCTTGTGTAACATTTTCAGTGACTTCGAACACGAAATTCCCTTAGCGATGCAAAATTTAAAACAAACTCTTTGTTCGATGTTTTTGTCCATTATGAAATTCGCAATACACATATAATTAATATGATCTAACTAAAAACAGCACTGTATTTAATTTAACTGACAGATGTAATTTTAACTCAGCGCCAAAATGGAAAACAGTTGAGCCAATTTAACAACAAAAAAAAATCAAGAAATTGAATTGGGACCATAAACAAATCATTCATTCCCGATACTTTTTTGACTGAATGTTTATTCCAAATATTAAGTTGGTACCTAGATAGATGTTGGTGTTTGAAAATAGGTGCTTCTCTTTTTTAACAAAAGCGTACTGGCAGTCGTGTTCGCGACAGCCTGATTACTTAAACACTCGCTCGGGTTTTGGAACAATGCCGTCAGTACGTCATTTTACTTGTCAATTCACAAAAGCTTGTTCTACCTCGTTTGTTTCGTGTATAAAAGCATCTCAATTAAAAACGTACAATGTTATTATGCTGTTACAACGTGAACTCTTAGGTACAGATCTGGACAGGGATTTTATAATAAAATCTGTGACTGATGGATATATTTAGGATTTGGATAGAGCTAAGTGTTATTGGTGTTTACTCTCAGGATTATTGGCAGATGAAAGTAATCTTGCTTCTTTCTGATTTGGATTTTTAGTTGTTGTATGTTTTGACTTCTGAAATAAATAACATAATGTCTTGTAGCAGAAAAGATGGGCCGCGAGTTTCTTGCCTGATTCTTTCCATGAGAGCTGATAGGTTCATTAAAGATTAATTTAATTTATCTATATTATTTTTGTGTGTATGTGGTAGAATATTATTATTATTAATAATGAAATAATAAAGTAAATAATAATAATATCAGCCCTATGTATATACTATCCCACTGCTAGGCCATAGTTTACCACGCTGACCCAGTACGTGTTGGCAGACTTTGCATATCTTTGAGATCATAATAGAGAGCTCAATGGACAACTCAATACAGAACTTTTAGACAGGTTTCCTCAGCATGTTTACTTTCACCAATCAAGCGAGCGATAATTAACTATTTAATATTCATATAACTTCAAAAAGTTAGAGGTGCATTGGGATCGATCTCGCGACCTTTACGTCACGTTCCAACTTTCTTCTACTACTCTCTGCTTTGTATGTATATTATCCTAATATTATAGATGCGAAAATGAATTTGTTTGTTTGTTACGCTTTCACGCCTTAACTATTCGACCGATCACCATGAAATTTCACGTACACTTTGTCAAGGATACAGTAAAAGACATAGGATATCTTTTATCCAGAAAAAGTTCTGTTTTCGAGGGATAGAAAATTGACATGATCTACATTCACGCGAGCAAAGCCGCGGGCAAAATCTAGTATTTCAATAAAGTAACAAAACGTGAGAAAACACCGTAAACTAAAAACATTAAAATCCAGCAGCGCAGCCTTCAGCTGTCCATTGCAATTAAGCTTTGGTGTATCTTATCTTATCTTATCTTATGTGTGGGGGCCAGTCAGTGCAGACCGGCGACACTTCGACCCAGTGGGATCTTTTGTGTCGGCCCCAAGCTTTGTGTAACTACGTATAGTCAGATTCGAAACTGCATGTGCCGTGAAACATCGAATGTAGGAAATTCGAATACAATAAGCAATTACAGAGCACCTCGCAGCAGGACGTGGGCACCACACGTGGGCGCTCGTCGCGTGACTGTGCTGTCCCACACTAAACTGTGTTTGCTCTGTGCTTTCAGTCGCTGTAACCTCGATTAGAATCTAACCAAACAGTAACTATGCTGTCTGTTTGTATTTATACAACGCGGGGCGAAAGGTAAGGCTTGTATTTAAATTAAGATATCCAATTTCGGATTTATTTCGTAAAATTATAAGGCTTTATTTTAGATGTATTTTTTGGCCCGCGGCTCTGCTCGCGTCAATATATGTAGGTGAACTAGGTGATTTCAATTTTCTATACCTCGGGAACTTGAATGAAAGGTACCCTATTTCCTTTTCTGTACCACTCACAAATGTGTATGCAAAATTTCATGATGATTCGTCGAGTAGTTAAGGCGTACAAGTGTAACAAATAAACACACAAACAATGTGAATTTTTTTGTTTGTTGCACTTATAATACATATTAAGTTAGGATAGCACTAGCTTATGACCGCACTATAACTCGGGTGTATCCCGTCGTATGCCAGGATCAAAAGTATCGTATGTAATAAATCCGATCATATATGTAGATATATTAAACCACAACATATGCAAAGTTTCATCTGGATATAGATGAAACTTTGCGTATAGATAGACCATGTTTCAATAGTTTACGCGTGATTGAGTGTCAAACTTCTAAACATCTTTACAAACTTCAGTATTTATAATATTAGCAGCGTTAAAGTTTGTTTTTAGTTCACGCATTGTTCATTTACTTTTTCGATTTTCATCGGTAGCTCTTATATGAACCAACAAAGATACAGATTCGTACTTTCACATATGATTAGAGTAAAGTTATGATTATGAATAATGGTTGGGACTCCCAAGAGAAAGACCCTTTGTTCGATCGAACTCTACTATTAGGTGGTTTTGGATATTATGTATGTATTGGTATTGGGTAGTTACACATTTACAATAGCTCGAAGAGCAAATATTTTTATTAATGAGTGAGAGTTTCGTAAGTTTCTCGCCTGAGCAATGCTGATGATGTCAGCTTTATTTCATGCCTTTATTTTATATATAGACGTGTCTAAAGATTGTATGTAAGTCAACATTTTCAACTATAGTTTGCGCATCGAATGTGTTCAGAAGCGCTTTCTTTGGCACCTTGCGTTTTCCAAGGAGTGTGCCAAAAAAATCCTTCATACAAAGCTAGATTAGAACACTTTTCCTTAAGCTCTCTTGACAAACGGATACGCCTGAACGATGCTTTATTAGGGAGTAAAATTCTTAAAAACTGTATTCAGTGTCCCGAACTGCTAGCTTTGTGCAATATTTGTGCTCCGTTTAGACTCCCGCGAACCTCTATCACTCCACTATGTGTGAGGACATAGTGAAGTGATAGAGGTTCGCGCGAGTTATGGTGAATTAGTGCCTAGAACTGTTCGCAGTTCTAGGCACTAATTTACCATATGCCAGACTTTGTAAAGTTATAAATGGCTATAGCGATCAAATTGACCTATACCATATCTCTGTTCCAAATCAAAAATCTAAGATCCTCAAATGTTTGCTGGATATTTAATATTTTTATCTTTTTATCTTTATCGAATTAGTCAAAATTATTGTTATCATCCAAGTCAGAATAATTTAAAATTAAAACAAGCTGGCTCTATCTTTGTATCTTTCTATGTTATTTTTGTATATTTTGTTTTTACCATGCTTAGTTTTCTTATTCTTATTCTTGTGTCATATTAGCAACCGTGTTTAGATTATAACTTTATTTTGTTAACATTTAAATAACTCATGTGGTGTTTACCTATAATTAGTAATAAAATTGTTACACTACAGTTTTCAAAATTTTGTAATTAAGTGTCAAATAAACAACGCGATAAAATCCGTATATAGTAGTTTAATTTCAATGAATAGTACCTAGTGCTTATTCACCACGCAAGTACATGCGCAAGTTACTTGCGCGGAGTATATACTTGAGATAACTATATCTACATACTTGCGTCGATGACTCGTGTCGGTTGTTTATACCAGGTAATATATATTATAATGTTCTGTAATTTACACGTTACACACGACCTATACATGTGCATCATCTTGTGTATATCAGTCGCGTACTCCAAGAGCCATGTTTTAATTTAAGTTCGATTTATTTTAACTTTTTTATAATCATACCAGATATTTTATAATTTCATATTCAGTTCTATACCGACCTTCCCTTGGGATGGCGCATCCAATTTATAGATGACAGCGATACGAAGATTTATAATTATTATACTTTTCGCCCGATCATCTTCATAAACTGTGGTATAAAGCAGCTTTGAATTTATACGCTAGCTGATTGTTATCAAAGAAAATTTGCCGTAAAATTAAATAAGAGATTATTTAATATTGTCTTCTGTTTACGCGAATGTTATTCATTGAAATTAAACTACTATATACGGATTTTATCGCGTTGTTTATTTGACACTATTACAAAATTTTGAGTGAGTGAATTTAAGTGATCCGTTATTCGCTCTGTTACGTGATCAGTGGAGTTGTTTGCAAAAGCAAGTAAGTATTTATCGTGATATTAAACTAGCGCAACCAAGTAACGTTGTCCTGCCGCAAGTAAAAAATTTGATCAAATCTTTACGTGCTGATCCTTTTTACCGAAAAATCGAAAAACCAATGTAATATGGAATATGAAGTTTTTACAAGTAACAGTCGCTGAGCTTGTCGAACAGTCGATCAAGTCAAGCCAACATTTTAGTTCTTCACTATCGAAAGTAAATACATTTTCATGGATCCCCGCTTACGAATTGTGAACCCCCATTTTTTTGTCACGCCAACTTAGACCTCCGTCGAATCTCCCGTGGACCCCTGGAGCTCCACCTGGACCACTTTGGGAATTAATGACCTAAACCATCCAGGGCCCAACTTAAAGACGCATAAAAAATCTTTAAAATCGGTCCAGTTTTTAAAAAGAAAATTATTAATTGATATCTCAATTAAATATTTCGAATAATATATTATGTCAATCGAAGACTTTTATTAATAAAATGACAATTATTCTATTAATATTGAATCGTGTGAAATAAACTATGTATAACGACGCTTTAGTTAACCAAACCATATTTCGGAACCTATTTCTCTTAATTATGCAAATGTCGATCAAACTATAATTACGACAGCATAAACTTAATTATTTTCTGTAATGTAGAACACATTTGGAACTTGTGACATTTTATGGATGTTGGTCAAACAGGATATGGAGAATAGTCATTCTGACCGAATATTCTATGTAGTTGAATTAAACGAATATTAAGCATCCTACGTAAATACAACGTTTTTAAGCATTAGATAGTTAATTATCGCTTGCTTAGCGGTGAAGGAAAACGTCTTGAGGAATCCTACATGTCTAAGAGTTCTCCATAATGTTTTTGAAGATATGTGAAGTCTACCAATCCGCACTGGGCCAGCATGGTGAACTATGGCCTAACCTTACTCACTCTGAATAGAGGCCCGTGTGACCGATAATACAGGGCTGATATAATTATTAGACCATTGGATGACCACTAGTTAATATACATAGTTAAATGACGTTTATAATTAAATACTGCTTTTCTTCTTTGAGCAGAAGCGTGATGTTATATAACTTGTTTTATCAGACTTTAATGTTTAAATATTTTCTTTTATTAGACTTGAAGTTGTTTTGATTAGCGCATTCAAGCGTAAAAGTCGTCAGCTTTATAATATTAATTTTTATAAGACAATATAGTGTATCGTGTCTGAATTAGCTAACTTAAGTTACATTTAGATCAGTCGTAAGATACATATATTGAAGGTAGGGTCATATCCCATATCATCTATGGTAACTGTATATTATAAATAAAGCTGCCCATATTACGTGCTCTTAGTCAAACTTTCTGTTAGGAATTCTAGATAATCTATTGACCAATAATGAATTCTGAAGATCGAATAGGAAATCAAAAGGCCGCTGTTAAACGAATAAATAATGAGACAGCCAACGACATGTAAGGTGTAGGTTTATAAATGAATAGTTGCTCACACAGGTCTGTAGTTAGTAGACTATGCAGAACTACTGGAAGTATTTAATGACCGGGGCTGGGAGCCTTAAACACAAGGTAACATAAGCTCTTGGATCCATATAGAGGATTTCACTTCACTTTGAGTTAGGTCGCTAAAATTTGGCACCTAAAACATTCGTAGAGGATTTAACCATTTTGGATGTAACTTTTTTGTGTTGAAACTATACATCACGGTTATTTGTGGACGCCAATAGGTATAATTCGTTCCTTCATTGCAAGTTTATTGTATTGTAATATAAATAAGCTACTTATTTATATAAAATAATTGCATCCGTGTTTTTTTAGGAGAAATGATGTTATTTCCTTTTAATTACATTTTAAATTAAAATCATTGACCCATAAATAGGACTAAATTAAACTAATGATGCGTATTTTAATAATTAATCTAGATATTTTTCATATTACAATTCAGTACACGTTAATTAAACTATATTATTAATTATAAGTACAGTGGAAATCTGTAGTCTGCCTACCCCTCTGGGAAACAGGCGTGAATATATGTATGTTTGTATGTGTGTATAAGTAAGTAAAAATCTTTTAAAAAGTAACAATATTAATTATATTTTCGTTTGTCATTTATGTACCACGTTTTAAGTCAATTTTGTGGACAAACTTTCCAATGCAACAACAACGTTGACCAAATATATTTTCAACGAAGCCATATTTCGGCAGCTGGTTTTATGAGCTTCGCATGGCTCTAAATATAAACCCGAGATATCCTTATTTACTCATTTTCACGGTCGTTTACCTTATTGGATTAACTAACAATGTTGTTAAAACACCCTAAAGTTAGGTATAATTTCTTTTAATTTACCTACTTAAAGAAAATAGTGAATAATAGTTACCTCTCCTCAGTGTCAAGTTGCAGCAGTAGTTTGCGAAGAGCGGCCGTGTTGATGGTGTCCCATGAGCTAGGTAGGTCCATGTCTCCATCAGGATGAGCCACTAGAGTGTTTTCCGACTGTTCATCTTCCACGTCCTGAACAAATAACACCGTCTTAAACACCTTCAACAAAGTTTTGTGCACACACACCCGCTAGTTACACATTAAATACATTAGTTGTACATGACAAACATTTGACTAAATCATCCCACACAGTAGCCCACACTCTGATTGCTCAGATGCGACATCATAATCATCTTATAATCTATTTATTACATTCTGATATTTCGTCTTTGACCAAAGGACTAATAAAATAATCGAGTTTTCCTTTAAGTAACTCACTATTTTGTAACAAAGAGAAAATATAATTCCCTCCAATTTCCGCGGTAACTGAAAGAGTAAAGTGTCACGACGAAATTTCGTTAGCAGATTGACCTTTATAGCCGACTTTATAAGACCTCTTACGTTAATTATTATTATGTAATATAAGACTGGAGGAAGACGACTGTGACAGGTATTCATGTTATGCTGGCATTCACTGCTGTACTGTTTTCTCGTTAATGTAAGCACACTATTCCCTTTCATTGAGCTTCGACTAAATATACTCGTAAATACGAGCTGAAAAATGCGTTTGTGTGTGTACGAGCCTCCCCTTCTCATATTTGTATCATATTGAAGCGCAATTACGTCCGTCAGTCGAATAATTTCCGAATCAATATATCGTTCGCAAAATAGCTTTGTTGTTACGTTATTGAAGCAACAATGTATTTGTCGATTCAATTGTATAATTGCCATTTTCGGTTATCAGTTTTCAGATGTATTTAATTTTGATACAATAATTAAAACCATAATATTACTTGCTATTTTGTAACTCTAAGTTTCTTAATGGGTATTTAATTATTATAATAATTGTAGTAATACATATATACATATTTTCTATATTTTATTACATAAATGTAAAATGTATATAATATTATTCTGATTGTATTTCGAAACTTTAAGAATTATTAGACATTTGTTTTGTTTATAATAAAACATAGTCTAAAGATAGTGAAATACCAAACGTTTTCAGACCTTGCAATTTCTTCGCCTAATAGACATACCGAGTTCATAGATTCAGAAAAGCAAAATTTTAGTACCGAACAGAAACGTGTTTTAATCAATAAGTTTTCTATTAAAATCTACCCAGAAGGCGTTTTCCACTGCTTTATGTTTTGGTTAATACCACCTCTAATAAATAAATATTTATAAGTGTCTTTCGGAATAAAATAGCAGCACAAAGCAGTTTATCTGCTATGTAATACTAATGTGTATCATGCGATGAACGTTGCTTTAATTTCTTAAAGGGATATCTACAAGAAGTTGCTACGCAGATGGCGTAGCAGGCAATCAGTCGACCTAGATCAAATCTCACACGAGACTATTATTTATGTGATTCACAAATTATTTATTCTGAGTATGGTGTTATATATTTGTAAAGTCATCCACAACTGTCCTCGAGACATGGCTTAAACTTTAAAGCTTTTTATAAACAAGGGAAAAAGATGTCTTACGTTTAGCAGTACCTAGTAATGTTATTCATTAAACTTTGATAACAAGGTCGCAGAAGTCAACCGAAACATTTTTAAATCCAAATTTCGATGGGTATTAATTATTAAACATTTGTTAAAAAGACTTTACAATCATTATATTATGATGACTTAACCCACCGCGTTTTCCATGCGAGTTTAGATTATCTTCGTATACTTACCATCGGTGCGGCAGCGACGGTAACAAACAGCAGGGCGAGAACGCCGACGAGGATGGCCATGAATACGTTGTAACCGGTCGCCTTCATTGTGATGCTTCTGCGAATAATTAAATCGATTAGCTAAACACCTGGTTGTTGCACTAACTAGCTCTATCAAGAACAGATGAAAGTCTTTTATTTACATTAAAATATAAACATACACGTGGAGGAATATAAGGCAAAGGCTGGCTTTCATGTTCGAAATAAAAGGCTGCGCAGTTTGAATGCAAATGTTGTGCATGAGGTCTCGAAATGGAATATGCGCAGTTTATAAAGGTTGCGTATATTATATAGCACAAATGTTTAGGTAAATAGAAGTGCACTCTCTATTTTCCAACTCTTATAGTCCGATGAGATGGCACGACCGGAAAAAGATGAGGGACAAGACCAACCATGGTGCATGGGAGTCTGTGACAACGCCGGCTTCCTAAGCTGCTATTAATAGACTTGTGTGTCATAAAACTACAATAACTTTTTCTTGGCCTGTTTCGGGATTCCAAGTCACACACAGTTGTAGTCGCATTCATTAGCTGCGCTACTAAGGTAGTCAAGTTATTTAAGTAGAAATGGTTATCGACCAAAGGTCAGCTGAGGTAAAAGTTTAATGTTTATTTTAGAAAATCTCTCTCAATTTTCTTAAATAAACATTAAACTTTAAACAAAACCAGGCTAATTATGCTTATATAATTATTAATAAAACATAACTACTGAATAATTGAGCTGTTTGTTTTATTAAATATACATTGTTATACACGTTTCAGTTGCTATAGAGGTTACCAAAATGGTAATCAAAATATATCATTAATAATTCATTATTATTTTAAGGTAAAAAGAATAACTAAAAAAGGACTCTGATTTGTTATTTGAATATTTTGCGCCGTATTTTAATATATTCAAATGTATTATGATTAATTTTGGTATCCATATATTTAATATCATCGTACGATAGTTATATGGATGAATTATTTTAAGTGTTATATTAGGCGCAATATTAAGTAAGGGAAATAGCAATTCGAAAGGTTTATTGTGAAGCTACGTAATAGTGTTACGCGTATGGTAAACGTAGTTAGCAATAATTGAGTTTATTATACTTCTGTCTACCATTTTGGAATGTGTGTAAATTCTCACGGGACATAGGCTCTATTCTTAGTGCAGCAGTAGAATTTAAAAAAAGGGAATTACGAATATATATTTGCGTAATTTTAAAAAAGTTTCTTAAAATAATACGTTGGTTATATGTATATTATATACGTTGTGGGGCAGGAAAAAGCCGGTATCTTTAAAACGCATATCGCATCAATAGTAATGGTAAAGCCGCTATTACTTAAGGGCTCTACGGTCTGACCTCATAAAACCTTTAAGTGGCGTGATGTTTTATGTCCGAGCCCTTCGACCACGAAACTATATCATCGTTAAACAGTGAAAACAAGCAAACAAGATTCACCTCCCCATGGGATATTTATATCTAGATTTGAATCATATTGAATAACGCAATATGTTCTCAAGAGATACGTGGAAATAAGTGGCGCTTTATACTTTAAATATAAGCATAATTAGCCTTGTTTTTGATCTCTGAACCATGACCAGGAAGTCGAAAGTCCAATAAGCTGATCCAATGCTGGTTGGCAGACTTCTCACATCTTTGATAACTTTATGAAGAACTCTCGGACATGTAGGTTTCTTTACGACATTTACCTTCACCATTAAAGTGATCAGTAATTTACTTTTAATACTAACATAACTACGGAGAGTCAGAGATGCCATGGGATTGAACTTGACACCTCTGCATATCAGTCCAAAAATTAAGTTCAAGACTTACACGTTTATAACATTAATAAGATGATCCGCTTTTGAAAATATATGCAAAGTAACTCTGAAAGTAAGAGTTACTTTGCATATATTTTCAAAAGCGGACCATCTGTGATTGTAAGATCGTGTAATTCCACGGAATAAACTGATGCTAATTAAAAACTGCTAAATGTCAAGTTCAGTTATACAAGTACAACATTCACTATTCCTGAATCTTGTATTAAAATTACTTGTATTTCCTTTATATAAATAGGTTAGCACTTCTGAGTTATTAATAAATATATAAATACGTAAGTATATTAGATTGCTATAATTAACCTAATTTAACAGCCGAAATTTGTAGGATTCTTTAACACCGTTAAGGTTGTGCTATATGAAATAGGCAGTAAACTCTCTATGTTAATATAATTAACTGTTCTTAGTGTAATAAACAATCAGGAGCTTTTGTACTCTCCGCGAAACCATAAATAGTTTAACATGTAGTAATGGCACAGTATGCAGAGAGCGTAGGTTCAAATTCAGTGTCCTGGTTAAATCTTTTTACTTTCTATGAATCAATTAAATGTTCTGCCATGTGTAGAGTTTCTGTATATTCATTAAATTTTACTTTAACATTATTTCAAGTTTTACAACAGCAGTTAGAAAATTTAAGCTTATCATTAATGTGCAAAGTATCAAACATGAAGCTAAAATGTTGTCATTCTGAACCGCTGAAATCGGAGTTTACGTAGTATTTCTTTTACGACTCTTGTTTTTGATATCTGAAACTTGTTACGGATAACAACAAGAGACATAACAACGAAAATAACTTCAGTCCCTTTATGTTTAAGATGCGAAGTTTACATGGTAACACACCATTACACCTTTACTCGTCTGTCCGTAGAATTAGGCACTATTAAACTTATGTTACGTTTTATGTAACACGGGGTAGCTAGTTGACTACTAAAACCAGTACTTCGTGCTGTACTGAAAGTTTAATACGAAAAACAATAACTCAAAACCTGATGAACAGATGCACACACTTACGCTTTTGTACCGATAACGCTTAACAAAATAAAGCGATTTTCATTAAAATATATTTAATACATAAATGATTATAGAAAACCGGCTTTGTGAGAATTGTAAGAGTAATGTGTCATTAAAAGTGGATCGAATTTTCACTCGGGTAGGTCGCACGGCTGTATATCAACCAGAAAATTAATATCCTCACTGGTATGACACGAATGAAAATATTAATTTTATGGTTGATAATAAATAATCAAAGTATAATTTCGAGTATTTTCCGCTTGGATATCAATAAGATGGTCCGAGTATTTTTTACGATTTGAGAATATAAACTATGTACTTGTTGATGTGTTGAAAAGATGCACACGTAGTTGTCGAGATTTTCTGAGCAACAGCTCAGAGTCAACAACTATGTCCAGTATATGGTCCTACTATTAATTGAGTCCTAAGCATGGCGTAATCAGTTATGTCAGACCAATGTCTTATCCTTGAACGATATGACGTCATGCTAGGTAATAAAATATACCTGCGCAACAAAATACGTCAATCAAGAACCATTTACATAACGATAAATGTTTTTATTTTTGTCGGATGTGTGTCGCGTAGATGATATGAAGAACACGTTTCACGCTTCTGCGTAACAGCCTTATTGATATTTACGTAGGTAAGCTCCGTCTGGGCCGGACAGTTCGGCCGGATCCATGTTGTTTTATTTCCCTACCGGGTCTCCTTCACCGGTGTCAACATGTCATATACACGACAAATATGTATGCATTGATACGCTACTCATTATTTTTACACATATATGAATTTATTTATTATTTATTTAAACTTTATGCATAAAACAACACATTGGCGGACTTAATGCCAAGGGCATTCTCTACCAGTCAACCGTAGGGTGATGCAGAGATAAAATGAATTAGGTGCATACAGTAGCATGGAACATACATGTACATAATATATACATACCAATAAACATAATTATTATATACATATATATGTATTATTTTGACGCGCGTTAGGTATATTTACATAAGTGAGTCATGTATATTGAAAATATTCTAAGGTCATATGTTTATTTTCAATGAAATAACACATCCATTGCTTCGGGGATCTTTAGATTTTGTTTGCTATTTTGGTAGTAGACGTCAAATGCGGAAAGAAAAGACAAAAAATGCAATAATAACTTTAGGATTTCAAACATTATTTGAATTATTCCCATTAATTTATATTAGAATTGTTGCTCATATCTGAAATTTAATTAATTGTTACTTTTATGTTGAACATTTTTGTGATGCGTATACTCCCTCGGTATACCCTAATTAAGTATTGTTAGTTCCTTAAAAAAATACGTATACAAGAAGCTAAAACTAGATGTCGAAGTCAAGTCCAATGCATTATATCCAGACTGAATGTGTCATGTTTTGAACACACCTACTTGAATTGTAGAACTATAATATAATATAGATATTATTATTTCAACTTAATTGCTTAACATAACTTTGAGCCTGTTTATCATCAAATACTTAGCGAGTCTTTAACACGCGTGTATGATCTTAAGTAACTAAAAAACAAATTAAGCATAATGAAGATGGGCTTATTGACGTCTACAAGGCAAGGCGACGAAGGGCCAGCAACAATTGTCTTCCAAAAAAAATCAATAATACATGCACAATTTGGATTTAAAAAACCCAATATGGCGATTGCAATTTACGCAAGATACTTAGTCCCATGACAAAAGATTGTGCTAATATTTGCAAGCGACTGCTGTTTGTATCCTAGGTAGGGCAGTGTTATGAGGTATTTTTAATTAGTAATATCTTACAAGCACGGCATTTGCAATGGTGGTCGGTTGATGACGATAGGCTCACCTACTGCATAATAATGTAGGACTTAAAAACATAGCTAACTAGATTTGAGTATGAATTGTGATAAACCTTTATGGATATACCGGCTTGAGTCCTCATGCATGCAGTGACGCATGCGGGTATTATGCTCGTAAGACACATTATTACGTTTACGTAAATGAAAATACCAAACTCTATACACGTACCTACGCATATTTTCATCAAAGCCCAAGTTACCAATGTTTCCCACTACAGATACTTTTATTAAGTTGAAAGGTTGGTGCTGTTACAAAGGGAAGAATCTCCTTCACCTCGATTATCAAAATTGATCTTTTTATACGGATACATTGAAAAATATTGTATTCGTAGGTATAACCTTTCTCGTGCGTCTTCATAAAATACCCGCGGGGGTTCGTATCACAAAGCGCGCAAATGACGGTCACCCTAGGGATTTGGAATCGCCTTGACAAATAATTGGATATGTGAGACACTATTTATCGATTCACCACACGTTTTTCATAAAGTAAGGATAAAATGTTGGCAACAATATGCCGCGAAATAAATCGGGATCAGAATCTTGGATATGGACATTGAATATGAGTAAAACTAAAGCTAAACTATGATGAAAGGGCCTAGATAATTGTGAATAGATTAGGTTATCATTACTATAACCCAATCTATTCTTTTCTTTACTTTTATAATAGTTTGTAAGTATCACATTTTCTTTTTAAATCTTGTAACACTTTTAATATTGAATAGCTGTGTATATAGGTATTTTAGAATAGAATAGAATAGCATTTATTTCTAAGTATATGGTACATTAGGGTCATATAAATTCAAAATTGATATTTCACTACATATACTATATAACTAATTATGGTGGCCGTATATAATAAATAAATAAGAACGATTGTGATGACTGATTATTTCTATCTTTACTATCGATGTGGCAAACAAGTATTTGATAACCGGCTACTGTTAGCCTATAATCTTTTGCAATATTAGGGATATCACTCGTGTGTAGCCGACCGGTTTTTTTTTTTAATTAATGTAATTAAATGATTCAGTCAGTTATGTGAGTGTCCGGAACATTTACCTGCCGGGTGATACGCAGCGTGACAGTACTACTACATAATACTAATAATATAATATCAGCCCTGTATGACATTGTCTTGCTGCTGGGCACGGGCTTCTTCTCATTGTGAGAAGAGTAAGGTCATAAAACAACTATATCTACGCCAAATTCTGTGTGAAGGTGGTAATTGACAACACTTATATAGTGTATATTTAAACAATCAACATTTCAGTCTCAGTGGTTAGTGTAACTGACTGCCACGCCTGAGGTCGCGGGTTCGATTCCCGCACAAGTCAAACATTTGTGTGCATGAACATGGATGTTTGTCTAGGTCTGGGTGTTTCTATGCATAATATGTATGTATTTACAAAAAAAAAGCAGTATATATGTATGTTTATCCATTGTCTAGTACCCATAGTACAAGCTCTGTTTAGTTTGGGCTAGATGGTGTTGTGTGTATGTGATAGAATATAATATATATAGTGTAAGAAAAGTTGCTAAAAAGTGCCTGAAACGTTAGGAAAAGTGTATAATATGCTATAGACGAAAGAAACCGAAATCCATAACGAATTTGCTTAAATAGAAAGTGAAACATTTCCCTAAACGTAAGACAGTACCGTGAAAACCATTGTTTTAAGTTTCACGTACTGAAGCTACACAAGCTGGTTTCGAAAGTAAAGTAATAAATGAAAAGGTAAAAACAATACATTTACCCACAAAACAAAAAAGTTTTCTCTTGTTGCTTACAAGAGAGAACTTGAAAATTATGACAACAATATTGCATTGTTGATTTTTCGCATTGTCATGTGCTGCGGTGAATTCAACGTAAGTTTATATATACGTTATTCATATATATATGGTAGGAGGTTTATTGAAATTGCTCTTTTGTTTTTTTTTTGTCACAGAATGTATAATTTACATATATTATATCTACACTTGAATAATGATAAAACGAGGCTGTGCAATGGAGTATTTGGTATTGATTATAATTTTGAAAGATGCGTTTAAAACTGCTTTTGAAAGTGGTTTACGGCTTTGAATTTTTTCACCCACTAAATGATTTTTTATGCTGTTTGCACTAAAGTCGAATTGAAAACTGGTAGTATTTAATTGCACAACAAAAAATACTAATTTCACAGCAAAATATGCTTACCAAAAATACTAATTGCACAGCAAAATATATTTAAAGAGATCAAAATCAGTGTAGTAGAGCTTCGCTGATTTCAGCATGAATGGGCCCGGCTCAACCGGGGAAAGACTACACTCTCACAGAATATCGACGTGAAATAGTAGTATTCCTACTGTTGTTTCGTTCGGTGAGTGAGAGTGCCGGAGGCCCAATCACCCTCTTTCCCCCTTCCCGTTCCTTCTCCTTCCCACTTCCTTATATTACTAAAGGGTCGGCAATGCACAAGTGATGCCTCTGGTGTTGCAGGCGTCCATAGGCTACGGTGACCACTTACCTTCAGGTGGGGCCGTATGCTTGTTTGCCACTTTAGTAGAATAAAAAAAAGTCGACGGAGCCTTTTTTGTGGGAGGGTTTAAGAAGGAACTTAACATAACCTAACCCTTCCGAGACGGAATGCTGTGATTTGAGGCATATAGATGCTCGTTATGCTGTGCAATATTTGCTGTGTAATTAGTATTTTTGATGGTCATTATATTTAATCCCATTGAAAACTACTTTAAACAGATTCAAATCTTAGAATTGTTGTCTGTCTCTCTGTCATCTGTATGGTTAAAACCACTAGATGAATTTTTATGTTGTTTGCACAACTTAGTGGTTCAGTGCTTAATTTTATATCTGAACTACGTTGTATCTATTTTTCTTTAGTAGAACTGGAAATATAGATCGAAGTGTAAATTACGTCAAAGGCAAATTATGTCACAAATTCTAGTATCTTGTTGAAATATACTAAACAGTATATCCATAAAATGTTATAGCAGATTAGCAATTATAGAAATATTAAACATACAATATTTAATAATAAAACTGTAGGAATATAAATATATGCTGGATAGCACCCGGTTACTGTTGAGGCATCGGATGTTGATAATTTAATTTCAATAAAAACTGAAAAAATTGCCACTCAAAAATGCCACTGTTTTTGTTTCATTGTCACGTGTAGCTTTGGAAGCATTGAACAAACCGACACGGTGAACAACCAAACTCAAAACAATAGCTATTTGTTGTTTCGTGTTGCTTGTGACAAAAGGGAAAAGGTGATGGTTACATTTATATTATTTTAAATTCAGTGTAAAGTAATCTTATTTTAATTTAATAAATTGCCCGTAGCGTAATTTTTGGCGAAATCGTGAATCAAATGAATGAATTATGAGATCCTAGGTTGATACCGTGATCTGAAAAAATAATGTTTTTATGTTTTAAAGTTCTAAATAGCAATTTGGAGTCGTAAGATTGTGCTCGGGAGCACACGGTCGCCGCTTATTACGTGGGACCTCGAAAGCTGACCTAAACGACCAAAATTTACTTAGAGTGGGTGTAATACACCCTTGCCTGCGCACTTCGGCATATTATATAGTCTAAGTATATACTTATTTGATAAGGCATATGAAGAAGTATAACGTACATCAAGCTGTAATTTATAAGCTTAAGCTTGATGTACGTTATACTTCTTCATATGCCTTATCAACTAACGAAGATTGACAGTCAGGCTTAATATTTTTCTTGTAAGGAATTTTAGTTTCTTTTTGTTAATGTAAATAAATTTGTTTTAATCCTACGTAACATTATGAAAAGACAGTTCAAAAGAGAACGGAAATGGTTTTACAGAGAGGTCTTTAATTTATTTAGTTTTATATCCTTGTTATTAACAATATTTAATTTGTAGTGGATTAAACATTTCCTCGAATTATTGTTGTTTGAAAATTGATTACGACATGACCTTATTGGCAACAGTCTACGGCAAGCCTATTCGATTGATCACTTACATTAAATCACGTTATTCGACTAAAGTTGTTTTCCACTTACCCCAGTTAAACTAGTACCTTTTTTAACGACCCTACAACTTAAATGGAACAGGAAAGGCTATTTCAGAAAAAATATTCTGTCAAAGTTACCCTACAAATCCCAAATGAGTTAACCTACGATCGAAATGTACTTATACAAGTTGTGTTTAGTAAGGATTTGTAAAAGTAATAATGTCGACATGTTTGCTCTCTGAGAACACGTGTAGTTCTAGGAACGAGAAATAAAACGCGTGACTCTATGAAGCCGAAGTTCAACGGGCCTTCATAACGTCTCATTACATATAGCCATATGAATCCTTTCTTAGAAAACATTCAACTTCGCATTTTAAAATCATATATTTTGTAATAAAGGATGCATGTAATATACGCTGCTACGCTAGACCTACGCCGCTACGTTAATTCGTAGCTATTGCGTAGTAAGAAAATCTTTATTTTAATCAGGCTGCCGGTTGCGCTTCGCGGCTTATATACCTATATATTAGTGTCGTATATGTGTGATTCTCGTATAGTTAAGACTTAATTACCTAGTTTTAACTATACGAGAATATATGTATACAGTGTGAGTCTTTATAAAGTGCACATATTAAAAAGGATGAAAATATAAACAATTTTATCGACGGAAAAAGGTTAAAAAAATCTAAAACCTTTTTTACTTTTTTTATGGACTTTTAATATTTTTTACTCTCGTCTTGGTACCCCATGAAAACAAAGTGTTACTACTTTTAAACTAAATGTGATATTAAAACAAAACAAAATTAATAATAATCTCGAATAATAGGCCGAGCTAATAAAGCCATAATTTTTTTGAAAAATAAACCTCATAAATTAGTTATTCATGATTTTTTGAAGAAAATTTACCATTCTTCTACCAATTTTTGCAATAAATGTAATATTTATCAAAAAAATGTCCCCTTTACCCTACATTTTCTTATTAAATTTTAAATTTAAATTTAAATTTTTTTTTTAAGTTTTAAATTTTTAGATTTTTTTAAACATTTTTTCCGTCGATAATATTGTTTATATTTTCACCCTTTTTAATATGTGCACTTTATAAAGACTCACACTGTATATATGGCAGTCGTTATTGGGAAGTCAGTGCCCTCTAATATCCTGATACTGGTCTAGCTTTAGGGTATCGTTAGCCTTCGGGTTGCGGAGGTCAGGTGGCAGCCGCTCCGTATAAAAACTGATATCCAGTCAAATCCGGTTATTCTAGAAAGCCGACTCCAAGTGACTTGGGAATAATAAAGGCTAGGGAGAAGATATCTGGTCTCTTGCTATATGGCAAGAGACTAGATGGTATGTCATTACTGCCATGGAAAATGGGTAGGCCTTTGGTGTGGGATGCAACTTGTGTCGACACCCTTACGCCATCACATCTTTCTAGCACAGCGGTTTGTGCTGGTGCTGCTGCTGCATCAGCAGAGACGCTCAAACGGCGCAAATATCAAAACCTTATTGGTGAGTACATATTTGAGCGGTTTGGTGTCGAAACGCTGGGGCCATGAGATCCAAGTTCTAGGTCTGTTTATAGAGACCTAGCTAAGCGGTTGATCGACGCTTCACGTGATCAGAGGGCTGGTATTTTCTTTGCACAAAGAATAAGTATTGCCATTCAACGTGTCAACGCTGCCAGTCTTCTGGGCACGTTGCCAATTGACGACGATGCGGAGGAATATTATGACGCTTTTTAATTTTGTTGTTTTATTTTACTCTTTAGTTAATATATGTCTTGTAAATAATTTGTGTATATATTATGTTAATTATTTGTTCATTTGATGTGCAATAAATATCAAATAACTATACGAGAATCACATATTTTATTATTTATTTGTACTACCAAAGTAAAACCTACCTACCGAGTCCTAACTCAGGAGGCAGGCTAGGTGCTTGCAGCACAACAACGCCTACGTTGCTGTGTTGCAAGCACAAGTGTCAAACATCACAGTGCTCCACTATCGACACCACCACCAGCGTACTCCTCAACATACGTAAGGGTGTTTGCCGTAATCTTCCGTAGGGCAGTGATGTTTTAGTTTCACCAAAATTCAAAACACATTAGTTCAGAAAACTCAAATTTAGTTACAAAGGTATTGCTTTACCTATTATACTATACAATTTACATCGATTTTGCTACATTAAATGTAAACAGATTGATGCAACTACATATATAAATCATGAACTTTGATGCATCGCTGAACATTTATGCATATGTAAACATTACTGGATTTCCGATGCATCGTTTTAATTCGCATATCACTATCCGTATTGCTAACAAAAGCTCACATGTATATGTATCGGGGTTATTACAACATTTTATTTTAAAGAAGATGGTTGACAAGATTTCGCTTCGCTACATGGTAAGCGGTTATCGTAATTCGTGGACGCAATACTGAATGGCGTGCTTAGTAGTTTACGTGGTTACCTCGCCATTAATAATAATAATAAAAACTTTATTTGCACATAAAACATAGCACAGTTAATCTATCTCAAACAAATAAAAAATGTACATAATATTTAATTCACAATTTAAAGATCTAGTATAATCTGTGTGACAGACACCAACGCCCTCCCAACCTCGAATTTTTATATTTTAAACATTGTACAATTAAATTTAAGGCAGGTTTTATCACAATAAGTACAAAAACATTTTTTTAATTTTAGAGACCGTTTAAAGCTAATTTAAAGCATGCAATTACACAATTACAGTGTTTGGTGTGAGTGTGTGTGAGTGTGTACATGTGTGTGTTTGTGCTTTCTAAGATATTTTGATAACCCCACCCCACGCTTTTTTACATTAAAAATTAATTAATTATTTCCTACTTTTTTTAATAAAGCGTGTTTTAAAGCGTGTTTTTAAGCGTGTTTTTAAACTATTAGTTATTTAAAAAGAATAAAGGGAATAAATACTTGTATGTTCTATTCGTGCATAGTATAACATAGTTTATTAGTGAGGATAGTTAATGGTTCCGACGTAAGTAATTATAGTTTTATTGCCGCCGATGTGGGTTAGATAAGTAAATGCATACAAGATACAAGACCTGTTGGCGAGTGTGAGACAGCGTATTAATATGCAAAAGCGATCAAGCTGAACGAATACGATGCATAAAATAAATCGATCCCGTCTTCCCTCTTGTTAAATATAAGTCTCTCATGTGTCGATGCTGGTAACATTACAGCGATTTTTAATAGCTCATTTGAATAAGCTGTTATTGAAATCGCACTTTGGTGACGTGTGTTGTTTCTTTACGATTATGTCTTTATAAATGTGTGTTTGGAGTGTTGCGATACTCTGAGTTTTGCACTAAGTGCTCTCGTTCTCAATCATTCTAATCTCGCTCGTAAAAGTAAGTGCTAGTTTAGAGAATAATGTCTAAATATAAGTGCCTGGCCACTGCCCGGCGATTCTATCACAGAGAATTAATTGCCTTAGGCTATGCTGCTGATATTTACGCACCAATGAATAAATTATTTCTTCTTATAGTTCGCTGTTTCTATATAGCGTAACAGTGGATTAGGCCGTAATGCTCTATGAAACACAATTTATATAGATATAAAATCTAATCCCGTATTTGTTAAGTAAGGTAATTGGATGCACTTTGTGTGGATCGTGTCAATTGTAAAACGCGTGAGATTTAAATCCGCTTACTTTAAATCGTACTTCTATTATTAGGTTGCTGCCATGTTAAGAATATAATGTTTATTATTATTCCTATAATATCTAACTAGCAGCAAGAAATGCTATAATAAATAAAATTGTATTATATGAAATAAAATATGTAACTTTCTTGGCTGTTTGCCAATATTATCAGAGATTTGTTTTTTATTGCCGTATTTTTACTATTAGGCTATAGGCGCGATCTCACCTCATTCACCGTTTGTAGAAGTCAAGCCGACCCACCTGGTTTTAAGCTGTAACTGCCACTTACGAATGCACATAAGAAACTTCATCAAGCCGCTGCCTACCTTAATCCTATTGTAAACATAGGTAAACAATCACACGGTCTACTTGATGGTAACTAATTACCGTAGCCCATATTTGAAAGGTATAGTTAGAAGGGAAAGAAAAAAGATGCAACAGAAGGAGACGAGGAACGATTGGGCCTTTGGCGCTATTACTCACCGAAGAAACATAACGTTGCTTTACGCGTAGGATATTTTGTAAGAGTGTGGTAGTTTCTCAGTGAGCGACCCATTAATGTTGACACCAGCTAAATACAGAGTATTTAACTGGTGTGCTGTCCCAGTCGAGTGTTTTAAAAAAGAGTAGAAGATATTGCTAGCAAAAATATAAATTTTGTTGTAGTATTCGTGTTAACCTCTCCAGGTAAGCTAAAATGATTATGTTAGCGATAGGATTACATCGGTAATGCAAGTATGGGTGAGATTCAAACCCAACTTTTATCAACTGCCTGCCGCCGATTAATTTATTCATTATTAATATGTTTTGTTTAGTCGTTATTGTTATTGTAAGATATGTATATAAAATTAACTTATCTATGGTCTTTAATTTGTATTAGCTATATTTATTCTTTATAATTTCAAATAGTAATACGTTAATTAAGCATAAGCATAACATTAAGGTCGTGAAGCAAGTAGAAAATGTTTATTTAAATTGGGGCGTTTAAGCAACAACGTAAACAGAGGAGAGTTAAGGGCTTGCTTATGAACATACTTGTAAACAAAATACCACAAAGATCGCTAGAACAAATAAACTAATAACTCGATAAGAGAAACTTTGTATTAATACATAACATACATATATTAGGTATTTCAAACTTGAATAGTGGCAGACGATACCGAAGATTACCAAGAGTGTTTATATGAACTATATTTAAACTTTTAATAGAAAGATCCTTCAGCGACAGAAAATACACAGCTTCGCGCTTTTCTATCCTCTAAGGATCAGACAGAGGTGTTAGATATTACACCTACATACTATGCGCCTCCCACGTGAAAACAGGACCAATAAAGTATTTATTTTATTTGAAAAATAGCAAATATGGTATTAGATAGATTAAATATAAACAAACCCTAATCCAGAACAGTTTCTACAAGTGAATAAGAACATTAATGAGTGACGAGAAAGGTATTTTATATTTCAGTCTAATGTAAACTGTAACTACTAGGTCATCCGTGATGATGGTGTAGTGGTTTAAGTGTTGGCTCGCCACTGCCACTGCGCCGAGTGTTGTGGATTCGTCCCTTCACGGCGAGAAGGCCTGTGTGTTCCACAAATAGTAGTTCCGAGTCTAGTCATACTTTGTGTTCCTTGTTTAAATGCTTTTAAAGCCCACTGCTACACAGGAATTTCTCCTTATTAAAAATAAACTTTCTTGCTAAAATACTCCAAACCAGGTTTGTTTAAATGTGAAGAGTGAAAACCATCTATAATTGTTTTATAACAAGGCAAAGCAGGTAGAGATAAGTTAGTATATACATAGGTATATATCACTACATATTACAAAACAAAGTTTTTCGCCGCATCTGTCTGTCTGTTCGCGATAAACTCAAAAACTATAGAACGGTGCGGTTTTCACCGATAAACAGAGTGATTCATGAGGAAGGTTTAGGTATATAATTTGTTAAGGTTTTGTACTACCCGTGCGAAGCCGAGGCGGGTCGCTAGTATTCAATAAGTCTGTGTACTATGAAATAATTGTTACTCCCACTTTACCATATTTGATGCAAATAAACTAAGAAATAAATGGACGAATTCAAATTTTAATTCTCAATAGCAGCAGCAGTAGTAGTCTGCAAACGTGACGTAGATGGTAATAGGATTACCCTTTATTACGTGAGATCTAAAACATAGGTTACAAAATGTGGGGGTAAATCTCTGCCTAACTTTGGATAAAAACAAATGTATGACTATATAATATCAGCTCTGTAAATAAAGTATCTCGCTCCTGGGCCCGGCCTCTTCTCAGTATTTTAAGCGTTAGGTCATAGTCCACCACGGTAGCCGAGTGGAGGTTAGTAGAGTTCACATACTGACTGCACGGATGGCGAAGTCGTTTATGTGGTCACCTCACCACTGCTACTACGCTGAGGCACAAAAATTTGTGTGATCCACAAATGGTTGCTACGGGCCCGGCTGTTCTTTTTGTCCGTTGTTTGAATGTTTGTAAAGCCCCCGCAACACAGGATTTATTCCTAGTGCGGGAGTTGTCTTTTTTAAACGAACATACTCTTGAATTCATCATCGAGAACTTTCAGACATGCAGGATGCCTCATGATTGCTATTTATCGTTAACGAAACAGTCATGCATACCTTGGCACCGAACTCGAGACCTCTGCGTGACAGTCACCATCACTAGGCTATCGCTGATTATATTATAAATTGTTCGACTATGTATATATAAATTTATAGCATGAACATTCTTCAATTAATATTGTGGAAAGACAATAAAGTATATTGACGGTGAAGGCTATATAAATAATTGCGCAACATTGTAAATAATTCCAGTTGTTGGATAAAAGAAACCGACATAAACAAGGCGTTACTTTGTGTTTATGTCGTGTGCACATCTGTGCAATGACTTTTTGCCCTCATACCATTCCCCTGGAGGTTCACACGAGTTATATTGTAATACGTGAAAGTGACAAGAACCTATCTACTTAGAAGACTTCATTGCGTAAATACGCACTGGTGTGAAATAAAAAAGTAAAATTATGGAAGTGATACTGTAATATTTTTTGTAAATTTGCTGTTGATTTGCTCCATATGGAGTTAAGAGCAATCGCGACTAACTATATATTTTTTTTACTACTTCCGCAATTGTGCTATTTCCTGTGTCGTGGAGGACTTTACAAACATTCAAATGATGGACACAAAAGACATCCAGTTTCGGAACAACCATTTTTGGATTATAGAAATATTCCGTACTGTTTGCATAACACTCAGTGCAGTGGCGGTGGCGAGGCGATCACTCAAACTAGTACAACTTTGCAGTGCAGGTTCTGTCGTGTGATACTGGGTTTGATTCACGCCTGATTATCCGTGATGGGGTAGGCACAAGATTATATCCATATTTCGCCAGCTATCTTAGCAAGCCTTTGTTATACTATAACAAAGGCTTGTCAAGTTATTGTACTATATATTCTAAATGGCGTATTGCTATGACATTCTTAACAAAAAGAATATGTAACTTATTCCGACCTGGCAATCAAACCTCACGATCGATCACAAACATAAGCGCACATTTATGCCGTGGAATCACCAAGATAGGCTATAATATAATATTCTATTACATATACACAACACCATCTAGCCCAAACGAAGCAGAGCTTGTACTATGGGTATTAGACAATGGATAAACATACATAATAATGTTTTTGTAAATACATACAAATTATACATAGAAACACCCAGACCAAGACAAACATCCACGTTCATGCACACAAATGTTTGACTTGTGCGGGAATCGAACCCGCGACCTCAGACGTGGCAGTCGGTTACACTAACCACTACGCCATCGAGGCCGACTATATATATGTATTACAGGTTTATAGCATTTTAAAATCTGCGTAGCCTGTGACATTTAGACTTATGCCTGGCCTATGGTAATAGGCTTGTTGCACTAGAAATAATTCCTGAGTCACGGGTGACTTTATAAATATTGAAACAAAGGAACACCTAGACATTCACACAACTATTTATTTTATTTTTAATACCTTATTTTATGATTATGCCCGCGGCTTTGCTCGCATTAGGGGCATACGATTAGGTAGATATTCTATACCTCGAGAACAGTACTTTTTCCCGATGAAAGCTACTCTATGTCCTTTTCTGCAGAGACAGCGAGTATGCGAAATTTCATGATGATCGATCGAGTAATAAAGGTGTGAAAGCGAAACAAGCAAAGAAACTCACATTCGTATTGATAATATTAGTTAGGATTTATTAATATGTGAATCAGAATTTATTGTTCCGTATAGAGTTTGAACTCGGAACACTTAATGCACTGGTGTTTCGTAAGGAGGTTGATCCCGGGCCTTACCGCATTGCTTGTAACATATCTATCTATGCAGGTATATTAGGTTAAGTGAAGGTATATTATACTTATTTCCTCAGAGTACTAAATGCACTTAATCATGCTCCGAAGTACGTCGCACAACATCTATAACAAGCTTGCAAGCTTACCAATAGTACCTTTAATCTAATCGTAATCTTGCAATATGGAAATGCAATACTTTCAAACCCTTTCCTATTGAATAATTAATCGCACTTCAAATACTTTTTTTTTGTTATTTTTGCGCAGTCACCGACTTACGAGTTGTTTTAGGCCTGCAAAGGTTTTAAAACAATATGAAATTATGTACGTGCCCCCGGATAGCTTTGAAGCGTAGAGGCGGAAAATGGAACTATCAAAAAGATCTCTACTATTATTTTCCACGAAACCTTTACTCACCGTCATACATACATAGAGGTAAGTGCATGTATAGTATATTATATCCATATTTCGCGGCCTATGCTTTAGGTCTTATCTGGTCTCAAGTAAGCGCGAGACAATTAATATCTATTGGAGAAATTTTAGACTCCGTGCTTCTCTTAAGATTTCTCTAACAGACAACTCAATAATGTTTTGCACTATCTATACATCGAATCCGGGATCGCAAGACCGACAGCACAATTAAAGTTCACGCTGCAAGACCAATGTGGCCGTGGCTTGCCAACACAGCACTACAAATAAAATATAAATCGAATGTTATCAAATCGGTTTTTGTTTTTGCATAACGACTGGTTCAACTTTTTTCGTTTCAGTAAACAATCGGATATTGAATATGAATTTGGAATAACCCTATTCTATATTCAAACTGTTTAAATTGCAAATATGATGTTGAGCTGTTAAGCTACACGTTTATATGTAACATCACGCCTACGTGATTCTGAAGTATTAGGCAGAGTTCTAGTAGAATCCACACTCATTACCGTCAAACAGGCTTAATTCCAGACAGCATGCTGCAATTGAGAATGTCCTGAGAGAAAATTATCTCTTTTCTTAAAATTATCTCTTGAACTGTAATCGAACTCAGTACTTCCCAATCGGCATGCGCAAATGAATATTGCAGGAGTTCTGTTATAAACGTTTTCACTATGATTATTATATCAAGGCGCTTTTAGAGCTATACTAATACTGTATTGTATCTGGCATAGTTATGCTGTCAAAGATAAACCAATTTGATGCTATCTTCAACCGCGTTGATTGTAACTAGAGTGTGGGAGCACCCTACTCCTGAAGGTGTTTGTTACAAAATCTTACTGTCCTATCCTCAGTATATTAGGTAAACATTAGGTAAACATACATACGTGCATATTCCCAAGGACTGGAGACTAGGGAAGGAGCCAGTATTAAATAGTTAGATGTATGTAATTTATATACCAAGTAATATTAGTTATTAGTTGTTATGAATTATGTATCGTACATTATAAATAATCTGAAAAATAAATTGACGTATGTACCACCACGTTGATGACTAAAAACATATTTATCTAAATATACATCTGTCTGTTAAATTACGTACGTAATAAATATCAATTAATGAATAATATATCTAAAGTAGTTACACAATGACTCGATAATTCCACATATAATTAATTATCATCGGGATTAACGACACGAGAACTAAGCAATTTACATATAACAATGCATTTGCTACGGAAATATACCATTCTAAATTCAATTCACAAACAATTGAATTTATTAGGATAATATTCAAAGTTTACGTGTCATATTTGTGGATAATATGAGTATTTAAGCACTTGAATCGTACACGTTTTAAGTGATTGGACCAAATAATAAGCTTATTGTAAGTAAGAATACTAACAGTATTAGAAAATGTGCGTACTTTATTGTACTATTTTTTGTTACTAATCCTAACTAATATCATAAACATGAAAGTGAGATTGTTTGTACTCGACCGACCGTCATTAAATTTTGCATACACGTTTTAGGGATACAGAATAGGACTTCGGGTACCCTTTATCCAGGAAAAAGTGCTGTGACTAACCTATCCTATATTTACGCGAGAGAAGCCGCGGGCAAAATCAAGTGTTATATAAAAATGTGTTCGTGTCTGTGCTTTCACATAAAATTACTTGGTTTGTATATCAGTAAGATTCTTAGGCTCCTGATATAATAAAATATTTAAAAAGCACAGGCAAATATACATTTGTCGTTGCTTTCGATGACATTTATGTTTATAAAATAAATCTTCAATATATGACAAGCATTTAGCTTAGTTGAAGACTGTGTGTGTGTATTGCCAAAATAATATATCAAAAATAAATAAATACAAAAATACCTCTACCCATATTGCTAGAAACCTGAAGGATTTTTTACATATAGTAAAGTCTTGAAATATCAAGTTTACTTAGAATCTCCTAAAAGGCTCCTGTTGCCCATCTGATGTATTTTAGTTTTATTGTTGTGTATCAATGTATACTGTTGGAGAGAATTAAATAAAAAAATGTAATTTATTATTTTATTTATCATTGACATAAATGTACAGACTATTCTGACATGGTTTTGGACGTGGTGGTATTTGATTTTTACAGCCTCAAAATAAACTTCAAAATTCTCGATTTACTTGGTCAACGAAACGATATCAATGGTTTTAAATATGGCGCAATCATGTGAAATTCTGATACTAAATATAATCAGCTTTTCTAATAAGACGAGCACTAAGATTATTTGTTAATATATAGTTAAACAACCTCGCGTTCTAGATGCGAACCGGATATTACTGAAGTAACTCAGAGCGAGCATGCTAAAGACGGGTCCTTGGCCTCAACTTGTAAGCAATCTTATGAATTAATTATATTGTTAATACTACTGCCTAAAGCGAGCTACTCATTCACTGAACAACTTAGTTTCCATTTAGATTATACTTGCATTTATGAAGTATAGTTTTTAGTGCCAAACTTGCTTTCTACGCGGACGGACGCAACTTAACTGAGTTAACCTTTGTTGAGGGGCTGACCCATCCGTCTAAAAGGATTTTATGTGTTTTTCTGGTGTATCGCAATATCTGTGATGTTCTTTTGTATGACTTTCCTCAACATTTTCGTAAAAGCTACCCACATACACAACATAAAACTTAGCTAGGCAGATATAGTTAAACTTACGTGTGCATAAAATATGTTTGTAGACTACATAATATGCGTTGAAAATTGAAATAGGTATAATAATCAAACGTAGTAATACATTTCTTTAAGTAATACAATACTTTATACGCCTCTTAAATTATATGTTTTTTGAGTATGTATATAATATAATATAATATATTCTACCACATACACACAACACCATCTAGCCCAAACTAAGCAGAGCTTGCACTATGGGTACTAGACAATGGATAAACATGCATATATACTTTTTTTTTTGTAAATGCATACATATTATACATAGAAACACCCAGACCAAGACAAACATCAATGTTCATGCACACAAATGTTTGACTTGTGCGGGAAACGAATATAGTCACGTTATATCCTCGATGGGCTAGGTAGAATTTTATCACACTCAAATTTTGCCACCTATAGTTATGGTCTCACGTAAGATGTGGCAAGCACATTGCAAGCATCGGCTAAGGAGTGTATTCATTTAGTCAAATTTTATTTGATCTAGCTAATTAGTAGGTACATAAACCTATGGTCAGTAGACAGCAGAGGGCCAATTCTTATAATAAAATATGTTCAAAATATAGATCGACTTACTTAGTCTAATAAACATTAACTGAAATGCCATTAAATCTGTTAACTATAAGAATACCAGACATCATTAAAAACCTATTGTGTCTGGCCGCCTGTGTGCCGTTGCGACTCAATAGGTTAATATATGAATTTAGAAGAATACCATTTGTGATATTTATTACACGGAGACTAGACAGGAATGCTATTATAACATTTTTGTTCTCTAGTTGAATAAAAGCCACTGTCCTAATGAAAACGCGATACATCTCTTTAAGAGAAGTAGAGCCGCGCTGATTTCAGCATGAATGGGCTGGCTCGACCGGGGAAGGACTACCCTCTCACAGAATATCGACGTGAAATAGCAGTATTCCTACTGTTTTGTTTCGTTCGGTGAGTGAGAGTGCCGGAGGCCCAATCACCCCTTTTCCCCCATCCCGCTCCTTCTCCTTCCCACTTCCTTTCCTAAAGGGTCGGCAACGCGGAAGTGATGCCTCTGGTGTCGCAGGCGTCATAGGCTACGGTGACCACTTACCATCAGGTGGGCCGTATGCTTGTTTGCCACCTTAGTTGTATAAAAAAAACATAACTGACAAATACTACTTACATTTTTACATATAACGCTACGAATTTACTACTTATGAGAGACAACCCAATTAGTTTGTTTATAATATACGTTAAAGTGCACGCTCTATAACCAACGTAATAAGAGACATCACTGCACTCAAACGTGTCGTTGCTATAAACCTATAGCTTAAACTAAGTGAGTTGAGAGCATTACTTAAACACGTTACAAATAACCTAATTAGGTTATCCTTTAATTCGTGTAGTTTTTGTAGTTGCGTGATATTTAAAATATGAATCGTATTTTTAAAACTCAATTGACAAAGGTAAATATCTGTACTTCATATTGGTTTGAAGTTCATACCAATGTTTTACTGTAATATGAAATGTTATATAGACGTACAAATGATTCGAGTGCGTTTTATGTAAAACATTCCCACATCGCTATGCATTAACAGTTTTCGATGCATTGTCACGTTCACTCACGAAAGGAAACTGAAACTATAGCTGGAACTAAAATATTACTTTTTACTACACGTTTGTTAGCGCACCTGTCTATAGGTTGCCTGTCTATGGAATGCCGTTAATGTTAGTTGACGGTAGAAATATGCGCTTGGTATTTTAAGGGTCGTGTATGGTCTTTATACATTCCGAGTCTTCTTGAATAAAAAAGCGGAACAAAAATATGCTTGCGATGTTTTTGTTCTCATGCATATCATCTTAACTATATTATTATTGTAGTTTCTGTTTGTACGTATATATTTGTTGGGAAAATAAGTATGACCGGCGTTGTGGGTGTAGTGATTTAGTAACCGTATTATTTGTGATTTTAATAAATTTATAGCTTGTTAAATAATTAATAGGTACTATATTTTTGTAAGCTGCGCAATACCTCGTACTTGTATCCTAGGTAAACTTAACACTTGTGTAATGTATTCCTTTCAATAATACAAAAGTCAGTTTACTTCTTGGTACATTTATGCTTTATATGATTACTAGTAAATTACAAATTACTAGTATAACCCGCTTCTGCTAGGCCAAGTGGGTTCAGTCTAGTGGTGATCAATCGTTCATGAGATCGATTGCCACTCATTGTTATTGTCATTCATGAAATACTGGACTACAGTCGCTTATTATTAAATCATGTATAATATATATGTATTTACAAAAAAAACAGTATATATGTATGTTTATCCATTGTCTAGTACCCATAGTACAAGCTCTGCTTAGTTTGGGCTAGATGGTGTTGTGGGTATGTGTTAGAATATAAAGATACATATATATATATATATATATAATTCGTATTGATTTTATTCTATAAATGTATTGCGATACAATTTGCAAAACATATAAATGAAATCTTATCTATTTACTCTAGCTATTCCACGCTTAAAATGATAACTGTAAAACTGGCTTCATATTAACAATTATATATTATAATTAAATAATTTAAAAAAATGTTTACATATGTATCACATATATTAAGTTAAAACATACACCGCACCTGTTACTTGCAAGACATTAATATTCACGAGGTGACTTATTTACTTAACTGCCCGTACAATAAAAACTTGATGTATTAAGTATATAATTTAGTTTACCTCTGATAACTCAATGTTTTCGATAAGATTACTGTGAAGATACTATTATAAAATGTCCGTTGACTCGTTATCATTGTGCTTTAATAATGCTATATTCGAAACTACTACATATTTTATCACCAAACTTAGAATTTTTGGTTGAATGTTACAATGATAACTGCACTATCATCGATTATGTATCTTACTGACGATCAAGCTGCACACATCACATAAGAGGTGCAAAGTATTTGTGTTATGGGTCTTCTTTTATATTCCATCTTCACACACTTCTCACAGAAGAAGAAGAAGTGTTAAAAATTATCTGTTCTATTTTTCTAGCGTTTCTTATTTTTATGCCTTAAAGGCGACAAAGATGCAAACGGCTCGCTTTGTGGTAAGTGCTTACCTATGCCGGATGTTTGTACTATGGCATATATAAATCGTGCGTTCACCAGCCCTTCTAACAAAAGTCACTATGCTGCCAGTGCAGCAGTGTAAGGACTAAGTACACTGATATTAAAGTAATTTCTTGAAGAGCCTTTAAAGCCTACTCAGCAAAGGTACACAACACGAGTTTTTTTAGCTCCGATGTTCGCTCCGGTGAAGGTACTTTGCCATACGGACTTCTCAAGTACGAAGGAAATCCAGCAAGGATTTGGCTGTCTACTACGTCTATATGTATATAGTTTATCAGCAGTTTTCTACCATTTGAAATATGTTGTCATAATAACAGAAATCCTAATCCTAATCCTAATCCTAATCCTAACCATCCTAACTTCCTAACTAATATTATAAAAGCGAAAATGAGTCTGTTTGTTTGTTTGTCACCTTTTCACGCCTAAACCACTGCACCGATCATCCTGGAATTTGTCATATACGTTGTCAAGTGTACAGAAACGGACATGGGCTACCTTTCATCCCGAAAAAAATTACTGTTCCCGAGGAAAACAACAATAACGTTCTTATGATAATAGATGGCGCCACGTGTCTTTCGAATCATGATTGAATTATATTATTACAAGCAGAGTACAACCCGAATTGATTGTCATATTCAAAATTAACGCGAGCGAAGCCGCGGGCAAAAGCTAGAAGTTATAAAAAACTGATATTAAAATCAAACCGCAAGAATATTTTTTAGTAATTGAAATAACTTACAATTAATTTTACTCGAAAATGCTCCAGGCGACACTAAAACATAACTTATAAAAGAAAATTGTATGTCCCGCTTATAAAAACAACATTTTGTTGCTGTTTTGTATCGGCCTTGCAAACATTGAAATCACGGATTCTTGCTACGATATTATTTAGTTTCAATAAAGCAGGCATAACATTCCGACGAAGCAATATTTATTTCTTCGCAATGTTCCGTTTTCTTGTATCCTGTAGGAAACAACCAGAACATTGGTGTTTCCTTCCTTTAGATATTTTAATTTTAGAATACAGCTTGCATAATGAGTTCAGTAATTAGCAGTATGCACGTGGGATAGGTTTAATTTGTTGTTTATCATGTTGTAAAATATAAATAATTACATAAGCTAAATACATCTATATATAAGAAATAAGGTCGAGCTTTTCTATTGTTAGTTAGTACCTTAGAATAAGGGTATCGATACTTGCGACAGTAATATTTCTTTTATTTAGAAATCTAAGAAAAGTGAAGAATTATTTCAGTGTACTATTCTCGCCCTCTTTTACCTAAAACGTTAGCTGTAGAAATGTAATTGTTACACTTCTGCCTGTCCCTTCGGGGATAAATATAATCGCGAAACTATGTATGTATTTAATTGTCTTTTAATATTAAAATCATTGTTTTAAATGAATGTGTGTATGAATTCGTGATAGTTCAGCTGACACTTCAAGAATATGTCTTAATGATTTAACAAACCTGACAAGGTATTTTTTCCTGATTACGCTTTTACACCAAATTATGGATAATATAAATTTTATTAAAAGCCCACAAGCCGTTTTATAAATAAAGAAAATCCCGTTATTAATCAAAAACACACGCATCCGTTTGTGAGAGGAATGTTCAGCAATGGCCTGAATGAATTATTGTTTCACGTTTCGGTACGAATTGAAATAGGCTTTGACCCATCTGAGATAATGATCGCATGATTTAGTGATGTTAGATATGGAAACTATATATTGAGGCTGAGTGGCACTTAATGGACATCGATGACGAAGCAAATGACAGATCACGATGTCCATAATTACGGAAATATAATTAGAATGACTAATTATCCGTTGAATTAACTGAAAATAACTACTTATGCAATTGAGTTTATTAAAAATAGCTACTTATGCAAGCACGAAAACAACATTGGTTTCTCGGAATATAAAATAAGGTACGCCACAAGGTTCCTACCTTGTGGCGAACTCTAGAATATCCGTCAACAACTATGCGTAGGAATGCTAAGACGCTTAAAGCCCTCGTACCTATTCGTTATTTGTTTAAGTGTATTGTAATATAGCTAACAAAATTTATACGATGAATAAAATGTATAACATAACAAATTTTATACGTATGTACAGATCACAGGAAGAGCACAGTTTACAAAAATGAAATTATTTTCAACAGTTTAATATTTCGGTTTTAACTAGTTAATTGAGATTATATATTTTGCTTTATGATTCTATAATGTTTTAAATGTAATATTTCGGTATTAACTTGTTAATTTCGATTTAATTTTAACTCTATAATTATCCTTTTTTTAAAGGATATAGAATGTTTTAAATGGCTAATGCACAATTTATTTGTGTACTGCAGTATAGAAACATACAGTAGAAATTATTTAAGCATACATGAAATATAACACGTATATTACAGTATAGTTTTTTACACTAGATGATATATCTTGAGTGCATTTATATTCACGAAAATAAAGTAATAATCATATAGATCAGATTTTTACTACAACGCACTTTTCGTGAAATTCTGTATCAGTTTTAAATTATAGTATACCCGGAAAATATAACTGATTTAAAGCTCCCTAAATTACTTACAGCACATAAATTAAAGTAATAGTTATTGCTCACCAACAAAACACTTTTAATATGTTATACTTTAAAATACAATTTAATATAACTATTCGATATTTTAATTAATATTAAATAAGGTGGCAAAAGTACAAGCGTATTTTATGATTGTTTCAAAGTGAAGTTGCCGTGAGCTGCTTCATCTCAATATTAATAAAGTTTCCCTATTGTTGGTAATAAGTAGGCGTGCTAAGATTTTAATAGTGCGGTGCCACTTTCTAATTATAGTTTGAGTATTTTAGAAGTGGTAACACAAGTTCAAACAACATATAAAAGAATAAGAATAATTCTAAATAGGTTTATCAAATATTTAAGTAAATCTCGTAAAAGTAACAACTGATATTATTTTATTTTATTAAAGTCCACAAATAAGAAAATTTAAAACAGTTATAACGTAAAAGTCCCAACGTTACGTTTAAATAAATGAATTTACGTTCTAATCGATTATTAAAAGTAATAAAAATTACTTACCTTTATTTGGATGAGATAAGTTCAGAACGCGAATATAATGTACGTGAGTAACGATCACACAGTTGCACGTCGAGCGGCTGAATGTGCTGCTTCCGTGGTCTCCCTCGATGGTTTTTGAAATCAAATGAGCGGTGCGAGGTGTCGACGCAGCTTATATACCGATGCGGTGCTTAGCTACGCCGATGACGCCGTAGCCCGCTACGCTGCTACGAACTTACTTATACTACGACTTTATTCGCCTTAATAATTAGTTTATAATCAAAAAATACTACTTTAAATATGATTGTTTAAATTACACTTGTGTGTTTAAGACTTCGTTATGAAGTCAATTAAAACTCTGATTGATGGTTTAATTTTATATAATTTTGAATTGAAGAAACTTGTACTTCGAGAATGTCAAATATTTGATTGTAGACAATTTGCTCCTAAAATGTAGTCCCAGGTATATTTTTAAATTGAGCGGGCTATCTAATCACACCGAAAATCCATAAATTGACTTTTATAATTTGTCTCTCAGTCAATAGCCGTTTAATGATATTGTTGGTGAGCCATACATCACCCGTCACGATAAAATTATCGTTCAATGTGACATGATAGGGTTTAATAACAATTTTTGACGTGAATGGCGAGCAATGATTATGCTTTTGTAAACAGAATCATGATAAAAATGACAAATGGGATTACTCTGACTCTGTCTACTTAATATTGGTGCTTTTAATCATTTCCAGAGAATATTCCATTACATGTACGGTGTGTGGACCACGTGATTGTTGCTGGAGACCATTCATGCGTTATCTGTATCGGTACTAGCTCATCGTACGTAGTGGCACATTGCCAACATTCTTAATCCTGCGATCTATTTTATCTTTATAGATAAAAATAATAACACAGTTCATCGTATTAATAATGCGTTCTACGAAAGTGTTGAAAGGGTTTATGATAAGTAGGCCCCGTAATAATAAACAACTATTCTCTTAGTTTTTTATTATTATGGAGCATGTAGTGTATTCAATGTTGTGTCTTTATATAATATACTTTAATAATAATCGTTTAGTCGTAAGTATCAGTATGTTTATTTACATCGGATTAAGTTCCCCATAATATTGATACCTAATACACTGATATATGTACATATTTTATGATTGTGAGGAAAATCATTTCTTTAAGCTTTGGTCATTTATTGATCAGTTAAACCTGGTCATGTAAATAAAAATGGTCTATGAGAAAAAAAGATGTTCCCAGACTTTTTTCTCATAGACCATTTTCAAAATTTAGCTGGTTCCGGTGGACCCCCTGCATTTACTACATTTCTACCATATTCCTTGGCATTCGTATTTATATTGGTGAAGAATCAAAAAAAATTTGATCAAATCTCTACGGGCTAATCTGTATTTTTGTTTTTTTTAATTCTCGGGCTGAACCTACCACGGTATGCGGGCTGACCTTTTCTTTTTCATTTTCGTGGACTCCCGCTTACGAATTGTGAACTCCCATTTTGTTGTCACGCCAACGTAGACCCCCGTTGTGTCTCCCGTGGACCTCTGGGGGTCTATAAAGGACTTTGGAAACTAAGGACTTAAACCAATACTTATATGTCAAATATAGCAAGTTGTAGTACCTATTTGAGAAAAGCAACATGACTAACAGACAGTCGCTACCAATCTGGATATTTTAACGTCCGATACTTCATATTTGTGTGGCTGCTACGCATGAGATCTCGGGCCTGATTCCTACGTCGGGCGAAATGTTATGAAGCTTTTCTCTCAAGAACTAATTAGTAATCGAGTAGTAGAAACTCGTTGAGTCTAAAACAGTGTTTGGTACTTATCAACAGGCTCGCCCACTGTTACATGGGCCTAAAATTATAGCTCTGCACACTTGGGTGATATAGACGTGAGTCTATGTAAATATGTGTACTCGGTGTATTCTTTTTTTATTTTTTGTTAAGGTTAGGGTTAGGCTAAGTGTCCTTTTTAATGTTACCTTAAGTTCATGACGTATGAATACGAGTAATGATCTTATTAATATCCTTGCTATTAATGCGCCACGTCTGGGTGTTTCTTTGAGTTCTTTGTTTTAATGAATTATCCTTAATGAGCATTAATTAATTCGATTAATTAAAATTGAAAGTGTGCGACAGTAATTTTGAAATCTAAAATGGATGACACAGCATAAAAAGATCGTTTTATTTTTGGACAGTTTTTCAGCGTGAGTCTTGACAATGTTTTAATATCTTCCTTTAATGAAAACGCAGGGCTAGCTGCGGTGACTGGCTTGTTTTTTGATTCATATAATATGCGTTGCATTGCCACGCGGTGCGACTCCGCGTTGAGTGTTTTCGGTGACTGTGGCCCAACGTATGCAGCATTGTTACGTGAAGTGCCGTCTATCGTCTTAGCATTCCTTAGAAAAGTCACGAAGACGGGTGCTAGGAAATCAGCTTGTCATAGACGCAGTAGGTACTAATACATAGGTAAATAATGTTGCTATCTCATTATCCGGAAATACTTGGAAAACTAATACTGAAAATATGTTTATTAGGAATTGTTTATATATGAAATGGAAGAGAATGATTTGTCACAAGTGAGGACTTGTCATAAAGTTGAAGTCATAAAATGCAAAGAAAAAAAGAGCTGCACATATACAATTATTTACTGATATTTTAAAAATATAAAGTGACAATCACTCGTAACAGTACGCACATAAATACTGTTAATTTCGGCTCGACGTCGTCGTTCATTTCACGTGAATTAACTTTACAAAAGGCTGATTTTTCTTTATACGGCTTACATTATTGCCTTTCCGATCACTCCAATTAAGTCAAATGTATTTGAATGGATGTAATCGCAATGGATATTCACATCGACTCTTCTGCAAATTAGACGTTACCTATACAACGTGTAACAAATATGCAGTGACGTTAAAAACTAGTACTTGATTTATGACGTATAATTTTATTTATGATTATGTAATAAATTGTACTATAGCTTTGTTAATAAACGAGACTTTCCTGTCGGCCCTGTGATTAAGTTTACGCGTATGTTTAGGACTGATCACGCGGTACCAACAGCAATATGGCCGCCCCGCCCCTATTACATGGGTAGGAAAACATATCTACTGACGACATGTAGGTGTTATACACCGGTCCGGTCTGCCTTTCCCTGTAGGGATATATAGGTGTAAAATTGTGTATGTATATTATATTAAAATGAATACAATGTATTGCTTTAACCAAGAAAAGTATTGTTTCTACTGGTTGAAAATATTGACTAGAATATTCATAGAGACTACTATTTTTTTTAGAAATAATGAGTAGGAATAATTATTATAAAAGTATTGATTTATTAAACAATGAAAAGAATAAGGAAATCTATCAGGAAATATAATTTAATTTTGTCCTCTCTTTAAGAGTTGAACTAGCGCGTCCCGCATCGCGCGGGCTAATGTCATAGCTAGATGAGGGTATTACAAACATTGAACAAACGCTCACGACAGTCATACGAAGTCTGACTCGGTGATACTATCTAGAATAGTTTTTAGAGCCACAGGACCAATATATATATGTTCAGTAGCTTAGCACACATAAATGTACGTTTAAGAGCGCTGTCAGAGAACTGAACTCGCAATAAATACTCGGCGCATCACCAGCGGCGAGAACAAGGATCTAATTGTAGGGATTTATCTTTACAATTATGGCAATTGAAATGATTAATTTTTTAATCCCCTACATTTGTATCACGCTTGGTGAATTATAAATCTTATTGTCTCTGGGCCTACCTTCAGGACAAAACCAGACATAAAAAATATATAATCTTATATAGTATCTTAATAATATTTTAAATCTACTTAAATATCTGCATTTTGTTTTTGTCAACTTATGTACTTGAATTATTTCTGTGTGAAAGCTTGCATAGCAATTTAATTTTATACTACGAAATATTTGTATTATTCTGCAAGCAACAAAAAAATAAAAACCATGACACTATATGTTAGAAATATATGCATGGGGTGAGACACAAATTGATAAAATCTTTTTTGTACGACAACTACATTTGCCAGGTAAAGATTACAAGCCTGAAATATAACCGCCGCCTTGTATGATGAATGTAGAGATGCCTCTTGTGTAACATCACGCCTATATATTCCCAAAGGGTTGGCTGAAGGTGTATTACACCCACGGTTTGTAACTATGCTTAGGAACCGCGTAATAAAGGTTAAGGTCATTTTTATCTACAGGAACCTGACTAAGTGATACTATGGGTATTAAAAAAACAGTTTCGTATGCTTGTGTCTGCATATCTCGAAAAGTAGTTGATGGATTGGCTTGAATTTTTACATGACGTTGCATTTCTAAATAAGAGTGTGTTCTTTTATTCCTAAGTACCGACGGGACGGGAATTATTTCTCTCATAATTAATATCAGACTGAGCAACAGCGGAGTGTGGCCGTGTTCAGCTAGTGATATTAAAATATGTGATAGTTTAAAAGTGTTTATATATTTGTTATTTAAGCGAGTAAACCTTTAAACAGATTCGGATGCAACTTGACACACATGTAAACCATGTCCTGGAGTACCACATTTTTATCCCGTTATACCCATAACAGGATGAACAGTATCCACGGATTCCCTCTTGTGGACTTCAGGTCGGTGAAGTCGCAAACAATACAAGTGACAAGCTCGAGAATAATTAATTTACAAACAGTAGTCGCAATTGTGCTTACGCTAATGGAACGTTGTGTATAATAAATGTATTAATTTATTGCTTCGACTTCAAGCCTGAAAAGGACAATAGGGAATATCTGAGTTTACGTCAAGAATATTTCACAAAACACGAGTGAAGGCGCAAAATTATATTCATACAAATTCTTATTAATGTTATAGACTTTCAAGCCTCAATAAAATGTATATTTTAATATCACTGTTTGTCGCTCGATTACCGCTAGGCGGACTGTATGACTATTTTCGCGTGCCCAGTACTTATAAAAAAATACAAGGGTATCTATTATAAGACTTATGCTTCTATTAATTTCTCTGTCATGTAGAATTTTATAAGCACTGATGTGGTTGGTTCAGTGTTTATAAAAGACTTTATAAACACTGAACCAACCATATCCTACGTGACAGAGAAAGAATACACAAAGAATACCTAGACAGGTATTATTTGTGTTCGTTGACATAAAGTATACCTAGACTTTATAAACTCGGCATTACGTACTGCCCGTTGGATTCAGATCACATAACTGTTTATCCTGTGTAGATATTAATCACTACACCCAGAGTTACTAATTTCGTCAGATATACGTATCTGCTATATTATATGTGGGTCTACATCCTTACGGAAGGAATTACTAATAGGGTAGTATTTAACTGCACAGCAAAAAAATACTAATTGCACACCAAAATATATTTAAAGAGATCAAAGTAAGCCTATTCTTGGCTGGGTTTAAGAAGGAACCTAACATAACCTAACCCTTCCGAGACGGAATGCAGTCATTTGAAGCGTATAGGTGCTCGTTATGATATATTTTAGTAAGCATATTTTGCTGCGCAATTAGTATTTTTGGTGGTGATTATATTTAATCCCTTACTAATATTATAAGCGCAAATGTGAGTTTATTTGTTTGTTATGCTATCACGTCTTAACTACTCCACCGATCATCATGCAATTTCGCATACACGTTATTAGGGGTCCATAAAAGAGTACCTTTCATTCAGTAAAAGTACTGTTCCGGCAAATAGAAATTTATAGACAAAATCTACATAAACGCGAGCGAAGGCACGGGCAAATTCTAGTATTCATATACATATAATGCAAGTGAAGTTGCAGGCGGCAGCTAGTTTGTATGTAAATTAGAAGAATGTCAATGACTCGCCCCTTATTGTGCAACAAGCATTTGTCGTACATCGAAGATCTAATCTACTCGTGTCTAACCGAGATCGCTAAAGGAAAATAAATTTAAATTAAAATGTCGTTTTAATTTGGTCTTGTGTAGTGTGATTGACATATTTGTATAAGTACAAACAAATATTATGTTTTGGCAACTAAAACCACGTTCCCATTTATTGTTCCGAACAGTTTTGATACGGTAAATGAAAACACTTGCAAAATGGCATTTGTTCGCGACTTCTATCGCGTAAACCAGTTTGCCCACAAACTAATTTTCGTGGATCACATCGCCGGTCCCACTGACGAAATGAATTATAGCTTAGATTTTAAGCCACTAAACTATGAAAAGCGCACCTTAATTTGTTGAGCAGTTTTCCACCTAAGGTAAAAAGACGAACAAGCATTAGCTTGTTAGCTTTTGTACAGTGAAAACGGCTTCACCAGCAAATTAACAACTGTTTTGAACATTTTCTGGGTTATGAACATGTTCGCTAGAAAACCGTTTTTTTCTTTACCATATGTGGATGGTACGTGATAGTTTATCTCAGTTTCATTGTAGTGTAAATGCATACCTTATATTTTAAACGAACTTTGGCAGTAGAGCAAATGATGACGAGATCAAAATATTCGCTCGACACAATGAATATGTGGCTTTACTAACACATGTTTGATTCACTTTGCCCTCTAAGTAAAATATAAATGTGACATCAGTACATCACACGCGTCTTCGGTGTATCTAAAGTCACGTACGTTCAAGTATGTAATTATAAAGTCATTAATTACCTGAAAGAGCGTCTGAGAGTTTTTGTGTAAATATATATAGAATGGGAATTAGCTATAGCTATGTTTATGCAATATATTTTATTATAATTTTACATTTTAATATTCGTTTTTTTAGCTTATTGTAACAGATGTGACGTCAACCCACCATCAGCGCCGCCTGCCATAGCCTAGTTGCCATATTGGCCGCTCCTTCCGCCGCGCCGCCACGCCGCCATTTGCCACGAAGAGTGGTGATGGGTTAAAATTAGCCATTGCTAAGCCATTATTTGATTGATTTTGTACCAAATAACCGATCAAGAAGTAACTCTGCTGGTTTTATTCTTCACATTCTTTCTAAAGGTTCAATCTATGTTGCAATATAATTTTATCTAAATGTGTTTAGCTGTTTAGCCGTCATAATGTAACAAATAGTGTAACAAATTTAATAATTGCAATGATTAAGTAATTTGTTTTATAGGAACTCGAGATAATGCTCGGCAAACTTCAACGGATAGTGTGTAATTAAATAAAAGGAAGCTTTCATAGCTTACCTTTATGTCCATACATTTTCTAACTGCTCTGCTGGTTCACCAACGACGCACTAGAATAAATACATATTATGAGCATGATTACAGATAGTCCTTTAAGTTCGTACCGTATTGACAGTGGGATGAAAATAAAACTTTATGTTTAAAATAAATAAACAATAAAATAAGATAGGAATGGTGGTCGATTTTCCCCGCCTTTTAATCTTTTTTAGTATGTTAGAAAATACTTTAAAGAAAAATGGTACACCATTTTTTTTAAAGTATTTTCTTTAACATTAGACTGCCATTAAATGTATGCTAAACAAAACATAAACAACTTAATAAAAAAAAATTGTTATTACTAGCGACCGGCTTCGCACGTGTAGTCCAAAGCCTTAAAAATTAATGACTGTCTATTGGTGAAAACCGCATGCGGCGGGGGACTTTCTTTTATAATATGTCTTGATGTCAAAATCGCCAAGATATATTTTTGTAATAACTACACCTAGTCGAATATCATTGTATAAGTGATATTGCTATTTACTGTTATGCGAATAATATGTGTGTTCATAACTAATAAACTAGTTAGATCAAATAATAAGCGATTCCAATTATATTTACATGTGTGATAAATTGCAGTCCCGATTAATGTATTTAACGAGACCGTAGTTGTTTAAATTTAAGGTCTCGAGTAATATGGCAGCACAGTTTTAATCGAACAGATAGCTGTTTTTATAACAGAGAGAGTACTATTAAAATGTTTAATTAGGTTACCTGTGAAGAAGTCACGTCAAGAAAAGGAGGGATAGAATCTAGAATCTCGTTAGTATTTCCTAAAAATAATACAAATTTTGTAAAATATCTACCCTAAATAATTTCTGTAACGCTTGTTATAAAATTAAATAATGAATTATACACAACATGGTATTAAAACATCTAGAACGAAAAAATGCATCTCAAGATGAGAAGGTCTAGACTATAAGTAGACTGTTGTCTAGACCTTAATCTTGAGAGAATAATAAGAATTTGAATTGAGACAGTAACACTATCAACACCATGCCGGTCACAAATGATCGCGTAATTTACACATTTTCTATTGTGTTTGCTATATGTCATTCAATATGTAGGCGTACACCTACATTTCGCCTAGTAAGGTTCTAGCGTGATATAACTTATTACCGTCAAGCTGGCACATTGCCAGATCACATCGAACCCGAGATCTCACAATCGGTCGTAAACTTATGCTGCTGAACCTACAAGGTATTCCTATGCTAAGAATACAAGCCTATTTAACGGGTTAACAAGAGTACTGCTTTATGATTGATGTTTTCGCGTTTGTAGTTTCTATTATTGCATAGCGTGCAAGATGCATATAATAATCCTTAATAAACTCGTAGTAAGCAGTTATGTCAGTCTACAAATAAAACTCTGTATATTTCTTGGTAAGACTGCAACTTCACATTACAATTAAGCAATTACTTTATATTTCACAATAATTATTATTGATTTATGCAATTAACACTATTCTCATGGACTACTATTAAAGACGTAGTACCTGTACACCTAAAGGGCTATGTCCACCTTCCATACAAACTTCGGCCTAAAGTGAACATTCCTGCAATGTACATAAAATCATAGTCTACTAAAGCACCAATTTAATAGACATATCGAAGGTTTAAAAATAAGTTAGAGATTTTAAGATATTTTTATTTTATTTTTGTGTAAAAAGCATTAATTGTTTTCATGGCTATCCATGTCATAAACAATTAATACATAATCCAAAAATGTAGCAGGTGCACATAATATGTTGCTTTGGTGTCTAGCTCAACCTAAATATCATAAAATGGTCATGACATGGGAGCAACAACCCACTGTCCGCCGGCGCCGGCCAGCAATGCAATTACAGCAATAGCTTACTATTACATTGCGTCCTGTTTCTTTATTATTTATCATTACATAAACAAAATATATCTTACGGCTAATGTGCCGACTTTGTATTTTGGCCCTTACTAATGTGGCGTTATCTGCATTTGGCATTTCTTCTAGTAGCTTGTTGCCCCTGTCTCTACTTATCTATATTGAATAGGTAACATTAAACCTTATATGTTCAACATAATAGGAACGGGCTTATTTCAACTTATATGTTCCACAAGCAATCAGGATAAGGTCATCATAGCTGAAGTGGGGAATTGAGGTGTACTACGGTTTGCACTTATGTATGTCCATGTTTCGGTTGCCAAAGTCGTCGTGAAAAGCGAAATCGGTATCCGTGATCAAAGAGCCGCCGGGGTCATCATGCAAAGCGGACGCAGAGTCCATAACAAAGCTGGGGTCGTCATTTGAAGTGGGTTCGGGGTCCATTGGTAAGGCTTGTCGTTAGAAAAATTATTATCGCAAAGAAAGAAATCACCAAACACAGCGGCGCAAGCGTCGGTAGGTAGATAATGACAGGATTGACAGGCAAACGAAAAATGTTGCCAGATTTTCTCCCTTTTATATCGAGGCGAGGCTCGTTTAATCGATTAAGTAGATATATTTTAAAGAACAAAATATTTTTGATAACTCACACTGACATACGGACAAAAATAATAATAAATCACTGTTATAAATAGATATCTATAATGTACGTTTTACGTTTGCAATCTTATACTATAAACATCGTGTGAGTATTTGAACACACCTGATCATAATATTATATCCATTATTAATAATAATAATGTCCTCCAGACCGAATTTCGGCCACGGCGGCCAGTCTTAACGGAGACTGGCCATCTGCGCAGGAGATATTATAGGGCACAAGTGTATGCGCAAACACAAGTGCACTCTCTGTTCCCTAATTCTCATGATCCGATGGGACGGTAATCCGACACGACCGGAGAGAGATCAGGCGCAGGACCACTGGCTTTACGTGCTTTCAGAGGCACAGGGATGTCTAACACCGCCAACTTCCTAACTCCGGGCTGCTATTGAGATTTCTTAACAGAAAAACCTAATAACTTTTTGTTGGCCCGACACGGGTTTTGAACCCGAGACCTCATGCACAGCAGTCGCATTCACTACCGCTGCGCCACGGAGGCAGTATATCCATTACTATTTATTGAAAATCATAATCGGTTTAATAATTGAGTATTTGATTATTTAGTGGCAACACTGTTTTTATATTCTCTTGTTATAAATGGCAGCACGGTTGTCGAAAATAATATAACTTCTTAATATTCATTCTTATTACTCCGAACTTCATATAGTTCAACATTGATATCAAAATTCCTTTTGAAATCAAAGAAGAATTTTAATATTAATGAACATCTTGTCTACTACTGAGCCGCCGATGGACATATCCCTTTCGTCCTTATGTTTTTTAAGAAGTGTCACAGTTGACTGCTTGTTATGCGCTAGTATGATGGACTATGGCCTACATAAGGCTCGTGCTCACTGGTAGAACAGTTTATAAGCAGTGCTTAAACATGATTAACCCTTTTTGCATAACATTTCTTCTTTTCTTACAATATAATTTTTTCTTTGCCTTTACTTTCAACACATCGTAGAACACATAACACTAACCACAAACATCAGGTACATATAACACTCCGAATCAAAATGACTATTTATTGATCACACGAATTTTTGTGTCATCTAGGGATTAAACACAAAACACTCAACGCACTGGCAGCAGTGATGCCATCCATGTTGATAATTTTTGCGATGGCTATATGGAATCGAAGTCGCAATGGACCACGAAAATCGTATTAAGAAAATGTTTCCCGGAAATGTTCAATAAATATGTAGGTATATATGTAATCAACTAAAAGGTGCGTGTGTGACGAATGACAAGACTATTTTATTCTTCCATTAGGCATAATACAGTGAGACAAAGTACGAATTTGATACCCTGAAAATGTTTAGTCACACTTTATAACAAGAGTTTGTTGACTTTTACGTAATTTATAAAGTAAACATTTTTACGGGACCTTTTTTCTATAGGTAAGTAAATTTTCAGTAGCTGCACGGCGTCCAGAAATGTGCCTGGTGGACGGAGCCTACATACCATACTTGGCGAAAGGTGGTTGTAAAACACAAATGCCAACCCCTTTGAGGACATAGGCGTCAGACTGTTTATATATTTTTAATACCTACACTTCTTTCAAATTATAGTATTCTTATAAATGTTAGGTAATGCGTATTTGATTGCTTGTAGGCAAGAGGTAGGCGTCCGCCTACAATTTATCCATTATAGTTACTTATCGCTATTTATGGCGTGTATTATAGGTACACAAGTGCAAACTTTCCACGACTCATAAACATTTTAAAATATATAAATGTATTATTTAGTCATGCACATAATTGCATTCGATTGATGTTCGATTACAGTTATACTCAAGTCGATACCTACTTTGCATGGTCAAGGATGCAGCGCACTCACTTATGTATAATGTTGTAAAAACATTCAAATAAAATTGTAATACATCTGTTAACTTGACTGCACGGATGGCGTAGTGGCTTAAGTGGTCGCCTCGCCACTGCCGCCGGGCGCACGGTTGTGGGTTCGATCCTCACAAGGGGCAAAAAATGGTGTAATCTACAAATGGTTGTTCTAAGTCTGGGTGTTCTTTGTGTCCCTTGTTTCAATGTTTGTAAAAACCCTTGTGACACAGGAATTATTCCTAGAGCAGGAGTTGTCTTTAAAAAAAAACAAAAAAAACTTACTAGTGATTTACAAATCGGAACTACTCTATCGTTCACGCCGTAGCTTAAGTGCAAGTAAAGCCATAGCTACTCTAAGTGATACCTTTTCGATCACCGCGCCTAAAACTTGTGCGTTTCACAGATCGCCGTACCAAGCCATTGTTTTCTTTCTATCTGTTTCATTGGTATGCTTTGTTATATGTGTTAATACGACCGACTCCACTGTCCACAATGTGAATCCAGAGGCGATCCAAGTTCATTATAAACAAATTTAAGGTTATAAATTCCCAATATATCGTTAATTCAAACTGCCATTCCCACCAATTCAATAGAGAATTTTATATATTATCAATGACTTTTTTATTAAAGCCTGCATTTTAAAGATAAGCGGTGTCACTTTTATATTTCTCGTATTACCTTAATCAATGAAAGCATCTCAGTAATTTCAATCGTTGGCCTGCCTCGCAAACCTGAGCCAGGTTGATTACATAACCGATTTATTAAAGAGCTTTCTACCTCCACGTTTCTAGCTAGCTTCTTCTTTATGACGTGCGATTATGATATAAAATATGAATTTATCGTAACAAAAGATTTTATACTATTATCTTACATCCTGTATGCAAGAACACTGAAATTAGACTCGTTTTGATCCTGTCTCAGTGCTGCAGCAGTTTAGCTGCAGTGATTACTAACAAGAGTCCAAAGCTAGACCGCCATAAAATCAGTGTTTAAGTTCAAAATTATTAATCGATTTTTGCGCACTCTTGCCACTCTTGCTATAAAATAATACATCAATACCGTAAAAAGATATACGGATTCCACATACACCAAAGTTTAATGAACATTTAAAGCACTTAATTTGACTGCATTTGTTAAATTATTTGGTTATTTTTTCTAAATTGAACATTGAAATGATAGTGTTGCTAAGAAAAAAGGTGCGATTTTAAGGGCGATTGTGGACCACAACTGCAGAATGCATACGAGACTACTTTAGCATCCGTTTGTATGAATCTATAAGAAATGTATTATGTATACAGGGACACATTCGGCTGCGGGCGCGTCACACCTCGATGGCTAATCGTATTACCAGTTGTATCGTCGGAATTACAGCGTTTCGGTTAAGGTCAAAAAGGCTTTAACATATCTTACGTAGGCTTCGAAGCGCTTGATAATCTTGTCTTGTCTCGACAAATTAATTACAATCGCTAACTGCACGTAGCGGACTACAATCCGAAGTCGAAGGTGAGTGCGCCTTCTACTTCGGATTAAGAAGTTCAAGATATTTTTCTCTTTCTAATCGATAAATAAATATCACCTTGTGATGAATTGCACTATATCACAAAAATATCATTGTAAAAAATATCGAATACAAAGTATTTTACATGCGGTGGAATTGAGGATATAGGGATATATACATATACATGTGTGGTACTATTATGTCTACGTTATTAGCCGTAATTATATTCCACAGTCAAAATTCGATTCTTAAATGAAACTAATTAGATGCCCTGTTTCGCGTAAAAGTTAACAAACATTGAAACGATGGCCTATTTGTAAAGAATCTGTGGATCACACAATTGTTGTTTGTCCCGCGTGGGAATTGAACTCACAACATTCGGCACTCTGTCAATGGCGTGGCGACCACTATAACCTTGCAGGCATAATATTCATCAAGCACCCACACGCGTTTCACCAATGACACTTTTTGCAATGAATAGGTGACTATTTGCTTGTGGTAGTAGACAATATTTTTTTACGTATATTTTTAAACTAGGCAGGTAGGTATATATAAATGTCTGTTTGCGACATTCGTATTCCAAAGGCACCAAATCTATCGGTGGATTATGATCGATTCGCATGAGCCGTGCATGCATCGAAGGTCTAAACGTGGACAGATATATTTTTTTAAAGACAGCTTTTGAATATATTTGTAAATATTTACCATATTATTATGCATATTTCATCATTTATTCACCACAATTTACTGGATGCTCCGAGCTTGTTGTATTTGCCGTGATGACATGTGACGATCATTAATAAGCGAATGTGATTATAATATTAAATAATATTTTAATGGCCAATATACGTCAAATAACAAAACGAAAACCTTTCTTCCTCTCCCCTAACTTTACTGTGCCCCCCGTGATCAAAATATTGTACCACCTAAGTTTTATACTCTGGAATGCAATCAATATGTTGAGTATTGATTCAACATATTAATTGCACATATTGGTTGCGAGGATGGTATATTTATCTACCTTCATACTATGACCTCTCTTTGTCTACATCATCCCATATAGAATTGGGACACCGTGTCCCTCACATTTACCACGTGCCAATTCTATAAGCTTACCGCCGTATCATCGGTGTGTGGCGACTGTATATAAAAGGGCTCCATAATTTTAATCATTGGATTCCACAATGAGGATAATGGAAAACCATCTTGTCTATTGAAATATTTGTTTTTCTTGATTTCCATAGCTTCTCGCACGATTCTTATATAATAAAGGCGAAGGGGACTTGTGGTTAATGGAATTTAATTCATTGATTGGACGCCCAGTATGTGCCCGGTAGTTCCGTAATTATTGAATTACTATTGCTATTATGTACGCTGTCCGACAATTTTAAACTTATGTGCCTGACTTTAAAAATGCAATATCTGTGTAATATTTAATACTGTGCGGTCACTACACGCAAGATTATCAATCTTCGTCGGCCTCGATGGCGTAGTGGTTAGTATAACCGACTGCCACGCCTGAGATCGCGGGTTCGATTCCCGCACAAGTCAAACATTTGTGTGCATGAACATTGATGTTTGTCTTGGTCTGGGTGTTTCTATGTATAAAATGTATGTACATACTTACAAAAAAAATAATTATATATGTATGTTTATCCATTGTCTAGTACCCATAATACAAGCTCTGCTTAGTTTGGGCTAGACGGTGTTGTGTGTATGTGATAGAATATGATTATTATATTATTATTAATGATAGAGTTAAAGCAACAAAAGTTTTACGGCAAAAAGTTGTAACATTAGTGAGATATTTGCCCAACTCTAACATGAGTGAATATATTAAATTTGACACTGTGAATGACACTCCTGAAAAGACTAATACCCTGTTCGTACGAGTGGAAGGTGTCACAACCTTCCACCCGTACGAACAAGGTATTCGTCTATGGCATTCGACAGGTAAAGAAGTAAAGGTGTAATGAAAACTAAGTCAAAGTCAAAAATCATTTATTCATTTAGGTCACAAGGTAACGCTTATGAACGTCAAAATATATAGGTTAATGAGTTTACTAAGTTACTGAAGCTACATTTAGGTTAGTTTCTAGGTTCAGGCAAAGGGTTGGTTCTCATAAGAAGAAACCTGCAAGAAACTCACGGAACTAAGAAAGGATATTAGAAACTTATGGATATACTAGCTGACCCGGCAAAAGTTGTTGTGCCATATTTGTAAATTATAGGTATAAAATATACTTTACGAGCTATTCTCATACCTACCAAATATACATAAAAAATTTCATAAAAGTCGTTCGAGCCGTTTCTGAGAATTGCGACCACAAACACCGTCACACGAAATTTATATATACTTATATATATAGATTAATCTTGTATGTAGTTAGAGGTATAGGCTTTCGATCGGTTTCTCTTCAGTTGTAATACTGGACCCCGGCTTCTCGAGCCGGATATGCTATTCCAGCCAGTGGCAAGGTTCGGTATTCATTGAGATTTTCCATTTAATGCTAGTCCCGATTACTTTGGTACCATTACTCTGTTATCATGGTGATTGTGTTATCTTAATATTATCATATTATCGCATCATATTTACAAGCATTTTCTTAACATTGCATTGGCAATGTTAAGAAAATGATTTTAAATATGATGCGTGTGCAGTCATATTATACGTAAGCAGTACTTACCATTAGATAGGATAGCTCATTTGCCACCAAAAAGAATAAAACAGAGAACATCAAATATTCTTTTACCTACTAACGATTGACTCAATGCCTTAAGATTGACCGCATGTATGACTTACATGTAATACTGGATTTGACATCCATGGGCATACACATTTGTGTTATTGATATTTCTATTAGAAAATTCGGGAATTAGCTAAGAACAGAAAGGTATTAGTTATCGATGACAAGGACCAATATGGAGCTTGCGCTTTCAAGTATGCAGATACCAGTTTTCACTAGGTTGCCCATTATGATACTAATAGACAAAGAAAGAGAACATGAACTTAAGGAAAAGTACCCACTAAAGGAATAAAGTATGATATTCATATAGTACGCTAACGAACTTAATATACTTATAATATTCTTTTTTTTGTGTTGAATACCGCTTTGTATAGTCACAGAATTGTCTCCTTTTGAATTTCATCGTGGACTGTTGCGGGCTGTCTCGATTGAGATGATATTTCTATGCGGTCCCTTTGTTGGAGTTTGAATATTTATTGGTGATTAGCAACAATATCTCAATATAAATATTTGGTCATTAGTTAATCAAGTTTTTTGGAAATGAACAGGTGTTTTAATTTTGGGTACCTATCATTTAAATTGGGCAAACAAGGTTTCTTATGAAGTAACGCTTTTACTCAACTGTACATAAAATATAAATATTTATGTTATATAATACGTTAAAAAGCTAACATGATTATAGGTACCTTACCTACTAGAGGCAAGTTACCTAATTTTTCACCAGTATTTGCAATTAATATACATATTAGGTATAATATAATTATATTTTAATAAGTTATAATTATGTTAAATTTAATAAAACGCGTAGCTATTTTTGACATTTAATAAAACGCGTAGCTATTTTTATTTATTTCTTTTGGTATTTTTATTCATCTGTACCCAGCTTCCTTCTCTTTGCACACGATGGCGTGGCGTCTGTCCGCATATGCACCGCTTACCTTCACTTCACTTTCATTTATATTGCGTGTTTTTAGCTTTACGTTAACTCCTTAACTGCACTCACACTCAAATTTAGAGTGCATGGTATTGGTTTAAGTCGTCGCTTCGCCACTAGCACTACGACGAGTATTGTGGGTACGATCCCCACACGGAACAAAAATTATGTGATCCACAAATAGTTGCACCGAATCATAGTGTTCTTCGTGCCCGTTGTTTGAGTAATTGTTCCTTCTACGGCAGTTGTCTTTTTAAACAATTATTTGTATAATTGGAAGTTGGGACCTACAACTAAGTGTTGTCTTGCAGCGACAGCAGTGGTGAGGTGATCGTTCGCCTGCTACGTACCTATGCAGTCAATACATACATAGGTGCTCGATGTTGCAACCGGCTAATGACAATGATAATCGTACACACCTCAGCTTACCACCTACATACACTTACTACCTAAATATGTGCCGATTTATAAATGTGTAATGCAAATTTGTCAATTATTCAAATCACAGAGCATGAAACTACGCGCCGTTATTCACCGTGCATCTGAGCGCGCCACTTCTACCTGCAACAGCTAAACCGACATTCTAGGTTTACTTCAGGATCACGTTATACTTGCCTTTAAAATAATATCATTATTTTAAAAATAAGACGTAATTCCTGCATTGCGTCAAGAGTATTTACTTAACAGCTTAATAATATGTGCTTATCTATATGCAAATAATAAACCTATTTTCTGTAAAATGAAAGTAACGAATTGGCTCCAACAGCTGAATTATAATGAGATAGAAAAAATATTTAATATCCCGGAGTAGTGGTACCACGCAAACGCATGGACACACGCAGACACATACACCCACAAATAAACACTCACGCACATACAGTATCACTCACATACATACACCCACAAATAAACACTCACGCACATACAGTATCACTCACATACATACACCCACAAATAAACACTCACGCACGTACAGCATGACTCATACACATACACACAAAAAGAAACACACGCAAATACACCCACACGCACAAACGCACATACACACACATACACACACACGTAAGCACGCACGCACATTCACACACACACACACAAACAAATACACACACGCACACAAACACATACGCACTTTCACACAAACACACGCATGCAAGCACAAAATACAATATTACAATTCACAAAATTCGCATAGAACATAAAACCTACTAATAGAGATGCGATGTTCTAATCACTTGTTTTTAAAGAGGGGATGACCTGGTGACCTGAAATACAGGCCAAAAGCCTAGCTTAGGCACCAGTCTCCCACAGTACAAATTCCATTAGTATATTGTTTTTATTCATTGTAATTGCTGTAATATTGTGGTGAGAAAATAAATAAATTATATTATGATATTATTATTTCTGTCCCACGGTTATATTCAACTTGTTCAAGCTTAGCTAAGAAAGTAACTCAACTCTACAAAATACCTAATACAGCCTGACTGATAAGACCAGGCTCCTAAAAAGGCGCCTGATAACAAAAGACCGGTAATCTTTGTTAACACTGGCAACACAGAGACTCATTTTGAAAGATCACCAACGCGGCTCTTATATTTATTTTTAATAAGGTTGTTTTTTTTTGTTACAAATTAGGATTACTAGATTCCTGTCAACTCCGCTTGATACAAGAACACAAGTAGTGTTTAGAGCGGGTTCACGTCAGTAGTTGAATGGGTGGGATTCGAACCCGCCACCGATCTTGATCGTAAGTCGAATGCTATATCCATTGTGCTATCGTCGCTTTTGTGTGATGTTGAAAACATCCATGGCCATCAGACGTGCCGTATGCTTGTTACCACGTAAGCTGTAAAACAAAATTTTTGTATTACATCGCAGTTTATGTCAGGTTGGCTCCTAAAAAGTATTTGTTTTGGAAGCGAAATACCGCTAATTGGACAGCAGGCGCCGCTGGCGGTAGGTACTCGACGTCCATGACGCTCCTGGTTGCAATATAAAAGTTTGACATCATCTATTATTGTCTATTGCATTAGTTAGAGTTGTCACTTCGAGATTGTGTGGTACGCATACTACCTCGACTATATTTTAAAATACTTTAACATCAAGAGACACAGAGAAATCGTAAATATATATTTAAATGAATCCGTTCAAAGCGACAGAAGCTTTCTTCCCATTTATTATTTTAATAGAACTCAAACAAAAGCTTGGAGAGATTTCTAGATAGTTTTTGTCCATGTCCTCGACCGTACCGATTCGGAATTATATTCGCAATGTTTCAAACGGGCGACTATTTTTCCGCTGATTGAGGACAATGTATTATTGCCATATTATATACATATATACATGATATACCATATGCTCATTATTGACTTTTACTTAAAATTGTTTTCTAATTAACTTACTAGATTTTGGTATGGTAAATATAACTAAATTTAACTATGTTATTATATAGTTAAATTTAGTTATAGACGAACTGAAACGTTTTTGGTTAGATTATATTATTAAGCACATTTATAAAATCACATCTATATCTCCGAAACGTTTCACCGTGGATGTCGCTCAAACTGGGTTAGTTTGACTAAAGTAGACGAATGAGGTATCTACACCTCATTCGTTCTTCTGAAGGGGCTGACTTCATAACAGTAGGGCGTTACAGACATCCTTGTGTTGAGTTCTTGCGGTGAGATGGCTTTGCAGTTACCATGAGGAATCGGTGTCCAGTTTGCAGATGAGCAAATTAAAAAATATTTTTCTCTGGCGCACAGTGTCTCCTTTTTGATAGGTTGGCAATGCAAGAGTGTTGCTCCTAGTGGTTGAAGAATCTTTAGGCTACGATAATATGATAAGAAAAGTTTTTCGTACAAAAGTAATTCGACTACAGTAATATATGTCTAAAACGTACGGGCGTAATGTATCAAAGAGGACTTTATAATCATAATCATAAATAAATAAGTATCAAACTCCGAACAACTATGAACAATTCATGGATCAAACAAATCTGTGTGGGAATCAAAGCTTACAAGAGAATAAATAATATAATTCTGAGTAGTGATCACTTTAAAAATTGCACCGTCCACGCAATCAAATAATATTCTATTCATCCTAATCCTAGCTAATATTATAAATGCGAATGTGAGTTTGTTTATTTGTTTGTTACGCTTTCACGCCTTAACTACTCGACCGATCTTTATGAAATTTCGCATACACTTTGTCAGGGGTACTGTAAGTGCAGTGAGCAGTTGATGCAAATAAATAAATAAAAGGATATAGGGGACCTTTCTTCTAGTAAAATAGTACCTACTGTTACCGATAAAATTATTGACCTAACCTACATTAAGGCGGGCGAAGCCGCGGGCAAAATCTAGTATATTATATTATATTCAAAGCTGTAAAATTTTAGTAAGAACTTATTGATTTTTTACATAAAAATCAAAGTATGTAATTTTATAATAAGTTTCCGCATATTAGTAGCCACGATATATATGTATGTATTTGCCTCACAGTCATCATAAAACTTAAACATATATAAGTACTTACTGTACTTTTTACACTTACCGCGGCTGCAATAACTTATAATGGATCCTGAGTGCTTTTCAAAATACCTATTGATGTTAGTACATGGATTAATAGGTATTTTTAAAAGGAAAAGTTTCTCTATGGGACCCCATGGGGCAGTGCATTACTACTATAAAATAAAATCATAATATATGATGTCATTAAAACATCATGAGATCACATCATACTAGTATCAGCTCGGCGCGTAGAGGCAAAGTTGTATTCCAAACAGTTATCGTCGGTTATTAAGTTATTAACGGGTTGGTAGAAAAAAATACTGGTGTACGTGATCCCTTAGAATATGATCATTATCGTAGAAGGTTAAAGAATCTATAGTTTTGTGACTACTGAGAGGATGGCATCGTAAAACATAAATTATCCATCTTGCCCAAACGTGGAACATGCAGCAGATAGACCAGTGACCTGTGTCCGTTACGCTAGTTTTGAAACCACTTTTTTTGTAAAAATATTCTAGTTTACACTGGGCACCAGCCCAGTGCGGGTTGGCAGATTTCACACATCTTCGAGAACAAAGAAACTATGTATGACGATGTATACATATAATAGTAGCCTAACATGTTACACAGTTTTTGAGCTATGCTTGGGACGCTAAAACTCGTACTATCAAAATAAGCTAACAGCGTCGACAGATTATAGTACTAAATGGTTCACGGTCGGTCTCAGCGACTATGTACCAGATAAATGCTCTATACGAAGCTTTCGAGTCGAATCGGGCCCCACTGAAGATCCACCCTAATAATAAGCTAGGAAGAAGAATTTATTGACGTCATCTTGTCAAACATCGCTTGTCATCGGAATTAATCTTCATATCGCATCTGTTCCGGTTATTAAATGTCCCGTAACAGTGCAATTAAGCGCCAAGTGTGAGTGCTAATATAATATTAGACGGCTGACATGTTATTATATTACATGTAATGTAATTTAACAACTGAGAGTCCTTGAAAACTGTTTATATTCGCAGCATCTCGATCTTATATGAGCAATTATGCGTTGCAACAGGAGAATATTTAATAATATAATGTCCTCCATACCGAATTTCGGTCACAGCGGCCAATCTTAACGGAGACTGGCCATCTGCGCAGGAGATATTATAGTACACAAGCGTGTGCGCAAACACAAGTGCATTCTCTGTTCCCTCATTCTCATGACCCGATGGGACGGTAATTCGACACGACCAGAAAGAGATAAGGCGCAGGACCAACGACTTTATGTCTTTTCCGAGGCACGGGGGTGTCTAACACCACCAACTTCCTAACTCCGGGCTGCTATTGAGATTTCTTAGAAGATAAGTAAGCCTGGTAACTAATTCTTGATCACTACGGTGGCCTGTAGAATAATCTTTTGTAATGTGAGCGAGTACTATGATAACTATGCATTTGTAGTTTGAGTATTTGTAGGTTTTTTATACACAGATATACTATATATCATCAATCTTTAATTATATTAAGTAAAATTTGTATGTGCTCTGAAACTTTTGAATTGATCCTAAAATGCTTTCACAAAAAGGATGCTAACCAAACAAAGAGGATTTTAATGACATACACAAGTATACTTGTAAAGCCACAGCCAGAAAGTGGTATTGAATAAAATGTTCACATCGCGTCGTTATGCAATATTAACTTATTATTTATTTTATTAGCTTTAAGTCCTACTTAACTGATTTATGGTGAAAATATGTATATTAGATAACTAAAAATATATTATTCGGCGGATCAAATCAATTTTTATATATATGTACGTGGGGCCGCAAGCCTGTGTTTAGATCTAATTTATATATCATCACGCCTGTAATACTTCAAAGTAAGTGTGAGTGAATTAGACATCCATAATAGGCATGGCGACAGGAGATCAAATAATTAAAGAATTAACTCGAAAAACGATTTTTGGGTCGATAAATAGCACTGAATCGATCCAGTGAAACGATATTTTACTCTAGAAAATCGGATTCGATATTTTCCGTTTTGATAATAACACGCAACAATAAATCTTTTTAATGTAAGCAATAAATTTGTAAAATACATTCCTTATTATATACCTTTCTGTCTTTTATATCATATATTAGTATGATTGCAATTCAACTTTGATTGCCTAAAAAATTATACACGATTGATTATTTTCGATATATCGAGCGTAATCCATAATAGAGATTAATATTTATATTGTTAATACAAACTCGAAAAGCAAATAGAAAGGAAAAACGGTCTTTGCGAATACAACACCCAGATACATAGTGTATCTGTGTGTTGTGTTGCCAGGAACTGCCAATCATAGTCTCCCGTATTAATTAACATAAACGATACCCTACCCTGGTAATCGTTTCCGTTGAATAATGCAAACAAAGCTGCAAGCGAGCTATATAATATAACGACATTTTAAAATTTAACTGGGTTTTGAAATCTAATAATCGAACCCATTGCTCTACAGTCTGTATCTAGGTATATGCGATCACGCTTGGTCTACACGACTGTCGAGGCCGTCGAAAAACTAAAAGAGAAACATGATTACGATAATTATATATGCCACGTCAGAGTGATATGAATTATTCATATCGCTCTGACGTGGCATGTGTCCGAATCATTACACTACAAACAAATGCATGGAAACTGTGTTTTTCATATTTCAGCTGTATTTTGTAGGACTACTGCTGACACGAATTTGAATATTTGACTTGATCCTGTAAAAATATAGATGTGAAAATATTTGCTGTCGTGGGTACAGTGTTAGCTCTGCTATTCATCACGTTGTAGTGAAACTGTAAATTGAAATATATAGTCTCATAAAGTCATCCACGACCTATTGGTACGCCTAACTGGTATCAGGTATTCGGCCGGGCGACATATAGATGTAAGTGTGGTTTTAGATTGTTATTTACGTATTACATCTACCATTAATATGAAACTCAGATACCTTGCCAAAGCCATGAGGCGAATGACAGACGCGAGACAATAATGTATTGAGTAATTTCGTTCATTACTTTTTGTCTAATGGAAAATGCACTGCTATTTTGTAAGATTGTTAAAAAAAACAAAGATTGTCAGCAAATAAAGTTAATATACAATATACAAGGTACTGGAGGATCACTCGTTGTTCAATCTGGGGTGAGGCTATGGACAAGCACGGCGAGTCTTTGGCTATCAGCCTTGCCATAGCCAAAGCTTTCAATAGAGTCTGGCACCGGTCTCTTCTTTCCAAGCTTCCAGCCTATGGCTATGTGCACCTAGATTGCAAGTTTCCTGCAGAAGCATCGTATACGGGTCCTTTGCGACGGTCGCGTTTCCAAATTTATACAGGTCAGTGCAGGAGTGCCTCAGGGGTCCATCTTATCCCCTACGCTCTTTCTTCTGCATATCAATGATATGTTGAATCTCGGCAACATACAATGTTATGCGGGCGACAGTACCGTGCATGGGCGATATCTCGGACATCCTGGGGCCAAACAGGCTGAAGTTGAGGGGAAAGGCAGGATCTTGTCGTTGAACTTGACCAGACCTTGGACTGCATCTCTGAATGAGGTGCCAAGAACTTGGTCGAGATCAACGTCAAGAAGATCCAGGCATGCGCGTTCTCAACAAAAAAGTCTCCGTTCTTTCCACTCCCTTCTCTGAAGAACACTCCACTGGTGATACGTGACAGCCTCTCCATCTTAGGTATGGATCTTTGCCGCTCCGTTAATCCCAAAACCTACATCGAGAGAGCCATTAAACAAGCTTCGCGAAACTCGGAGTTTTGAACAGGGTGAGGCTGTTCGTCGCACCTGGGCAGCTGTGCCTATTGTATAAGGCACAAGTGCGCCCTTGAGTGGAGTACTGTTCTCATCTTTGGGATGGCTCCGCGCAGTACTTGCTGGACGCTCTCGACAGGTTACAGCGGCGGGCTGTCCGTATCATCGGAGATCCAGAGGTCACGAGGTCACTGGAAACTCTGCAACTCCGTAGGGATATTGCCTCATTGGCATGTTTCTACAGAATATACCATGAGGAGTGCTCTGAAGAGTTATTTCACCTTATCCCGCCCTCCCCTTTCATATCCAGAACAACGCGTGCTGGGCTCAGACGCCATCCTTACACAGTAGGGTCGACTAGAGCGCGTACCAACAAGTTTGGGTCCTCATACCTCTGCCGAACCATCAAGGCATGGAATTCTCTGCCAAGGCACGTGTTTCTTTCTTCCTTCAATCCTGGGTCCTTTAAGCGGGGCGTGAAAAAGCACCTTCTCAGGCCGTCAAAGTAGAGACCTCAACATCGACTCGGCTGCTATGAGGACGGTGTGGAGGCCACTGCTCTTAGACCACACGACTGCTTACCATCAGGCGGATGGCGGTGGTCATCTTGACGAGCAAAATAAAAAAAAGGTTACAATTACCTATAGAGTTTTTATAAAGTCCGTACGTTTAATGGCGGATACCACAGCGAATACCATATTTTATACCCAAAATTAAGATTATGTTATTTTCCCCATAAAATGTTTTCACACACAGTGGCAATTAAAGCAAGTAGACCATTTTGTACTATGAAGTAGCATCGCGTCTCATCGCACCAAAAAAAAACAAGTTTAAGTTACATCGCGTCTTGGCAAAGATTGTTACTATACTATAGGACACCAATGGTTAAAATTTTTGAAAAAACAACATTTTGTTGGTATGAAATAACATAGAACCAGAGCTTGCTTTTGTAGCATAAATATACACACATATTTCTTTTGCTTTCTTTCGTGGCAAACAAGTCCACCTGACCACTTATGATTACTGCTGCTTATAGTCTTGGACAATGTCAGGTGTCTACTCAGCCAAGCTTTTGCCTATCATAATAGTAGAACTCTCTTTAAACCTCGTTTAACAAATGAAAAGTCATATCACTCTACTAACACCGCGGCAGGTAGTTAATGTCACAGCCTGCACATACATATGCAATAACAGTAAAAACAATTTATCTAAAGGAGATGTTTTGTAACAAGCACATTTATTCAGCCGAAGGCGTGTTCGCGAGGCGTGTTCGCGAGGCGTCTATGAGGAAAAAGATAGCAGAAATGCACCTTTCGTATAAATAAAGCTACGAAGTCAACATAGCATAAAGCGAAAAGTAATTTCTACATGAGAAGTTCATTTCGCAAATTGTTTATTTAGATTACATTCACTTATATGAGTGTACATTTATTTGTTTGTCAGAATGGGTAATATTAGTTGAATATTTGTACATCAAATAAACAAGAAAAGACATGAAATCAAGCTTGAGAAGATATATATTTTGGTACATAATTTCTTTGGGGAATTTAAAGGTTGTTAGTTTGAACGATTCAAAGAAATATGAGGCAGATTATTTAGACTCCTTAATAACTATAAAGCAAACACACTGGTAACAAGATTTGACATTTAATTTCAAATAAAAATATTAGTTCGTCTCTTCGGTTCTCATAAAGTGAGAGAAAGATCGCAGTAGCGGTAGTAAGTTGTCAGACTTCACTAGACATCTTTTTATTTCGACTATATGTATATTCTTTTAAGTATTAAAGCGTATTCTGAACTTTAAAGTTCGCTTCAACCAACTCTTGAAGGGCGATATAAATACAAAACAGTTAAACCGCTGAATCATCACTTTAGGTAAATCTTATTCTCCGAACAAGACTCTGAAGTATGCACGATTCTTCAGAGTCTTAAAATATCTAGGTATTGTTACGAAATTTCTATGGGTTTGTACGTGGTACAAATATTAATAGAATTCACAGCTTGTTATTCCGAGTCACGGTTGGTAGATACTTTTCCTATTACATAACAAAATTAATTCGAAGAAGAGTTCCACACTCATAAGAATTTATAAGAAGAAATCATTTGGTTATCTAATTGAAATTCCAGAGATGTAAATCTAATTTTGACCAAACAAATGCTATAGATCCAAAGATTCACGTTGTACTAAAATATTTTATTAAACTGACCTGAAATAATATTAATTATAACTGCAATCCAAAAGACGAGACACCAGTTACAATTAACACCATTAAAGCCAAATTACAAAACAATTATGTGTCAAATATTTATCAAATAAAACCGAAAAACGACTTTTTTACTTTCTTTATATTTTCAATGTAATATTATATTGATACCACTGAAACTGGATACTGTTATCATCGCAGCAATCGAAACAGCTTTCCTTGTAAGATACTTAAATACGTGCTATGGAAAACTGATATTTTTCGTGCCTTCAGAGGGTAGTGATGGCGTCCATTACAATCCACTTACTATTTACGACTTGTAAAAACGCTTCTCATATGACTCCATAACTTTTCTGCGGGACGCCGTAGCTTTGTTCCACTTAAACTTGATTAAGAACAAAATATCTTCCCATACTTACACAAATATTATGCAACACTATAAAGAAGAGCTTAAGAACAAAATGTACAATGTAGCATAGTGTGAAATGGTACACTCAACTAACCTAGACAATTCTAAATACACAATATGTTTTTGCTTGCATACACTTGTATTTTTAATCACTCTGCGTTTTAGAAAATAAATAATTAATTATTGTTGCGTAATAAAGTAGTTTAAATTTTTTTTATGTAATAGAATCTATTTTGTCTAACCTACACGCTACATGAACCCACATCATAGCCATGTTATGACGTGGGACTTTGCGAGACTTAGATGTGATATAGGTCAGCCTACCCTTTAGAAAGATATTAGAGTGAAGTCATAACACTCAAGTTAAACTAATACTAAGTAAGCTATACATATGTATATCATAATATCTTATCCTTTCTCTTTAGTTTTTAAAAAGACAACGCCCGCAGTCGTTGCATTTTCTGTCTCGTGGCGGAATTTACAAGCATTTAATCAACGGACACAATGAACACTCAGACTCAGTACAACTATTTGTGGATCACACACATTTATATACTGTGTGTGGATCGAACCCACAACACTCGGCTAGATGAACACTTAAGCCATTACGCCATCCTGCAGTATATTAATAAATACGGCAACTTAAATAAATTTCTATGTTGTCCTTGCGTTTAATTGTTGAATGATTGTTGATTGTTAAACAAACACCCTGTCGAAACATTTCAGAGTTGTTCGTCGCTAACTGTTGGACAGAGTTGCTTTACTTAGACACTTGATCCACCGCCATCTAGTAAGCGACTGGCGATCGACTATTTATCCACCTAAGAAATTTACCAAAAATTTCCAAGTATATAAAAAATATATAAGTAGTAGGTATTTAATAGTTGACTATTGCCATTGCCCGCGCGATATGTAGCTTGACATAGTGGCAAGAGAATACCTCCACGCCAATGTTCGCTTGTTTGGCAGTACACTCACTCTAAAGAATATTTATATTCTCAATCCTAACTAATAATATGAATGCGAATGTGAATTTATTTGTCTATACGCTTTCAAGCCTTAAGACTGCGCCGAGCGAAATGTGCCAAAACAGGCGGTCACAGTTAAGTGAATAAAATCAACACTTTTTGTTTAATACAAATATAAAATATACATTTACCATAACAATGAATGTGTTTACAATTACTCCGTGTAAAAAACTTAAAATAATTAATATTTTCACCTACAAAATTACGTAAATTTACACGAAAAATGCAAAAACGTAAGCTAGTGTTACGTGATTTTTAGATTATAACAGTAGAAATCTATCATATTTTACAGCATAAACGAAATATAAATAGTTATATTACAATTTGTCCGTCCCAAATATTTAAGTTATTGGTTGACAATAAAGATACATATTTATCAAAAAAGCACTTCAAATTCTCCATACAATTGTACTATGGCGGCCGCGCACCGATTTAAACATGCGCCGCACGAGCTCTGTCATTATCTGTCTTACGCTCGGCACAGTCTTAACTACTCGATTGACCATCATGAAATTTCACATACACGCTGTCAGAAATACAGAAAAGGATATAGGGTACCTTTCATCTAGAAATTAATTCTGTTACTGAGTGAGTGAAGCGGTGACCATAATCACGTGTTATAATAATACACACACTATCGTCGGTCACCAACTAGTTTCTGACTCAACTCGCTCCTCGCGAATCGTCAGCAGTGGAACAAGTGCTGGCATTCAGGAATCCCATCAATTAATAATTAGAGGTTACGAACACAAACTACTTTAAAATCTCTTTATTATACATATTTATTCAGGGAAACTTAGCTCAGCCGCATACGCAATTCGGAAAGTAAGACAGCTTACTGATATAGATACTGCAAGACTAGTATATTTCAGTTACTTTCATAGTGTCATGTCCTACGGTATATTATTGTGGGGCAAGGCAGCTGATATTGAGACAATTTTTATTCTTCAAAAGCGTGCAGTACGTAGCATTTATAATTTAGGACCACGAGTTTCCCTGAAAGATCGATTTAAAGAAATAGGCATACTTACTGTTGCGTCGCAATATATATTTGCTAACATTATGTTTATTAAACATAACATTTACTTATATAATAAGAATAGTGATATCCATAACGTAAACACTAGAAATAAGCATAAGTTAGTAGGCCCATATCATCGTTTACATAAAGTTCACAATACATTTGCGGGACTCGGTATACGTTTTTTTAATAAATTACCTATTAATATAATTAATTTACCATTGTTTAAATTTAAAAACGCCGTTAAAAACAACTTATTCGGAAGGGTTATTATTCTGTCAACGACTACTTAAATAACAAAAACTCATGGAGCTAGTTGCTTGTTGCATACAGGATTCAAAGATCTGTATTACTTATAAGTCAATTTAAGCCTTTGCATAGTCACAAAGTGTAAGTGTATGCGCCATCATGCCATCCTACTGCCTATTTTAGATTTATATTAAATAATATATCTTAGCTCAAATTATTTCCTCCCTACAATATTATTAAGTTATTATTTTTATTATCTTTAGTTTTTATAGTCAGTAGTATATGGCATAATGGCTGTATCACCTTGTTAATCTGAGTTGTAAAATACTGAAATTATATTTAACTGACGATTTAAAAGAGTGGCCGTGAGTTTCTTGCAGGTTTCTTCTCATAGGCTCTACCCTTTGCCTGAACCTAGCAACTAACCTAAATGTAGCTTCAGTAACTTAGTAAACTCACTAACCTATATACTTTGACGTTCATAGGCGTTACTTTGTGACCTAAATGAATAAATGATTTTTGACTTTGACTTTGAATATAAATATTTCATTGTATAATCAGCATAATTATTTATTTAATCATACTTAAACGGTATCGTAGCATTTCGATTTAACTGATCTATTCCGCATTCGTATGTAGTCCACAGAAACGTACGTTTCTCTACGTTCAATAATTATGCCGTTGAAAATGTTGTTAAGTAATAAATGGTCTTAATTGTCCTCCAATTGTATCTTGATTTTAGATTTATAACGCGCATTAACGTACCAATATTTTGGTAATAATTTAAAGTTCCATACATATTTAGATATTTATCGTCAGATTAATGTTGGACATTTATCGCCGCCTATTACGTAGTACTAAAAATATTGATGGCAAAATATCGGTGTAATTCACTCTCGCCAATCATTCGAAGATATACAGGAGTATATGTGTATTCTAATATGTTAACAGTCATATACAAAAGAGACCATGATGAGCCACCAATTGTGGTACCGGCGACACATGTGTAACAAGACGGGACAAGCAATTGCCAAACGTCACAATGTACATTAATCGCATATCACTGTCGACTCCTTTGGACTCTACTATAGAGATTGTCGTAGATTACAATCGATATTATTGAGGAATTATGATATTCTTAACATAAACCGATCGGTTCAGTCATTACGTTTTTGGATATCAATGTTCTAGCGGACGCTTCTTGGCAAAACTGATTTTCCACCGTATCAGTTTTATATCAAAAGCTAAATCTGCTTAAGAAATATAAAGAACAATATCTTGAAAGGTTTCACGCATTTTAACAATGATTTACATAAACCAAATAAAATATCAAAATAATTGTGTGTATCTTATAACTCTTACGTATTTCATTGATATGTTAAAATGAATGACCTTTTTTACTTGCGGAAATACATGCCCCTTCGCCACAAGGGGAGGCAAGAGGGTTATGTCGGGCTCTCCCGAGACTTCGGGCCTACCCACTAAAACCACCACGATGTGCCAGCTCGCTGCTTTGTATGTTTAATGGGTCGCTGGAACTGAAACTACATCAACGACCCACCCAGTAGCGCCCAATGGCAGACAGGGAAGGTCCGCGGGCGACGTCCCGGAAAATGAAGGATCTACTGCGATATTTTCGATTGCGATACTTGTTCTTCTTCAAGAGATTATTACTATTAGAGTAGGCAGCGGCTTGGCGGCTTGGCGGCTTGGCTATGTATACACCTGAAGTTCTGGTGGTTACCATCTACATTCCCTTTAATACTTTGTATGTCGGTAAGAAGTAGACTACTTAATAAAGATAATTCAATGGCTAGGAGGAACTGTAGATATCAAATACAACACAATTGTGTTGTGAAGGAAAAACTCTCAGGACATAAGCGGAACAAACCTTATTTCTATGATGTAGTTTTAGCGACGATGGTCATGAATTTACGACTAATAAAAGTAAAACGCATAGAGTAAAACCTGTTTTTATTTTTACACTTTATCATGTTAAACATTTGGCAAAGTGCAATGAACTTAAGAGTTTTTTACTTCGTTACAAACTTCATAGATACAGATGGCATGTATTAATGAAGATTCGGTCAACTTGATCCGGAATCACTGAACGTAAGTACCTATTACTTATATTTCTTTTAAAGAGACTATACATGTACTTACTAGGAACTTTATAAACATACGATTAAAAGATGAAACGTATACTCCGAGTGACACAGGACAATAAGTTGCGGATCACATGAATAATTGTCCTGTGTGGAATTCGAACCACGAGCAATTGTATTCAAATCTCAAGATCTAATTCAAAAGATGACTTGAAACTATGCATGAAGTTGGCACTTTACAAACTTATGTATGTCTGATCTGCAACAATCATGTAAATATTTGTTTTATACAGAAATCTAATTTATACCCGGCGCATAGGCGGTAGAAAGGTGACCACTTATATGAATGCGCTGTATAGTAAAATATCACCATTCCGTGTTTTGATTGCAAGGAAAAATTATAAAAGCAGGCTACACAATAAAATCCGTAAATAACTGAACAAAACAATACATATTTAAGTGTTTGCTGAATGGCAGTTTATATTTTTCGGTCGGCAATGTACTAGCTCTGAGTTATGAATGGCTATGACTTAATAATCACAATTCACAAGCCTGTGGGTGTGCCTGGTAGTTCTGACTGTGACCTTCGTAGGAATTCTCAGATTCTATTTATATGTTTTACATTTTTAACACCCTTTTATTAGCTTGGTATGTATCTATGAATCTATGTAACGGAATCTTTGAACGTGATTTTCACCCTTTTCAAACCGACGGATTGATTTGAAAGTTTGCACACTTATCGAGGACCGATGACAATACAATAAAATATAAAACAATAATAAAATAGGGGTGCTTTCTAAAATATTTTGATAACCCCACGCTTCTTTACATTAAAATTATTAAATTATTTTCTACTTTTTTTAATAAAGCGTGTTTTTTCGTTCTTTTAAACTATTATTTATTTTTTTATTTTTATTTTTATTTATTTATTTATCAAAACTTACAACTACCATTACAGAAACAATCCAATACGATAGTGAAGCCGTTACAAACAATATAATCTTATAACTTAACTAAAAGGTATACTTATTTTAACAAATTACAATTAAAGCTATTCTGTTAAATTCACTCAAAGTACATGCAAACAAATCCGAAGTCTCGTGGATATTATTCATAATGCGTAGAATTCGCGTTACCGGAGCTTCTTTTAATAAATTGGTTCTTGCGCTCGGCAGCTGCAGCAGCGCTGGCCGACGCCGACGCCAAACATATCTGTCGGGGACTCTAAGCCGTAATAATTGTAGCAAACTAGCATTGTCAGATTTACCCCTCAGTATTTTAAATAGGTGTGTAGCAAGCGCTAGTTCCCTTCTGACTCTTAGTTCATTGTAACCCACCATCCCCAAAATGAATAAGGTAGGGTACATCAATGGGTAGAAGGGATACACGCCATACAGTCGCAAGTACAAGTACCGGATAAATTTGTTCTGTATACGCTCCAACATAAGGCTATATTTAGTTTCATGCGGAGCCCATACAACCGCATTACACTCAAGCAGACTTCGTACTATGGCGTTATACAAAACGATAACTGCATTTATATTAGTAAAGTCCTTCACTCTCCGCAATACAAAGCCCAAATTCCTGTACGCCTTTTTACATATTTTAATAATATGGCTTCGGAACGTAAGTTTGGAGTCTACCGTTACTCCAAGATCCCTTACTACAGTAGTACGTTCAAGGGTGGCGTCTTGGATTTTATAATCGTAATGTAGTGGGGTACGAGCACGTGAAAAACTAACGGTCAGGCATTTAGAGGTGTTAAATTCTAATAGGTTGTCCCTACTCCAATTAACCACCCTATCAATATATCCCTGAAGCTTTTTACAATCTTCTATATTGCGCACGGGTAGGTATAGTTTGAGGTCATCAGCAAAGAGCAGACATTTGGCATCCTGAACCACCTCTGGCAGATCATTGATCATTAATATAAACTCCAGAGGTCCGAGGTTACTGCCCTGACTTACTCCAGATTTTGTAACATAAGACTCGGAATGATGACCTGCATAGTCCACATACTGTTTCCTATCACTCATATAACTGCAGAAGAACCTGAGAAGGTGTGGGGTAAAACCAACAGCCGCCAACTTTCCTAGCAAGAGATCATTATTGACTAAGTCGAAAGCTTTTCGAAAATCGAAGTAGGCGGCATCTACCTGTCCCCCACCATCAACCACCGGTATGATATGAGTCATATAAGTGAGTAAATTACTAGTGGTACTTCTCCCGGGTCGGAAACCGTGTTGGGCCTCAGAAAGTTGGCTACATAATTGCGGTAGAATAGCTTTCTGGATAGCTGATTCCAACAGTTTAGCTGGCGTAGACAACACCGCCACTTATTTTACACTAAAATCCTAACTAGTATTATAAATGCAGAAGTGAGTTTGTTTGGTGGTTTATTGCGCTTACACGCCTTAACTACTCGACCGATTATCATGAAATTTGGCATACACGTTGTCAAGGATACAAAGTAGGACATAGGGTACCTTTTATCCAGAAAAACACTGTTATTAACTTAACCTACATTTACGCGAGAAAATAATTATATCTGTTACATTCTCCGAAATATTTGCAGATTTGCTATTAGTACCTTAATGGCTTTATGCACAAAATATTCATCTAAATTTGAGATATTTTAACCACAATCTCATAATGTTTTTTTTTAAGTGAAACCTTCTTTAGGCGCGTTGAGCACTTCTTGGGTGAACAAAAATCATGGAACTCGCGTCATCGTCACCGAACGCTTACCATTTTTTAATAATTTTTGGTTTACAAAGAAGTGTTTACGATCAAGGATTAAAGTTTTCACCTCTATCGGCAGTCCCAAAAGACTGCCCCAATTTTTGAAATGAAACCTTCTTTAGGCGCGTTGAGCACTTCTTGAGTGAACAAAAATCATGGAACTCGCGTCATCGTCACCGAACGCTTACCATTTTTTAATAATTTTTGGTTTATAAAGAAGTGTTTACGATCAAGGATTAAAGTTTTCACCTCTATCGGCAGTCCCAAAAGACTGCCCCAATTTTTGAAATGAAAACTTCTTTAGGCGCGTTGAGCACTTCTTAGGTGAACAAAAATCATGGAACTCGCGTCATCGTCACCGAACGCTTTCCATTTTTTAATTATTTTTGGTTTATAATTTGGTTTATAAAGAAGTGTTTATGATCAAGGATTAAAGTTTTCACTCCTATCGGCAGTCCCTAAAGACAAATCCAATTTTTTTTTTTTTTTTTTTTTCTTGTCTTTATGTTGGTCACTGTATGTTACGCAGCTACAGTACTTTATGAATAGAAATAGAAAAATGTGTGGCTGCTGTACTGTTTTCACACATAAAGTGCATTGACCAAAGAGTCACGTAGTCAATAATTAAATCAGGAAGAACTATGTTAATTCGTCCTGCGTGACTATGGTTAAGCCAGCGCCCAGTGTTGTGGGCTCGATCCCCACACGGAACAAAAATTTGTGTGATTAACAAATATTTATAGTGTCCGTTGTTTGAATGTTTGTAAAGTCCCCCGCGATGCTGTAATTATAACTACTGAGGACGCAGTCTTTTTTTAAAAGACCTGTAACACCACTTGACACTTACACTAAGCAAGAAACGCGTAATATTATAACCGGCAAAGGTGGCAGAGGGAATGCTGCTGATTTGAAAATGAAACGAGAAATCCGCACCAGGTAGTTTATTCCAGAGCCTGCGTGAACGTGTTAGAAATTATCGCTGGAAGTGTACCATGTTGCCAGAATCGTTCCATGTGGAAAAGACGACACTGCTGCACTGTTAAATGGTACGATGTTAGACCGTTGTACCTACTTATGCATGCATACAATGTACATCATCAAATCAAAGTAAATGTATATTGAGCATGACTGCCGTAAGGTGACCAGTAAGGTTTTAAAAAAATATTTAATTTATTTTAACTTACGTTTAACATCTCTATGAAAAGGGCTGTGTAATAACCTATGGCCACTATTAAAATAGTATCCCAAATATAATAATACTTTCAAGTAATAAATAAAATTGGTCATATAATATTGAATATTCCTCTACAATAGTATCTCAATATTCATAAAAATATAACAAGTCTCCCTTTTATTAGTTTCTTAAAGTCTCACACACAGCGAAAGTCAACACCACGAACTATCGTAACACGTGGTCTACGATAAGTAACGTCGTAGCCGCTACGCCTCGGCCGCTACGCAGCAGCTACACAGTAGGCCATATTCGATCAAGAGTTAAATTCCCCTAAACGTTTCATTTCACACGGATCGCACATGAGGGAATCGTTAAGATAATTACGTTTACGTAAACTAGATTAGCTTTAAATAATTATAATTAAGGTCCAACCGTTGTCTGGGGATGAGAAGCAATCAAGAAATGAAGGTCAATATTTCAACCCAGTTGTTTAATGTAACGCTTCTAACTAATATAAGTTTTGTAAATTTAATTCCCTGAGGTGGCCAAAATCGATTTGGGTTACTTAAACTATTAATTGCGGGAGGTTAAGTCAAACTTGTATTAGACATTGAGATCTTTATTTACTTCAGGTTTAGGGTAACCATTTTGTCTAAGTATTATTTCAAATTATAAATAATTATATTAAAAAAAACTGTCGTCCACATATTATTGCTCTACTACTCTACACTACTCACAATTAAGGCAAGCAATAAAAACCAGTGCAAGGGCATTGATAACATCACCAAAAAACACCCTCTATTACCTTTATTATCTAAAATCAGAGTACTTATCAGCGAGGCTCTACTTCTTGAATAGTAGAGCCTCGCTGATTTCAGCATGAATGGGCCGGCTCGACCGGGGAAGGACTACCCTCTCACAGAATATCGACGTGGAATAGCAGTAGTCCTACTGTTGTGTTTCGTTCGGTGAGTGAGAGTACCGGAGGCCCAATCACCCCCTTTCTCCCATCCCGCTCCCTTTCCTCCCACGTCCTTTTCTAAAGGGTCGGCAACGCGCAAGTGATGCCTCTGGTGTTGCAGGCGTCCATGGGCTATGGTGACCACTTACCATCAGGTGGGCCGTATGCTTGTTTGCCACCTTAGATGTATAAAAAAAATATAAAAAAAAATTAAAACTAGCCCAAATATGGTGTAATTGCATTGTTTTACCTTACAATTCCTATGGCGACTTGCGTCAGTATCGGGCCAGCTCGAGAATAATGTAATATTGCATTGTCATCCGGCTTGCAAGCGGAAACAATTTTAGGCCAATTTAACATCGGGAAGTAGGTCAACTTTAACTTGTGACATTTGACAACACACGCGGAGACAGAAGTTAGATTTTAAAATGAAAGCATGTACCGTGGATTTTTGAGTCACATTCTTATTCTTTCTGTGGCACTGGCCAGTGTTAAACCATCTGCTGGCTGAAAGTTTATTTGCCAATTTAATTGTTTAAATAAGGTGGTTATGCAGAGTTATCCACGATGAACCGTCTAAAAGTGTCACAAAATATACATTTATTTTGTTGTACAACAAGCGATCTCGTTTGAGCTTAACCTTTATTATAGAACGCGTTAAAAAAGTTATTATTGTTGACATATCATAGACAAACGAATGAGTAGGTGGAACTGCGTATGACATCTGATACATATAAGTAAAAGAAGGATCGGCGGACCCATTTCCCTATATCATAGGATATTTATATGACGTGTAACAGAGCGGTGTCGGACATATTCAAAGGTCAGTCGAACATTGTCGCCAAAAAAGTAATTTTAATAAATATAATTATTAAAGAAGCACTGTTTTCGTCGATTAATATTAACCATATCTACTTAAATTGAAATCAACTGCATATATCTGCAGTAATAAGTAAAATATTAGTTAATTGAAAGTTACAATGCACAATGCCTTAAATAGCATTGACAACAAGCACTTACATTTAGAATCTGTGGACAATATTTTATTATTCCCGAAATAAATTAAAACTTAAATTTCCTCAATGGATGCAAGGTACTCATTTAAATCACTGTACTATCCGAACGATTTCTAAAATATGATTATTACAATACAATAACATTAGGCCATATGCGAGAAAGTGCATAACTTAAACATGCACACTTTGTTTTAATACACAAACAGGTCAATAGATAAGTATTTTAAGTACGAGACAGTGGATTTATTTTTATTAATTTCGCAAACATACTCGTTTTACGTTTATACGGTGTACATATGTATTATGCTGGCGGAGGCAGGGCAGGTAGGCAATCAGGCGCATTTACGTAAGTTAACGAGTAGTCCCACGACGACTGTGACCATACTTCTCAGATATATTTAATTAGCAATAATAAACAATGTGACACTTTATAATAAAGCTACGGCTTTTAGTTATTGAGTATCTGTAGTCAAAATAATGTTTAATATAGATTATAAAGCAATATTTATGATTTTACATTTTAGTTAAATGCTAGGCTTAAATATAATTATGCTTAAGGCTAGTATGCTTAAGCCTACATAATTATGTAAAGACAATTTGCAGAAATTCATGACATCTCTTTTAAATCGCTATTGCATTATAACATTCATAGTTCGAAATGATAGCACATACATGTACAAGAAAAGCACTAGTAGTAATAATTTAGAGTGTAACCAATAAATAAAACCAGATAACGCTGCTAAAACAGTTATACTATAAATGTTTTAATACCATATTTTAAATAAAGAGCATTTTTAGAGAAAATTGTTTGTTGTCCTACCTACGATTATATTTACAAAAGAATAAAAAACAACTTTGTCTATAGTATCGAAATACGCTTTCAGGTTTAATAGTATCAGTAAATATAATACCATTTTAGGTTATAAAAAGTTGTAAAGTATTACACATATAAGACTGGTATTAAAACTATTTTAACTTGTTTTACGAACTGTAGCCAGTAACAAACCTTTCCAGGATCGTTTTGACCCTAAAGTATTTAAATAGGACTTTCCTTAAATATTTTATTAAATATGTTGAACAACTTACACATGATCTTATTTCGTTTGTGAAACATAAGTCGCTTTAGTAACTTAACTAAAAGTATATCGTTCTTTGGTGACATTTATAGCAGTCACTTTCATTTCTTATGATACACATTTATTACGAGAATTAAATTTTTTTCATCTCAGTATCTAGTCAATATTTTGGTCACATATCTAAACATCAAGCTGTTAAATCAAGTAAGAAATTTAAACTCTATGTGGCGCAATTTAATCAAAACGCTGAAGCAAAACAGATGTTTAGCTACACATCACACACATATACATGTGAGTAATAGTAGGTAGTTGTAGTAAAACACATGCAGATTGAATAAACTATAATAGTTTTAATGCGCGGATGGTGCAGCAATTTAATTGGCTGTCCTACCATTGGCCAGGATACCGAATACTAAATGTTCTATCCCCATACAAGATAAATGTATGTGTGAACCTTAAATAGTTAATTCTGAGTTCTCCTCGGATCCGTCTGCTTAATGTTTGTACAGTACCATGCCGATACAGGTATAAATCCTAGTGCGAGATTCTCCTTTAAGACAAAAATCTTATACAATATTTTGTACACTTGTCTCAAAATGTCCGCATAACGCATACATCCGCGCCGGCCTCACGTTGCTACGGTGCCGGTGCATAGAGGAGTATCGCTTCACTTAATCAGCCGGGGCGATCGAATGACGCTCGCCTCGACTCACTAACACCACGATAATTGATACCAATCAACGTTCATACTCTATCTTGTTGAGCTATACAACGACACCTATAGACACACAATATTCTGTTAGATGTAATATACAAAAAATAACAATTAATAATACCTGATAATTTTATACGACACCGTATAAGTTGCCGTATATATTTTATTGTTATTGTTCGTGTATAACTACCAATTTAATTTTAGTGACTTTTCGTGTGATTAAATGAATGAAAATAAAGAATCATATTTTATGTAAAAAGATATAATAAACATAGGCGCATAGAAACAATAAGAATTCAAACTAATTTTACAATCTGCAGGCACCTTAAATAATTTAAAATTATGCTTTGCTTGCTTTTGCATTAGTTTCCTCTATAAACAATGCTATCTCTAGGAAACCCAGTCAATATTATAAACAAAATAGAAAACCCAGTCAATATTATAAACAAAATTAAAAAAAAAATAGTTTTTTATTTTATAACCACACTTCAAATATGGCAACAAAACAACTTATACATTTTCAGTATTTTTTTTATTTAACTTTAATTACAACAGAATATGGTAGTAAATTACCTATACATGAACATAAAAACTATATATGAGATTATTAAAAAAGTTGTATGATATACTTACATAAAAAATCACTGTTTATAGTTTTAGAATCACTGTCATAATTAAATTGTCTTGGAACAATGTACGTATTTTGTTTTTCGTGCTACTCAATATTTAAATATCGAGATATGCAACAAAAAACTTGTCTAAAAAAGGTCTACGATTGTGGATATTGTGTGAGCGCCTATGAGCTAGATGGCAACGCATCCACCAACCGCTTCGGAATATTTCTCGCCTCTATACATTCATACGTTGCAAATTTTCCATTCATATTATCATAACACAAGCCTTTTGCGATTTGACATTATTAAACCCTTAAATTGTAGAAGACTTGTGTTGTGAAAATATAAATAGAAAATTTGCAACTTATGAATATGATAACTGATTTAATGTAACTGTATTCATTAATAAATATGGTAGATAAAAGCTATAAAATAAAAAATACCTCGTGTGTACTCCACATTCCATTCGCATTCTGGGGTTTAGAAAAGAAGAAGTTATGTGCTCTAGTGTACTTACATATGTATTAAAATCAAATTATGTAAAGTCAGTCATAGTGACACGACAGTACCACGGAATCCCCCGCGACCGATCTATTGATTGCCATGTTGAATATTTAAAAAAATACAGACGAATTGAGTACCTCCTCCTTTTTTTGAAGTCGGTAAATAAATAGAAACACGCGGTGTGATAAAAGGAACATAACATTTTTTCGCGTTTGTGTCACATCGGGATGCGCGAGCGGCTGATTAATTCATACTATACCTTTCCCACCCCATCTCTCTTACTTAAGCGCCTGCTGTCTCTTTCTTTCAAAGTGTTGTGAGTGTTTACGTTAGAGTTAGTAACACGATGAATCGATATATTTTTTAGGATTTATTTTAAGATTACCTATATTAATTTTTTTTTTTATTTGTAATTGAATGATAACTAATTTCTTGGAAAATTTATGATGATTAAAAATCTATTTATATATAGAAATTTATTTTAAATACATATGTATATCGTTCCACTCGGAAAAGGCAACTCCTTCGTATCCCACTTAAAAGGTGTACAGCCCTTAGGCAAACTCGCCCTTCAAGAACATTCTATTTGCTGAACTAAAACATCAAACATATCCAAATCCATTTAGCTGTCAAAGCAACAAAAATATATGTAAATACTTAACCAACCTTCCTACCCACGGCAAAATAAAAACATAAGCATAGTCCAAACAGTCTACTGGACACAATGTAGCATTGAATACAGTTGCGAGGCCAGTCCAAGATTTTTTTATTTTGCTCTTCAAAATGACCACACTCCACGTGATGGTAAGCAGTCGTGTGGTCTATGAGCAGTGGCCTCCACACCGCCCTCATAGCAGCCGAGGCGATGTTGAGGTCTCTACTTTGACGGCCTGAGAAGGTGCTTTTTCACGCCCCGCTTGAAGGACCCAGGATCGAAGGAAGAAGGAAACACGTGCCTTGGCAGAGAATTCCATGCCTTGATTACTCCATGCAGTAGGCCAACATTATGCAGCGTCACAACTGGACACCACCACTCAATAGTACACTTCCTTCTCACGTATTTCACGACCGTATCAGTCATATTATGTATATCAAATTACGTCGCATATACGTTTTATTTGTAAAGCCCAATCGAATTATTTCAAAGTAAAATATTTTTGCACTTACATAATATTAATGTCTAATTTTATGGAAACTCGAGCGCGTACTACGACCTTTCTTGCACCCCCTTGTTCCATCTCGCCTTCAGCCTGCAGACAGCACCTAAACCAAAATTTCCAATTTGGATGAGGTCAGTCTAAAAGCAAGATCGTTGTAATCATTGGTCTCTTCTCGAGTTAAAAGTGAAAGATGTCCCAATATATTATTATAAGAATAATAGTTTTTGCACGCGACTACGTATGTGTGGGATTTGAAAGTAGGTACCTATCTGTCTATGTATGTATATTTTTCTTTCTCTGCATGTAAAAGGAAGCTAATTTACATACATAAACGCCTTCAACGCGGCGCGTGGCGTCCATACATCGTTCGCCCCAGAACCAACAGCAAAGAAAACATTATTTACGTGTTTTATAATACTCCAATATGCTCACGAAAACAACATTTTATGACGGACACTTCAGAAAAAGATTTGTTTAAAATTAAAACTAAGATTTTGAGGTTATATCTCTTAAGCGGCGCGGGCATACCGCATGCCGGCGCGCGGTTAACAAATTGTAGTATGCTTTATTATTGTTGCCTGACCAATTACTTAAAAGTAATCCTACGAAAAGAATGGGAGGCCTATGTCCAGCAGTGGACTGCAGTGTGCTGAATTGACTTGTGGAGTTGTTGCGTAGCAGAAGGAGTAAGCCGAAATGAAATGCAGTATTAGGTATGCGACAATGAAGTTTCTTCCCCACAGGTTTAAGTACAGGAATGTATACAGCACAGATATCGATAGGCGTAAGCGTAGTAGCAAGGCAACTTAAGAATTACTACGATATTGTAATATATAAAGAAGCTCGCGTAAGCGCGGTGCATCGGCAGACATGCACGGGTTGTGCGTCGTCAGCTTTTGACTCGACTGCCGGCCTCCGGCGGCCGGCCAGCCTCGCCCGCGCCGAGCTCTGGAATGTTCCAAGCTCCGCCCGTTCGCAGGAGCGAGACCATGCGCGTGAGCAGGATGGCAAATGAATATGAAATCTGCACTGTTTGTCCAGTTGTACAATGCTATATTTATGTATAATTATAGTTTTATTAGGTATATAACAGATAAATTATTTATTATAAGTATTTATATAAACATAGTTATACACGATTCAGTTATACACATATTTAATTTAAACTCTAGGTAATTAATTAACATAGGTAATTTAACAATAAGTAATTAACTACGCCACAGACTGATTAGTTGACTTTTACCATCATGCTGAAAGCATTGTTTTTCACTAATATAATAACTACGATTAGATAACTGTCTGTAGCTAAGTATGTGACTAGACAAGCATGGAGATTCTGTAAAATATTTACGTAGGTGCTTAACTATCAATATCAACCAAAGTTGATGTTAAGAATATATACCTAAATAATAATAAAACAATGCATTGAGCGACGCATTCGATTTGTACAGTAGCATTTGCTTGATTAAACATAGGTACGGACAAACATTCAGTATTGAAATGTAATTTTTTCTTAAATATTTCCTAGACAGTTACAATTTTATTATAAGTATAGATAAGTACATACGTGACCTCTATGACGATTTGTATTCAGGATAGCATCGTATAGTCATGACATCCTTACATATCAGTTTTTACGTAGCTCCTAACCTTGGCTCTTCGTTTACGAGAAAATAGGATAATGATATCGCTGAAAATTAATAAATGCACGATAATGTAGTTAGCTCGGGGGTTATAGTATATAGTGTCGGACTAAGGTCACTGTCTGTTGTTATTGTATTCGCGAGAAAAAGAACTATTTTTGCAATAGTGGCAATAAACAAGGCAGCTCTATATAAGGTAATTGAACTGTTAATGCTTCTTTAAATATAAAATATATTTAAATAACACTTGTTGGATAGTTGTCTTTGTTCTGATCTTTCGTGTGTTTGCACTTATAAGTGCGGTTGGACGTGAGATCCAAAGTTCGCTATTCAAAAGACATCTTATTGCATTGTCTGTTCTTGAATTCTCCGTAGATGGTGGCTTCTAAAATGTGCTCGATAAGCCGCAATATTATAGGCTCGCCCACTGCAACGTGTGCCCTAAAATGTAGCTGCTAACGTGGGTGTTTTAAACGGCCCTGCTAACCTAAGCTTTCGGGGATTCGTGTTTTTGAGTGCCTAAGTATTTAAGTAATAAAAATGGAAAGTAATTGTATATTATAGTCATTTTATTTTAATATTAATAGTTCCTTTCGGCATACGAGGTAAGGCACACTATCAGCGGCGAGTAGGGACTTCTTGCAAAGTTGATGTGACAGCCCACCAGTGTGGTATTTGCCACTTACGCTGGCATCCCAACTACTATTTTGTAAGGTTACCAATGTGCGAGTGATACTTCTTTTGTTACGACCATCTATATAATCTATGGTAACTGCTTATCACCAGGCGGCCTATACGGTTGTTAGTAGACTAGTGCCGAAGCCTTTGAAAATAGTAAAAAGTGAAAAAATATAATAGTAGGATGAAACCCTTTGGAAAAGGAAGAGAATATAACAAAAATTAAAGAGAAAAATAATTTACGGGCGATCTGAGGTCGGGAAGTGGGTGGGGGTCTACAACTAGAAAAAAAATCTACAACTTTTGTATTTACACTTTTTTCACATAACCTCAAAATTTATGTGAAAATTCAAATAACCAAGTTTTTGGTTTTTTATTTTTATCTTTTGCAAAAACATTATTTTTTTCTCGAAATTTGGTGAAAACTTACCTTTTTATGTTCCAAACATACTGTTTTTTTTTTTATTTAAAACATTTATTTTTGCAGCTTATTTTGACTTAATATCGAAAAAGCACCCTAATTTTCAATCGAAAATTCACTCGTCGAAATATCTGCTTTTTTTAAAAAGTCGGGCTGTTTTTTGTTCTTTGAAATCTCTACTTTCTGATGGTGTAAAAAAAATATACATTACTATGGTAAATTTTCTCAGAAAATAAATGCAAAAAACGAAAAAAGCTCGTTTCCGAAATATTTTCTTTAATCATCGCGTACAATTTTGAGCTATTTATTAAAATGTACACTTTAATTACTCGAAAAACGTAAGATTGTATGTTAATATGACATCTACTATAATTAATTAATTAATTCCGAAAATATTGCTCAAAACTATTTGCTGTAGCTGTGAAACTGGATGTAACAGTTTAAAATGTGGCTGCCGAAAACATGGTTTAAAATGCACAAATTTATGCTCATGGTTCTGAAAAATGCTCCAACGTGGAAGAAAAAACCTACGAGGAAGTTAGTGATTCAGATGAAATTGTGGATGAAGAACCAATGCAGACTGGAAATAATATTGGAGATGAAGACGGTGATGGTCTTGAAGATTTCGGAGATCTACTAGAATCGGGAAGGTTTGTCGAATCTAACGATGAAGAAATGCCATCAAAGAGGCAAAAACTAATGAATAAGTGATTAGAACTCAAGATAAGGTATTTATAAATAACAAGATTATGTATTTAAAAATATTATAATGAATAACGTAATCAGTATAAAGTATCTAAGAACGATTACGATACGATTAATTTTGACAGTACGATTTACATATATATTTATATATTATGAGATTTTCTATAACGTAAATGTAATAGAATTTAATAAATCAACATTTTTACTGAACAAAATTGCAGCATACATTTTTAGATGAAATCCCCTTTAAATCTTTAATATTTAGAACAACTATTTTCGCATATTTTTTGCAATCTTTATGTTTTATGTATTTGTGATTTTTTGTTTATCAATGTAAACGTATGATTCCATTCTTACGTTTTTCGAGTAATTAAAGTGTAAATTTTAATAAATAGCAGAAAACTTAACGCGGTGGTTTAAAAAAAATTTGGAAGCGAGCTTTTTTCGTTTTTTTGCATTTTCTGAGAAAATTTACCATAGTAATGTATATGTTTTTTTACACCATCAGAAAGTAGAGATTTCAAAGAACAAAAAACCGCCCGACTTTTTAAAAAAAGCACATATTTTGACGGGTGAATTTTCGATTGACAATTAGGGTGCTTTTTCGATATTAAGTCAAAATAAGCTGCAAAAATAAATATTTTAAATCAAAAAAATGTCAGTGTGTTTGGGACATAAAAAGGTAAGTTTTCACCAAATTTCGAGAAAAATAATCTTTTTGCAAAAGATAAAAATAAAAACCAAAAACTTGGTTATTTGAATTTTCACATAAATTTTGAAGTTATGTGAAAAAAGTGTAAATACAAAAGTTGTAGATCTTTTTATTACCTACAACTTTGTTATTTAACCTTTTTTCTATAGGACTTCTAGTTTTGCCGGAAATCGAGATAAACCGTTTTTTACCCTTACCCCCCCCCCCCCCCACCCCCACCCACTTCCCGACCTCAGATCGCCCTTAGGAAGGAGTTTGCCCTTAGGAAATTTTAGCATTAGCTTCTTGAACGTCTAGGGTAAATACGTAAAAAATAATTAAAAATTCATTGTGCAATACACAAACGGACAAATGTATGTGCGCTCGACACTTGACTCATTAACGAGTCAAGTGTGCAGTGGACATACGTTTGTCGTTTTTTTTTTGATGACTCATTTTTTTGATAACTCATTTTTGCGGACAGACGTATGTCCGCTCGATAGTTGACGGGTTAGTAGAATTAATCGCTATACTTTGCGCTAACTACCTTTTTGAGTAGACTACAATAGATGAGTGTCTCTTACGTGATAGCGCAGTGGTTTGAGTGGTCGCTTCGCCACTTCCACTGCGCCGAGTGTTGCAGGTTCGAATCCCACAGGGGACAGAACATTGTGTGATCCACAATATATAATAGTTATATATACTTGTTTGCCAATTTATTCGTAGGAAAAAGCAATTATATAGTGACTGCATGGGTGGCGGGGTGGTTTAAATGGTCGCCTCGCTCGCCACTGCCAGTGTGCCGAAAGTTATAAATTCGATCCCAAACAGATCAAACATTTGTGTGGTCCGCAATTAATTGTTCCAACAACCATAGGTGCTCTTTGCGTCGGTTCGTTCATTGTTTATAAATTATCCCGCGATACAGGAAATATTCTTAAAGTGGGAGTTACCGTTTTAAATAAAAATAATATGAGTCTTCATGGCACCAAAATATTAAAAAGACCTTAAGTTCGCTTAATAATTTTGTTTACAAAGCCTTTTCGCCTGGTCGTTTATTATAGCGTCCTATTACGAGTGATTTTATAGCAATTAGTATTTAGGGTAAGAGTGAAATTTAATTGTATTTTGTTATCCTTAATAACTTTTTGATACAGAAGAATGTCAAGCGAATCATTTACGAAAGACCTTAAAACAAACAAATTGATCTACAACAGTTTAAAACGGAAAACCCTTAATAATTAGTTTATCCGCAACGATTGTTAACGAATATGCAAAATAAACTATAGAGGAGTACAAAGAAATGCATAACCGTATTTTCCGTAACGTCTAGGCTAACGCTTCCCATTACATTTTACTAAGCGTTACTCATATTTAAGCCCCATGAGATAGAGAAGGACACTATTGTCATAAAACAGGCACAGGTTTTAACTATTATGTGACTTTTGTAACAAAATTATCTACTTAATAATAACACCTTACTGGAGTCAACAATCAAACAAGAACGGACTACTAAATCCGCTAAACCAACAAGAAAAACAAAGATATACTACAAACAAAATGTTGCGATGAAAACGTCAGTAGTATTACTACTTTATGTACTCTTCAGAGTAGGATAGCATATATTGAATAACAGCATGTATCGTGTAGGATGTAGGTTTACTTACTAGGTTATGCCAGACAGATATTCAAAGATTTATACCAGGAAGCCCGTGACATTTCAAATACGCGAAAATGTTAGAATATAAAAGTTTGGTTGCATGAATGTACATAGCCTTTATAATCAGCGTATGAACCCAATATTTGTAAAGGTATATGAATTATAATATGACAGCTTTATAAAATACTTTTCTTATAGAGGACGAAAGCCTAGCGAGGAAAGAACAGAGTGGATAGTTTACAAAGTATGACAAATCAGTTTTTCATCTGAGATAATAAGTTTATCCTTTTCATCCTTATTTTACCTTTTTTTGGTACACTACTTCGAGATTCAGGATAACTAGGGTAAACTGACTCTAACTTGACAGGGTGCCAGATACTAGAGAACTAATCAATTCAGTCAGTCAGTATGTTATTGTTTATGTATATTTTGTACGTTATATTGCGCAAAATTTGATCACATATGATATTACAATAAGCACTTTTATACAGTTTTGCTTATATATTGTTGATTTATTAGAATACATTTGTAAACAAATCCTGAAAAGAGAAACCAGTGATCATAATATATGCATAAGAGGGGATATAGTAACGAAGTGACCAATCCATTGCAATACTTTAGTTAATCTTAAGATCCTTGAAATAAATGTTTACATAATGGTTTGTTTATGTAAATATTGAATGCTTTTGTGAAATTGTAAATGTTTTGATGCTTGACACCTAATTGCGCCAAAAACTGCTAAACAATTTTGACGGAATTTGGCATGTGTATAATTTTGACGTGAATTAACATACCTAATTATAGAAAACTTTTACACCAGGATAATTATGTTCTGGTGTATCTATGCTGGACATAAAAATTGTCACAGTGTATAATATCATTTTTCGACCATAATTGTCAGCCAACTGCATGGAAAACAGAGGAAATGCTAGTTTAAAGCGAATATAACAAATTTTAAAAATTAAGATTAAAATATTTTCTTGACTGGTTTAAAGAACTTTAAAATAAAATAGGTTACAACAATTGTACGTTGAACAGATATAGTACAACCAGTAATATAAATGAACTGAATTTGTATTATTTTACAATATAAAATTATATATTCTAAAAAAAGGAAACTCAATCTACCTACATATTTTGTGGTAACAAAATTCATATAATTGTACGTAGCAATGGTATTTTACTCAGGAATAATAAATCAAAAAGTTACGACATTTACACAGCTCATTAGTGTTAATGAGTTCATAAGCTAACTTTGGGCGACACTGGAGCCCGTTAGGAGCTCTTTCAAACATTGCCAATACTTAACTATCCACTATTATCTCAAATTATTACACGAGAAAAGACGTGAAAGGCGTAATCGTGACTCGAGAATTTACCAGCCTGCTTCTCTGCGCGTCAATGGAATCTTTAGGCAAAGTTCACGATAATTTGTCACAGAAATTACAATTTGATTATTATATCAATGTTCCGTTCACGTCGATTAATTTTCACTTATATGTTTCCTCTAATGGCTTCTAGTTTCCACTAACTTGTTACTATTGCAGAAACGTTACGTAAGAAATTATATAGAGGCAATATTTTATACATTTGAAAAATTTATGGTGACATCCTGGAACCTCGGCATTCTGTTAAAAAGCTTACATTTCCTGGCTGCTTTTTCACTAAATTGTAACATCATTTAAATGCTGTTTCGTATTATTATAGTTATGTTCACAATTACCACCTGCAAAATGTAAATTTTCCTCAAAATGCAAGTCCTAGCTGCGCAATTTAAAGTCTGCCATGCAGCTCTACAAAGGCAGGTAATTAACCAATTTAGCGTCGTTTGATTTAATTGTGTAACAAGTTTTTAAGTCATTTCATTAGTTCCCCAACTTGAAAGATTACGTGCTTCAAGAGATAAAGTCTGAATTTTCTGTTCTTTTATTTATCTTGCTTAACTAGTGTGTTACATATTATTTACTTACTTTCTAATAGGTTTCTGCTCATAACTAAATTAATAATAAGTTTTCTTGAAGAAAATATACTGGCTACTGAATTAGGTAGTTTTATAACTTGTATAGTTGATCCGATTTTGTGACAATAGCTTACGAACAACATGTCTGTAAAAATATATTATGTAAAATGCGTGATAAAATTAACAATGGCGTCTTCAAAGTTTTTGTAGTTCCTTTTTATAGCATATTTAACTAATTTTCTTTCAAAAATTGCTCCAATATTATCTCGGCCTTTTTCCTTTCATAGTAAGATTCCAGAAATAACAACATAGTTGATCTCATAAAATGATATTGGTGTTCACTGCAGATGTTTATTTCTGTACTAGTGTCTGCTCGCAGCTTCGATCGCGGTTATCCCACGGAAACGCATATCAAAATATAAAAGTATGCTATGTGTTAATCCAGTAGATGGTCTATCTCTGTGCCAATGCCCATCCGTAAAACGGTTTTGGCGTGAACAAGCATCCGAAAATTGCCATATCCATTACGAGATCATATTATTACTAGAACTAGATCAATGAGTTTTGTTTTCATTAACATGGTTCAAAATAATTACAATTTTAGTCTTTAAGTCAATTAGCCGGAATCCAAACACAAATTAACGTAAGCCTAGGAGTTAAAAGTGTTGCATCAAACTTTTAACCAGTTCTTATGAAGTGGAATTACCAGGTTTTTAATTATGTCTAATATTTCAACAAATGACAGGTTAAACAGTTATCTGCTTCGTTATGTATGTAAAATGATAAAATATATTTATAGAAAATAACATTCTCATTTTATTTTAAACACAGCTATTGTTTGCTTATTATCTAGACACGTTTTTCACCTATCTCCATAGATTTTACCATTGAAACGAATGCAAACGTCGCCGTCACCGCCGCTGTAACATGCAGATGACTTTGTTCAGTGTTCCAGCACTTTTGTTCGTTACCATAAAGAAAAGAGCCGCTGTCAGCACGTGGAAATGTTTCACTGTCCATAAAGCTATAGAGAATAGCTTTTCAAGAAGTACGCTACTAGTTGAATTCGATTTGGTTTTGTTCGAGTAACTTGATGACTTAATTTTCTAAACCAACCTTAGTTCTTTAGAAAATCAAGCATGAAACAGTTTGAAGCGTTTTTAGACATGACATTGAATGTTACACATTGAAGTTAAACTACCTAGAATGGTATGAATAGTCACACTAATAATTAGATAGTGTCACCTCATGGTTGCTGAAAATCAACCATAACATAGTAGAAATTGTAAAATTTAAATACGGTTTAGATACATAATATTAAATGTTAAAGGTACACAAGTATTAAAATGGTGTTTAAAAGGTTATTTAATTAAGTAGAACATCATTTTACATGATGGTTGCCAGAAAACTGCTGGTGAAGTATTTACCACATATAATGTTAGTGGTTCAATTAGTCACCTCGCCACTGTCTGGGTAATTATGGTGTGTTCTATAAGAAATGGAAAAATATTGTAATTCGCAAATAGTCGTTGTTTCAATGTTTCTGAAATCGCTATTCAGGTATTATATCAAGTTGCGGCAGTGGTGAAACTTGTATTTAAATAGAATGTCTTTAAATAAATTATAGTAATAATAAATATAATAAAAGATAAGGTATTGGACTTGCAATCGAGCGGTCGCTAGGTAAATTCTGACCGACGTACGAGAGGGCTTTCGACGATTGTGTACGTAAACCCACTTTGTACAAGCATTTAGGTTACCACGAAGGGTTTTCCAGAATACTAGCAATTTTCTATTCAAATTGTAATGTTTACAGAATTACATTAATAGAATAAGTTTATTTATGAGTTCAGGCGTCTAAATTGTTAATACTTAGTAAGATAAAGTTGTACCTTTAAAGTTATGTTTGTAGAGCCACATTTATAAGGACATTGCTCTTACGTTGAAAATTTTCTAACATTTCCATTCGGTTTCAGAAAGGCTAACCCACAATATGTCAAAATCAAACTCATGTATGACGACATGACGACTCGTTGGCGTAGTAGTTAGTGTAACCGACTGCCACGCCTGAGATCGCGGGTTCGATTCCCGCACAAGTCAAACATTTGTGTGCATGAACATGGATGTTTGTCTTGGTCTGGGTGTTTCTATGTATAATATGTATGTAATTACAAAAAATAAAGAAATGTATATATGTATGTTTATCCAATGTCTAGTACCCATAGTACAAGCTCTGCTTAGTTTGGGCTATATGGTGTTGTGTGTATGTGGTAGAATATTATTATATTATTATGTTCAGTGATTTGATTGGCTGTTGCTCATTTACGGTGACCGGGAATCCCAGGGTAATTTTATCATATCAGTAAGTACGGAGTACTATACATATAATTTAACATTTACATTTTTTTATTTTTTTTTATGGGATTGGAGGCAAACGAGCAGACGGATCGCCTGATGGTAAGCGATTACCGCCGCCCATGGACACCCTCAACACTAGAAGAGTCACAAATGCGTTGCCGGCCTTTTAAAAAGGAGTACGCTCTTTTCTTGAAGGTTTGTAGGTCGTATTGGTCCGGAAATACCGGAGGCGACAGTTCATTCCACAGTTTAGTCATGCGAGGCAGAAAATTTCTGGGAAAACGCACAGATCTATCTAAATGATGGGGATTACTTATTATAAAGCAGGAATAGCCTAATCCGAGACCGTTAGGCTGCCAAGTAGAGTTCTTAAGTTCGATCCTAAGGCGCGTACCTTTGATTTTTCGAAGTTATATGCGAATTAAGTAGTTATTAATATAAAGAAATAATATAGAGAAATAAACCAATTTTAATGTGTGTAGCTGCAAATGACTTGCTCATTTTATCGACCTTCAATACTCTATATCTGATTACACATAGATAAGGCCCGAGTGATGTAGATCTTACTACTTAGAGGATCAGCAGAATAATTAGGCAGTTAAGCTTAAATATGACATGTTAATGGACATTCACATAAACTGCACAGTTTATCTAATCAGAGGACGGCCATATTAGTCGATTTATATTTGCGAGATTTTGGATTGTTCTATCATATGAAGTACGACATTATCGATATGTTACAGCAGTTGTAGTCAATGAATAATTAATTTGTTCACAGTTTATAGTAGAAATAGGTGCAGAGTTTTGTTTAATGTTCAGGTATTTATATAGTTGACTATAGAAAGAAAATATAAAAGAATATGATTTATTTTTGTTTATATTTCTAGATTATTTAGATTAGCGGTAATGAATGCGACTGTTATGCATGAGTTCTCGGGTTCGATTCAACAAATTGAAACAGACTCATGTGTCTGTCTAAATTTCTGTCAAGCAATTTTTTTGTAGCAGCACGGATTCTATAACTTTGTACTGTTATGCATATTTATTTAACTCACAGCACAGAACATTAGTAATACTTAGCAACAAAACACAGAAAAAGAGTTTTTAATATGCGTAGGTATAATGATTCTTATTCACGTAGTAAACCTCTTTTTCAAGGGTCTTTTATTCTATCTCATATCTACACATAAATGTAACTTTGTATTTATTGAATGTAAAAAGCAGCAAAGGCATCCCATTATATGTTAATATAATAATCTATATTGATATTATAAAGAGGAAATATTTGTATATTTGTTTGTAATGAATAAACTCGAAAACCACAGGACCGACTTTAATTTTTTTCTTTATGGATGCTACTTTACCTAGAAGTAATATTTATATATTACTTCTGGGTAAAGAAGGAATAAATTCTGGGAATGGGAATTCTGGGTAAAGTATCTTTCAAGATAGGAGCCACGGGACCGTAGTAGGAATCATAAACGTAAGTAAAACCGCGGTAGACGTAATAAATATACTCTGAAAATATTTAAAGACATTCCAATTATTTAAAACAAAATTAACTAGTCAACTTTTCAGATGTATATGGACACGCTACAGACTAATATTTTATCTTTTAACAATTATGTTATGTTCGGCTACACTAAAGTTGTGACACAACTATCACCTGTAAAAACAATTTGTCATTTAACAACGCTTCTACCTAAAGGAGAACATAATATAACATCAGACTTTATTTCGCAAAATTACAATAAGCTTTACATAGAATAACTATATTTATAAGGGTATCCACAGGATAGGCTTGCCTAGTGTGGAGCCAATGGATAATATGTGTATGTATATGTACTGTTTTGGCAATAAATACATTAAAATTTTTTTTAAATTGAAATATCATACACAAAGAACAAACTGTAAAGACAATCTGTAGGACACATAAATTTTGAACTCATAAAGCTCACTCCTTGAGTCATGACGAGTTGACTACTAAAGCACAAAATACGCAATCGGACTAAAATGACATGACCCGTAAAAGTATTAAACTTCTAACCTAAATACTCGTTTTAAACCTAGAGACCGTTAAAACTGAAAAAGTTTTCACTCCACAAAAAATAACATGTGTGCTACAGTCCGTCATAATAGTACTTCCAAGACATCTCAAGAACGCACCGTGTTGACTAGTAGTTATATCCCTTAACCGCTTTTCTTTGGTGGACCGTACGTTTGAATTCCACTGCATATGTTTCGAGTGCGTCGTATAAACTTTTAATAAATGAGATTTCGTGAACATAAATAGGTCAACAATTAAAATATGTTTCAGAACAATCGGTGTCCAGTAAATAAAATGTAAGCATAGTTTCTAAAGATTTACACGTTATACGGAGTTTGTAATACATACAAGTATGAACGTTCGAACGTCTAACCCAGTATCACGTAGTTAGGGCCTACGACTGCTGCCTCTTTGCATAACGACCCACGAAAACACGTGTTCATACTAAGACCACAAACACGTGTTCATACTAAGACCACAAACACGTGTGGACTAGGAAATGAAAATCGAAGATCAGTTTATCCTCAAACTTGGCAGCATTTATTTAAATATTTTCTCCTTATTCAATATTTTTATGTTAAGAATGGATATCGCTCATTGATAATGTGTGGCATAGACATTCTGTTGATTCAATATTAATGATTTCTTATAGTCAATATTACTTTGTAATACTTTTTTATAATTTATTCGCGGTATCAACATAATTTTAAGCATATTTCTGGCTCTTATATTGCAATTGAAACGCTAATATATCTTATATTACTATTCATGAGGCTCAGTATGTCATCCTTAACTATGGTTACATATTTCTACATGCTGTTCAATTCTTACATTACTTTGCGCTGAGCCTGGTTATGTGATGATTGCACAATACACGCAACCTTCTCACTCTAGATTAGAAAGATCAGAAGGCTGAATGGTGTAATCGCATCCAGGTCATAAATTTACCCAGGGGTGTTTGGTGTACCTATTGTGTGTATAGGTCACTTGATGAATGATTGAGACACAGGAACAATGCTTCAGAAGTTTCAGAACACATATATATATTTATAATCTGAATACAATTGATACTCACAGAGTACAGTCAACATAAATAGCTGATCAACATCGAAAAATGATTTTATAAATCAATAATCCTAATTATTATTCCGTATTTTGAACTATGAATAAATCAACTATCTTTTATCTACTTTAAAAACCAAACTTTGCTGTAATTCTTAAGATAAAGACAATGAAAATCTTCCAATTGTGTATCGACTTATGTTGCTGACTATCCGAAGAGTGACTTAATCTGAAAACATACCAATATTAATATAGTTCTCTAAAGCAGAGACTGAAATGTTGCAATTACTGTGCAATATATTAAGATACATATTAGTAGGCACATAGCCATCTAAGAATTAAAGTATTCAAGTTCCTTATTTCCAATATCAAAGTACTTTATACCACAGTCTCATAAAATCAACACAAATTAAATTAAAGTTCTACAGCTAACTTAAAATTGATTCAACTCAATAGGTTGATATAAAAGCCGATTTAAATGACTAGTAGCTCCATCTAGTGTTATTTGTGGCAGCCTTTATCCCGACCTCCACTCGAGATAATAATACTGAATACTGAAAATCACGGGGCGGTCACGGCCAAGTTAGAAATTAAATTTCGAACGTACGAATATCTATGTTTTATCACCAGATGTCACGCTGCTACATTTTGTATTATTGTATGTTTATATTGTATAAGTTGATATCCGTGAGGTTTTCTTTTTTATTCATAGCGCACTAGGCCATTCACAGATTTTAAACAAAGTAAACAGCAGACTAAGTTACTTTAACATCCACAGAAACCTTAAAACTACTTACGACTTAAACACACAACAAAGAAATTAAAAACAGGAAGCCAATCTAGGTAAAATTTTACTATTCAGTAAGGAGTTTTGAAAACGGGCTAATTTATTTTTAACAAATCAAGGAACATATAAATGTATAATAATATATTAAAGAGTAATCATATTTCATATATATATATTATTTATGGTAATAGATATACATAACACAATATCTGTGTGACAATAACCTATTTTATAAAGACAAATTCGATATGTGTTTATGGCAAAACACTTAAGTACTAGCCTAAAAACAATTATTGTATTGTTTTATTGTATTGTTTTGTATTAAGTACATTTAAGCAGAAATGCATAGAGAAGATTCAATTTTGATCGTCATAATATTCAACTTATATAATAGATATGCTTTCAATAATCATCCTACATCGCAGCTAGCTGCTAGCGTTACAATTTTATAATAGTCATCAGGTTCCTGTCCCTTACATTTAATTTCTATCTACTTATTCACATGTGGAGGGCAAGGGTATTGTCTATTTGAGTACTGCCTCTTTAGTGCATAGGCAATCTTTAATAGAAGCTCTTTATCACGAATCGAAGCCCTCAAACAAGTACCGTTGACTTGTTAGAAAGGGTGAGATAAGTACGTGATACAAATCCCGTGTACCGCAAAAAACCCAGTTTTATATCACCCTCATATTGTAGGGATAATTTAGTGCTCAGATTATATCACAAACATCGTAATTTATCGTGGACGTTAATGTTTAATAACATAACGCCTAGGCGGTTAAGTTATCATGTCCTTTTAGATTTTGTTCTTATATTTGGCAGCAGATATATTTATATTCTATTTATATACTTCTTTTATGGCAAACACGCATACGGTCCACCTGAAAGTTAACGATTACTAAAGCCTATGATTGCTAGCAGAAACAGTGGTATCACTTGCGCGTTGCCGACCTTATGGCAAAGGAATGAAACCTGGATTGAAAGGAAAATAATGAAAGGAGTAATAATAGTAGCATGTGAGCCTATAGAATGATTACTTCTAGGACAAAATGCAACTACAGTATTATTACTGTAACGCTGGCTTCCTGAAAGTCAAATATTATTTATGTCAAAAAGTAACTTATGATCGTCAAAATTCATGAGGTACTGACTTTACTCAAGTTACAGAATTACATTTTGGTTGGTTGCTAGTTTTAGGCAAAGGGATATGAGAAAATATCTGCAAGAAACTCACGGTCACGCTTTTATCAAAGTGCTTTCTCTATCAAACGCCACCATACATTCATTACATACACATACATGCACACAGAAGCACACACTCACACACCCACACAAACAAAAGTTATAGTTTAAAAGTCATTTAAAATCTTACACTATTCATTGAAATTAAACTACTATATACGGTTTTTATCACGTTGTTTATTTGACACTTTATTACAAAATTTTGAAATCCGTATATAGTAGTTTAATTTCAATGAATAACATTCGCGTAAACAGGAGACAATATTATCTTACACTATTGTTCTCGTTCTTTTTTTATAGTTGTTTACTTATTATTTTTTATATAGTGACCTAATTAATAATATAATTATAATTATATATATATAATTCTATCACATACACACAAGACCATCTAGCCCAAACGAAGCAGAGCTTGTACTATGGATACTAGACAATGGATAAACATACATATATACTTTTATTTGTAAGTACATACATATTATACATAGAAACACCCAGCCCAAGACAAACATCCATGTTCATGCACATAAATGTTTGACTTGTGCGGGAATCGAACCGGCGACCCCAGGCGTGGCAGTCGGTTACCCTGACCATTACGCCATCGAGGCCGGCAAAAATGATGACCTTATTCCATAAGATTATTATTGTACGTAAGGAAGAGAACACTGGCTCCTGTAACACTGGTTTATCACCTAGCACAGGTCTCAGGGACTTCACATGAACTGTATCAATTTTATGAAATAAACGTTATTTATTTATTATTATTATACCGACATACATATTTCGGTCGTATTGTCATTAATTAACCAAGACCATGACTCTGAGCAACAAGGTACTGACTGAAAAGAACGGGGAATTCAAGTCAAACTGTGAAAATAAAAAATACATCAGTAAAAAGATACGCATTTGAATACGTGATATGCTGAGACGTGACTGACGACTAAAAGCTACGAGGTACAAATACTGGAAATTCGGGTATCACATTAAATTACCATGAATATTAATACTTTTTCTATATCCATGATACAAACCTCTCTCCTCTTTTAGGAATAAAAATAAATACACAAAAAAAGAACGTGTATATCTTAGTAAATAGAAAGTATACCTTAGTCAATATACAGACAAACAGGTCCTATTAATTTTTGAAGACTTCAGGCTTGAAAACAATTTTTAGTTTAAATTGTTGCTTAGTAAATAATCACCATCACCGCTATTTGGTTATGCTGACATTGTTGTAATATAGAAATAGTTTATCGAATATAAGATTTTCATACACAGATTATGTTAAAGTCCATACCATTGTAGCGCGCCAGCGACCGTCTGAGACCGTCTCTCCGTTACCGCCGTGCTCAGTGTTGCGAGTTAAATTCCCAGATTTGACAGTTATTGTTTGTGTAATTCATGAATGATTGTTAGGTGATTTCTTTATGAAAAAGAAAATATGAAAGCTTTATGTTGTGATTATCCATATGTAATTGTTATTGCTGTTTTCAGGAAGGTTGGCAAGTCAGCGGTCTTAAAATGTAAACCATAAATTATTCATACTTTATGTGTATAAACATATAGCATATGTTTTTCTTGTGTTATTGGAGCTACACGACTGTCCTAACAAAACATCACGTGTGCCTAAAACCTTCAGTATTATCATATTTTACGAAGTTTAAGCGGTTTCTACCTGTTTGTTTTAGCTTAGCCTTAATAATGTTGAACACGTGTTACAAGTCACTTATGATAACCTAAATATAATTAAAACCAGTTTATTATTGCAACAAAATTTTATTTTATATTTACAGGGAATAAATTCGTAGGATAATATTATTTGTGATATGATTGATACTATAATAATAACAATGATTTTATTACCGATATTTCATGATTTATAGTTATTATACATTACTTATTAACAAACTTAAAAGTTTTTAAGCGGTAATATGCAGTAACGAATGGCTTCCAGTTGTTCATAAAAAGTTTTATAAAGGCCAATTTACTATTAAAACAAGCTTTTTTTATGTATAAAGGGTTTACCAATAATATAGGTGATATGCAACATACAAAAGCTCAGTATACTCCAGCAATGGAACGGCTTTTAATAATATATTACAATTAGTTATTTTTTAAACGAATGGTAACAATGCTTTCTTTTTATTCGGAACATTCGAAGTTATTCAATGGCGTTAGAATAACTTTCGATGTTCTTTGATTATTGATCAATATATCGGTTAAGTACTTGCGCTGAGTGCTGCGTATGAATGCGAATAACACAGATTTCGATTGATTCGATTTTTTTGATCTTATAATTTATTTTCCATCTCGCCGCTTTGCTTAAATTTGGTACACTTTTGATATAAGGTAACATAAAATTAAACATTACATGTTTATTGCTTTTATAAACCAAACAGTTGCATATAGACACAATATAATTATATAATCAATTTATATCCCGTATTTCGACATATTTTATTTATTTATATTACAACCACACTTGTTATAGTTATGTGAACAGTGGTGGCAGCGAGTCAAGTAACGTACAAATGCGTGGCAGAAGCGTTGAGCTAGAAGCAGGTGACTGCGTTGAAGTAGCATCGAAGCACTCGGCCGCGACCGCCGCCGTTCTGACCGCGCCGCTGTAGTGCACTCTGGGGAAAAACCAGAATATGTTCACTTTTTACATTTTTATAATACATTATAAACTTACTGTACAGATGTCATAATGGCTAAGGTGGACGCCTCTCGGTTCGAATCCCACATGGCCGGGACAATGATTTGTGCGGTCCACAAATAGTGGATCGTCTAGTCTCGATTTTCGTTGTGACCGGTATTTGAATGTTTAGTAGTAGTTAGTTCCCCAAGACAAAGGAATGATTTTTAGTTCGAGGATTATCTTTAAATTTTTTATTAGTTTTTTATATATACATATATATTATTGGGCTCTTCTGTTCTTAGAAGCTCGGAGTTTAGAAATGTAAAAACGAGTAACCTTTGCTTATCTTACAGCGATATAAAAGCGTAATTCTATGTTAAAGCCGGGAAAATCCATTTCAGTTAGTCCTATTTGTTTTTTGTTAGTTCCCCAAGACAAAGGAATGATTTTTAGTTCGAGGATTATCTTTAAATTTTTTATTAGTTTTTTATATATACATATATATTATTGGGCTCTTCTGTTCTTAGAAGCTCGGAGTTTAGAAATGTAAAAAACGAGTAACCTTTGCTTATCTTACAGCGATATAAAAGCGTAATTCTATGTTAAAGCCGGGAAAATCCATTTCAGTTAGTCCTATTTCAGTGTGTATAAGACGCGTTAACGTAACACAATATTAAAGAATTATGTCCAATGGTTGAAACATGGGACTTGTAGTGAAGAGGTCGTGGGTTAAATCACCATCCCTTCTACATCCAACGACGTAGCCTATTCCTAATACAAGCATCTAGCTGAACTAGAGATATTAGCTACAATACTAGTAATCATAACTCAAATTGGTAATAAACTTAAAAGAAAACCAGTAAAATTGTATAAAACAAACAAGCATCAACTACGATATCGTAGCACTGTCTACGTCGCGAAAATGCTACGTACATATCGACGCGTGCTACGTAATGCGTAGCACATAAATAAAATTGTCTACACCCTTGTCTACATTCCGTCGCGATATTTTTTGATTAGGTTAAGTGCTTATTTATTTCGACTACATACTTTAACCACATATAGCTAAGTGCATATAACTCGTAAACGGTCTGTTAAATTTATGATCAAATTTTATTACTCACTTTCAGTGCTAATCTAGGTTAACTTTTACAACTATATGCAAATAAAAATGTATTATATTACTCAATATTTTCAATACAGTTTAGGGTTAAAGGCTTTTAAAATTTATTTTGACTAGTAATATTTTGGTTCTTTTTAATTCATATAATTTCTGATTTATCTTTTATATGAATATAGATTTAGGGATATTTTAATCAGTAAGTATTAAACTAAAAGTTTACAGCATAACCATAACAAAGTTAATATACTATAATATAATATAATATGATTCGCAGTAAAGAACTTTTTTCTATCTTATCCTTCTTCTCAGTTTTTTACTATAGTCTATTATTGCAGTTTATGTATGTTGTATTGTTACAATAGTGGTTTGAAATGTTTTACAACTTGTACCCACATTCACTCTTATATATAATTATCGGTGCTTTGTTTAGTTATGGAACCTTGTAACTTTTGCGAATAACGTTCTTGTAATAATTTCATAATTAATCCCACGCTGCCAATAATATGACTAAATATATTATCATTACGTAAGTACGAAGGGATTTGGTTAATGTTTACTTATAGAAATTGAAGAATATAGATAAAATGCAATGCGCCCTAAATTTGGCAACATCTAGACTCAACTACATCTAGACTAAAAACAACTTTTGAGAGACCAAAGAGACCAAAACACACCAAACTACACTTCTTTCTAACCCTTCGGGAATGTACAATTCTTGAAAAGGATTATCTTATGAAAATGTATACACCGATTGATCGGTATTCAAATAAGATAAGCAAATGTCCTCTCTTTGTATTATTGACTCTTCCTGTAGCGATAGCAAATGACGTAGTTAATTTATAATTTAAGTACTGAATGTTTTATTACTAGTTTCTCAAAGTTCAGCCCAGTTTGTTAGAAATGACGTCGCACATAACAATACTAAGCCAAATATTACACACATAGCCCACCTACCCTATATCCCCAAAAGTGTAGGCAAATATAGGACATACTTAATAAGGTAGCCTATTGTTCTCTACCTGGCACAGATGCAGACTCCATGCTGCCTTGGAGTTTTTTTAACACAATAAGCCTTTGGACGTCCCAGGTATCAATTACGGGACTTCATGCACAATAATTGCTTTTACGATATCTATCCAAAAGGGCCACAGTATTGCCAACAACAAAGGCAATCCTAATCCAGAATACAGTGCCCCATCTTCTCAAGAACCTTTAAATACTTTACTCACAGACTGTGTTGTATAGATACACAAGACTATACAACACAGTCACACAACATAAGGTTATTAGGCTACAATCCTCTGAAAGGGAAAGTACCTTAGTACTTCCTCAGGTAAGGTGTGCGGGCACAAAATTAGAGTAGTGCATCTAAATCAGCAAGTTTAATAGTTGATTTCGATGCCCTACATAAATTAAGTTTTCTAGTTTATTATTAAAGAAGTTCTAACCATATCATTCATATCTTCCTCTACTAGTCGTAGCGGTGCAGTTCGCGGTCCATCGCGGTCCAATCGTTCGTAGTGCGGAGCACTTTCCTCGCGCAACGCCTTCTGCAGTGCCACCAGCAATCGGTCCAGCACCAACGCCGCCCTCTTCTGAGGCACTACCTCCTGGGAAAATGTATTAATATATCAAATCTTGGCATGTTGTTTCAAAAACCAATTGTGTTTGGCCACCGGTGTATAGTTGCGACTCAAAAGATTCATATTGCACTAAACGTACCATATTTACATATACATATCTGCGTAAAACTATAGTTTTTGTTTATACCATAGAGGTGGCGAACTACTATACGCTCGGCGCTATTGTAAGGGGTTACCGGAGCTATGATCGGTTGCAATACCAGTAGTAACACTTTTGCGTCGCCAATCTTAGGAAAAAGGACGTAAAGATTGGGTACTGCCACGTTACAGGAGGCGATGTTGTCATCTAACAAACACGTGCTGCTACTGAGAAATTCCTAACAACAAACTCAATAACATTTAACCCGACTTAGGAATCAAACCGGGATCCTCGCAATTGCGCACAAACCAACGAGGCATTCAGTAGAGAAATCGTAATAATTGAGAGTAGTGTTAAAAATACTTTAACGATTGACGCACATAATTACAACATCCATTTAAAAGCTAATTAATTAGTTCAATATTCATCCAACCGTGACATTAAAATAAATATTAAACTCTACAGAGAGTTGAACATCATTCATATAAACATCACATGAATATATTTTTATCACGCTTTTATTAGCGTCACCGGTATGTTTGTTTGTTTGTAACCGACTCCTTTTTATTACACAATAACTAGTTCACTCGTTTAACACAATTATAATAAAGTATCAGTCGCTTTAGTGAAATGATACTAGCAATATAGCACATGTATAAAATGTTTGAATCACTATTATTTAAATATAATTTATTAAAAGTCTCTTTGTTACATACTATTCAGTAATTCTACTAACTCTGCTGTATAGCTGCCATGTAAGTGTGAAATGTGAGAATAATACACCTTTACTGGGGATAGATAGACAAGCATTAGCTGTTACGTACGTATATAAATATGAGTAAAAATATACATACTGCAAATAGGAACTTCAAAAAGAATGCAAGTATATGGTTAAAAGATAGGACCAAAAAATGCAAATATGAAAAATAATCTATATATTTTCATATGTAAAAGTACTTCCTAAAGCAGTTCTATATTAGGCATACTTACTGTATTAAAAACAAATGAAGACCTACCCACATGGACCATTACATTGCCAAATTATAACAAATAAAAGGATACTGCTTTTTACAGAATAACACTATAGCTCGCCGCATATGACACAAAACAGCGCTGATGTGACGATTTCATTGCAACAGGTATCAACATTTTATTAGAAGGCGGGTGTGTTATTTGGTATTTATTTTAAATAAAACATTAAGTTCTACTGAACACTTAATCCTATAGAAATATCTTTTTTTTTATTCCACGCCCACATTGAAAGTAAATCCTGTGTCGCGACAATTTTACAAGCCTTTAAACAACGGACACAAAAATTACTCTAGAACAACAATTTATGGACTATGGATTTATGATGATTTTTATGGACCTATTTTTCCAACCCACAACACCCGGCAGTACTAATGGCGAGGCGATCACTTAAACCACTAAGCCATCCGATCAACTACATACAATACAATCGATCTAGGTACGTGTTCCTTACTTTTTTACAAACAAATACTACCACTAATCATTTTAAAGATTATAGGAATAGCTATAGTCAGTTATTATAGAGCATATGAATGGTATCGCTGTTCAATGAACTGGTCGTAAGTCAATACTTATGCATTATTGGCAAGCTTAACTACAGTTCACGTAGCATTCAGGAACGATTACCCGCCAATTATAACTATCGGCCATTAAATTAAGAATAGCAAATGTATTTGTAATATTCGTGAAAGTATTGCAAATTTTTTTATTCGATTGAAAATGGAGCAATTAGTTTAGTATATTATTTTGGTTCTTAGGCCTTAATAATGAAGGCGTTCTCTCAAGTTAACCTTTGGGTACGTATTAATTATAAGAAATCTGTGTTTTAGGTAAAAAATAGAGATAAAGGCATTAGGTTAAATAAGAAAAGTAGATAATGTAATTATGTATTCGCATTAAGAAGATGAAAGTTATATGTTTTATTTCGATTTTGGAAACAATTTAGCTAATGTAGCTAAATTAATAGCTAAATTCAAATTCAATAGCGATCGTAAATACAAATTGAAGCAACCTGCAGATATCCTAAAAATCTACAAAATTCAAGTAATTTACATTTTATTATGTACAATCAAATATCAATTAATCAACTAATAACCCGGAGTGTGTTATGTGCCTTAATCTTCTATTGCCGAAAAGAAAAAATCATAGCTGTTTATTGATATCCTATACAATGCCTAGAAATTTTAAAATTATCTAGTAACCTTATATAATTTACGATCTCATTATAATGTAACACATTGCACCCTATTGTGTTTCTATGTGTCACTAATTTAATTGTGACCAGGTAAACTAGGACGGTTTAGGAAGAGACCTACATTTAAACAATAAATCCGCAATGCTTTTCCTTTTGAATAAAATTAGGTTGCGATGAGGTTCAAATTTTTCTAAGGCTCTGTAACGAAGCTTAAATATGTTTTATTTGTTGAGGAATAATGTTGCTATGTAACCAGTTTTACAATCAGCCATTTTTATTTTATATGTGCTTACCCAGGTTTTAAGCTTAGGAGTTAATGTTTGGTAGGCCAACATTATCAAATTTGATTTCAGTGTTACTGAGCTTTACTTAATAGTTAAAAGTTCCGTTTACATAAGCGTAGAGAACTTTTAAGTACATATGTATGTACATTGTACATATATCTTCAATTCCTTTAGGGCCATCAAAGTGCGAGTAAAACAAGCGATCAGTCTTCGGCATCCATCCGTCTTATAATAATCAGTCAGGCGTAAGCATGTTCGCGATATTAGTAGTAGTTATATAAGAAAATAAATTTTATAAAAAGATTTTAGAAAACCGAATTTAACAGCCGCATAAAAAAATATCCAGCAATGTCAGATCGCGGTGATAGTTTTTACCGTATAGTCATCAGGGTACGAAGATGCAGGCGCTGCAAGGACGCCTGTCAAAGCCAGGAGTAACAGCGGTACGGGACTGCACATCATCGCTGGATGATCATCACATACACCCGCCACCTGATAATTACATTCATCTTATATATTTATGTCATAACTTATATAACTGTATAAAATTATGTATGACTACTTTTTTCGTCAACCCCTTGTCATAAGTTTGCTCATATGTTTGCCAATCATAAGGTCGTAGGGTCGGGGTAAAGTCATATAGTGTTTTTCTATTAATAATATTATTAATAATAGCACGAAATTAGGAAATTTATCCAGTAGGTGGCTCGCCTTTATTATGTAAGACTATAAATAGATGGCGAAAATTGCCTGTCTGCCTCTTCAATTTTACTTGACTCAGAGGTAGTCAGACACAACGGAGCAACGCCTTAGATGTAAATCCAGAGGCTTTCAATCCCTGACAGGACCATAGCTAGCCATAGCTCAGTTGACAGAGTGACGACACGGTTTGTCAAGGTAACAGGTTTAAATCCTGCTTCATAGATTGTCTCTTTCCCTTTATAATTTACACAATGGAGTAATCGCTGCAATCAGAGATATCTCTCAAAAGTCTAGTTGTAGTAAACGTCCATGATCGCACGCAAACAAGAGCAAACTTATGCCGCGATACCTATGGGGCAATGATATTAGTAAGTGAAGTATATATAGCTATATTTTGTTTATGTTCTTTAACCATGTCTTTTTGTATAAGTAGAGGAGTAAATAATGCCCGGCGGCGTAAATGTTAATTGGTTTGGAATCTGCAAGACGTTGTTCGCACGTCCACGGCCTCGGCCATTGGGCATTGGTGTTTTAAATAATCCTTCGATCTAAGCATAGCAAGTTTTAGGGGTTTAATTAACTAAGTTGAATCAAAGAACCAGTATTAACAGTTGCCACCTACAACTCCTGTTACCTGATTAATTTTTACTTTAGTTCGAAGGACAATTTCTACAATAGAAATAATTCGCGCTAACTTTATCAATGTTAAAACAAAAGACCTCCAAACTCCACACAACTATTTGTGTATCACATATTGCCTTTATCTCGTGCTGAAACCATAGGTCTTCGACGTGGTAATTACAATTTTAGAATATAGTCTCAAAGTAAGGAGGTATTTAATATCAAGCATAGATAACAAAAACCGATTTGTTTTTAAATACAGAAACTTGTAACAGAGACGAGCTGTCTTAGGCTAATGCCTATTTAAAAAGCAGTATATCAATGAAATTAAACTACTATATACGGATTTTATCACGTTGTTTATTTGACACTTTATTACAAATTAGTTTAATTTTAATGAATAACATTCGCGTAAACAGAAGACAATATTAAGCAGTATATATCAATATAAATATGCTATTATAAATAGGTATATTTTATTACGACGGCCATACAATTGAAAATTTGTTAAAGATCAAATTAAAAAAACAAACAGCTCAACTTATTATCCTGTCAATTGTTGTAATTCAGAGAAGACAGACATCATTGAAAATCTATTGTGTCTGGTCGCCGGTGTGCTGCTGGTACTCAAATGTTTAATGGTTTTCGATGATATCTATAATTTGAATTTCTGTTTGTTAGAGATTTTAATGACGTTTTCCTAGTGTTATTGATATATAATTCAACCTTTTTGTAGGAAAAATTGAGCGGATTTTTCCAAGTATGAATCGAGAGCATCTTAACGCAGGTGGGAACACTGTAAACACTTAACATAATATCTAATTATAGGCACGGAATCAATTTATTTGTACTATAATCTAAGAGAGCGTCTATTGTATTAATTCTCCAGTGCTGTATGCGCTCTATGTTTACGTATTCTCCAAGGGTGCAACTTAAAATTAAAGCTACGTTTCATATAATTCTGATTATCGGAACTGGGGTTTTAGTGCACAGTGAGACCCACGTAAATGAGATTGTGGGCGAATGAATTCCACACAGGCGAAGACGTGGGCATACTTCAGGAAATAATATACTTAATAGGAAATATACCGAAATACAAATTAGAACAATTAATTACAAAAGCGTCGCCAAAACTACGTTAATCTTTTGTTGTTTGTATTGGATTCACTGTAAGCTTCTCACATTGATATAAAGACATTGATGTCATCAGGCTCTAACGCGAATTGAGCCTCTTTGTTTCGGAGTTTAAGCTTGTTCCAACAAATGACAGGCTGCTTATATCTGTACGATTATGGATAAACCGGGGCATTTCATGTTACATTTATTTATCTACGACACCTACTTTTGGTCCAAAAACTATGTGAAGAAATTGACTAATACTAACTGAGCGTGTTTTTTATATGTATATAGAAAATATATTTGTCTAGCTATTGTATAATGTATATTTAATATATAAAAATAGTGTAAATAAAATCTACACCTAAAAAGAAACATGCAAACAAATAAATAAAGTGTAGACTAAGAGACTAATTAGTCAAATTTTTTAGATAATTGCGCATTAAATTATATGGAATTACAAATGTTTCTACATATGAATAAAAAAAGAAGAAAGTAAAAATACTTTCACATTGGTGAATTAAAAGTGATACAAATTAAAATAATTATTTTATGTATTGGTCATTATTTAAGGTCACTAAGTAATATCTATATCAAAAGAAATATTCTTAAAAACTGGTTATAAAATACGTACGGATAACAGCACTAGATTCGACAATTCATTTTTATAAAATAACTACATATACGATGCACTTTATTTTCATTGTTGATTTACGAAAATAACGCACTTTTAATAAATAAAACTTACATGAAATACTCACAATAATCCCGAAATTGTTTGTGTAATGTTTAAACAATATATTACAATCACTTTATACTTGAATAACAAATATGTACAAATGTTCAACAGGCTTCGAGAGTTCGGTACGTGACGGGAGGCAGTAGTGCCGCGCGAAAGCTCTTCCGATTATATAGAGCGATAAGCGAGCCACCGAAGCCTTTATAAGCCCGCCTAAACTGTGCGACCAACACAACACATATGCGTTTGTTTGTTTTGAACCAAGTATTAGTTTTATTGTACGTACGCGTACTCTACTAAGCCATTTATGATCGTATTACCGAATGATGTGAATGGTATAATTACGACATAGTATTAGTAGGTACCTAATTAACGTTAAATAACAAATACTACAGCTGTGTTTTAAAAATTATCGCTACACTGAGCAGAATAATTATGTATATCTAAAAATATTAAAGTAAATCCAAGGATAATTGTTTTTACTTGTATGTATAGTAGGTACATATTTGTAGGATCATATGACAGATGAGAGGATGTCTGATCTTCGGAAATGATAGGGTCAGGTTAGCCAGACCGTAATGACTTAATTCAAATATTATAGTAGGCTGTCATGATTAAATTCAAATATTCCAGTAATTATTAATAGGTATATACATAGTCTGGTCATAAGTTCTGTCACACAATAAAAGCTTTAGAATTTTAAATGCTGGCCACAAAAAAGTTTATTGAATTAGAATTTCGAATTTTTCATGAATATAAAAATGTGTACTTTTTAGAATTTTACTCATTTTTAAATATGGAATGGACACATAAAGAAGATCGTGTTGTGGTTATTGCGTTGCATCGTTGCAGTTACGCGCCAATTCAGATTCTTGACATATTGAAAAATTTTAATATAACCATAAGATTCGTTTATCGTACCATCAAACGATACAATGAAGACTCTAGTTTAGATGACAGGTCAAGAAGTGGTCGCCCTCGCTCTGTTAGGACTCCAGCAGTGATAAAAGCTGTAAAGGCGCGAATTCAAAGAACTCCTGTATGTAAGCAAAAACTTTTGGCCCTTCAGATGGGTTTAAGCAGAACCACGGTGAAAAGGGTGTTAAATGAAGACAGGGCTTCGGGCATATCGAAGAAAAACAGGACATCGTTTGGACGCTCGTTTAATGGACCTGAGGTTGAAGGATGTCGTGCTTTCTTGAAGCGGTACGCGGGAAACAAGTATCGGGAAATTCTTTTCTCGGATGAAAAAAATTTTAATGTGGAAGAGAGCTATAACAAACAAAATGATAAGGTGTACGCACACAGCAGTGAAGAAGCGAGCAACCGTGTTCCGCGTGTCCAACGAGGCCATTTTCCATCCTCACTCATGGTTTGGTTGGGAGTCTCTTATTAGGGCTTAACTGAAGTACATTTTTGTGAGAAAGGCGTAAAAACGAATGCAGTTGGGAATCAAAATACAGTCCTCACGAACCTTGTGGAACCTGTTTCTCATACCATGTTCAATAACAGGCGCTGGGTATTCCAACAAGATTCTGCGCCAGCTCATAGAGCGAAAAGCACTCAAGACTGGCTGGCGGCGCGTGAAATTGACTTCATCCGGCACGATGACTGGCCCTCCTGCAGTCCAAATTTGAGTCCGGTAGATTACAAGATATGGCAACACTTGGAGGAAAAGGCCTGCTCAACGCGTCATCCTGATTTGGAGTCACTCAAGGCATCCTTGTTTAAGGCAGCCGCCGAAATTGGCATGGACCTTGTTCGTGCTGCGATAGACGACTGGCCGCGCAGGTTGAAGGCCTGTATTCAAAATCGCGGGGGTCATTTTCAATAAACTTTATTAGCATAAGAATCTGTGTTTTATTAAGTTCATTTTGGTATATAAATGTTTACATCAATAATAAACATGTCTCAATTATTTCATATTAAACATGTGACAGAACTTATGACCTGACTATGTATTATACTATAAAGATCAAAATAATCATATTTGTATTTACTTTCATTGATTTGAACGCACTGTCCTTATACATATAATAATAACTGTAGCAATTGAGTCTCATCTTAGAATAAGAACTATTAAGCCATAGTTATACTACTATATACATGGATTATATACATAATTATATAGTTATATACATACTTCTACACAGTGTAAGTCTTCATAATGTGCACATATTAAAATAAGGTAAACTATGCTTAATTTTATCGACAAAAAATACCTATTAAAATTAAAAAAACAAAATATGGCATTTTACATTTATTGTTCGCTACTGTGATCCCCGTGTAAACAAAACAGTGTAACGATTAGACTAAATGATCTATCAACACAAAACAAACTCGATAGAGATTAGAAATAATTATACATATTTATAAAATCAAAATTTGAAATTATTAATAATAATAATTTGAAAAAATAATTGAAAATTACGATATCTATTTTAACTAAATTCTGGAATTTTTCAACAATTTTAAGAATAATTGTAGAATTTCCCAAAAAACGCCACATATACCTTTCAAGTTACACAGTGCACTTAAACACTATCGAGTTTGTTTTGTTGTGATTGATCATTTAGTTTAATAGTTATTCCGTTTTGTTTACACGAGGGTCACAGTAGCGAACAATAAGTTGAAACGTGCCATATTTTTTATTCTATGTTTTTATAATTTTTACATCGAACTCGGCCAAAAAATGCGCTATGTTAGACGAGAGAATATTCCGCATAGCTTCTTGGCTTCGTTTAGGTACTCCGTGTGTTTCTCCGCACCAGGGGCGTGCACAAAGATTTCTGGTAGGGTATGCACGCCCTACCCGAAACCTCTGCGAGGGCACTACATCCTTACTCCTTACTAATATTATAAATGCGAAAATGAGTTTGTTTGTTTGTTACGCTTTCACGCCTTAATTACTGAACCGATCAACATGAAATTTTGCATACACGTTGTCAGTGGTACAGAATAGGACATAGGGTATCTTTCATCCAGAAAAAAGAACTGTTGCAAACCTAACCTAACCTACATTTACGCAAGCGAAGCCGCGGGTGAAAACTAGTTTCATTTATAAATGTTTTTGTGTGTATATCTGTGTACAATAAATAAATGAAATATCTTTCAGCGACTTTTCTATGATCTAAATCGCGAACACAGCGTCCAAGAGAAATTATTTTACTTTTGTCATCAAAAGACAATGTCGAGAAAACACCTGTTTTTAATTTATTTAAATACACATCACCAACACAGATCTCACAAGTATAATTTTCCATAATATACAGTAATTCCGGTAATTTCACTAATTATTTAGTTATCAAATAAAATACGCACTCAAAATTCCCTTCACAGCTCTGTGAAATAATTAAAAATGGCGTACGATGCTATATTGCTAAAATAATAGGCCTATAATAAACTACAATTACGATGTTTTTGACAAGTATCATAATTTCATCTTTACTATATTGAAACACAATATAGTAAAGATGAAATTATGATACCCTATCATCATCATCGATAAGGGATCAAAAGCAGGAAAACGAAAACAATGTATGAAGCATAAGCCCAGCAAATGGGGTTAAAAAATTATGTAAGGCTGGGGTCTCGGGTATCCTCTATGACTCAATACTTTATGGTGGTGAAGATACCTTCCGTAACCATACTTTTTTCGAAAAAGAATAATCTCTTGGTTTTGGCGCTCAAGTACTAATTGCTTTGTGTCTAGAGTATCCAACGGAAGCCAGCAATTATCTATTGCGATAATTTATTTTCGTCACCAGAGTTACTTTATATTTTACAAGAGAAATATGGTATTTTCGCTTTGGAAACAATACGAAATAATGGCATCAGAGGTGCAGAAAAGTTTTACGAAATAAAAAAATATTCAAAAAGAAAAAGAGAACATTTTGCTGAAGTTACATGCGACAAAAATCGTTTGGCAATGGTACGTTGGAATGACAATAAGTTAAGACAACATGGTACCTTCGTTGGCCGACAGAAGTGCCTAAAGCCAAAGGTTCGACTCCCACTCCCCCACAGCCAGCAAGCGGGCATGTTCAGCAGCACTGGACGATGTATTCATGAGATTTTCTCGAACTATGCTGCATAACGGCTCATTCCACTGTCTCTGAAAGAGCCAGTTTTCGGGTAAATCAGTGCTTGGGCAAGCAAGTCACCAAGCGTTCACGGCGTCGGTCTTGGACAGCACTTCAGAATTAACCAGTGTAGCTGTCAAGATTTTCCTGGTCAATTCCTTCGTATTATGGATTGAAGTCAGGAACGCTTTTCATTTTCTTTTTTTTTCCAAAGAAGTGAAGATCGAATTGCATGCGTTAATTTAAGGATGGAATGACAGCATCGGATAATTGTAAAGGTCGAATGTATATTAATTTTGTAAAACCTACCTACCTAACCATACTTTTATAATAATTTAAAACTAAATGAGATCAAACTCCAGAAAATTTACAAAATAAAACTAAACGGTGCATCATGCAAATATCTTGTTATGTTCATTGTTATAATCATGAAAAGGTACACAAATAAGCCAGTATTGACCTAAATAATGGAACCTCGCTATAAAAAGAAACATGGTCTGGACGCAGCCCTTTTAATACCCTTGCCCACGTACATATTATTACCTCACACTTCATTGATACACTTGCCCATTGTCCAGGTAATAAATGGATATTTGATGATCAATATAAATATTTCATCAATACATCAAAGCATAAACGTGTGTGTAAAGTACTTTATTCGAATGATATAGCGTCAAGTTTTAATTACCTTCTAACGTATGTGTTTAAAGAGAAAATATGATTAATAGTAAATATCTTTTAATCGTTTATGTTTTTGGGATTTCATTATTGACTTTAATAACCAATTTTCAATTAATGTTTTTAGACTTCTGTGATTTGTACACATACGTAATATAATAGGTAACGGGTCTTACTCGCGATTTAGTATTTATTTTCGTATTCATTTTCAATCGTTAGCGTCGGCTAGTTTATTTGGGGAATATTCTACTAAAATCTATACTAATATTATAAAGCTGAAGAGTTTGTTTGATTGTTTGGTTCAACGCGGTAATCTCAGGAACTACTGGTTCAAATTGAAAAATTATTTTACTGTTGGATAGCTTATTTATCGAGGAAGGTTTATAGGTTATATAACATCACGCAACGACCCACGGGTGCGGCGAAGTAATCATAAACGCGGGTAAAACCGCGGGCACATCTAGTAATAAATATAACTGTGAGACTGTGGAGATGTTTAGTTGTTTCAATGTTGAGAAGACAGTCCGCTTTTAAGTATGTTTATTTATTCCTTGACTTAAGATCATATACATATAATTTAGTTGGTACAAGTCACGCAACACTTTGTCGAGATCTAAGGTTCAAGTCCTGCTTCATGGGTCGTGTTTATTTAGTATTTTTCATTACTATAGCAGTTATAAATTGATCATATGAATGTAATAAATCATTATAATAAGTTCATATGGTCAATTTCTTTTCATTGAAATTAAAGGATAATACGAATCAGAAAAATATCTACAATAATACATACTGCATTATTGTAGATTGTGTTTCGATTCGTATAAACAGGTCTTATCATTTTAGAGATTTCATTGTTTAATCTCTAAAATTTTAAATCTACCAATATAATCTAATCTTATCATTATTATTATTATTATGTATATACAGGGTGTAAGGGACGGTGTACCGAAAACGTTGCACAATCGTTTGTCCATAAGTACACAACTGAATGGAAATGTCAATTCAAAAATGAAACGTACGATTAAAGTTTTATGCTAGTACATTGTAATTTACACTACGCAATGTATCGCTACCAATGCAATGTGTCCGCCCGCGCTATGGTATCGCGCTTCCCGCGCACCAACGCTACGCGCGCTCACATTATCTGATGGAGCCCGGATCACCTATTTTAGTGATCTACTACAATAATAATGTAAACGTTGTGACTAACAATCGGATTGTACAATTTTATTATTGTACTTACAAAAAATTTGAATAAACTGAATAACGTCTTATAAAATTATTCTTATACGCACATTTCGTTAATGTTTGTGTAGGTAAAAACAGAAAGCCAAATGTGTTTATAAAATAAAAAGGTAGTGTGATTTACGATAAATTCTTTGAATTAACAGTAAATTGTAAAAGTAAGTAAACCTTACCTTAAGATCTCGCGGGCCTCATAAGATATGGTTCAAAATGGCTGCCTCCAACTTGTTCACAAACTTGCGCACGATTGAGTGTTTCGGCGTGAAGGCGAGGCATCATGGAGGGGTCTGCGATAATGTCAGCTTTCAACTTTACAAATGCTGCCGTTATACGATTCCGCATTTCGTCCGCAGTAGTGCACTCACTGACGAACACTTTTTCCTTGATATAGCCCCACAAAAAAAAAACCAGCGGTGTTAAATCAGGTGAGCGGGCTGGCCACGAGTGGGGCCCGAATCGCCCAATCCATCTCCGAGGAAATGTGTCGTCAAGATATTGGCGCACTCTGAGCACGACATGCGGTGGCGCACCGTCGTGTTGAAACCAAATTTGAGGTAATTGAGCAAGCGGCAAATCTTCCATTTGATCCCATTCTGCGGCAAGGTCGGAACGTAACTCATCCAGGACAGTTGTCAGGTCTTGCTGTAGAAAATCCAAGTATCGGGGTCCGTTCAAGCGCTCCGGTAAAAAGTAAGGCCCTAAAATTTTGTTGTTATAGACCCCCGCCCATACGTTTACTGACCAACGCGTTTGGTGACCCGTTTGTTGGGATGCATGTGGATTACTTCGCGCCCAAACGTGCGAGTTACGTCGATTCCACATGCCATTCCGAGTAAACGTGGATTCGTCAGTCCAGATTATGTGGGATATAAAACTTGGATGTTGCCGCTGCTGATTCATCAACCACCTGCAGTATGCAATACGCCGAACTTGATCGCCAGGCACGAGAGCTTGCACTTTATGAATACGGTACGGCCGTTGTCGATCTCTGCGTAAAATTTTATGCACAGTCCAGTGCGATAGGCGAGTTCCGTGGTTACGGCGCAGAAGTTTAGCGGTGGTTCGCGTACCAAGGTGTGGATTACGGTGAACGGCATCGAGAATTATCCGCTCAGTGGAAACTCTAATCGGCCTGCTGGAACCCTCCTGATGCGGTACTATGTGTAAATTATCCAGTACTCGTTGATACGTACGAGAAATCACACGACTGTCCATAGGGTGACGAGCGTCAGGATACCGCTGGATGTAAATGCGAAGCGCCAACGAAGCATTGCCTCGTGCCTCCCCGTATGCCATGAGCATTTGTCCATATTCACGTGCACTAAATGGCTGACGCATTATTTATTAGGTACAAACACAACTTTGTAGTTACACAAAAAAGTTATAAACAAAACAAAAACGTTAACAAAATGTTATGAACACAGTAAATAAACACAATTTAGTACACAAAATAGTAAACACTCGCGAATACGAGAGATTACGTCAAGTACTTCCGATTCCTGACAGTAGCGCGACCGAACTAAAGAATTCAAAAATAAATTTCTTTTGCAGTTGTAGTCATATTAGATAGGGATGAGATACATCTATCTAATTAAATAAATCCATAGTCGATAACTCTCATAAAATATTTTTATGTGAGTTATCGGCTATCGATTAATTTTATACTTATACATAGTAATAAACTGTTTATGGCTAATTCTATTAACAAATTTTTGTTACAGTTTTGTATTTTAACAGTTAAGTAAAGACTTACTAGATTACATTACATTGTATGAATCGCTGTGTACAAAAAGCTTTGTTTTAAAATAATTAGATGGTCTTTTACATTAATTATTATTAAAAGTGATTAAATAAACTCATACATGTACATTTACGATACGAAATATCAAAACAATTAATATTTTTTTACATTTAAAATGCAAATGGGTATTGTAAAGTGATAGTAGTATAACATTTAATTACAGGCTACGTTAATCCTTACAATCTTTTCAATCTACGTGACTAATTTAATAATAAATAGTGCTAACACGTTCATGTAACCTTTACTTTTAAAAGGAAAACAACTATTTTATTTATTAACCTATACCGCTTTGTTTAATACACTTTTTTCGATATCGATCATTGATCATAGATCTTCCCTAGTTCAGTGGTAGTAGGTACGATGCGGGCGGGTTTTTACACAGCACACTATTGCCGATGCGTAAAAAAACTTTTTTGCGTTGGTCATTGCCTTGTCCGCGCAAGATCAGCTGATTAGTTCAACTGTGTTTATTTTGTATGTTTGGATTACATAGCTGTTTTTCGGTATTATGTAGTTTTTATTGATATTATTTAGTATAATGGGTCGTTTACTCATTATGTAATCATAACACAGGCCTGCAAAATGAAGGTCATAACTTCCTCTCTGGAATTTGATAGCTGATTCTGGAGTATTTTGATGCGCTGATTACGAATATGTACTTAGTTTTTCTCCATCACCTCCTGATTTTTCAAAAAAGCTACAGATAGAAAATTGAGAAAAAAGACAAGTTTTCACTTAAAAAATTATATATTTAAAAAAGTACTTAATTTTTAAGTTAAAAAACTATTAACACGTAATAACAACTTATTGCTGGGTTAAAATACACTTAAATTTTATTTGTGGAACCTGGTCCTTTTTTCCTGGAAGCTTCTGTTGTGCGATTTTCGCTTATATTTCCGGTTTGGATCATCACGCTTCAACAACCAACAATAGTCCGCCATCATGCTGACATTCCATCTTCCTTGATACCGGACTTCAAGCTCTTTTAAATCTTGGTGAAATCTTTCACCTTGTTCTTCGCTAACGGCTCCTAGATTTTCTGGGAAGTAATCAATGTGCGAATTCAGAAAATGAAGTTTAACGCTCATATTACAACCCATTACACCAAAATTCGTTATCATTTTGGCTACTATTTCTTTATAGTCCGAGCTTTTATTGTTCCCCAAAAAGTTTTTTACCACTTCCTTAAATGATTTCCACGCTTGTAACTCGACATCATTGAGTTTTTGATCAAATTTTTCCTCCGACATCAATTTTCTTATATCAGGGCCGACAAAAATTCCTTCTTTTAACTTAGCATCTGATAAAGATGGAAAAACTGAATGCAGATATTTGAAACCTTCCCCATCTTTATTTAAAGCCTTCACAAACTGCTTCATTATACCCAATTTGATGTGTAAAGGCGGCAGTAAAACTTTTTCTCTGGGAACCAAACTCTGTTTAAGCACGTTTTTGATTCCTGGGGTTAGTTCAGTTCTTGGAGGCCATTCCTTTTTGGTCCAATGATGTTGTTTATCCCGGCTATCCCATTCGCAAAGAAAGCACGGGTATTTTGTATAACCACCTTGTTGGCCGAGTAGCATGCTTATGATTTTCAAGTCTCCACACACCATCCAGCCGTGATGTTCGTAAGCTATAGTAGCTAAAAGCTTTTCCAAATTTTCATAACATTCCTTTAAATGGACAGAATGTGCAACAGGTAGTGAGGCATATGTATTCCCATTATGTAGAAGGACTGCTTTTAAACTTCTTTTTGAGGAGTCAATAAACAATCTCCACTCCTTAGGATTGTATTCAATGTCGAACATTTTCATCAAGCCAGGAATATCTTTACAGTACACCAAATCATGATCTTCAGCGAAGAATGGAAGGAAATCTTTTTCTCTGTGACGGTACCATGAAAATGAAGTACCAGGTGCAAGCATATTTCTTTCTTTTAATCGTGATCCGAGGAGCTCAGCTGCATCTTTGGGGAGATTCAAATCTCTTGTCAAGTCGTTTAAATCTGACTGTGAAAAGAGCTGACACTCGTTAGAATCTACTTGAAATACAGGATCAGATTGGGATGCATTCTGTTCATTTGTATCATTAGCAGAATCTTCAATTTGTATAGCTGGATACGGGGGCTGCACCATTTCTGAATCTCCGAAAACTGCAGGCGTAACTGATGACACATTTGGATAGCTTATGTCACTTTTATTTTTAGAATTGTATCCAGTTATGTCACAACAACAAAAGTAGCAATCTTCAACATGGTTGTTAGGCTCTCTCCATAGCATGGGCGAAACGATTTTGAAGCTATTTTTCTGTCCTTTTGACCACTTGCGAAGTTCAAGTAAACAAGTCGAACAAACTTTTTGAGGTGTCCAAGTTTTGTCTTGGTTACTTATAGAATGTCCAAAATAACTTTTGTAAATATTTTTCACATAGTCTGTAATGTTGTTTCGTTGTTTTATCACCATGAATTTCCCGCAAATATAACAAAAACAATTCGAAGAGTTTAAACAACTTCGCGACGACATTTTAAAGTTTAGGTTGCAAGATGCGCACTTCGACTGTTAGTTTTCTAATTCAGAGTAGGTACTTATACAAAAAAAACCTTTTGTTTTCTTCATTATACCCTTTTTGAACAACATTAACAACAATTAGGCAATATCACCTAAACATCGTGTATTAATGAGCTCATTACTAAATGAAGCCAAAATGACCCGTTTTCTAAATGGTTAATGCGAATTACTTACACTTATTATGTAGTAATTAACAAATTACTGATTTGCATTCATTTCTATGTCGTCTTAAACTAATTAAATGCAATAAAAATTAAGCTGAAGTAATTAAGTGACGTTTTATAGATTTTAAAATGTATGCGCTCAGACATTTTTAGTTAAAATCTTAAATATTCAATATCAAAGAATCCTGACGTGATAGAATTTTTTTATTATTTTTCTCGTAATCAGCACATTAGAAACTATAGAAAACGTTAATCAGATCTCAGAGAGGAAAACCATTGCAGACCTGTCAGTTAGAAAAATGTGAAATTTTGAAAGACAATTCGATAATTTTCCGGTGGAAAATTCCTACGTTTTCCAACTCAGAATGATGGTCCGAAGCTAGTATTTCAGTTTTCGGTGAACCGTCACTTACACCCTGTATGTGCAATAAAATTCATTAACTTTCGTGAGAAATTAAATTGTTTTATCATATATCATAATGAGAATTCTCAATTTCATATTAAAGTATTAGTTAAAAATGGTCACATAATTACAATTCATAACTACAGAATAATATTTTAATATAAACAAATCGTTTGGAAATGCATTATTCTCGAAATTGATTAACTTATACATTTATGTCAGCTAATCTTTCCAGAAATTCATAATTACGATATCAACAAATTACATAATATATACCTAGTCTTGTAATAAATATTGTTACAAGGATTTTTTTCTTTTGCATATAACATTTATTACTGTTATGTGTGTTAGTTAATACATTAATAGAATAACATTACAAATATATGAAGCTCTTTTAAAATTATCTCCATTGGCTTGAATACAGTCCCTTGAACGTTGAGGATAAATATCAAAATGGAATAGGAACACGCACTCTCTCCATGGGAAAATTCTTCACTGCCAATCTTATAGATTGTTTCAGGGGCTATAAATTATCATGGCGCTTAGAGCATGCCATGCTCTCTAAAACTGACCATAAATTATAATCCAGCGGATTATAGTCGGGTCTAGATGTCAGCCTGTGTTCAGCTCTGATGAAGTCCGTAACGTTCGTTTCCAACCACGCTTGGGTGGATCGAGCTTTATGACCAGGTGCTTATTCTTGCTGAAAGGACCAGTCTTGGTTATGGAACATGGTGTTGTTAACGATAATTTGACACCTTTTTCACAAAAAATAGGGCTCAGTCACTGCTTGATAGCTAACGCCCCATTAAACTATCACTGAAGTCAGATAATCTCCACGTTGTACTCCACTGACTAATTGGAAAGCTTCTATTGAGCTTTGAGCATAAACTTAGTCATTCTGCTTGTTAAAACATTGCTCAATAGTAAATTTCATCTGGTCAGTAAATAAAATTTTCTGTGACCTCCCTTTTGTTTTGATTTTACCACCCTATTCATTTATAAATTATCAGTTAAATAATTACCAGTGCAGCTCTTACAGGCTGCAAGTCATCTTTTAAAATACGCAACATGGTTCTGGGTGCTATATTCATTTCCCGAGATAAAATCTTTTGCTTTCGGATAGGATTTCTTCGAATTCTTTCCTTCACTGCTTTGATCACCTTTTTCGTACAAATACTACGCGGACGGCCAGATCTTTTTCTGTCACAAACAGAGGAGGTTTTATTGTACCGACTACGAATACCAAGCGGATGGAAAGTTTCAAAAATTCCATTTGGCTCCATACCTATTTTGTGTAATGCTACCACAGCAATTCGGTTCTTTTTATCACCCCACTCCATTTTAATATCACAAACATATTTAATATCGATTGGCGCGAAAATGAGAAAACATAATGAATATTCATAATTATATTATATTTGAATTACAGATTTCAAATTCAAATATAATATTGTGTTTTTTTAAATTTATTTTTACTTTTATGATTACTGTTCCACTCTTGTGGCTCGTAGTGTGATGTTATGCTTATAACTTTACTCAATATAAAGTTTCTAATCTGACTGGTGGGCCCGAGATGAGCACTTTCAAACAAAAAACAAACAATCTTTTCAGCATTATTATATTAGTATAGATTTGTGCACATTTAAATAATTATATCGCAAACAATTAATATCAGAATCCATTAGTATACGACACGAATCGTACAAATATAATTTTTCCATGTGACAAGTTGAACGAGAAGTTGTTGTTACGGAAACATGTAAGTAGTCAATCTTATTTATAATAGTGTAGTCTTTGTTTGGTTAAGGTTTTTATAGCTGCATCAATAGCCTAATGAGAAGATCGATAGGATGGCAAGCAGGCTTTTAAATTCGATTTATTGCATCGATACGCATTCTGGCTTAGGATTAATTACCTAATATAAAACCTAGATAACTGAGAGGCTTCCATAATAATTATTGTAGAACACACGCAAACACCCACTGGGCCATTATGGGCGTGATCCGTATGTATATAACTATTTATATATTAGTATGTATATAAACCATGTATATAGTCGTAGATATGTATTGTATATAGTAGTATATTTATAACTACACCATGTATATAGTGGTATGTATATACAAGTTACACATATCCTGTGCGGATATTAAACATTCGAGTGGCTATTCTCATAACAACTCATATTTATCAATCTGAGGATTAGTACTAAGTATTATCAACATGTAATGACATAGTTTGGACATTGATACTTGCATGTGCGCATACTAAAGAGAAAAGCCATAAAGTATCAATAAGCAATATAATTTTGCATAATAACGGGTTTTCGTGGGAAAACATATAATCTCCTACAGCCTAGGCCCAGCCTACGGCCCAGATAGGGGATAGAATAGAGGACGCCGATAGGTAAGTTCAAAAACAATCGCGTAAATAATTATAAAGTTGTTTTGTTATAAACAATTCAGGTGTTTTTAGAGATTTAAGCGAGGTAATCCCCTTAACGTGTCTGAGGTCAACCTTATTAACATATACATAGTTCGTGTGACGTTGGTCATGTAAAACTCATAAAACAGCGTTGTACGCAAAAAAAGTACTGAATATGGCCCCCAAAACTTTTAATAAATTACCAAAAATATAAAATTTTAATAAATTTTTCAAAGTCTCCTTTCTGATTTTTTAATAAAGAGGATCTGTTATAATATCAGTAAGTGATAATTTACTGACTAACAATGTTAATTTTATGTATTGTTATGATAATTATATTTGTTGCGACACTTCATAATGTGCTGATCACTTAAAACGTGTTTACACGACTGCCACATATTCGATTGACGTCATGTACAAATTGTTGTTTAGACATTTGGAGGCTTTCGAAAATGTTCGGATTTAGATTTCGATGTGGACACATGTTTCGATAAAACTGTAAAACTATAAATTTTCAGTAATAAATATTTCAGTTTCCTTGAAAAGTTATTTCTTTAAAAAGTCTCCATCATCCCACCCCATAACAGTACCTACCGTTAAGGTGCAATATTATCTTTATTTCTTATACATACTTTAATTCTTATTTTAGATTTTGTAATTTATTATGAACACCTGCACTTAGTTAAATAGTTTACACCTAGTGTAATAATTAAATACTAAAAACATATACTGCTAATTTAAAATTAAAAAAATTTATATTACAATGTTGAACATTTTGTTTAATATTGTTTTAAATCTATACTAATATTATAAAGATGAAGAGTTTGTTTGTTTGTTTGAACGCGCTAATCTCAGGAACTACTGGTTCGTATTGAAAAATTATTTTAGTGTTGGATAGCCTATTTATCGAGGAAGGCTATAGGCTATATAACATCACACTACGACTCACATGAGAGGCGCAGTAACGATAAACGCGGGTGAAACCGCGAGAACATCTAGTCACTACATACCTATAATAAAACAAGTGCTCCGCCGTGTCTGTTTGTCTGTTCGCGATAAACTCAAAAACTACTGAACGGATTTTCATACAGTTTTCGCCTATAGACATATTGATCCATGAGGAAGGTTTAGGTATATATTTATAATTTGTTAATGATTTGTACTACCCGTGCGAAGCCAGGACGGATCGCTAGTCATTTATAATTGGTTTTTCCCAGTCGTCATCACTGGCTTTGATCCCACTGGTGACAAATGGTAAAAACCCCTTACATTGGTGACCAGTGGTAACTAGATTCGTTTCCACTGGTGACAAATGGAAAAGTTAATTCCAGTTCCATTACCGGTGATAAGAAATAGAATTAGATATTCCCAGTCATTATCACTGGCTTCGTTCCCACTGGTGATGAATAGGAAGAATTACCCGTACGTTGCTAGTGGTGACAATAGAGAAAAATATAGTCACATGTTTGTTTTTTTGTTTTTGCAATTTAGGTTATTTAAATACGAAAATGTACATTATACCTACAAGTAGACAAGTCATTAGCATATTATCCATATAGAGTTATTCTTATTAATGTAACAGAGCATAAGGCCTTATCTCCCAGGTTCGTCAGTAGTCAGTACATCATCATGAACATATTTCACTAAGGGCATTGACTCACCCCTTGAAGCAGTGTTAATGAATGCACGCGAACGAGACCGTGCTGTAATTCAAAATTTGTACTGTATAGCTTTGTTTCATTAGTACTAGCTATTTCCTTTTTCTAATGAAAATTACATCAATAACAAAATAGAAATTACTGAAATTAAACTACTCAAAATAGGCTATCAAGTGACCTTTTTTAAATACATTATTTACATTATCCTCAAAATGTTTCGGTTGTTTTACAGCCGCCGTAGTCACGGCAAAACTGCAATAAAAACCATTATTAATGAATCGTTGGTATAACTAAGGTTAGGATTCAATCGTCATCGTCTCGGTGCGTCAGCTTTGTTTATTGCTGAAAGTTATGTTAATATAAGGAAGGGCTGAAGAGGTCGCAGTATAAACGAGGGCAGCGTACAATCGTAAATGCAACACGAGCTTCCCATTGTGTTAATGTGCGGGTCATGTCGCCCAGCGAGGGGCCTATAGCTAATCATTTCGGTCACTTAACTGTTACTAGCATCTCAAGAGTGATTACCCAAGTATACAATCAATCGGGTGCACGTTTGCTTTTAAAGTACTTATCGGTACATAATTTCTGTTATTTATTGTAAATTATGTACCTAACTTGCTAGACCGTTTTTGACAATAGCGGTAAATTTACCGTAACTTATTATTACTTCGAAAATGTCGAAATCATCAAGTTAGCAAGTCGCTATAGGTTTCACTTGTCTTTTAGCTAGCTTTCTTTTTCAATCACAGGTAACCATGGAATTAATAACTTCTTAACTTATATGATTTTCCTACCTTCGATATATGACGTAGGTAAGTTGAAAAACTGAAGAATTATTATCTATATTGTCGTTTATAGGATTATATAGTAACCGTGACGCGAGATCTGTTTGTTGGCCCGAAGCGATGCCTTTGTGCAGTTCTATAAAATCGCATACAAACTCGTTTCTAAATCTGCAGTAAAGTTAGAGATTTATATCTATAGTACCAAACTATTTTTCAAGTTCAAGAAGTAATTTTTTTAGAATCACAAAGTTGGAGCAAGCTTATAATGCTGCTGTATTATCGATTTATTCTTGTAAATACTGGGAATACCTACTAAGTGAAACATTTGAGACTATTTATTTTCTTAAAATTTCCAATTTACGCTAGTTGAATTTAGGTACATCCTGAGGCATTCCAAAATTTTCTAAGTACCTACTAGTTACGAACATAAACAAATTAAGTTAACCTTAATCAATGGATTGGAAGTAAGAAGAAGAACTTGTAACTAAATTATGTGGTCGTGTGGATAGATAATCTAGTTACAAATAATTAAGATTAATTATTATTGATCCCGAATCCTTTTAAAATTAAGTAGATCAACTTCTAAAAGAATATATACGTATATGCTATATATAATACCCCTTAAGGTACTACACGGAGCCGAGTCTTACGGTGCATTTGCGCAGATTTCATTTCATGTGAGTATATGGTATAAGCAAGTTTTAGGACCACTGCGTCGTACTTTTACGATAGCCAAAGATTAGGAACTTTTTAATAGTCGCCATAGATCAACAATCTCTGGTTACGATTACAATTTCTGTTAAAAAGAAGTAGGCACACATCTATGTATGTAATGTTTACCTCAAATTGTCTATAATGATTACGGATGAATTTCAAGCACTGGACGAACACTAGTCTTAGTACCTAATAGACAAAAAGAATTAGTCACGGGGAGACTAAGATGATAGTTGTCTCAATGTTCCAGTGTACTTATTTCAAAGTACCCGAACATAATTTAATCATGGGTGTTCGGGTATTTTGCAATAACTACACTGCAACATTGAGACAACTATCATCTTAGTCTCCCCGTGACCATGGCTGCTGAAAAGCAACCGAAACGTCGGGGAAAGTGTAATATAAATAGTATAATAATATAGTAATAGTATAAATAGTTTTAATAGTTTCAATAATTTAATTAGCTTAAAAATTAGTAAGGTTTAATAGTAATAGTAGTGTAACAGTTGTAAAATTTTGTAATAAAGTGTCAAATAAACATCGCGATAAAATCCGTATATAGTAGTTTAATTTCAATGAATAACATTCGCGTAAACAGAAGACAATATTAGTAAAGTACACTTCCATCCTGATCATATATACATGATATATATATGATATGTACTCTTTTAAAGTTGACAGACACAGATTGATAATGAAATCTAATAACTAGAGAAATTGGATGCAACTGTCTTGGTCTATTTGTGTATTTGAAAATATAATTGTGCTGTCCAGTGAAACTGTCATTAAAATCAATTGTGAAAAATATACATTATAAATATAAATAAATATTATGGTTAAGGCAAGCCATAGCTGAGAGTCTTGCGGGCGCTTTTAGAGTTCCATCCCACCGAGCAAATACAGGCAAGCCAGAAATAAAATCCAAATTGACTCTGCGGGGCATTCGGGACTGCAACCGTTCGATATCCGTATTGGGTAAAGTGTCACTAGATTTTTCTATAAAGAAATTCTTAGTAGCAGTGGCTTGACCTTATTACGTAGGACCTTAAATTATAGTATGCAAAATGTGGGTGCAGTATATTTGTAGCGACACCGCACAGACGAAGGAGTTCCATTTACAGACAGCAGATGGCGCTGTACGCAACAGGCGCTTATAATCACGCCCGCCATACAATCCTGAATCACGCAATTAAAGTTTACACAGCGACTATGTATATATACAAGATCCCGACATTAACAATAGGGATTAGGGACATCAAACCACGTTCTGCCACATACTTCTACCTACCTTTGGGGGTAGAGCCATGAGACTATGTAGGTATTATTAGCATCGTGTAACGTCAGCGCCGGCCCTGGCGGTTAGCGCCAGCTAAATCTGACTATTTAGAGCTAATTCTGACTGTTTTAAACATAAATCCGACTGTTTGGACGTAATCTGACAACCTGGAGCTAAATCTGATTATATTACAAGCAAAATCTGATTTTTTGGAGCTAAATCTGACCGTTTTAGAAGCAAAATGGTCATACATAAATATTTATGTACCTAGTAACGGATATCTTATCCATAATTAAGGTAATGTTATTGTAATTATTGTGAATATAATATAAATTGAACACAATTCTCATTGTTATAATTTGTACTTTATGTGTCTCTACTTTACTTTTATTTTTTATTTATTACCCTAGAATATTAGTCTGTAAACTATCCAATAAAAATTAAATTAAAGTCTGAATGTTTGGAACTAAATTTGACTGACTGAAATAACACCAAATACTAATTTGGTGTTAAAATTAACCCTGCATCTCTAATATTTCTAATATTAGAGATGCAGGGTTATACTATTAAGAGCAACTTACAAAAGAGATTTACAACATACACCCATTAATAATTATAACATTTCTAAAGACCATAATGGGAAAATGGTCATCTATATTATCAGTCACTACTTCAACAGAAACAATATTAACGAATCCGATCCACATACAGAGGGGTATATTTCAAGGGGATGCTTTAAGCCCATTGTGGTTTTGCCTGGCTCTAAACCCTCTCTCTAATTTATTAAATTCGATATCAATAGGATATCCATTAAAATCAACTGGTGCAACAAATGGAGCGACTAACATACATGAATATAGGTTAAATAATTGACATTAAACTTTATGCTAAAACTGAGAATCAATTATATCAATTAGCTAACCTTACAGAACAGTATTCGAAAGATATAAAAATGGAATTTGGCATAGATAAATGTAAAATAAACTCGATTAAAGTAGGGAATACTTACCAACATCACTACTTTCTAGACGCAGGCGAAGAAATAGAATCATTAGATGAACATGACTCCTACAAATACTTAGGGTATAATCAATCGCTACAAATTCATCACAAGGACACGAAACAAAAATTAACACTCCACTTCCAACACAGGCTCAACGCTATATTAAAAATGCAGCTCAATTCAAGAAACACTGTAAAAACTATTAACACTTTTATCATCCCTCTCCTCATCTACTCTTTTGGCATAATAAACTGGACTAAAACAGAACTTAGAAATCTCCAGCGGAAAATTAACACTACAATGACAAAGTATCGTAAAAATCACCCAAGATCCTGTCTACAAAGAATAACGTTACCCAGTAAAGAAGGAGGCGGGGGCTCATCGAGATTGTAAACCTACACAACAAACAAATCACAACCCTTAGACTTTACTTTTTTGCCAAAACTCAAACATCCACACTTCATAGATCAATAACACAAGCGGATCAGAAATTTACTCCATTGAACCTTAAAGACATAACTCAACAAAATAACGAAAAACTAATAGACAATAAAAGTAAAATAACAGAATGGACCCAAAAATCTTTGCATGGCAGACACCGTCAAGACTTATGCCAACAAAACGTCGATAAAGAGGCATCGAACGCGTGGCTGAGCCGAGGCGAGCTCTTTCCAGAAACAGAAGGGTTCATGGTCGCTATACAGGACCAGGTAATTAAAACCAAAAACTATAGAAACACATAATAAAGCATTTACACGTTGATATCTGCCGAAAATGCAACAGCTCACCAGAAACAATTCAACACATTACAGGTGCTCGCAAGTCGATTGCTCAAACTGACTACACACATAGACACGACCAGGTAGCCAATGTTATACATCAAAAACTAGCACAACAATACAAACTTATAGATTCCATCATAGCGTACTACAAATATAGCCCTCAAACCTTCCTAGAGAACACCACAACAAAGATGTATTTCGACCGAGCCATCCTTACTGACCGAACTGTTCATCATAATAAACCGAACATAACTTTAATAAATAAGGCTACTAAAACAGGATACCTAATTGACATCGCCGTACCGAATACACACAATATATAGACAACAATAGCAGAAAAACTTAGTAAATATATTGAATTAAAAGACGAAATTACTCGATTATGGCATCTAGAGAAAGTTATTATCGTCCCTATTGTTCTATCTACAACAGGAGTCATACCAAAGCAGTTGCATGAGTCCCTTAAAACACTAAACTTACCACCAACAACCTACTATGTCCTGCAAAAGACAGTAATGTTGAATACATGCAGACTGGTAAGAAAATTTTTGCAAAACGAACCAGATAATACTCTACCATTAACACATACTCACAGCGTTGAGCGTACACACTCCGCTGACTAAATAAATACATATGTATTACTGATGTTCACTTGGCTTAGGCTCGTGACATCTTTTTAGCTTATGTTTAACTTATCAACCAGATATAGTAAAATATAACAGTCAAAAATAGTAAATGATCACCAAATTGCACAGCAAAATATATTTAAAGAGATCAAACTAAGTCGACGGAGCCCCGCTTCGCGGGGCTCCTATTTTTGGATGGGTTTAAGAAGGAATCTAACATAACCTAACCCTTCCCTTCCTTTCCTGATTTGAGGCGCATAGGTGCTCGTTATGATATATTTTAGTAAGCATATTTCGGTGCGCAATTAGTATTTTTGTTGGTCATTATATTTAATCCCCATCTTTTTCTTTCCAGCTAGCCGAGAAAATAAAAGAAAAGAATAATAATAATAATAAATTTTTATTCAATAAATAAAACTCTACAAAACACATTACAGGCTACTTATTGTATTAAATTCGCATTAAAACTATATTTAATCTAAAGGAAAACATTTACAATTTATATATTGGACACAAGAGACTAGTTTATGAAGTCTGTTTTTAGATTGTATTACCTGAATTAAGTCAGAGACCTGTGTTTCAGGCTGTTTCTAATATTATATTTTTATTCTTATGTTAATAAAGTAAGGGTCTACAAAAATCATTTAAGTATACATGTACTGTAAACACATATAATTAAGTATACAATTAAAATAGTTTTAAACAATAACAATTATAAATGAAAAATTGCTTAAACAATAAGAAATTATTTTACAACTACTAGCAATTTCTTTGTATCTGAATACGTATCTAAGCGTTCTTAGGTACTTTGTGAAAACTATGTGACAATATTTAGTTTATACAAAAAAGACCCTAAGAATAAGAAAAAACTTTCACAAACTAAGTCTTTCCTTCTTTTGTTTGTAGGTAAAAAAGGTAAAAGCGTATGTTGTTTAAGGACAGTGTGCAGGATAAATAGTTGTCGGACTGTTAAAATGTTAGTGGATTGGTATAGTTCATAGGTAGGGAATATGAAAGGGCGGAATATGGCTACCTTTAAGATGGCTCTTTGCGCACGTTCTAATGGCAATAATATTGTTTTCGATGCTCCACCCCACGATGTTACACAATAGGTTATGATTGATTGGCATAATGCTAAAAACACCTGTTTTAGTAATTTAAATTTTGCAACGCTACGAAGATTCTTGAAAATATATATTAGTTTGCGTACTCTATTGTATAATAAATAAATATGTTTGCTAAAATTAAGGTTAATGTTATGATTGTGAGCAATAATGTTGTTTATGTAATATATTATGGCGTGTTGTGCATTTAGGGTTAAACAATTGGTTGAGAGCCATTTACTGATAGTATTGAAACCTTCTTGAGCTCGCTGATATGCTTCGATGCATGATTGAGCGGTGAACAGTATTACTGTGTCAACAGCGTTTTTTTTTATGCTATAAGAGGCAACCGAGCAGGCGGATCGCCTGATAGTAAGTGATCACCGCCGCCCATGGACACTCGCAACACCAGAGGACTCAGAAGTTCGTTGCCAGCCTTTTAAATTTGCCCCAGGACATTTGGGCCTCCGGTACCCTCACTCACTCGACGAAACACAGCGCAAGCGCTATTTCACGCCAGTTTTCTGTGAGGTCATGGTATCCCTCCGATGGAGCCGGCCCATTCGTGCCGAAGCGTGGCTCTCCCACGGTATTTATAAAATTATAACGTGTATGATATTGTAACCCCGTCCCGAAGATACAAATTACAGAGATCATTTATGTAAATAAGGAAAAGTGTAGGATCGATAATACTTCCCTGGGGAACTCCTAAAGAAGTATTTGAAATGTCTTTACTGATAATTTCGCCTATTTTTATACATTGATATCGATCAGTTAGATAGTCAGCAAAAAGTTGTAGCTGTTTGCCTCTTATTCCAACTGATTCGAGCTTTTTAAGCAATATAGAATTTGAAACAGAATCGAATGCTTTGACGAGGTCCAAGAAGATTCCAATTGTATGCATTTCATTATCCAAGTTAGAGGTTATATGGTCAGTTAGTTGTTGAACCGCATGACTGGTTGATCTTTGTGGTCCATATCCAAACCAGACAGTCCGAAAGAATATTGTTTACCTCTAAGTACCTATTTCATTAATCTATTATTTATTAACTTTTCTAAAACTTTGGACAATGTTGGTAGGATAGAAATTGGAGAGAAACATTAAACCAAAGTAGAATTTACATGAAGTGAAAGGGTCAAAGTCAAAGTCAAAAAAATAATTTATTCATTTAGGTCACAAAGTAACCCTTATGAACGTCAAAGTATATAGGTTAGTGAGTTTACTAAGTTACTGAAGCTACATTTAAGTTAGTTGCTAGGTTCAGGCAAAGGGTTGAGCCTATGAGAAAAACCTGCAAGAAACTCACGGCCACTCTTTTAAATCGCCAATTAAATATAATGCCAGTATTTTACAACTCAGATTAAGAAGGTGTTACAGCCATTATGCCATATACTGTGCGATTCAAATAAGAATAGACATGAACCCGCGCCATATTGTGACGTCATAACTGTCAAATCCAACAAAATACGTAGGGTCAGTAAAATAGATATTTTTAAAATAATATTTATTTTTAATGTGAATCTCGTAGTTCTTCGATTCCGCTCATCCCACTGCTTGAACAGTCATCATCTTCACCGCCATCATAATCCTCACTGCTGCTTTACCCTTTAAAAAAATATTTAGGTCATAAAAATATTTTACTGACTGTTATTTAAAAGAAAATATTAATGTTGTTACCTGTGTTTATAACAAAACTGAAATTATCATCGTCTTCTATAAACTTTCGTTGCCGGTATTCATTTTTGATACGAGTCACAGAGTTACTTTATTTAAACAAAAAACCATAGACGATATCAGTTATTCATAGTTATTTTACCTCTGACAGCACTCAAATTTTCAAGAAAATTATGTTTATTGTTCCTTAAAAAAAGGTGTTTATTGTTCCTTAAAAAACGCATAATAGTATAGTCATAATTACGCAAATTATTTTTTGTTGCTATCTGTAGTTTCCTAGTAACATTTGACAGATAGAGGTCATTGACGCTCCTATTCTTATTTGAAACGCATAGTACTACTGACTACAAAAAACTAAAGATAATTACAATAATAACTTAATATTATTATAGAGATGAAATAATTTGAGCTAAGATATATTTTATATAAATCTAAAATAGACAGTAGGATGCATGTAGGATGGCATGATGGCGCATACACTTACACTTTGTGACTATGCAAAGGCTTAAATCGACTTATAAGTAATACAGATCTTTGAATCCTGTATGCAACAAGCAACTAGCTCCATGAGTTTTTGTCATTTAAGTAGTCGTTGACTGAATAATAACCCTTCCGAATAAGTTGATTTTAACGGCGTTTTTAAATTTAAGCAATGATAAATTAATTATATTAATAGGTAGTTTATTAAAAAAACGTATACCGAGTCTCGCAAATGTATTGTGAACTTTATGTAAACGTTGATATGGGCCTACTAACTTATGCTTATTTCTAGTGTTTACGTTATGGATATCACTATTCTTATTATATAAGTAAATGTTATGTTTAATAAACATAATGTTAGCAAATATATATTGCGACGCAACAGTAAGTATGCCTATTTCTTTAAATCGATCTTTCAGGAAAACTCATGGTCCTAAATTATAAATGTTACGTACTGCACACTTTTGAAGAATAAAAATTGTCTCAATATCAGTTGCCTTGCCCCACAATAATATACCGTAGGATATGACACTGTGAAAGTAACTGAAATATACTAGTTTTGCAGTATCTATATCAGTAAGCTGTCTTACTTTCCGAATTGCGTATGTGGCTGAGCTAAGTTTCCCTGCAAGACACGATATTTGAGCGCCCTACTGAACTTTATGATCCAAAGTTAATCCTAAAAAGACGTGTGGCACTCGGAGACTGCCGCGGTAAAGCTATTGCATAGCATTTTTTATCAACTTATGCAATTATAATTATTTATTTATTTTATTTATGCAGTATTTTTTCCTTTGTTTTTTTTTTGTCTTTGATATTAATTCAAGTTACACTTTTCGAGCATGGTGACCGATAAGAAAACTATTCTTTTTTATTTTCGTGTTTTTTATTTTTTTTTTCACTCTCATCATTTTTTCATAACGCGCCTAAAGAAGTATAACTTCAAAAAGTATCACCGCTGTGCCGGTCGGAGTGGGGGGTGTTAGGTTATTTTCGTTACGGAATTTCTGGATTCGGTCTCCACGCTCAAGGCCCGCGATAGAAGCTATGCAATAGCTTAAAAAACTGTAGATTGACCTAAAGTAATAATTTCATCATTTAAAATTATATTCACGTTAGGACTCTTTACGTTTGGCAATGTAAACTTGACACATTTAGTTTTTTTAGAGTTTAGTAGTAAATTATTCGTCGTAAACCAATCCAGGACTTCCGCGAGTGAATCATTAACAGCACGTAAATTTGGTGCTTTTCGGTCTACTTTAAAAATAAGGGATGTGTCATCCGCGAATAAAACAATGTCATACAAATCCTGAACAAAGAACGGCAAATCATTTACGTACACTAAAAACAGAAAGGGTCCCGAAATTAAGTCCTGTGGCACACCTATTGTGACTGGTAATCCAGAAGATCTACTTCCGTTGATATCAACGTGTTGTAGCCTATCGCTTAGGTAGGAATTAACTAAGTCAAGTGCAGTATCTCGGATGCCATAATGCCTGAGTTTTCGCAACAGCGTTTGATGGTCAACGCAATCAAAGGCTTTAGAGAGATCGACCAAAGGGCGCCGAAAGACAATTCCGATTTATCCTGATCAAGGGCTAGGGCCAACGCCATGTAAAGTGTAGATACGCATTGTGACATTTAATAATTAGTATCATCATGCAATTTGATTTTGCTTATCGATATTATCAATGCGTTCGGCCCAATTTTTTTTATATTCGGTAGTAAAATAAGAAAATATTGATCTCTTAATAAAAGTATTGTAAGTAGGTAGGTATGTGTTAAGTAAATGTAGGTTCAGTACTAATATCTTGAAAATTTGTTGCAATGTTTGGTGATTTGAACCGTAGAACGTATTTGTATGTAACCTGGTACATCATCCTCTCAGCCAAAAGACGTCCACTGCTGGACATAGCCCTCTCCCAAGGTTTTCCATACAGACCAGTCTTGAGCCACCTGCATCCAACCGCTTCCCGCGACCGTTACGAGGTCGTCGGTCCACCTTGTGGCTTACCCCTGCTGCGTTTTCCGCTGCGTGGCCACCCCAGAATCTTTCGAATGTTCTTCCTTTTCTTTCAACGATCATCGATTCTGCGCGCTGTGTGCCTTGCCCACTGCCACTTCAGCTTGGCTGGAGAGAGAGAGAGAGCTATGCCGGCAACTTTAGTTTTCTTGCGGATCTCCTCATTTCTGATTCGATCTCGCAGAGAAAACCTGGTACATAAAATTACCATATCTTGAGTAACACATAGGATTCACAAGAGCGACGCATAAAGCAGAAACAAGGCTACAATTTTTTATTTTTCTTTCTGTATTAACTGGTCCTATAGGTATTGTATGGTATCAACTGCTTTGCCTGAATTTTATTTGCCCTAATATAATTTGCCATAATAGTCAACAGCCATAATATTGTATGACGTAATATTCATTTGCCCTACTCTTATTTGCTATATTAGTCACGTTCTAGAAGCTTTTTTTCCCATAAAGTCACTTACCGTAACATCATTTGTCATAATCATTGTAAGCCCTAATTATCACATGCCCTAATTATCACATGCCATAACATCATTTGCCATCGACATTGGGTGTGTAACGGTTGTTATATCAGGAGAAACTGGATGCAATCGGGACTTTAGGGCACCCCGACTCGGATAGGTTAGGTTAGAAGGGGATGGCGGAGTCGTTTGAGCCAGCGAAGCGAGCGAATAGACCCTGCCATCCCCTTCGTGGTTATTTTTTTATAAACCACCCAGAAGTAGTTTGGTTAGGTTAACTATGACCATTAAACTTAAAAGAGAAGAATAAATAAATTTATTAAGTATGTCTAATAATTATTATGGCCATTAAAAATATGAAAAGCAATACGTATGGCACTCGTATCTTATGGTATCTAAGTTTCGGGCAATTAAAAGTACATATGTCATATGTCTTTTAGGTCAAACAACATCAGCGATTGAAGTAATTAAAGTTGGGACACATAATTGGAAAGAAAATACAGAACATGGTCTGTGCTTAGTTGCAAACTGGTTAAATCATAATCTTCTTACACTGAATACACTAAAAACTAACTTTATCTGCTACAGTATCCAAAACCACACACAACCTAATACCGACTTTAAACTTAAAATACACTCATGCAATAGATTAACTACTAATACAGACGTTTGTGACTGTCCCGCTATAGATAAAATTGAGAATGTAAAATATTTAGGAATCATGGATGATCAGAGACTGTCCTGGCATTTACATATTGATCAAGTCACTGCCAGAATAAGAAAACTTATCTGGATTGTTAAAACCTGAAGACATGTGGTGCCAGGAGAGCAGCTCAATGTTCAAAAAACCTCAAGGAATATTCTTAAGGAAATCTATACAGCATTGGCGCAGTCCATACTAACCTACTGCATACCTGTCTGGGGAGGAGCGGGTAAAACAAAAATGTTGGAGCTAGAACGTGCTCAACGTGCCTTGCTAAAAGTAATGCATTTTAAACAAAGATTTTCTACTAGCAGTCTATACTCCATCAGTAAAGTCCTATCAGTAAGAAAGCTTTATATTCTCTTTACTGTTTTGAAAAAACATGTAAACACTAACTTTACCCCAACCACTACATCAAAAAGAAGAAAATACATAATTGCTCGTACTCTAATAAAAACATCATTTGCCAATAGACAATATAACAGTCGTTCGAAAATGTTATACAATAAAATTAATAAAAACGTAGATATTTACACAAACCATTCAAGAAAATAAAAAAGTAATAGCTAACTTTCTATTACCACTAAGTTATGAGGAAATGGAGTCTTTATTACAAAACACACAATAACAACAACACTAACTAATACACGCACACGCACACACACCCTCACACACACACACACACACACACATAACACATACCTACACACATTATAGTGAGAATGATTATAAGTAACCGTTAATTATGTTACTACCATACTGAATTATTTCTGTTTTTAAATATGTTCGCAGTACTTAAGAATTAAGTTCACGTATTAATTACAAATAATTATAATCATTATTTTAATTTTTTAGTTTTTATTAGGTATGGAAGAGCGTAGTCACCTGTCACAGGCATTGTTTGCTTACTAGGTGACTTCGATCACTACACAAAAAAAATGTAAATCTGTTTAATGAAAATAAAACAAATTATGATTATTATTATTATTATAAATATACAATATAAGCCACGACTGCAGTATTCTTACTGCATTGTCATTTATATTATGAAAACGTAAGTTTTACGAACAATAGGCGTCTTACGTAGTGTGTCTTTGGTGTAAGTTAATCCGTGAATAGACGCCCTTATGAATATAGTAATAAATTAATAATACTTATCTGTAATCTTTGGTTCGTTCCCTCACTCATCTCCGTTTCAATTTCGTTCATTCATTTTGGATCACGAAGGGTGACGCTTTTTATGAAAGTTGTTTTGTGATTGTGCCTGTAAATAATTCTGGATAAGAGTATTATTCAAAATGTGTGTATTTATAATAAAATAATTATCTAAAAATAACCTTCTGCATAGTGTAATTGTTTATTATAATAATATATATTTTACTGATCTCAGGGCGCGAACGAAGTCGCCATCAGCAGCATCAGATAAAGATAAAAAGAAACCGAAGGAAGTCAAGAAGAAAAAAGGAGATTCGGGATCAAGCAGTAGTGACAGTAGTGGCAGGTATGTAAATTTACCACTAGTCTAATACATACTTAGCAACAATTTGTAAATACATAGTCTCTGGTTTGTTAGGTTATGTCTAGTTTGTCATGAAGGCTTAAAATATATCCATCTTTTCCAATAAATAAAAAAAAATTATTGCTTAGTATTGTTTTGGTTTGCTACGATCAAATTTGTTTACACTCGTTGATGCTCCTTTATATGTAATCATTAATCAAATTACACATAGATTTATAAAATTACTAGCTTTTGCGCGCGGCTCCGCCCGCGTGGTACCTACATCAATAAAAAGTAGCCTATGTCCTTCCCCAGGTTTTAAACTATATCTGTACCAAATTTCATCCAAATCGGTCGAGTGGTTTAGCCGTGAAAAGCTAACAGACAGACAGACAGAGTTACTTTCGAATTTATAATATTAGTAAAATTATGTGTAGGTTTTTACTACTAAAACACCTGACGTTAGGTTCGTTATACATAGAATTAAAAAATCTCGAAGACTTCCTTGCTATTACAATTAGGTGGGTGGCTACTAAACATGTACACTAATGGAGAGAAAACATTGCTCCCCTTATTAAACTAATCGTGCGCACAACAGAGTGTAAACCTCGAAATAGTTAAAGCTTATTTGGAGAAAGAGTGTAAAAAGACTAAAATAAAATTATTCTTTTTTTGCATACTTTACTTTTTTTCGGTCATAGTTCGACTACTAGTAATAATAATTTAACTTAGGGGCCAAAATATATAATTCATATTGTAGTAATTACCTTAGAATATACATATTATGATTACCATGATACCTATCACACTGAGAAGAGGCCCATGCCCAGCTATGGGACAGTTTATATACCCGGCTGATATTATTATAATCTCATAACCCTAGACTGACAAGCATAAAAAATTTTGAGTAGGAGACAAAATAAGCACTGGATACTCAATTACATTCACAGTAAAATATGAAACTTATGTACAATCCATGTAGAAAAATAAACAGCTACTATTTTTTCAATCAAATTAAAATCAAAGATAGTCATGATTGAGGGAGTAAAGATAGCATTCAAGAGCCAGTTTGAGGTGGATCATCTGGCCAGTAGCTGTATAAACAACACATGTTATTTTAGTTCATCAGAGAGCAGTTCGTCCAGGTCCTCATCTCGGTCCTCGTCAAGCAGTTCTGGCAGTTCTTCACGATCATCTTCATCATCCAGCTCATCCAGCAGCAGTAGCAGCAACAATGATCGTTCCAGACCCAAAAAGAAGTAAGTAATCAATTGATAAAAAAATTGCCATAGGCTACGAATACTCGCAGCACCATGAGTCCTCATTCTCAGTCTTACTATAAAGTAAGTGCTTGTATAGGACTGAGCATTGTTTAGTTTTAAACTTATGATGAAAATTAGCAAAATCTAAAAGTAAATAATTAGAACTAATAGAAATTTCCAAGATGTCTCTAACCAGATTACAGTTTCAAATTTTGTTAATAACAAATCCATGGTCATAAAGATATTATTATAGTTTATGTACTCTGTTTTACTTTCATCTTTATGTTTATCAATAATTTGACATTGATTTTACAGAGTATCACCTAACAAAAGCCCTGTCAAGGACCGTCGTGAACCAGAGAGGGATAAGAATAGAGACAGATCACCCATCAGTGACAAAAAAAAAATATCAGCACCTTCTAATGATAAAGCTAAGAGCAAGGAAAAACATGACAGGTAACATAAAAAAGAACCATGTTATCATAATTTTGTTTACAGATGTATGACATTTTAACATTACTCCTCCATATTCTTACAAGGTTATACATATATAGCAATAGGCCGAGATGCATCAGTCACTAAATAGAGCATAAGTCTATCCCAGTCTACTGTACTGTTACAGAATAGAGTTTAAAACAGTATTTCTCCTGGCAACTAACACTTTCATGCCCTACACATATTATTATATACTGCACTTGTGGATGGTTCAACAAACTTAAGGTGGATGTACATTGAAAAACCTACCACTGCATAATAGTGTCAATATAATATTAGGTTTAGATAAATTTAAAGTTTTAATGATTAATCTAAATAACATTGTTAAACAGATCACCTAGCCGTAAAAAGCGTGAGCGTTCACCACCACCCCGCCCTACGCGGATCCACATTGGACGATTGACATTGAATGTGACCAGGGATCATATTCATGAGATATTTTCGACATATGGCAGTGTCAAAGCTGTAGAGTTTCCAATGGACAGGCTGCATCCACATAATGGCCGTGGGTACGCTTATGTGGAATTTAGCAACGCAGATGAAGCAGAAAATGCCATGAAGCACATGGATGGAGGTAAATAAAAAAGGGAAAGGAACATTTATTTTTATTGAAAATACAATTCAATAATTAACTGTGTCATGTAGGGCAAATCGACGGGCAGGAAATTACAGCGGCGCCAGTTCTGATACCTTCGCGACCGCGCCGACCATCGCCGCGCCCGCCGCCACCCAGGCATGCCCCACCACGGCGACACTCACCACCAAGGTAAGTTACCGTTTAGACAAGATATATCAAGAATTGTTGAAAAGGTCACCTCATTAATGTATGCATTTGTATCTTGTGGCAGGTACCGGCGCCGCAGCCCCGTGCCGCGGCGGCGCTCCCCGCCCCGGCGGCGCCGCACTCGCTCGCGCTCTCCCCGCACCGCGCCACGCCGCCGCCGCTCCAGGTCTTCCTCCTCCTCCTCCCGTTAATTCCTCAGCACACACACACTCAAATACAGACACATACACCCTCTTATCGCTTTGCATGCAACACTGATGAAGGAATGGACTCCGTGTTTATATATTTTGGAGGTTCATCAAATTGCTTATGGACCTCTAAAATATAATAATATAAACCCAATGACACACCACATTCCAGAAATTACACAGGTAAGTAGAAAACCCTCTTCCCATGTCTAAGAATGTTGCGGGTATTGTATTTGTGCTGTAGACTCGTTAGTGAAGTCGATACAGTAAGCAGGTGAGTATGTCTTTTAATTTGCACCACTATTATTTGAATATAAATTTAATGACATGTTTCTTGTTATAAAAGCTTGCAAAACGGAAACAAGTGAGTGATCAAAGCAGATGAACTGTACATGAATGACTCATATAGTGTGAAGTGTTAATGTAATTAATTTGTATTTGTCATATTTGAAAAATGCAGACATTTTTGCTAATAAACTGTATTAGTAATGTGATATTTTTATTTTCATTCCCAGATCCAAAGATCCTGTTCCCAATGCAAAGTAGAATAAGTGGTTTCTATTTCATGTTTAATTTGTTTTTATTAAATAATAACATTGCTGTTAAATAAATATGGTATTTTATTTCAATCTTCTTCTCCCTAGCTTTTATTATTCCCAAGTCACTTAGGGTCAGCTTTCTTGTCTAACTGGATTTGACTGGATATCAGTTTTTACACGGAGCGACTGCCATCTGACCTCCGCAACCCGAAGGCTAACGATACCCTAAGGCTAGACCAGTGTCAGGATATTAGAGGGCACTGACTTCCCAATAACGACTGCCATAGATATTCATGGCAGTCGGGACCTACGTCTTAACGTGCTCTCCGAGGCACGGAGCAGGCGGTAATTGTCAATCAATACGCACAATTTCCAAAAGTCATAACTTCCGAAAGTCAGAGGTGCGTGACGTGGGTCCGAACCCGAGAACCTCTGCATTACAGTCTGTTGGTCTCCCCACTGAGCTACCCCTGCTTCTATGGTATTTTATTTCAATAAAACTATAAAATCACATTTCAAATATATTTAGGTTAGAACTTTGCTACCAATTATTCTGCAGTATGTTTGGTAATCAGCTACTAAAACTTTCCCTTTATATAAGTGATTTTCTTCTAAGACTGCTAATTCTCGTACAGACCTATAAAGATAACATCATAATATAAGTTCGACTACACAGTAAAATAATTAATTTCTTGACACATGCAATGTATTGTTTGTGGTAATTTATAACTGGCATGGTATTCAGTCTGTTTTAACAAAGATACATGGGCACTTACGGATATTGTACTTTCATATTTTTTGGCCCTCTAATGGGATTCCATGCTGAAACAGGTGCTTTATTAGCAAGCATTAAGCCTGCCACTGCTGTATACAATCCATGTTCCTGACACATTTTTTCCTGCAACAAATTAAATAAATCTCAAATTTAGGTTTAACTTAGATTCAATAGTATTACAAAGAACCCATTTAAACAATGATGTGTACCCTCCACTCAGCTAGCATATAGTCGGCGTCACTAAGGGCTGAGGCAGCTTTGTCGACGTCATCAATGCTGGCAAAGTGAGGCAAATAGTTTTCTTCTAAAAAGTTCACAAATGATGAAGGTTGACTTATGAATTGTTCAATTATATCTCCTGGACTGTGAGTAAACTTTTTCTTTCCATTTTCTGCATCTACAACTAGTCAAGGAATGAATGATTGTAAAACACCAATGAGAAGTTGAGCTAGTTGGGAATCTTCTTAATTCACATTGAACTTACACAAAGCTTAAAAAATATATTGACATACAGGAAATAGTACCTATACCTACATTTAGGATTTAATACTCTGCCTACTCCATGCAATATACTGACTGTTTGGTCCTTTCCTAGTGACATAAATTTACTAGATGTCTGTTTTTTCTTTTTGGATCCTTTACTTTTGGTTTCTTTTTCAAGTACTACACTGGTATCCATATTCTGCTTGGATCCACCTAAAATAAATATTGTATATTTGAATAAAGTTTGTCTTTTTTAAAATGTTTGCTATTAAGAATACTGCAACATTTGCTTCTACACCTACCTTTTAGGCATGCAAAGTGCAAATTTAAAACAGCTGATCTGACATCTCCTGCTGAAGAGTTGACTACACATTCTATAACTTCAGCTGTTGGAGTATTATATACTGAAGTATGCTTTTTACTAATTATATTAGCCACTCGTTTTAGAGCTGATCTTAAATTTGTTGTTGCAATGCTATTGAACCTAGGAAGAAAATATATTTTACATAAATTATAAGTCCAAGAGCATTGTTTATATGAGTATAATGATTCTTATTTTTTTTATGTATGTGAGTGTTTAATTAATAGAAAATAAAACAACTCTCACACATTTGGTATGCTTCCTATGTTATGGGGGACTATACAAATGATCATTACAAATATGTATTTGTAACAACTATTTGAGGATCACAAATTTTTGTCTTGTGTGGGCTCAAACACAAAACACTTAGAGCCTGGGCATTCAGTGGCAAGACAAACACCTAAATTACTATGCTATCAATGTAGTCTCTACATGACCAAGTATCTGTGAAGTGTTTTTTGTGAACCCACTAAATGAGACAAGGCAATATTTAGCTTAATTGAAGGGACAAAAGAATAGCATAAATGGTAGCTGGTAATAAAAAATAGCTCTGCCTAATAAAAAAATAAACAAGGTTTTATCCTGTTATGAATATTGTTGAAACAAGTAGTTATTATTAGAATTACTACAAATATAATATTAATTACTTACATAATGTGTTGTATACTAAATTGTTCTTTTAGACTTGGTGTGAATAGATTAGCTGCAGTGTTTTTACCATCAGTGTGTGACTCTGAACATATAAACACTATGGCGGACTTTGCTCTGTGTTTATATAGACTGCAAACACACAAATAAGTACAAAAAAAACAAAAAGAACAATACAGCTGTGTACAATGTGATTCGTCTACCTACTTGGTATAGACAAAGATGTATTGAATAGACATCATCATCATCAAATTCAGCTTAAAATAATCTTATCAAAATAAATAGTTTGCATAACTTACTTTAACACATCTGTAAATTCTGATGGAGTCCTTAGAAAGGTGTTAGGAAAGTCTTCCACTAATACTATTTTTCTACTATTGTTATCTAATAGTGATGTGAAATTTGCTGCATTTAGGATGAAATCTAAAAACCTGGTTGACTGTTTTTGCTTAAATTCATATTCCCCTGAAACAATACATATATCTATTATAATAACATAGTTAATTTACAGACAGAACAGGAAATATATATTGTGTGTGGTAATATGTCCTGGTATGGCTCAATATGTTACAGAGTTGTGAATGCTATATTATGCTTTAGCAGTTTAGTAAGCTGATTCATATGTACACAGATTCAAAAAAAGATTGGTTATGTTTTTAATGCACTTCAGTGGTGATGCCCTATCGTTTATAGGCAGTTTGTCCCATGTTGTGAGTACTTGGTTTGATAAGAAGTGTGTCAAGAAGTTCACTTAAGATGAGAACATCTTAAATGAACTATATTTATTATATTGAAACTATTGTTCTCAATAGTTTCAAAATTTAGAGATTAATGTTGGTGTAAGCAGCTTTTCTTGAATGTATTCTATACTTGCACTAACCATTTTCTGAAGGAAACTCTATATCAAGTGGTGTTATCCATTCTGTGACTTTAAAATTATGTTTAGCAGCAAGCACTTGTATTGTCTTAGTTTTTCCACATCCTACTGGTCCAGTTAAGAGTAGCATATCTCCATTGTTATTATTACACACAGACTTCATCCAATCATCAACTTCTTGTAGTTTCTTGTTATGTATAGCTAAATCTTCAACAGTAACTGGTTCAAAATTCTTCATCCAATATTTGAGGTCTTTTATGATGACTACACCTTCTGCAGGAGAGTCTGAACATAAAGCCTGTAAGAGTAAGTACTGATTACAACATAATATTTTCAACTATACTATATATACAAATATGTACCATATTAACTGGTAAAAACTCAAAAGAAGTAAGATTTAAAAGTAAACAATATACTTACACCAATCTCATTATTATCAACTAAGGCAATGGTTTTCTGTACTTCCTTTTTTGGTGTTTTGGGTGGCTTATCATCGTCAAAATCAAACATAGGCTTGAACCATTTTTTTTCCTGTGCCAAAACAAATAATAATATTAATAGAATTTATAAATTTGTGGAAATAAACACAGTAGCTAAGTACTAAGTACCTTTTTTGTGTTACTACACATGTTTTTTACCAAATCTTAATATTTGCAAGCCTTATGAGTACAACAATTTGTTTGCTATTAGGTATTATTAATATTACCAACTTTTGTGTTTTGGTCGTTTTAACTTTTATAGGTACCTTTTATTTACAATAACTTTTTCCGTTTTCATTCAAGTTACAAATGACATAATTGACATAATGATTGTCATTGTCAGAATAGGAACCACAGATCATTAATACCAAAGAGTAAAGTAATACATAGGGAAAAGAGAGCCCTCTTATGGTCAATTTCAGCCAACCCTATTTGAAACAGTGACATCTGAACTTTTGGCCCCGAACTAATCCTTCTATACATAGCTATAGCTATTCCGTATTCTGTGCCTATAGCTATTTATATTATGTATTACTAATCCAGAATTCGTATTTAAATTGTTTTGTATCAATCGTATTTTTGTAACATAAAAAATATGCAAATAAAACTTGCAAATAGAACAAATAGAATGTTACAAAAATAGATCCAAACAAAACAATTTAAATACAATAAGTATAGGGTGCTACCCGTCATGACCTACGGAGCCGAGACATGGACACTCACGGTAGGGTTGGTCCACCAGTTCAAAGTCGCTCAGCGAGCTATGGAGAGAGTTATGCTCGGAGTTTCTCTGAAGGATAGGATTCGTAACGAATACATCCGACAGAGAACCAAAGTCATCGACATAGCCCAGAGAATTAGCAAGCTGAAGTGGCAGTGGGCTGGCCATATCGCGCGAAGAACAGACAACCGCTGGGGTAAGCGTGTTCTTGAGTGGAGACCGCGACTCGGCAAACGTAGTGTAGGACGCCCTCCGACCAGGTGGGATGACGATCTGCGAAAGACTGCAGGCAGTTGCTGGATGCGGCAAGCTGAAGACAGGGCACTATGGCGCTCTTTGGGGGAGGGCTATGTCCAGCAGTGGACTATTATAGCCTGATGATGATGATAGGGTGCATATCGTAGTATGTATAAGAATAAAACAACAACAAATAACATTTTATTATGTTTATGTTTATTAAAATATAACTGTGCAGCGGACTCTAGGCTCACAGTGAAATGCGCAGCGTCTCGGCATTTTGTAGTTGGAAAAACCGCACAACACTAAACACTAAAAGCGTCACTATCGCACACTGATAACAACAGTTTTCGATGGGAAGATTAATTGACACAAGGTGGAGGAACACAGAGCTCGACTCAACGCACTTACATAAGACCATCACAGCCGAAAAATATACAATATAGGACGAAAAACTACAAACGTGCGCACGGGCAAGATGCAGTCGCCATATTGTGACTGACTTACAAATCCAATGACTTAAAAAACCGACATATTTACTAATTTGTATTTTATGACATTTTTATGATAAAAAAATTTAAATGAGAATTAAATATGATTCTAGATAAATTAAAAATATAAAAGTATAGATAGGTTAGAACTGACACTAAATAATAAATTAAAAATTTGTTTAAGCGCCATCTTCTGCGTTTGATTTACAGCACAAGTACGGGGCCAAAAACACAGATGTCAGTCCTATCTTTGGATATAGGAAAGTAATACATATTAATCTATGTCGCGAACATAGATTAATATGTATTACGGGTAGTCGCGAATGCGCCGCAGTGACGAACGGACGGTGTGTTGTTTTTTAAACAGTAACCGCGCGATTTTTTACCAAAAATAAGTACAAGTATAGCCTATTTAATATGACAAGTAGAATATAATGTGCTGTTTTTGGTTGCATGAATTCGTCAATAATGCACCCAGAGATAAATTTTTTTAGATTACCTGGAAACTCCGAAAGGTAAGACTATAAAATGATTATACATACTTACTAGTAGGTGGGTACGTAATTTCCAGTCTTTTTAAAGGATTTTTTCCCTCCCGAAAAAGAAATGCCTGGACTAATAAATAAAGTGAATAAGTAAAGAAAAGTGATTGACACGAGTGAACAACATGCATTTTTATTGAACACTTCCTATTCCATTAACAAAGTACATATTTTATTTGTTTAAAAAATAAAAAATATTTACAATCACAAAAATAGATAGAAACTCAAAGTAGGCAGATTTAATTAAAATGCTGTAGGTGGGCAGCCCTATCGCATGTCTACGTACCGCGCGGCTGTAGGCATTTATTTCAAAGATACGGCTGAGTTACAATACTGTATATTTATGTACTGTGACATTGCCGTAAACACAGATAAAAAAAATGACATTACATTGTACATTTGCAAAGTCCGATTTTAATAAATGTATGTAATGATGTTTTCTAAATCCAAGCAGTTTATAAAAATAATATTATATTAGATGCTTATAAAATTTATTTCATGTTGAATTTAATGAAATAGTACAATAATAAATATAAGTGAATAATTTTGTTTGGTACTTGTACTGTCAAAATAAAATCGTCAATTGGATTCGTAAATGCTTTGTAGAATTACGTAAAATTGGCACCTTTACTATAGATTTTTTCGATATTAGTTATAAGAGGAATTGCGTACATATAATCTACTCGAAATAGTATTGCTTAATGCGTTAATATTGTAAGTGTAATGTTCTTATAATAAACTTAGTTAAAGAAAATCTTATGTAAATAAATAATAAGTCTGTAACATAGTGTGGTCTTGTGTTTATCTGCTTTGTAGGAAGATGCAGGCAATCAAAGCATTAGGAGCTACAGCTCCTACGCTGCTGTCCGTTGTTAAGAAGGGAACTCTTGCACCTGTCATAGATCAGGTTCGTCAAAACCATTTACCAGCTCCCAACCCAAATGAAAGACGTCCTTACTCACCCTTTCAAGATGCGACAAACATGGCTGAGATGGCAGTGGCACGACTTGACGATTTATTGAATTGGGGCAGGAAGGGCTCAATATGGCCTATGACTTTCGGACTGGCCTGCTGTGCTGTAGAGATGATGCACATTGCTGCTCCTCGATATGACATGGACAGGTAGATATTCATAGTTAATAATTACTAAACACTATTACACCGTGAAGATATGATATTAAAAATAAAATATTTAGTACAGACACTCAACTTCAATGATAGACAGTTTTGCAAGTTTCAATACAAGCAAGGTAAAATGTATACTACTAACTTAGACTATACAGTCACAAATAAAAAACATTATAGCTCAAAGATAAAAGTTCTCCTTACAGTGAAATTAACTTTTTCTACTGTTTACACATCTTATTTACCTCAAAAAATAGGTATAGAAGTCAGGCAAAATGACAATAGCAATGTTTCTGAGCTGGGTTCAATAATTAAATAAGAGATAAAAAGATATTTTATAGTATTCTCTGTTTACTATGGCACATTTAGGTTCCAAAAGCTTTAATGTTGAACATACATAATAAGTAAATAAATCATATTCTATATAACTGGATAATCTGCATAAATTTTGTTTATTATAGATATGGTGTAGTATTCCGTGCCTCACCTCGTCAAGCTGATGTAATGATTGTAGCTGGGACATTGACCAATAAGATGGCACCAGCTTTAAGAAAAGTTTATGATCAGATGCCCGACCCCAGGTGGGTTATTTCTATGGGTAGCTGTGCCAATGGAGGTGGATACTACCATTACTCTTATTCAGTTGTAAGGTGAGTAATAATGGTTAAAATGGTTACCGCGATACAAGCCTCGAGCTTAGTGCGTAAGCCGCTGCCAATTATAAAAATGTGTAATGTAGTAAATAGAGAAATAAATAAAATTCAATTTATCAATACTAAATATATGGGTCAGCTTTCTATTCTGGACTGTTTTGTACCCTGTATATACATCATAGTTTTAGTTTATAAACACATTTTGTAATTATCATTGCATCTTGCATAGTATCTGATTACCCAATGGAACATTTAAACAAGTTTATTGACATTATAATATTATAAAGAGGAAAGATTTGATTTTTTGTTTGTTTATAAAGATTTAACTCAAAAGTAGTTTTTTTTGTAACAAAGGCTATATTTTATTTTAGAAAAGAAACTAACACAACCTAACATACATTCCCACTCCACAGGCAAAAGCTAGTTGACATTATAATACTCATATAGACTATTATAATAGTATGCCATATCTGTCCTATTTATCTGTGAAAAAGGTGTACAATAGTCACATTTGGACAGCTATGTTTTAGGGCTCATGCAATAGGGGCAGAGCCTATTGCCAACTTTTGGTCATAGTTTTTTGGCAGAAAAAGCCAATTATACTTTGGCCATCCCGGAAATTGAACCTGAGATACAAGATGTATGAATAATAATAATATGTATCATTTAAACTTTGATTGTTTAATTCGTCCATCAGCGCCCAGATACAATACGTTTATCATTATGTATGATTGTACTTAGTTAAGCTAGCTGTTGTTAAATTAAATTATAGAAATTACTATACTATATACTAAAACACTAGCAGAGTCCTTCTTCTTCACTCGAAATCGAAAAATACTTTTGCGCAATTTCGACAGTCATCTTTAAGGCATAGACATGAAACTATGTGTATATTAATAATATCGAAACATGTATTAGTTTTTCTTTCATTAATTCTCTTGCACTTTCTCAAATATTTACTAGACTATCTACATCATAGTACTAACATTCATTTTTGTGATACTTGTTGTAACATTCATATACATACCTATGTTTTCTTTTGCAGAGGTTGTGACCGTATCGTACCTGTAGATATTTACGTGCCCGGATGTCCACCGACAGCTGAAGCCTTGCTTTATGGAGTTCTTCAATTACAAAAGAAAGTAAAGAGAATGAAGACGATTCAAGTTTGGTACAGGAACTAAATAATCAATTGTAGAACATTTTATAATTATGTAAATTTATCTCTTTGTTGCAGTAAATAAAAGCTGTAGTTAAAGCATCAATGTTATTTAATTTATTTAGCTGGCTACTTTCATACGCGCAATCATGTACCTATTATAATCTATATCATTTTCGTATTTTCAGCCACTTTACAATTGATTTGACTTTTGTATTTGTGTACCTATAGGTACGCATTAGTGCAATTTAGTCGTAGTCGAAATTAAAATGCACAAATGAAAACTTTGTCTGTTCCGTTCCTGTCTGTATGTCCAAGCTGCATGTAATATTATCTCAACAGTTTCTGTAAAAATTTAAAATTAAGGTATTTTAACAATTACGCTATTTTCCGTAGGTGAGCAATAAATCATCCATGTACCAAAAATTCGTGCGAAAAAGTTGCAAGTAGTTCTTTATCACGTTTAGTATACATCTATTTAAAAATTAGATATCTATACATACCTAAGCCTCCACACCAAATAATGAAGTACCTATAGAACGTAATGACCGCGGCACTACTTCACGGGAGGAAGAGGAACGAAGACACTGCTCGTGGAGTACACAACTGCTGACATACCATCAGACAGAGTGTAGTCATTTTGACAGGCAATAATAATAAAAACTAAACCTAAGCATGGCGACCATACATATTTAAGCACACATTACACACATGAGTAAGAGGAGGGATTAGACTCACTTTCGGTCTCTTTATTATTGGGTTGGTATGTCAATGCCCGTTGCAGAATATTTTTTTAAGTTTGCAATTATTGCCTCTCCCGCTCCGCCGCCTCCTTGATGGAAATCACTTCCTCACAGAAGGAGGCGACGGCGTTCCACGACCTCTCACTCCGGAATATAGACTGAACTACGGCCGGGAGCGAGAGGGCAACCGATCCGACTGCCCGCGATCAACTCACGGCGCTGCGATGCCCAGGCGGGGCAAACCGCCAAAGTGTGCAGCGCCGTGTCCTCAATCACGTCGCGGTAGTCGCCGCAGTGGTGACAACCGCGCAAAGTAGTTGTTAACCTGGTTTAGGGACTGAAGTATCTTTGGTTAAATTAAGTAGTTCACTGGGGGAGGTGAAGGCTGCTTGAAGTTGGTGGTTTTATTAATAACTAGATGTGCCCGCGGTTTCACCCGCGTTTATCGTTACTGCGCCTCCCCCGTGGGTCGTAGCGGGATGTTATATAGCCTATAGCTCTTCTCGATAAATAGGCTATCCAACACTAAAATAATTTTTCAAATCGAACCGGTAGTTCCTGAGATTAGCGCGTTCAAACCAATAAATAAACAAAAAACTCTTCAGCTTTATAATATTAGTAGGTATAGATAGCTGACCCGCCCGCGCAACTTCGTCTGCGTCACATAAGAGAGAGAGTGGGTCGTTGGCACCTCTAATACAATTTTAATGGAGCTAAAACTTTCTTCCATTCTATCCAATACTAAAAGAATTTTTCAAATCGAACCAGTAGTAATCACGCAGAATAAACCACGAGAAACATCGTTTGTGTGTCTGTAATGGGTAATTATTTTGCTGCGATGTTATTTTAAAACTGCGATATCTCCTAAGATATTCATTGAAATCGAATGATGTAAAGGGCAATTTTGTTTTAAATTAAATACTTGTGATGAATAACGTATTTATTTGGATAAGGATAAAAAAAAATCTTCGCAAATAATGCATTATTTTAGAACAAATTTGGTTAGCGTAGAAAAAGTTATAGTGAGCCAACCTTAAAAGATAAACATAATATGCTGTCGCGGACTTTTTTTAGAACTTTTTAAGGGGCACAATTCTCTCATACATGATTTTTGCGAAACTTTTAACTGTTTACGCAGCGCACGCAGCGGAAGCTCTCAAAAGGAAAAACACCCTCCGATTTTGAAACATTCTACATTGGTACTCCGCTCTTATTGATCTTAGCGTGATGATATATAGCCTGCCTCGATAAATGGGCTATCTAACACTGAAAGAATTTTTCAAATCGGACCAGTACTTCCTGAGATTAACGCGTTCAAGCAAACAAACAAACAAACTCTTCAGCTTTATAATATTAGTATAGATTGAATGCCACAATCTTTTTGGGTTATTTTTATTCATATGCATCTCTGCCTTTTCATAAGCAATTTTTAGTTTTTTAAATAAATTATTACAAAAATTGCGATACCTTATATAAGTGACTTGCAATATCGCGTTGTTGGTATCATGTTTTGATTTATGCAATTTATCCATATACTAGCTGTGCCCGCGGTTTCACCCGCGTTTATAGTTTTTGCGCCGCCCCCGTAGGTCGTAGCATGTTGTTATAATTATAGCTTTTAATTATAGCCATCCTCGATAAATAAGCTATCCAATACTAAAATATTTTTCAATTCGAGCCGGTAGTTCCTGAGATTAGCGCGTTCAACCAACCAAACAAACAAACTCTTCAGCTTTATAATATTAGTATAGATAGTTTCGTCACTACATGCGCTTTCACACGTGTTTGTGTTACACGAGATAAGATACTACGAACGTGACGACGGGTTGATATCCCTTCTAATACCTATTGTCACAAGGTTTAGGTATAATGTCGGTATTATCCTATACTCTCATTTTGCCAGTTATAATTTCGGATCCACCTAATAGGGGGTTAGCCTATTGTCGACTACCAGGCATAATTCCAGACTTCGTGTTTCTACTGGTAGATTCTTGTCAGAAAAACCCATTGAACCTTACCCGACTTGGAATCACCGGAGGCCTCGTGTAGGTATAGCAGTCACATTCATTACCACTGCGCCACCTAGGCATAGAATGAAATAATTTTTGTATGTTCAAGAGAAGAGCCAGCTCCGTCCCTCTGGCTTTAGGAAGCGAATAAGTATAGTATGCACCTATTTATGGTTAGGAAAAATACATACTTATATTAATTTAATAATTAAGGGCAAAGCCAGCCTGACGAAATTATTTTGCGTATTTACGGTATAAGTATAGAGGGTCAGGTACCCTTCTGATGCAGTGTTTTAGTTAGATATCTATGCCATAATTTATATCGAAATTCAGATGATTTTATATACCTACCTACTCACAGGTTTCATTATTATAACTTCATGTGTTTGAAATAGAAATGAGACAAAGGTAGAGATTTAACTCTGTATATAAACTGTACCACTCCGGAGTTTTAACTCTGTATATAAACTGTACCACTGCTGAGCACAGCTCTTCTGCACGTGACAATGGTTAGACCATAGTCAACAAGCCAACTTAGTGCCGGTTGGCAGGCTTGAGGCTTCATATAATTTCGAGAACATTATAGAGTAGGTACTCCCAAGGCATGCAAATTGCCTTACGATGTTTTACTTAAAACTTTTAAAGCAAATAAAAATTAGGTACCTTCCTACTACTAGTCTTTTGCTGGTACTGTTCGTCCGTGTCTGTTATAGCTGCTCATCTTTCTATCGACTTGAAATACACATAGTAGGTAGGTAATAAATAGGTAATGTTTGTCCAACTTTGCGATTTAGATAGAGGCCTGTTGTAAGTAAATATATAAAATTACGGGTAAGTAATTAAAAATATAATTACTAAATCTCCAATATTCACAAGACAACTGATTGTTTTTTACGCTTTCACTGCTTAACTACTCTACCGATCATCATGAAATTTCGCATGTACCTACCTATACACGTTGTCAGAGTTATAGAAAAGACATTAACGCGAGCGGAGTCGTGGACAAAATCTAGTAATATAATAAACTACAGATTGTATTTGCAAATAACTAATTTTAATATACATTGTATATAAAATCATTTGATATAATGTTCTCCAAAACGGCAACCATTTGCGCATACGTCAGTGTACTCTCTTTTCCCTTACTCAGTTGGGGCGGCAATTCGACATGACAGGAAAAAAATCACACGTATTGTGACATGTGGGTGTGCAACACCGTGTAACTGTCGAACTTTACCAGCGTTGTCAGACGTCCCGATTTTTAAATCAAAATTAAATGTCCCGCGCGGGACAGGCTCAGTCCCATAGATAAACTCGACTACAGTACAATATCTGCCTTTATGCAAATCTGTCCTGCTAATCTAAAATGTTTCTATTCCGTGATTTTGCTTATCTGTCCTGCTGCAGAGGGCTAAATACCTAGACACTTTCTCTATGGACCATAAAAAAATAACAAGATATCGTAATGGCGCCAAAACGGGGAACTCGTGCATTCTGGTCTCTTGCCAAAGCTATCGAAGGAAATTTCTGCAAGCCATCCTTTCCACCTCTTCACATGGGAAATGATTCGTTGGCCCACGACGCAAAAGAGAAAGCCGATCTTCTGGGCAAACTCTTTGCGTCCAACTGGACTTTGGATGACAGGGGACGAGAACCGCCTACCATACCGCAGTGTGAGGGTTGTATGCCTGATATCAGGTTCTACCAACGCTCAGTGCGCTTAGCACTTCTGTCCCTTGATATCCATAACTCGAGTGGGCCTGATGGAATCCCCCCCATTGTGTTGAAGATGTGCGCTCCAGAGTTGGCGCCGGTCTTAACGCGACTATTTCGGCTCTCTTACTCTTCTGTCGTAGTCCCGAGACCTTGGAAGACAGCATTGGTCCACCCGATCCCAAAAAAAAGGCGACCGCTCAAACCCGTCCAACTACAGACCAATAGCCATAACCCCCCTTTTCTCGAAGATAATGGAATCAACCGTCAGCTCTTACGGTACCTGGACGGTCATCAGCTGCTTAGTGACCAGCAGTAGGGCTTTCGTAAGTGTCGATCAGCTGGTGATCTTCTAGTATACCTGACACATCGTTGGGCTCAGGCGATCGAGACAAAGGGGGAAGCCTTGGCGGTCAGTTTGGACATAGCGAAAGCCTTCGATCGTGTTTGGCACAAAGCGCTTCTTTCGAAGCTCCCTTCCTATGGGCTTCCCGAGAGACTATGTGAATGGGTTACTAGCTTTTTAGCAGACAGAAGCATTAAGGTCGTAATCGACGGTGAATGCTCTGACTCCATGTCTGTAAATGCTGGTGTCCCGCAAGGCTGTGTGTTCCTCCTCCATATCAATGACATGTTGCAAATTAGCAGCATTCATTGTTATGCGGACGACAGCACGAGCGATGCCTTTATACCGGCCGCGCTAACATCTATCGGGAAAACGTCATTGAGAGCCGAAACAAACTTGTGTCTGAAATTGAGATCTCTCTGAAGAGAGTCTCGGATTGGGGCAGGCTTAATTTAGTCTGATTTAACCCCACAAAGACTCAAGTCTGCGCGTTCACCGCAAAAAAGCTGCCGTTGGTCGTATCTCCTCGTTTTGAGAACATCCCCATAACTGCCTCAACCGATATTGGAATTCTTGGTATCGATATATCGAGCGAAGTCCAGTTCCGCGGCTATTTAGAGGGTAAGGCTAAATTAGCTTCAAAAAAGCTTGGCGTGCTCAACAGATCGAGACAGTATTTCACGCCGGCCCACCGCCTATTACTTTTTAGAGCGCAGGTTCGGCCTCACATGGAATACTGTTCTCATCTTCGACTGCCAGGATATTTCAAATCGGCTAGACCCCTTGGCGCTGCGTAGAGATGTGGCCTCGCTATGCATCTTCTATCGCTTTTACTATGGGGAGTGCTCCGAGGAATTGTTCGGAATGATCCCTGCCGCCTCTTTCCGCCATCGTCCTACGCGACAGTATTTTCACTCCCATCATTTAGATAGTTGGCAGTCCATAACTATGCGTTTCTCCAGGAATTTTCTGCCGCGCATAACAAAACTATGGAATGAGCTGTCGTCTACGGTATTTCCGGACCAATACGACCTTCAACACTTCAAGAAAAGAGCGTACTCCTTTTTAAAAGGCCGGCAACGCACTTGTAACTCCTCTGGTGTTGCGGGTGTCCATGGGTGGCGGTAATCACTTACCATCAGGCGATCCGTCTGCTCGTTTGCACCCTAATCCATAAAAAAAACGGGCTGCTTAGAATTTTGCTATAATGTCACATCTATGTGTGTATATTTCAAATCTAATTGACAATCGAATGCAGCGACTCAAACCCTGATGCAACAAGTTAAAAAGTACACAAAATACATAAGACAAAATAGTCAAAGGGCAAAAAAGAAATTGCATTGTCGCGATCAACCTCGAATTTATGAGTCATAAAGTTGTCATAGATCGAATAATAATGAGTTATACAGCAAAATCGGAATAGACTTATGAAAGTAGCATCGTACAATCAAAATTCGAATCATTCATTATTGTTTATACAGTCGCTTAAATTTATGTTATTTCAATTTAACAAGGAGTTATGGAGGATGTCCGTCACACAAGAGGAGTTTTGTCGTCGACGATGCTATAAAACCATAACGCATGTTACTAGTAAATATTACAAAATATAGAATCCTAGATAAGGCGATGTCGTTTGTTTTTCACGTCAATTTTTACTTTTCAGCTTTACGTCCACACATGCAATGTAGTTTTGCCTATAGGTTGACCGTAATAGATTTCTATTTCAATATGTAATTGTTGCGAGGTATGCGAAGATAAGAACTTAGGGATTTGTCCAAACATCGACGACTAAGCAAGAGGCTCAGCTATTTCTCACTTAAGAAATGTCCACATTAATAGTTATTCGCTAAGTGTTAATTACTGGCCTGAATTTTCTAAGTGATACGAGCTATTGTTGCAAATGAGTATGACGCAACCGTAAGAGCGCTTTCCCCAGCTAGATACATATTCGAATACGATTGTAAACATGCACAATCGTATTCGAATTATATTCAAATGTACGATAACACTGTACATACACTGTAGGTGAGTGACATTGACCATGCAAATCATTGCATCTGTCATCGTAAAAGGTTTTTATTAGACATTGTAAGACTCGTTCAGGAGTCTTTAATTATATTACTCTTGAGAGCTGTGGTGGTGATGGGCAAATAGGAATAAAAAAGAACAGTAAGGATCGAGTAGTACTAATCATGAATCAAAACAGGTAAGGGAAACAAGGCCATAAAAAATCTTATTGGTATAAAAATCAAAAGTTTTAATGGTATTTTCTGAATCGCACCAAGCTTTCATTTACTTTTTAGTATACAGAATGATTTTGAATAAACTATAATAATTATATTTCTGAGTCATTCTAGAGATTTAACAACACAAACCGCCAAAGGTGTCTATTAGATAGATTCTAAATCCAATTTTGTCTGACTCAATGCCCTTTTAATATGAATTCAATGGCACATAAGAGTTTACTAACATTCATGTCATGATAATAAGTGCACTAAACAAATACACTGGATCGAGCCATTCATTCACAAATATCATTTGGAAAGAACTCATGATTCATGATAAATACAAATTTGAACATTATTGTATTACTGTAACATCTAAATACCTGAGAAAAGACACTACTTTGAAGTCAGACAAAATGTATTTTAAAATACAATAATATCACATATTTTAAATGCATTAAAATGAAATAACTGCTACAACTGAAATGTGTTCACTAATAGGATTATAAATAAATAAATAAAACTCCACTGGTACAATTGAAAAACCATTGAGATTTTTTTAACGGAAGTGTAAATTAAACTCCCGATGCAATAATAATTTATGGGATTTTCTTTTGTATGACGTTAAATAAACCAATTCTATATTTTAACACTAATTTACATACTAATATTTACAGTTATTTATAAGTATATATAAATATGTATAATTATATCGATAGCGATTCCGATAATCCTATCCTTCACAATAATCAGCAATTTCATGTATAATTAACTAATAATGGTCACAATAACAACTCGATAGATATTTTCATGTAAATAAACAAGCAGTAGTGTACAGGCCGGCGCGCGGCGTCTCGTCCAATATTGCACAATCGAGATAGTGCGCGCTCGCACCTCCCTCTCCGATTCGCTACGTCGCCGAACCGACGTCCGTCGTTCCGAAGCGACGTTACAATAAATAATTCTCTAAACCGATAATGTGAAACGATATACATTAAATTAGTCGTACTCTCACTTGCGACGTCGTTTACGCTACTCTATGTACATGTGGTCGCGGGCGCGCCGCTGCGCTATCATCGCGGCTCATCCTTCTTGAGCAGGTCTAGCGGGCCCAGCGAGCCCAGCGGCGGCGCTAGCGATGTCATCGGCGTCAGCGGCGCGTGCGCGCCCAGCGGGGCCAGCGCGCCGTGCGCCAGCCCGCGGTGCAGCATCGGGCCCGACTTGAGTTGCTGGTGGTGCGCGTACGCGCTCATGATCTTGGCGCGGTCCTCCTCGGCGCGGATGGCCGCCTCCACGAAGGGCGCGAAGCGCATGTGTTGCAGCGGGTCGAAGCGGTACGAGTCCCAGGCCGTGGGCGGCGGGTAGGCGGGCAGCGTCGGCGGCGCGTGGCGCGGAGGCTCCTTGCGTTCGTCCTTGGGCGCTTCGGGCACGCCGTTGCGCAACGGCGAGCGGGCGCGCGCGCGCTCAAGCTCGCGTTCGCGCTGGTCGCGCGCCTCGCGGGCCTTGCGGCGCTCGCGCTCGTCGCGATCTCGCCGCTCCCGCTCGTCGCGCTCGCGCCGCGCGCGCTCGCGCTCGTCGTGCTCGCGGCGCACGTCAGGCGCGGGCGGCGCGGGCGGGCGCACGGCGCGCCACGCGTCGTGCAGCGAGCCCACTCCGCCCAGCGTGGGCGCGTGGTGCACGCCGTGCAGCGACGAGGACAGCGCCAGCTCGCGCCCGTACGCCGACAGCGCGAAGGGGCTGGCTGCGGCGGGGTAGGCACCGGGCCCGTAGCGGCCGAACGGCGACACCCCTGAAACGCGCACGGCTCGGTGAGAGGCTGCGAGCGCATGGTCGAGCCCGGGCGCGGCGGCAGGGCGCCGGAGCGTACCTAGGTGCGGGTGGTGCGGCAGGTAGGGCGCCGGCGGCAGCTCGTAGGGCGAGCGGTAGGTGGGCGGTGGAGGCGCGGGCGCGGGGAAGGCCCGCAGCTTGTCCTTGTCGGCGCCGCCGACCGCCACGCCGCCGCCACCAGTTTTCTCCTTTTGTTGGTGGTTGTAGATCTCCCAGGCGATCCTCACGTGCATCGCGTTCCACTTTCCTGTTTTCTGTTTGTAAAAAAACAGCATAATGTTAGAGATATAGAAGGTTGGCGCTCGACCAGCGTGCGAGCACATTAGGAAATTAAAGACACAAACATGCATGAAGTAAAGAAGTGCTAAGAAGGAGACCTACCGCAACAGTGGGACGTGGTGGTGGTTTAGAGGCGGAGTCGCTTGCGGCTGACACTACGGGCTGTTAACATTATGCGATGCAGGGTTAATGATTATAGCAACTCAAAACATAAAATAAGCATAAGCTAGAATTAGGAGAAATTGTAAGTAAAAGAAAAGAATTATTATGAGAATGAGCAATATGTATTAGATTACAGGTGCTATTTTATTTAAGTTAGTTTCTAAATGTTGAAAAACTAATATAACATTACTTAATACCTTAAAAAAACACTAATCATATTTATTTATATTATTTTACCGAGAGCCAAAATAACTATAAACATCAAAATTAAAGGCATTCGTTCGCCGTGAAAGTTAAAACCGTAGAATTTACCTTAGGTGCGTAGGCGGTGATTGGCGTGGGAGGCACGTAGGGGCCCGTAGCGTGGAGCAGACCGGAGGAGTACGGGTAGCCAAGACTCAGGCCGCTACGATACAGCGATGACATTTTGCTCACATCCTTGAACTGAAACACGTACACAGGATGGTTTTAAAATTCGTATCACTCAATCGAACGGGCCGCTCCCGCCAGAAGGGAACACTGCAGCCGAAGATGACCTAGTACTTAATTGAACAAGGACTAATGGCTACTCACGATCAGTATGCGACGCGCGTGCTCATTAGAGACCTCCACGATCCAAGTGTAATGAATTCAGTTTGACTCACAAGTGGCGCATGTGGCGCATGTGGCGCATGCGGCGCGTGGGGCGCGTGCGGCGCGTGCGGCACGTGCGGCGCGTGCGGCGAGTGCGGCACGAGCAGCTGGTGCGGGTGCGGCGCGTGCGGCACGCCGGGCGCGTGCGGCGCGTGCGCGGCGGGGTGCTGGTGCACGTGCGTGTGCTGGTGCTGGTGCTGGTGGTGGTGCATCTCCGTGCGGACGCCTGACACGGCGCCCGCCGCGGCCAGAAAGCGGTTGTCGAGTTCCCGCCGGAGCAGGTCTGCCCCGGGGCCTGAAACGTCAAGTTGAACATGTTATTGTCGGCACACGTGAATTCTTATAGTATGTACCACGTAATACAACGATAACAAAATTTAAATTTCAAAGTTTACTAAACATACATCTTGTAATACTTGCTACAAATATTGAGAATTAAACACAATTTTACTGTAATTAATATTGTTATCAGACATTTGACTAAGAATATTACTTAAACTTTGTTCAGTGTTTGTTGGAATAGTATTAAAACTTACTGGTTTGGAAAAGCGATTCGGCGGCGAACGGATTAGGGTTAGGCGGCGCAAGAGGGGCCCCAAACAACGGAGGAGCGGGCGCGAAGCCGGACGTCCGCTCTGCACCCGTCGGCCTGCTGGAAAATAAACGAGATACGTTGAAATATACTAGAGATATAGAAGAAGGCAATGAGCATTTAGTCACCTGGAACATTGCTTTACAAATATGCATCATTAATGACGAATCAAATTCTCAACCACTAAAACAAAAAATTTGCCATTTGTGCAATTTGTATCTAAATAGGGTATAGTATGTCTTTGATTATATATATGTTCACAAGATCTTTATATTTCAGACAAGCTGCAAGTTGTCAACAAGTCGGTAGCAATAGTATTAGAGTGTACTCACGTCACCCCCCAGTGCGCGGGCGGTTTGGCGCTGGAGCTGATGCTGGGCACGGTGGGCACGGGCGCCAGCGAGTGCGTGAGGTGCGGCGCGGTGGGCGCGGCCGGCGTTGGCGTCGGCGCGGCCAGCGGCGCCGACAGCGCCGGCGCTAGCGGACCGCCCAGCCCGCCCACCGCTCCCACTAGAGGAGCCGCCGACAGTGGCGCACTCAGCGCCGGCGGCAGTGGACCCTACGGGTTTTGCCCATTTTATTATCCACTGGCTTTTGCCCGCGGCTTCGCTCGCGTAAAAATAGGTTAGGTTATGTTAGTAATAAAGTACTACCTATGTTACTCAATAATAACATTAACAGCTTTAACAGCTTTCTAATGGTGAAAGAATTAAAATCGGTTGAGTAGTTTTTGAGTTTAATCATTACAAACAAAGACTAGATGTTCCCGCGGTTTCACCTGCGTTTATCGTTACTGCGTCGCCCCCGTGGGTCGTAGCGTGATGTTATACAGCCTATAGCCTTCCTTGATAAATAGGCTATCCAACACTAGTTCGTTTAGTTTTTGAATCGAACCAGTAGTTCCTGAGATTAGCGCGTTCAAACAAATAAACAAACAAACAAACTCTTCAGCTTTATAATATTAGTATAGATTTTAGGTGTATCTATCTTAACACTTTGACCGCCACAGTCATGTACCTATACATGACAAAGCAAAATGTGTCCACTACGCAACGATTATACATGACAAATTAAAGCATTAAATCGTAGCTTGGCGCCGAAAACACGCCTTTGCTTCTTTTTTGACGAGGCGGTCAAAGGGTTAAAATGGTTGTAATGATGAAGTATGTATAAAATGTTGGTGTTACCGGTAAGGGCGCTGGCATGGGCCCGGGGTGCGGCGCCACGAGCGAGGGCGTGGGCGCAGCGCCGGGCGCCGCCGTGCTGCGGGACAGGCTGCTGATGTTGCTGCTGGAACCAATGGTAGCGTTGTGTAAGTAACTTACAAAAACATTACAAAATATTAACAAGATAGTTATGATAGCGTAAAATATATAATGTTTTAGTTACAAAAGCGGCGATAGCCTATTGATAAGGCCTAAGGCCGTGAGTTCGAATCCCACCATTTGCACTACCGACGTAAACCCTCTAACACAATGATTGTTCTAGGTGAGCAGGAAGGGTACTACTAATTTGACACAATTTTCTACAAAACGTTAAAATATATTATTAGGTATAAAGGTTCACCATGAGTTTTGAGAATGAAAAGAACTTTGATGACTTTCAAAGATCTTTTTCAAAATGGTTATACCTCGAACTCTTCTTTTACTTAAAAACCATTATCCACTTAAAGATACTAATAAAAATATGCAATTTTTTTATTTATCAATGTAACATGGAATCTTATATTTTTCGAGTAATTAAGTGTAAATTTTAATAAATAGCTCAAGTTTGTACATTATGATTAAAAAATATTTTTTCGGATTCGGATTTGTTTCAGTTTTTTGCATTTTCTGAGAAAATTTACCATAGTAATGTATATTTTTTTTTACACCATCAGAAAGTAGAGATTTCAAAGAACAAAAAGCCTACCGACATTTTTAAAAAAGCAGACTTGACGGGAGAATTTTCGATTGAAAATTAAGGTGCTTTTTCGATATTAAGTCAAAAGGTGAAAAAAAAAAAATTTTAAACCTAGGAAATTAGTTTGTTTGGGACATAAAAAGGTAAGTTTTCACCAAATTACGTAAAAAAAGAAATTATTTTGTAAAAGATTAAAAAACCAAAAACTTCGTTATTTTAATTTTTCACATAAATTTTGAGGTTATGTGAAGAAAGGGTAAATACAAAAGTTGTAGATCTTTTTATTACCTACAACTTTGCCATTTAACTTTTTGCCATAAGACTTGTAGTTTTGCGGAAATCGAGATAAACCGTTTTTTACCCTTAAAAACTCACCCCCATCCACTTGCCGACGTCAGATCGCCCGTAAATTATTTTTTCTTTCATATTTGTTATATTCTCTTCCTTTTCCAATGGGTTTTATCCTACTACTATTGTTTTGGTTTCAAAAATTATCGACCCATGTCTAATATTGTCACAAGTTATTACATGAATATACAGGCAACGAGTGTGTCTTGCTTGCGTTGCGGTTACATTCATATGCTTACGCCAGTTTCACTGTGTACTGTATGCACTACCTAGCCCCCTACTACTATTTTTTACAGTATTTGCATTTCCAAATATTTGATTGCCATATGGGACATATCAGATGCTTGTAGGACGACAGGAGTTCTACAAGTATCTTATAAACATCTGCTAAAAAATTGAAATATATGGAGTGACTCGGCTTAACAGGCGGCGGCTAAGAACTATTAGAAGTAGGTAGTGTTCGCACCTGAAGCTTTCTCGCTCGCGGCTGGGGCTGGGCCCACGCGGCGAGTAGGACAGCGCGGCGCCGGCGGCGCCCGACGAGCCCGGCGTGTGTGGCCGCACGCCCTTCGGCGTCTTCGGCGCCACCAGCGGCGACGCTGACAGACTTGTTCTCTGTGAACATGTGGGGAATACAATTCACTCATCATCCTAGATATAATATGCATGAACAGATACAGTAAGACAAGATTGTTAATTTGTTAGTCTAATCTTCTGTCAATCGAGAAAGATTATAACTTTAAACTCTTTAAATATATGACTGTAAGATTAAATCTAATTGGTTTTATTACATAAATACCCACCGTATCTGCAGAGTTCCTGGGTGAAGCCGCTGCGGGCGGAAGGTAAGGACTGTGTTGCAACGTAGTTGCGTACGGGGCGTAAAGGGGAGGATACGACGATCCTGAGTATACGGCCGGGGGAGGATAGCCATTGGAAGCCAGGGTTGATGTGACGGAAGGACTTTCAGTTCGAGAAGGCAATTCGCTCGACAATATTGGAACTTGCCTCGAGTCTACGACAGGCGGTGCGAGAGGATGACTGTTGTTACCACTGCTACTAGTTATTACCGGTGCAACATTTATAGGTGGACAACTCGACGTCGGTAACTGTTCAACGAGATTGCTTGATAGATGTGAAGACACAGGTGGCGCTATAGAACTTGGTTGTAGAGGAATATTCAGACCGGGGTGTGATTTAAGGCTTGGGGTGAAAGAAGACATTGTGGTACTTGCAGTAGATGCTAAAGACGGCATACCAATATGATTTGGCATAGACGTCGATAAGGAACTGGGTGTACTAACGGAAAGGTGACTTGTAACGGAATGACTGTTTACTGAATGGCTCATATGCGTGGCTGGGAGTTGATTTGCTGTTGAAGATTGAATATGACTGATGTGGTTCGATATGCTGAAAGGTGTTAGATGCGTAGGCCGATTGGCGTAAACAGGTTGAACGGAATGTTTTTGTAAACTCGACTGACTCTGGTAAGGTATTGAGTGACCGTGAATACTGGAACTTATACTGGAGTTTACATGACTAGACCCGATCGACGGGGTAGGGTAGGGGCGAGAAGTCGGTGCGGCCGGCGATAGCGACCGCCCCGTGAGAGTTTGACTCGGAAGACAGCTCGGGATTGAAGACGGCGTCGAATGTGGCGGTACGCTTTGCGTTACGCCATTGACGCGATTCGAGAACGAGGTAGGAACGGAGGGGTGTGTCTGAGCTGCGGCCGGTGGATTTCGAACATCGTGGCCGGGCATCACGGGATGCGCCTGAGTGTGTGGGACGCGGCTCGGTAGACTAGGGTGTGGCGCTTGCGCCGCGCTCGGCGCCAGGTGCGGCGGCCGAGGCGTGTGGTGCGCGCCGTGGTGCGTATGCAGGTCCAGCGGCGCCGGGGGCTGTTCGGGCTGGTCGGTTCGCGTTTCATGGTTTGTTAGCCTGTAATCAGGTAACGCGGCGGCAGCATGTGATTGGGATTGAGACTGGTAGGCGGTATGTGAAGGAAAGAGAGGAGATGGAGCGGGTGGGGCGGGCGGCGCCGGCGTGGGACTGTCTGCCGAGGCTCTCGCTCCCGGCTGCAACTTGCTGTTGCTGGCGGGCCGCTCAGGCGTGTCGGGCCCGGCGGCGCCGACCGGCCGCGCGGGGATTTGTGTGGCAGCATGACCGTCGAGAGCAGGAATGTGCGCGCCGTTGGACCGGTGCGGCGTGTCGGCGCGGAAGGGTGGCGGAGGCAGCGCCGGCGGTGGCAGCGCGGCGGGCGCGGGCGATGGCGCCGGCTGCGGCAGCGGCGCGGGCGCGGGGCTCGCGCTGCCGCCCACCGGCGCACGTGATAGGGCCAGCGCGCCACCGCTACCTCCCCGCGCTACCAGCTCGTTTTTAGTGCCCCCGCCTGTAGCTGCCGCTGCACCACCCACCCGGAACAGAGAGCCTGCGTCCGATGCCTGGAAAAACGATAAATCAATTTATAGTTTATTTATATATAATTCTTCAACCTTTTCTTGTAGAGAATAGTTGCTTACATCATCCATTGACGCATCGTGGTATCTTGGAGAAGCTGTTCGGCTATTTTCGGGACTCGCCTAAAACAAATGAAATATAACAATAAATACCAGCAATATAATGAAACATTATTTTTGTAAAATTTATACACCATTTTTTGCACGCAAGGAAATCCTTACGTACGTATGCCATTATTAATGTTAAGTTAACCTACTTATACATAAATAAACCACCAATATAACTTTTATTGTAATTTAATACTGCTGTAGGCGTATTTTAAGACATCTTTGGTGTTTTATATCGAGTGTTAACACACGGTTTCTAGTGACTCGCAACAGTGAAACTAACGTACCGTGTACCTTACAAGTGAAAAAGAGCGTGAAGTAAATTATTAGTTATTTAAACGGCTACTATCACATAAATACGAACTTGATTTTATGCGCTTTGCTAACACGCTAACTTAATAGCAGCGTGTTGACTATGAGTTACATGTCGTCACCGCGCACACGCGTGTGTCTGCAATGCATCATTAATATATTTAAAATGGTCACATAGCCAGCGGACCGTTACAATGTTAATGCTAAGCAGTTAACTCGTAAGAAAGTCCTACGGATACGACATGTAGACGCGTGCGCTATTTCAAATTGGGTATCTACCTTCTCATTACTTATTGCAGAACTTGCTGATTTATCACTACATTCATAGGCGCGATCGACACTATACGCAAAAGAAAGAATTGCCAATTTCGCAGTTAATAAAAGACTGTTAAATTTTTATTTCATCATATATGAGAAGTTTACGCAAAAGTGTGATTATGGCGTAACTGTAATAGTTTATGAGTGGAGTACGTGGCAAGGTCCAATGGACCGCCTCGCCCGTCCGTGCTATGTACCGACTCGTGATTAGTATTCAAACTATGTATGCCTATTGTTCGAACCTAACACAATAACCGCCTTTAGGTTTTTTGTATTCATTAGATGAAGATGAAATCACGTCTAACACAAAGACATGCTAATGAGAATTATAACTAAAACGAGTGTCTATAAATATTCCTATGGAGTATCTATACGTGTGAACATTTCAAATATTTTATTTCAACAAACAATTACGTGCAACTTAGGAAATCACAATATCTTGTTAGTACTATTAAGATTAAATTGCGTATATTTGTTTACATCTTTATAAAAACATCTTGTTTTCATCGTTTCCAAAGCCTGTCCCTGTTTGTTAAAATGATAAATAAACTATCATAAATTGTACAAAAAAATAATAAAACATCGAAATATTATTATATTCATTATTAAATCTTAGGAGGTATTTGCCTTATGTGACCTGTACCGGCTTAGCCGTTATTACCGAAGCAGCGGGACTGTATCGTATAGAGCAGAGGTTCCCAGACGTTTTTTCTCATAGACCACTTTCAAAATTTAGCTGGTTCCGGTGGATCCCTGCAGCAAATTTTTTTTTAGAAGTTCCGGATTTTAACCTGCCACGGTAGGCGGGCTAACCTTTTCTTTTTTTAAGTAATTCTCTACCGAAAAATCGAAAAACTACAACAAAACAGTCGCTGAGCTTTTCGAACAGTCAGGTTAAGTCAAGCCAACAATTTAGTTCTTCACTATCGAAAGCAAATAAATTGTCGTGGACCCCCACGCTTACGAATTGTGCACCCCCATTTGTTTGTAGACCCACATCAAGTCTCCCGTGGACCCCTGGGTGTCCACCTGGACCACTTTGGGAATTAATGGTATAGAGAACCGAACAGAGTTCACGAGCAATAAAATCTTAGGCTTTCATCCGATTTAAAGCAACATGTGAAAATTATAAAAAATAAACCCATTAATAAAGAATTTTTTTTTCGTCGATTATTTACATCAAACGAACGTTTTTATTTTTTTGAACGGTCATATTTTCTTTAAACTTGTTCGAATGTAAATATTTTAAGCCATAAACTATGAAAACAGACGTCAATTTCAGCGTTAAAACTTGTTAAACAACCGTAAAGCCTGTCGTCTAAATAACGTCTACTTAATAACAAAAATAAGAATTTTAACAAAACGTAATAAATGCTAACAATTTCTAGAACAATAAAAGCTTATTTATTTTACGGCGCGGGTTTCAAGTATTTAAAGGGAATGGAAAGTAATTATCCAGTGATATTTACGAGCTGGCGTCGAGAACGACTCAATAAAACTAGCTGGCTAACCGCGCCTTTTACGATGGACACAATTTAAGTAGCATTGTCTCTTAAACCTGATTTGCTTTATACTATTAAATTTTCTATCATCATTGTATTTTGCCAAGAGCCGTTAGGTCATACTATAAGGATAATAATTAAGTAATATAAATAGACAAGTAGATCGATAAATTTACACCATAATTCTACTAAATGTTGACAGAAACACTTTAGAATTTTCACTTTCTTCGGTATCATTTAAATGCCGACTTAGCCGGAAGAAATAGTCAATCGATAGTACGGAGGGAACAAATCGTTTCGGGTGTGTTCCGGCAATTGAATGTTTAGCCTTATCCGGTGGGGTGGGTCGTCGCTCCGCAACAATGGAGTGATAAATCAAGTATGGGCCGCGCGTGCCAGGCGGGCGGCCAGTGTCGTGCCGCCAGTCGGCACCCGGCCCGGCGCGCGGCGCGGCGGCGGCAAAGCGTCCGGCCTTTCCTACAATAAGGACATTCAAAGGCACCGCCAGCCTTAAAACATTTATACCATTTTTCTGTCATTTTAAACTTACGCTTAAGTGGAATATCAAACGTTCCACATCGCATTTCGCAGCATATTAATATGGAGAAAATAAAAAGCGCGTTTTATTAACCTGCTAGGAGAACAAATAACCTTTAAGTGATTTATTTACGATGCTACACTATTAAACATAAGCTCACGACTCAAAAGCTCGTGTACATTAGAAAATAGAGGCTGTCTATCAACGGCGGCAGTCGTTGGCTGCTTGTCAAAAATATGTTACATAAAAGATAATAATAATTCAGCACGATTAGCGCGATGACTGATGTCGTGTCGGCAAGTAATAATAGTTCCGTTGAGCCCACCTCCGAAGAGAAATACACGCGACTCTAAATAAATCAGCCAATAAAAATAAACGACCGCATTAGTCAACGTTGTCAAAATAAAACTAACAATATTTACACTAACTAACATTTAAAGTTATTTTTTTCGTCACTGAATTATGTTTTGAAATTCGTTTTATTTTTCTTATCAAATTCCATTAGTAGGGTCGTTAAAGCAATTAACTCAAGGATATAAAAATAAAATAAGCTAACGTTTTAACGATGCACACCCACCCACACAGGCATTTATAAAAAAGTTAATAACTTTTAATATGAATGAACTTTACGATTCTGAATTAATTAATTCGTATTCCGAATTCAAAACAGCGAAGTATAATCTCGCGATCCCAGCCCCGGGGCCGTTTTGCCCGCCTCCTCCTCACCCACTGTTGAGAACGGGGAGAGCCGGAAAAAATGGCGTGATAGCTTTTCGCCCCTCATTCCAAATTCTAATACTTTCACAAACTTTTAATAGGATGGGACTTAAAATTCAAGGAGAATTTCATCTCTCTAAGCAAAGTTCAGCCATACCTATCCGTGACCCCTGCGGTATTTTTAAAGTCAGTGTAGTGGCAAGCTTTATTCCAATATCGGTGCATTAGACAATATGCCGCTTCTGAAGAGATCCACTGCGTAAATTTAAAAACGAAATAATTACACAATCACGATTGACATCTCATATGATTGAAGATTGACATTATGAATATTCTTAATAAAAGCTAATTGGTGGCTAGCTCGTGTATAATATAGAAGAATTGTGAAACAAATTATGAATATTTCATTTTTAGCAATTTGTAACAGATTGCATAAATTGTAAACGATCCGATTTTATAATTAAAGTTTTACAAATTCACAATCACAAGGCAAGAAATAAGTACATAATTGATTATTTGGTAATTTCTTGAAAATGAATTGGGTAAGCGTGTAATTAATTTGTATTTTCAGCCTTTCCACTTTTCACTGAAAATTAAAAACAATGCTTCAGAAAATAAAACAGATGTAAATTATAATAAGTTTAGTTTTCTTTTCTTCAGCTGATGTGAGTGAAAAGAATATGTGACTGACAATAGTTAGAGGAAATACAGCTTCAAATAATAAATCATGTCAAATAAATATAGTGTTACAATAAGAGAAAAGTGGTGTGTACAGTCGCTAAGTATTCAGTGCGCATATTTAGCTAAGAGTTGTTTGTTCATGACCTAAATTTAATATTGCATACATACAAATTTTTATCTCGGTGACATTTAATGCATAATAAAGAGATATGTAGAATTATTTCTATGATTGCCTACAAATATTTATTGGGCTAAAACAGTTTCATTTTAACTCGGCGTGGAATTTATTACGCTTTCATGTTTCATTATCATAATTACTTTAGCTTTTTAATAAGAAAGAGTATTATTGTATTTGTTGTAATTAACAGCTATGCAGTATAATTAATTATTATTCAAGTGTCCTGTAACTAGTAATGTAATTAAGTTTAATTTTGTGAATTAACGACGCGAACAACGTTAAATAGGTACAACAGACACTGTTAAAATAATAATCACACAATGAAAGCCGTTTCGTGCATTTATATTGTATTATTTTCGAGAATGTTTCGGTATTTATTATGGCTAGGAAGATTTAATATTGACGTTTGAACTTTATGACACAGGTATTTAAACTTTTAAATTATGTACAATATACATATACAGCTTAGAAAGAAAACTATTGAGGATATCAAATGCCATCCTTAAAACTGATTGCTTTCCATTTTTATAATTGATATGCAGATGTTAAAGTAATACACAAGAGAAAATATTCATACAAAACACGTAGCGAAACTAAACTTTCGGCATAATACAAAACTTTCCAAAATATGCAAAGTTAAACGTTACGAGGCGACGGCCTAAAATTTGAGTGACGTTTGTTGGAACTAGTTTGTTGGAGTCTTATTAACATGAATAACAGTGTCAGCTGATTGGCAAGTGGCAGGTACGATTACATCGTTCATAGTACCATAAACAGTATACCGGAATCGTACCCAGACTACCCAGTATAGTATAACAACAGTAAAAGCGACGCATGTTTGCGTTTCGGCTGTTCGTGACTGAGCGCAATAACGATTCCATTAGTTTTTCAATGCGAATATGTGTAAATTAAATATGAATTCTATTGCAAGTTGTTTCCATTGTTCAAGTTAATCTCACCAAAGTGGGGTGTGTTAACGATACCGGTCACGTAAGGCGTTTTGATATAATATGCATGTTGCTACAGAACGAATTTAAGATTATCATTATCGTTTTTGATTTATAGCTCTGCGACGCTGTAAAACTAATTCAATTGTTTCGTAATTTATTAAGATTCAATGTCGTTTAGAATTGATCTTGATTAATTGAAGTAGACTTGATTATAAAATGGTTTCTTGATTGGTTCCGTTTGTCATCTTGTTATTTATCGTTTACCTGTTGTTGCGGTTCATCCTTGTTCGATGACGGTTTCTGCTGCACTTCCTTATCCACTTTGACAGCAGCAGAAACTGTCTTTTCATGTTTATTGCCTGTCACCGAACCATTACCCTCCGTTTTTTGTTTACTATTTTTTTTCTTGCTTTCCTTTTTGCTACTGCCTTCTGCATTGTTTTTAGGCGAATCTTTGATCCTCACTATGGCAACTGTGTCCCACTTTTGGTAAAATGTGAATTAGCAATATTATAAAATCGTAAACCATTTAATGTCAACATTCATAACGGTCCGATCACTGAACACTATGTCACAAAATATTTTAAAGTTATCACAATCACGCCAATATCTGTAAACACGTTTATTAGTGACAGTAAACTTTGTCAATGCACTTGACATACAAACAGAAATAATTAAATATGCATATCCACATTGAGTATCACTGCAATCCGTGACCACTGAAATCCAAAGAGCGGTATCCGACACAAGTGTGTACAATCGGTTCAAGTGAACAAAAATAACGATGTATCGCGAACGTATGCGAGACAAAGAAGGAGATCATCCACAAATAGCGTGCAGTCCGGCCAGCGTGCGGGCCGAGAGTGCGGCGCGGCCCGCAGCCGGTCGTCGCCCGCAGAGCCCGCGCCCCGCGCCTCGCGCACGCGCCGCCCGCCGCCCGCCCAACATACCGTCTCGTTGAATATTTCTTGCTACACATGTAAAATGCCGTCGGATACCGATATACGTGGGAGAAAATATGTCAAAAGAAACACAACCAATTTAATTTTGTCTTTGAACTAATTTTAACATATGAATTATTAACGCTACATGTACTATCTACTTTCCCGTTCATTTAGTATGTGACTATAGAGAATTTGCACTCGTATACATTTTTACACGTGTGCAAATGTATGATGATATTTGTAATCGTGTATTAATTAATCGTGAAAAAAGGATATTTATTACTTCAGAAATAGCTGCAGAATTGTTTATTAAACTGACCTTTGAGAACAAGATTTAATTGAACAAAATTAAGTCTAATAAAACAATTATGACGTTGCCAAGGCACCTCTCAAGAACATTTATTTTATCAGATGTTGCATCGTATAGCTAGGTATACGCAATACAGTATATAATATATACTGTGGACGCATAGCGTCCGTTCGTAGTAATAACACATTCGCGAAAAGCAGTAAAACAGCCATAAACCGATTTATTTATATTCGTTTTATAACTTATTGCTTTACGACTGCGATTAATGCAGTCGTTGTAGGGTAGCCATATCAACTGAACTGAATGTACCCATTATTTATATTACACGCTCTGAATGATCTTTGGTCAATTTGCATCTCGCTTGTGGCTCAATGAATTTCGTTTTATATGTGTTTAAATTATACAATGGAAACGAAAAATACTTTAGCTTTACAAACACCGTTATAATAATTTAATCATCCAGAAACAAAACAACGCTCGCGCCAAATCGTCAAGACACATTGAATAAAATACTTAATAATTCCCCAAGTCTTAGAAGAAGCGTTCCCCTCCTTGATATGAGTTTGAAATAATTTTATTCAACAAAAATATACGCACAAAAAGACCTCTTAATTTAGAAGGTAACAAAGAATCGGCAGGGATAAGCGAGATAAATCTCGACTTGTCTACGGTTGCCGTCTCCGTGGAGTAATCTATAAATATATAATAAAAAACATTTTTTGTACGAGTTTCTCCAACGAGAGGAACAGATTATTATTGCGTGGAATTGTGATACCACGTAAAATGTTAACGTATAATGCCGAGGGGAAATTAAAATGATATGAATGAATATCTTTGTATAAATAATGACAAAAAATACTTGTTCCATAGGCAAGCAGAAAATGCAGACTAAATTGATATTCTGTTTGTATGTTATTCGCATTAATAATAAGCAGTGTATTAAATGTATTTTATTATAAAAATGATTTTATTTAAATTGTTAAATACAGAGTCTTTGAAATGTTTGTTGTAGATGTACCAGATTAAGATAACATCAGTGCTTAGCTGATGGTAAAGAGAACTGGTAAGAGGTGCAGGAACTTAGAAATAACGGAGATAAATGGCAGCCATTGCACCAATAATATAAAATTATTCAATAAGTAATAATTAGTCTTCTCATAAGAACCACTTCTTACCGTCCATGACCACAAAGCGCAGTCAATCAAATCAAACGGATTTGGATACAATTTGTCACACAGATAATAATTATAACGCGAAGGATTTTTTTCTTGGTTAGTATTCAAGAAGAATGTACGCGAGCAGAAACTAGTTTTAAGTATATTGAAATTTCATGATTTGTAATTCAAGTTGTACAAGTTTCAGCACAGTAAAATTATAAATTTAGCGCTCAGACAGGTAAACTCGTTTTAATTTTAAACGGAACTAAGTTTATATGACTATTTTATAAAACGCTAGCCTACCATACGTGAGAATCCTACAATTATTCACTTGACTGAAAAATCTTGTTTTTAGTAAACTGCATATTATGTTAAAATTCTCTACCATGTTCTCAATTGACGGCGAAGCTCTACAACATATTCATTTATACTAACACATACATGTAGTACACTTAACAGGGTCGATTTGGTTCACGAGCGACTCAATTGCGAGTAAAATAACAGTCCAATAACTGTACGACAACTACGAAACAATTATTTAGTTTGGTTAGCACGTTTTGATTTATAGCGAGGTTTCAATGCTGTAACGCAAATCAACATTTCAAAGCGATCATAACAAAACTTAGATTACATTCAATTTCACATGATAAATTGAAGTGAACCGATTGTTACGAGCCAGAGGGCAAAAGTTTATATTTTGTAAAATTGAAACGTCCCGAACGGCAGTGAGCCGGAAATTCGCTCGCGAGCGACAGCCGTGTTGTTTATTTTTTCCTCTCGTTTTCCCACTTTCGGTAGCAATAAAAACGAGTAAAGATTTTTTAAAGCTTAACGAAATATACATTCCTGTGTTGGAATGGAATTATTTTAAAACAATTTTGCTGACGATTGATAAAACTGCACTATACAGGTTTATTTCACGGTCGCTTGGTTAAAAATAAATAGCAAGCTGTCCCTACCATCATTGTAAGTAATATGAGGAACATAAGAACCCGGTAGCTAAAGGCTGTAATAAATTAGTTTACATTTTAATTATCATAGCTTATGACGCATTTAGTTTATAACGTCATTGTAATATTATGTGACTAGTTTAAGTTGAAACGTTAAGTAAGATGCCCTTCTAATATGTATAAGTAAGAATAAAATATTACCTAACAGTCAGAATGATAATAAGTTATGACAAATGTCGAGGTTTAAACTAGGGATAGGCGAGGTATAAAAACAATGTTGTTTTAATCCAATATACGGGCATACGATGGCTCTACGTTAGAGCACATTCAGTAATGCCAGCACCAATTAGGTTTCGTTCAGGGCGATACAACGTTGATTACGCAGATTGAAATCACTTCGCCCCTCGCGCTTTGTTAATGGTGCAATAAAAACGACGCTTATCGATTTAGCCGCCCGTTAAGAACGCTCCAAGGCATAATAATTTATTATCCAAACAATGTTGCGTCAGTCGATGTAAATTACAGTTCTTAGCAGTAGAATTATATAATGACGAGATTTGTTAACCGCCCACTAGCGGAGTGACAAAAGTAATTAACACTTACGATACGCTAGAGTACTTAGTTTACGACGCTTGAACCTCGGGGACCTCTATTTGGGCCCGCTCTTTAACGAGGGACTGTAACGAGTCCTCGATTACGATCGGACAACGATTTCGACCCTCATTTCTTTAATCATAACATAGACCAAAATTTCCCAAAAGGAAACGGTACTTTGTATAAAAAACAAACAACGCATAAAACAATATGAGCATATGGATATTTTTATTCGTCGAATGAAACCCCAACAACGACAAACAAGGGTGAGAGATACGAACGGGAGGTACTGGTATTGAGAGTCAGACAACGACCGCAGGATTTATTTCGAGCCTCATTCAATTTGCGGTAAACGTATTGTTGGATTGCGTTTTTGTATCGTTCATTGTACGTACAAACGTTATGTTTGTTAAAAACAATTTCGACTTTGTGAATATTTATCTCTCTATCGTTAACGGTTATGAGTTTAGTTTGAAGTGCAGTCATTAAAACTAGTTGTTAGCGAGCTTGTTAAGTATCGTAAAAGAGAAAGCGTCGGCAAAAATTTGAAAGTGTTTCTACAGAACAGACGAGGACACACACAACAAAGCGAGTGCAGAACGCACTAGACATACAAATGTGTCTCGTATCTGCTCAATCGGAATAGTGATGAGGATGAACGACATACGACTGCTATTTAACATTTGCTTCTGAAGTAAAACAGCTATCATTGTGCATAAATCTAAAATAAAGTAAATCACAGATACAAATGACGTAATTTACTACAAGATCCTTTCGAAAATAATCATATTAGCGGATCTTCACAGAGATTCTGGTGATTTAAGTATGACTAACTTCTCTAAGTTTTTATTTTTCATAATTTGCGATAAAGTCTTTGCAAATTGCAAATATTATAACAAATTATTTTCAATTATGTACTCATATATCAATGGCGAGTTGTGGTGGGATACGATGGATAATGTAATGTGACAACAATGATGACAAATAATGTAATGTACAAAGCCTATCCTATCCTTTATCATTTAGATATATAGTAGGTATTAGAAATAATTTATTAAGATGGAAACGTGTACACGAAAATTAATAATGAAGTATACGTGCTGCACACCGATAGAAAGAGCGTTGAAGGGGGCGTAGATTTACAGATGCGGGGTGGGGGGTGCAGTGGAGAATGCAGTGCGAGGCGACATAAAATTTTCAACGACCACGCTGAGTATCTGACGGCATTATCTAGCCGTTTGCAAGTGCTCTACCGCTTTTCATATCTTTTGAATAAAACTTACTTGTAATATTACTTTCCTCTGAGTTCGCGAATATAATTTGTACAAAATAAATTTCATGTCTACTTCTTGGAAATTATTATACATGTTATTTCTCAAGACTTAACAAATGTTTAATAACGTACTTACATATTCACGGCCTTCAGGCCATAAAACCTATAATGTATTACTTACTAATAGTATGTAATTTATAAACACAGATCAAGAAGATTTTTTAATGAAACAATAAATTCACATGACTTGATGCGTTCATAAAAACGTTAATACATCGACTCTAATAATGTACAATTTATGCAATGCTACGTAATAAAGATACCACATTTAAAATATTTTAGTCGTTCAGAGTGCCGTCTGCTACTTTTCAATGTAACTTACGTGTCAAACATTCAAACGATATCAACGTACCATGTTAATAAAACAGAATTTCGGTGTTGGAAAATATTTCAATAAAATGTACTCGGGTGAAGTCAAGTCTGGCAATTCAAACGTTCGGTGCGCCATTGTAATTTAAAAGAAAGGACTTAAAAGAAAATTATAATAACTTTATAACTCTGAAAGAAAATTATAAGTGTATGAGCGAGAGTAAATAATACGGCAAAGACGGTACAAGTAGAGATAAAATAAGCGAACCAGCTGTACAGAGGCGGGCGGGCCAGGGACAGGGAGCTCTGACAATCTCGTTATAGATGTGAATAAATAATGAGTAAGCATTAAGCTCGCCTTTCCCGCGCAGGGGGCGACTGCCGAGTTGCCTTTGTTGTCGGCGCTGTTTACTGCGCCAGGGATTGCGCTCGCCGCAAGCCCAATTTATTCCGCTAATCGAGCTTCACCTCGCACGGCTTAAATTAATTAACAACGACTTAACCCCACCATATTAAATTTACATATGATCATTTATATATATTGTTACTTATGTTATGTATTATTATGTGTAAGTAAAGTATCTGGGTTTAGGTATTTTGAATCTAGTGAGTATAATTTGCTTCTCCAGTTTAATTGGCGCAAATCGCTCAATCTATCAAATACGTAGAAATATAATAAAATTAAAATAGCCAAATTTGATTACATAATGAGTTAGAGTAAAAGGCTGTATTAGTAAAATCATACATAGCGTTTAATTATATTTAACTGTATAACATTTCAAAGTTTACTAATTTTTCGACCGTAGTACACATGTCGAATAATAGCGTAGCGTGTAGACGTCTTAAACATAGTCACATATGCACAAGAAAGCAATTAGCGGTAATATTGTGTTATGTAGGTTGATTGCATTGCAAGGTATTCGCTTTGTTTATTTATCACAAGTCGGACTCGAGGCATCTGTACGTTCTTATGACTTCAAAGGGAGGCGGTGATACGTGCGCTCGCTGCGCGCCCACGACCAGGTGGACATGTCCGACATTCCGTTCAGTTAGCACACTGCCAATAAAGTTCACGGTAGTAGCGCTTAACACGTCAATCTCGATTAAAAGTTCCCTTTATTTCGCTAACATTTAGGAGTCGTTGCACAAACAAGCAGCTAATGTTTCAATACAGTAGCACGTACGTTTATGCATTACACAGTGCAGTGTGAAATATCGTCATCACAAATATCATGAAAACGTTAGCTATTAACTTGGGGCTATTTCGCAACAAAGCGTTGTTGCATAAGAGGATTCGGTCAAAGAGAAAGAGAATTTCGACGCGAGCTTTGTGCGCCAAATTGAATTGAATGTCATACATAACGCATTCCGCAAGCTCAAAGGGAGTGTAATTGCGATCTGGCGGCTCCATTTAAAATGTATCCGTGCAAATCTGAGCTAAGCACCGCGTGCGAGGCATGAGACGACATGGCTTCACGACGCGACGCCAGTAACCAGTGCTCAGTGTTCGCTTTGCAAATCGCGCGCCCATCCACTCGTGTCGCTTTGCGCGACTTGGTCGTTTGCCAGCCGCTTTGTTTTATCGCTCTCGCGAGCTATTTGGCATCTAAACAATGTTTCTATTTAATGATACAGAAAAATCACATCGGATATTTCAATGTGTCATCACTGACAGTTTTAATATTGATTATTTAATATGATTTTAATTATGTGCTAGAATAAACACGAGTGATGAGGTTATTTGATTTTTTATTTTGTGGGAGAGCCACGCTTCGGCATCAATGGGCCGGCTCGACCGGAGTGATACCACGGCCTCACAGAAAACCGCCCTGAAATAGTGATTGCGTTGTGTTTCGTCGAGTCAGTGAGGGTAGCCCAACCCCCCTCCTCTTGGAGGGGCTGATCAAATTTAAAACGCTGGCAACGCTCTTGTGACACCTCAGATGTTGCGAGGGTCCATGGGCGGAGGTAATCGCTTACCATCAGGCGATCCGCCTGCTCGTTTGCCTCCTACACAATAAACAAAAAAAGAAAAAAAAGACGATGCATTTGTGTTGGTAATGCACGTAGTAGATACAAATATAAATAGAAGCTGGAACACTCATAGTTTTATGAATACTTAAGTAGGCAGGACAAAACGATTTGATCAATGGATTTTAAAGACATTATAATATAAACAGTAGTCAATCACGAGTGACTCTATTATTTGCTTTATTCTCTAATAAAATAATAACGTCATAAAAAGGAGCAACAAACCAAAAGAGATAAAGAGAGAACATAATAAAAACAGTGCAATTTTAGGGGTATTTTGTCGAGGTTATATTCATAAAGCGAGTGGAGTGAGGGTGGGCGCCCCCACCGCCAGCCCACTGTGGGTTGTAATGAATAAACTCAACCGGGAGGTTCTATCATTTTATTTAATTCCGCAATGGGAGCGATCATACCTTAAACACTTAACAAAATGATTTGTCAGAGCTGTTGTGCTTTTTATTATCAAATCTTTGTACATTTACATATCATTTGAACATAATTTATAGTAACTGAACTGAGTTAATGTCCCTTATCGGTTTAAGCTTTTATGCGTATGTGCAAATTTCCGGAAATATAAATTAAAATAAACAATAGTTTACGCATTCGATAAGGTAATTAGGACTATAAGAGAAAGTAGTATTTTATGATAATACTTGAATAAAAAACACAAAGTAATAACAACTAGTTGTTCAACTCCAATCAACAAGATGTAAATCTTGTACAGAAAGCAAAACAACTAAATCACACTAAACTACTGAACGGCAAAAAGATGCAAAATTTTTGAAACAAGAATATTTAAAAGGGAACGAAATGGAGTGGAGAATATTCACACATAAAGTAAACCTGCGCTCGGAAAATATTTCTGCGAAACATGAGAGCTGTAAAGCCCTGTAGAACAAAGGTATTAAAGCGAATTTTCAAGCCCGCGCGGCGGGAATACAGGGAAAAGCGACTCTACGGCACCACTAACTCATTTTGTTTGCTCTTCGTATAAAAATGTAGTTTGTTTCTGAGCGTTTGTAAACGGCGTGCCGACAATTGTGGGTGGTTTGTGTGTTAAGTTTTTCGCAAATGTATATTTTAGCCTAAATTATCAAACGAAATCCGTCACATAAATTTGTTTTATAGCTTATGAAACAACTATAGGTTTATACTTGCAACAACATGTAGTCTTTGTGAATTTATTAATGTGAATTTAGTAATGTTTGTTTTTATTAGTACCAACTGTAATACATAGATTCACGCCTGTTTCCCAGAGGGGTAGGCGTTTCACTGTAATATTAAATATATAAGTCTTATAAGCACAGTCATAGTTTATCTTTTATCTGTTCCTATAAAAATGTATTGTGAGAATCTAAAAATGTAGCATTTAAATATAACTTCATAAAAAAATTAATTGCAATGGACCTCAAAAACCATCTCGTTATAAAAATGTTTTATTTATCCTAGTAACCTTTGTTTTCTTTCTTGTATAATTTAAAGGTATGAAACAAAGTACCGGACAACCCTATAAACATATTGTAAATACAATAATGTATTTAGTAACAAATCACTAACATAGCAACTATATTTAAAATAATCTAAGTTCATTATACCACCACGAATGTTTGGTTTTATTGGCGCCAAGCTTCAAGAAAGACAAAAAGCATTCAGGTAGCGCTAGAACCTTAAAAATGAATACAAAACGATTAAGATACCAAGATTCCTTTTATTCCTCTACATATTAATCACTTCTACGTATTAATAACGCGATTAAATACCTGATATATTTAGATTGAAAAAATACCGATTTTTGGGCTACATATATACATATAAAGTGTAAGTGGGCAATTCATAAAATACGAGTTAATTTCGTGGTCACTCGTTAATGCTCTTATATTTTGAATAAGCTTATATAACGGCGTAAATATGCTATCCATTCATGTTCATCTGCTTTGTTATTCACAGAGCCACGTTAAACATTCATTTAACATAAATCAATACAATGAGTGAATATACATAAAAAGCAGCGACGTATATAAGGATGTCGGCGGATCACTAGTTTCAAAATAAATTTACATAGTAACGTGAGTTGAAAATAGAGAGGGGAAACTAAGCGAAACGGCGAAGAGCAATGAGGCGATGCATAAAGTCGCTTCGAGACGAAGTATAAAACAACAAAGTGGTCGACGCATCTCGTTCGCCGGCATAAAGAGGGAAATAATCCGACACGACGAACACTAAAGCGTCGCAGAATGGTACTTCAGGGTTCATATATAATAATGATGTGTCTTACACGTACATTTTATGATATGTTATAAAACGGGGCCATACAAATTCATACTATGTACCAAGCTATTAATAAACATTAATTTCAAGAAAAACGGCATCAATGAAGAAAATTAAGTGGCGGATTAATGGTTTTGGCGACAAATTACTATAAACGGTGATCGTGATCGGAGGCGTGGGAGTCGGGTGAGATGGGGACGATAACGGCGTGTCGGCATCGATAAGGAAAGTTATTTATGAGTCCACGTTTACTAAAAATATTATAAGTATACAATTTGCTACTTTGTTAACAAAATATAATTTTGTAAAGTGGGGAGTGCTTGTAGAAATATTTAGTTAGCTTTTGAATGTTCTGTCTCACTCAAAATTAAATTATGCGGAAACAAAGAAGCTTGGCAGACAAATAACTTTTTAATAACGCAGGGTTTTTTAGTTCGTTGTTTATTCTGTATGAAACATTTAATGTTACGTGTAATATAATTGACAAGCATTTAACGAGTATACATGTAAGTCGTGGGCTAATCGTGTAAAAACATATGGTAATTTGATACAGTTCGTGGCGTTGCTAGCGATATGCCTTTTAGGTCTAGTTAAAACCTGCTAAGTGTAACTAGAAGTCGCACTTGGTTGGTTCAGTGGCCGTACTAAGAATATTAATATTAAATTGATTTTTCATAGCTTATGAAGCTGTGTGACTGCAATATACAGTATTAAGTATTATGATCAAACAAAAAATAACACAGTAAGAAATAGAGAGACTATCAACAAAGTAATCTAGAAAAGTTTCCATATTTTACAACATAATAAAAATCGCAACTCTAGAAAACTACACGACCCGAACAAAAAGTTTAAAGGCGGTCGCGAGACTGTTCGCTATGATATTCACAGTAAATTTACATAAGCTCAAACAGATTGGTGCCTCGCTATCATATCTGTGTAAAGCTCGATTTAAACCAAGTAAATTTTTAAATTTTAAACCCAATTGTATGCCACATTTTCGTTTAAAATTTATTTAAATAATTGACTACGTTTATTGAAATAATTAAAGTGTCGTTTTCATCTACGTCCTGTTGCGGCTGCACAATTATTTTATTAAATTTAATTTAATTATCGATAGCATAATTACCGCGTCGTACATAGTCGGTATTGAAATAATTTTTTATATTCAACGAAGCGAGCTTATGTTGGTGTTAAATTAATATGAATAGGTATATAAAATGCATTCGGTGTCATAACAAGTAATTAAGCCGCCACGTTCAGTAAGCTGTGACGACAAGCACGCTCCAATGAGCTCGTCTTGGACGTAATACAATCTGTAAAGCGGTGCGGTGCGGTGCGGTGCGGAAGCGTTACGGTATATTTAAACACCTGTCATCCCTCTCGACTCTCTATGGGTCGCCTAACTTAGATTGCTTTATAATAATGCCCTGAAATTTCACTCCAGTCGGAATATATAAATTGGCTGTTGTCGCGAAGTTAGCGAATTATTAATGGGTATGGAACGGTTAAGTCTGGCGGTGGATTCAACTGCTTTATTACATTGTCGTCGGGTAACATGTTTGTTTTCCCGGTTCCCTGTACCACTAACGATCTAGAGCCGTTTACGACAAAAATAACGACTGCTGCCGCTTGTACCATTAACTGTGCAGTTAACTCTTAGCTTTATCTTCTGTATATTAACTGATGTTAATATTGTACTTGTTTTATTCCTACAATTTGTTCTTACGAGAATATATAAAGAGGATTTATACACTTTTATCTGCCAACTGAAACACACAACAACAATTACCTCAGAAGATTGAATTAAGTATTAAAATAAATTTTAAGTTAATAAAAGCAATCTCTCCCACGGTACTCGAACTTTTGCAGCCGTAAAACTACAAGTTTTAATAGTTTCTAAAATGTTTGGCCTCGGATGTTGTAAGTCAACCAACATTGTTTTGATAAAACGGAGCGTATGAAAAGCTCCAGAACAATTTACTCACAACAAACAAGGAGCAAACTAACGAAACAATCGTACAAAACTTATTGGCACTAAGGGAGTTGTATAATTTGAGTAAGGCAGCGTATGTCAGTCGTGGGCCAGGGGTGTTCGTGTAACATTCCGACGAAGTTTGCGGCTGGCTAATTACGGCCGGTCCCGGATCGCACACAGAACGGCGACGTGCAAATAGCCGGCCGGCTTATCTGCGTAACATGTCGTGTGCGCCGCCATGAACGGCACCCGTTAATATATTGCAACTTGAGATACATTCAATTACTCAGCAATTTACTAACAATATTCTTAGTAGCACTTTAAACCAAAAATCTTAATGCCTTATTAGGTGTCTTGCGTCTGTTACTGGTCTACGGTCATAAAATTGTTAGCACGGCTAGTCTGATATACGATATAATAGTAAAACATTGAATAGTAGAATGTTCATGCAAGGCACGTGTAAGGTCATAACACCGTTGCAATATCATAAACAGCGCAGTTACAACGTTAGTAGCTAGTAAGCTTATATGCAACTTCAGTGGTTAAATGCGCTCCGCATTCAAAGCACGTTGACATGCGTTTATCAGAGCGGGAACTCAGACCGCAGTCGGGTGCAGTGACAAACGGAATCGCAGAGTGCATCCCGAGTGAGCTGCTGATCCGTCGAGAGATATCTCGACCTCGGCGTCGAGTGCTAACACTCGCCTGCCTACGGATGATTACGGCCCTTTGACGACGCCTCTTTGTCCTACACATTTCGAAAGTAGCAACAATGTTTTTCGCTTTCACTCGTAAGAAATATTACTAAATAAACAAAGAGAGTATTTATTTTAAATAGTCAACTCTCTTGTAAACAAGTTATAAATACGAAGGCATTTCAAAGCCCGTGCTACTTGTTAACAGAAACCGAGCGATAAAAATAAGTCCGCGTTTGGCATTTAACAAAGGCTTGAAATGTGAGAGTTGTAAACATTAGTGTTTAAGGTTCAGTTTACGCGGTTGCAAGTTAGGTTTTATCTAAGTCGAGCCGGTTAGACTGGAGCACGACGACTAATAGGAATCTCCGTGGAAGTTTGCAAGCGGGTGAACCTGCGGGCGACTGAAGGGTGGCGCAGCGGGGTACGGCGACTCTTGTTATTACACCCTCTCACCTACGCAAGGAGTTTCTGTTCTGAGCCGTACTGTAGCGCAAGATTAAGACGCTCTTCGCTTTGCTGTTAACACTCCAGTTTCCGTTCTACTCTGAATAGCGTTAAGTGTGCCCTACACTTCTGTAAACCGACTTTAATAATTAATTAAGTTTGTATATATAATCGCATAGATCCATTCGCATATAACGTTTTATGTTGTACCTATAACGTAACAAGTAAAATATATAAAGTCGTTCAAAAGACAGAATGTAGTAAGTATTTACATGACTACATAAAAGTATAAAATTGAAACAAGAATAAATCTCCCGCTGAGAAAACAAGATGTCAGAAAGTAAACTGAAACCAAAATCGTTTACTTCACATTGTTACATCTCACCACTTCGGTTATAAATAAAAGTGCCGAAGAAAAGCCAGATAAGACGGCAGAGAAATAAGTTTAACCGAACGGGAGAAAGCATTATCATTGGCTCCGAGCGAGGAACAAAAGAAAATGGTGGAGAGCGAGCGTACGAGAGTACTTTATAGGCGCGTAAATATGTTTTATATCCCTCTACTGTCTGTTATACACTGGCGCGCCGCCGAACTCATCCCCCTGTGCCACCCAACCTCGCCCCGAGGGTTGCCGCGCTCTCGGAAATGCCGAGCTTTAATAAAACATATATTTTTCCGAGCGAGGAAAATACTGGGGAAACTCGCAATTTGTTCTTTCACTTTATGCTCGTTTACAAGACAAAAGTAGAACATTCTAGAAACATTATGTTAATCACATAGTTATGTAGTTTATTATAATTACGGTAGTTGTATATAATACGACGTTGTTAGCACTGTATACTGCCGAGGCTGGGATTGCTCGTTGACGGATGAAATAAATGTTTAGAGGTGTGACCGTGTGAGTAAGTCATAAAGCGTATTGTGGGCGTTGAGGGGTTTATGTAGTTGATCGGCAGAACTGTGATATTGTAGTACTTAATGGTGTTACGGTGACCCTTATCTCGCGTGCCACAGCGCCGTCGCCGTGGGTGCGGACGATTTATTGCGGTACATGTATGCCACATTCGACCCACTACTAGACTTAACATTCATTACTTACGTTTTTATTTGGTACGCGCTAATACGTAACAGCACTTAAATACAAAGACATATTAACAAATACATTGAAAGAAAAACATAAACCTTGGTACATTTTACCTATAGGAGTCAACACAATTTCACTGTGATTTAAATCAAATCTTCGCCGTAATTGCTGATTTGAAAAATTCAAAAGCATTCTTCGCAAAGGAAATGAAAGTAAAAAGTATTTTAGGGAATAAGCCAACGCTGAAAGATGATAAAAGAGAAGTAGCGATTAAGATAATGTTCAAAACAAATTTATGTTCCGATTCCGTGGAGAAGATTAAATTAGTTTCTTGTTGCTTCTAAAACGAGTTCTAAAGGAGTCGTAAGCGGCCGCCCAAGGAGAACACTAAAGAAAACTGGTGTGTTGGAGTGAGACCGTTTTGCTGTTACTGCAATGAGGCACAGACTGTGTCATAAAACATTACACCAAATGAAAGAAGCTCTTTCCATTAAGTGAGCCAGGTTTGCTTAAGGTACGCTTTGCCAGTTGGCATTGAAGTATAAAAATATTAAACATTTTATTGCATCTTTATGTTAATGTTAAATATCGAGTCATTATTAACGGCTGATCTTTTCCTTGAGAGAAACATAGGACTTTTTATTGGGTGTTGTACCACGCTAGGGCGTATATTCAATGCATCGCGGACGGCTTAACCTTTGGTATGCTTAAAAGAGTCTCTCGGTGCTTTGGTGCAGATATGCACCAATGGGATAACCTTTATGTTCCGGTCAATTTTATGCTTAAAATATATACACTTAAGACTTAAAATTGTTTTTATTCAATCCAATGAATGAACGAACTATAAACAATCGTCAGTCAACATTCTTGTTAAGAGAAATATCAAGAAGTTTGTTTGAAACTACCGTAACGTTCAGCCTATCGTCATGTGTGAAGTGATAGTTTTGTGTCGTGTTTTATACCATATTTTTTATTAAGGTAAATTTTATATTGATTAAATGCTGTATTTTAATAATAATAATATCCTCCAGACCGAGTTCGGCCACGGCGCGGCGGCCAGTCCTAACGGAGACTGGCCAACAACGCAGAAGATATTATAGTGCACACGTGTGGGCGCAAACACAAGTGCACTCTCTGTTCCTTAACTCTCATGATCCGATGGGACGGTAATCCGACACGACCGGAGAGAGATCAGGCGCAGGACCGACGGCTTTACGTGCTTTCTGAGACACGGGAGTGTCTTACACCGCCAACTTCCTAACTCCAGGCTGCTATTGAGATTTCTTAACTGAAAAACCCAATAACTGTTTGTTGGCCCGACCCGGGATTCGAACCCGAGACCTCATGCATAACAGTTGCATTCACTACCGCTGCGCCAAGGATTTATTGTTCTACTGAATGTTTTATTCAATTACAAATTGTTATTTACATAAAATAAAACTGTTTTAATAAAATTACGCAATTGTTTCACTGTATACCCAATTTATACAACTGACGAGTTCAAGACTCTGTAAAACATTAAACCAACCAAATTTTGTGACTAAAATATATTGCACATTATTCAATAGTAATCTAACTATTAAAAAATATCAAAATTAATATAATTATGTTTATGATCCCTGCGGGGTCGTATCCGTAACACGACGTGCATTGACAGTCGACAAGGCGACCGCTTTTCCAATGCACGTTTAGTATATTTAATCTAACTAACAAGGATTAGTGTTACCACTCAATCTGGTAGAATACGATCAGTATTCATAAGCCTATTAATGTGGTAAGAAGCCACCCCAGTCCCCTCTATTGTTACGCACAGATGGAGCTCCCACCACGGGTAGACCACCGCCCGCTTAAATCGACCAGAAGTGATATGCCCACCTGATGAATGATGATGAGCTTATACGGAAACTACGATTACGATATGATTTTAGTATAAAAACAACTTGAACACAACATAAAGTTTTGCATTATTACTGAATTGTTGATACCTGCAACACAAGTCTTGTTTAAATAGTGACAAGTCATGATACGTGTGTAATCAAATTCAAAGTTGGTATGTAAGTTGCATTAGCTGTTAACGGTTAAGTTACGAGTGCGCAAGCCGACAGATTGTGGTTATGCAGGGGCGGGCCGGTCCACCGCCTGCATCGCTAGTTGCCGACTCCTGTTACTACTAAGCTAATAACAGAGTTTACCGAGCCCGGGGAGTTTGCCCAGATTCATGCTCGAGCTATATTCATAACCTCTACTGTTTTCAGGCAACTTCAAGAAGGAAGTTCCATTTGCGTAACTACAAACAAGCGCTCAGCAACCCGTGTACTTTTTGTACAAACATTTAGTTTTAATAAAGACAAATAAGCTACATAACTAAGATTTAATATTATCACGCAATGAGCTCTTCAGCTTAATAAAATTACATTAGTTCCAGACCAAAATGTTAGTACATGTACGTGACGTAGGAACGGTAAGTTGACGTTTGAAATGATGTTACGGAGGCGTCTACGTAATTAGCCAAACGCGACTGGATTTGCATATCAAAGTGGAGGCATAATTGAACTCGGAGTGCAAATAGCCCAAGTGGAATCAGATCGAGTTAGTGGCGCTCTCTGGCTAAGTGTAGCGAGCAATGGCAGGCAGCGCGAGGCGCCCGCTACTGTACCATCCTCTCTCACCTAGACATCGCGCCGAGCCCCGGGCGATGTGCTCAACCTCGCTGTCAACTTCACGGGATAATTTAATTAATCGACTACGGCGCTACGGCACAACAGAGCCGAGACTGATTTCCTCCTCAGATATTCATTTACTGCCATTATTGTACAGTTCAGATTCATATTCGATTACGTCACATCAGGAGTAGATTATGTTTTAATTAAGTTGAATTGACATTTATATTGTTGTGCCACCTTGTATTTATTATATCGTTATCTTAATTACATACAAGTTCAGCGCTAGTAAAACAACTTTTAGGTACTAAATTTCCAATAAGATACTTACATCTTGTATTAAGTGGAATTACTGGTAATGATATCTTAAAACAAATTAAATCTATTGCTGTAAAAATTATATAGTTATTTTTTCTTTTCTTGGGGTTAATAATATCTTTAGAGCTAGCTAGTAGTAGCGAGAAAATTGAACGTTTAAAATTTAATATCTATGATGTTTTTTATATTTATGAATACCTTAAAAAACTAAATCTAACGTCTCTAATCCCACCGACACTGATTTAAGTAGTGCGAGAGCTACATATTACATTCCAATTAGTTATTTAATTTGTATTATTTAATTTGTCGCATAACAAATTAAATAAATAATATCAGTCGGCCATATACCCAAAATCCCAAGATGTATAAAAGTTCATGAACCTTATGAATAAACGTATTCATTTTAAAAATAAGTTTATTTAAAATCTGGGAATCCATTTAACATCGAGGGATGGATTGCCTAATAAAACACTTATACTTAGTTTTTCGCGGAGAAAATTGAGAGAAATTGAGGGTAGGGTGTTTCGGACGGAGCAGGCAGCGAAGCGGCCAGATAATTAGATTAAGGGGAACGTGGACGAGCCGGGGTTGCGGCCGCTTCCGAACAATGGTATCAGTCTTTTAAAGCTTTAGGATTTGCACGACTGCCGTCACAGATTGTTCTTATAGTTTATTTTTCTGTTTAAGACAAGGAGCTTCTTGGCTTTGAATATATTTTAAGCAAAGATAAACTGACTGTTTTTGACACTGAAAGAAAACTGAATGATTATGGATAAGTTAAAAGAAACGCTTTTTTAATACTATAAATAATTGTAAAATATGCCGGTTATATGTCAATAGTTGCAGAAAAACATAATATTATATATGTATTATATTATATACTAGCTGTTACCCGCGACTTCGTCCGCATAGATTTTAACTAAAAAGTGTTTGTCTCCGCGGAACCATATTTTTTTTCTAAAATCAAAGTAGCCTAAGTTACTCCTTATAACATCAGCTATCTTCCAGTGAAAGTCCCATCAAAATCGGTTCAACCGTTTCGGAGATTAGCCGGGCCAAACAGACAGACTGACAAAATTTTTAAAAATAGATAGATGTTTTCGTATAGGTAACTTATATACTTTCATATGCATTACATAAAAAGCTGTTATTTTGACATTACAAACAGACACTTCAATTTTATTTATTTGTATAGATGTTAAATAAGCAGATGGCAGTAGTCGGTAGCAGTAAAGGCGGTGTAATGTATTTAATTACGGGCACTTGCAGACTGTGCCAATCTCGTAATTACTGAACAGAGCGACGGCGCGTAATCAGCGCCCTTTGCCACGTCGACACGCGTCGGAGAGCGCTCAACGCTCAAACTCTGGCCGCTTTTGACTCGCATTTCACAACCTGTTGACGAGTTAGTTAAGCCCCTAGAGTACGCGCAGTCCGACTACAAAGCGGACTTCACATTAACCCTCAGGTCATGCACTAACTACAAATGAATGTGCCAGATCATTTATTTCACTGTACAACAATATTTAAGATAGATTTAACGAATGTTAAAAATCAGATCCAATTCATTAAGCCCTCAATCCAACTAAACGATTTTGTAAACAGGTGCTTAGAACATCGCGTTCCGCCCGCGAGATTAATCACTCGGTACTCGCAAGTCCGGCTGGGTAATAAACCGGGAACGAGCAACTTCGCCACTTACATTACACGGACATTTATTTCCAACGCTCTGTTTCAACTTTTCCAACTCTCAAAGAGTCGAGGAGTTGGGAGACTGGTTTAATTAATTTACGCGATTCGTAAATATCGTTTAGGAACATTAACTGCCAAGTTTTGAGAACAAATATTAATATTAAAATACTTGCCTTGTCATCGTCGCCTTCGCTATCACACTGTAAAAGGAGAAACACGCATTTTAATAATATCGGACTTTCGATTAACATAATACCTTACTTTAGTAGTTCATGCATTATCATTACTAAGACGTAAAAGTTAATCTTAATACTATCCACCTCTGAGGAACAAAGCCGTAACTGTCAAAAAGCTGTCAGCGTAATTCTCAACGTACAAGTTCAATTTATATTGCTAAGATTTACTCGTAACCTAAGAAGCGTGCAATTTATTTCGTAATATTACTAAATAATGAGATGGTTTATGTACCTACTTAAGTCATAATATAGTAGTATACATATTTCAATAATGATAGGTAAAATAACGGGCGCTCCAAGTTCGATGGTTAATAAAAGATAAGTATATTCTACGCACTACTATGAAACAATCTGGGAAAAGTCCAATTTATATGGGAGAAGAAGGCTATTATCGTAACATAAATCGACGAATACGTTACTCGTTATTTATGAGGTAAGTTCACGCCGGGGGAAACAACAAGGGATCAAGGCTGAGATATTACAATTTCAAATAAATACAGAACATGAAGTATTCAGGACGGGCGCAGGTAATGTTATGTAGTACGGAACGGCACCGCCTCGACAAATCTCGTGATTTAGCTGCGATACGCGCCGAATATCGAACAGGGTCTATGTGTGTTGCGTGATCTGGGTAAATTTGCACACAGTAATGGAGAATTATAGCTATTACATGTCGTTTTGAGCAGACTAGGGGTTATTCTCGCTTTAATTTATTCATAGATTCTATTGATTTATATATCAGTATCTTCTCGTATATTGGTAATGAATTATGATTATAACAGTTATATTAAAGATAACACAAATATAAATAATAAGCAGCAAGCACTCTATAAACACTATAAAAATCGTGCATGGTGAAAAAGTTAAACTAAAATATCTATTACACAGCAAACGGACAACATTGAAAATACTCACGATATAGCCTTTTCCGGAACTACAGCGGCTACTGGCCTGTAGGCAGGAGAGAGAAAGCGAACATATGAGTGGATTGGAGTGACTAGGGGTGGTGAAGTTTGTCTCGTCTCTCCTAAAAGCTTTATTATTAGCTGCATTTATTTATTTAGCTGCATTGATTTATTCGTTAACAAAAAGAACGCAATGTTCAATATAGATATAAGGTTGTAAAATAGGAGAGACGAGATTATATGCAACGAAATAGAAGACATTTTTATTTCACGATCTAACACTCAGTACAATCACAACACTAAGTGAAATTCTGACATGCATCTCATCGTAATATTTTGTATTATTTAAATTTGTTTAAAGAAGCACGGTATTTGTGGCCTTATACTAAACAGAACGAACAGGACGTGAATACAGATTGACGGTATTTTATTCGCAGTGTTGTTTTTAGATAGAAAAGAGACATGAACGGACTCTGCTGAGTATTCATTGCTGTAGGTACTATGCACTAAAGACACGGCTAGCTTTGCAAGTTCGTTATGGTACTATAACGCAAGGTCAAGTGATGCAAGAAAAGATACTCACGTCACTAAGACGGTCGCGGGAAGAATCAGGATCGCGAGGAGCCACCGAACTACCCGTAAGTCTTTCTGACGCCCGTCCACTGTCATCCGACGTACCAGCGTCTTGAAGCAGCGTAATACCCTGTATAAAAGAAATTCAGGGTAAATATTGTGCCCCTACTTAACAGGGCAAGAAAATCATAAGCTTTCTTACGCATTTAAGTGATAGCGACTCGTGTACAGATACCTTAAGAGCAATTCTCTCACAAAGAGGGGAGCAGAGGAAAAGCTTTTTATATAAGACTCACAAAATTGAGCGGTAACTAGGATATAAGAAAACTTGATAAGACGGGCCGGGGACGCGAGGGTGCGGGCGGGATGAGTTGAGCCGACCCATAACGTAACGTGCCCCGGGCCCCGACAATAAAAAAAAGTATTCCATTTATCACATTTCGCGTCTATTTTACGGTAGGGTTCGAAAGGCGCTCGTTCAAGCGGGGGTAGCGACTGTGATGCTCAGCGAAGAAAGCTGTACAGAACTGCTAAAAGAAAATAAAGCGAGCATAACTCCCTGTAAATGAATAACTACGACGACCCTTTCACAATATACTGACAAATTATTATAACTTTATGAATAAGTCTTTTACATTATTATGAATCTATAAAAATGTATACCTACGCAGCTTTATTTTATACTTATATAATAATAACGAGAATATAAACTGTTTATGAGCTTGTTGGTGGGGTAATTTATTAAGGTCAATTGACAGAAATGGGTTTGTAAGCAACGAGTTAACAACCTATGATTATGTACACTTGCGATATTCTAGAGAATAATAACGCGATTCAACTTTGCCGATAAGCCTTGTGTTGTGTACCAATGTTGGAAATAATATATTTATGAACTGAAATCGAAATGAAATATTGTACATCGGAGCCGTATCCCTGAATCATACATAGGTATAAGTTATTCGCCTTTTAGGTTTGTATAAACGATAGTAATTCCGGGAAGGGTCGTCGACCGACACAAATCCTTAAATATTAACAATATTCGTGCACACAATATAATACATAGCGCAAAATCAAATATTTTTGCGAAGAACAAATAACAATGTAAAAGAAGCACATTACCATTATTGCAATAGTAATAAACGTATATTACAGCAACCCTTCCTAAACAAAACCCAAGTAGGTTATCAACTTGACAAAAACAATAAAAGTTGGATGCGTTCACCTCACATAATAGACAACAAAAAGACATACACGCAAGATTACGTCGCCACTTCTAATAAAAGGGATTGCTTTCCGACCCTTTACATATATAAAACAAGTTAAGCAGAGTCGCACATATCAATTTAATCCGTAGCTCGTAGGCGAGAGAGATCCCTCTAATCCCTGAATGGGTCGTGTCTTTAGGAGATGTAACGGGGGATGTTGCCACATAATTACTTTTGCTCATTATCGTACGCCTCAATTATAGCAATAACAACCTCGACATTCACTCGTTTTCATGAGTTTTGTTTTAGGGGTCAATATAAAGTGCCCTACCCTACGTCAGCGACATTTATTCCAACAAAAACAACAAATTTTTGATAAGATCGTCGACTATTTTAAGAAGGAATAATATCATATAGTTTGAGATATCACACTTATACTAAGGAATGGATTTAGGACATGTTTATATTGAAGCTTGTTGTATATACTTGTTGGAGAGGCAGCTAAGAATATAAATTAATGGCAACTTAACAATTCTATTAATATAATCTGTAACCAATTCAATGAGCACTATTCGGCCCTTATATTAATGGTCACCCATCGACGATTTAGACGGCGATAACTTGAGGATTGAAATTTAAAATTATTGCAGTACTCGGACACGGAACAAGGTCACGCTTTCAAATATCGACATGGAACAATGTAAAAATATAATTAAGATGACGTTTAAGAATTTTTAATACAGTTAATTAAAAGGAGAAGGTATAATAAACTATTGGATAAAAATATTAAGTCAGTACCGAGCAGAGTTTATTTATTTGAATTAACCGACATTGTCAGAAAACGATAAAACATTTCAGTAGCAGTTTTTGCCCGATGAGAATGATTATCTTTATAGCCACACTCAAAAGATAGGCTTACGGATTATTTTTATAATTCCTCCGTGAGCGGTACATTTTTCACGGACTAGATACTTGGTACATACTTATATCTCTCTGCCTGTTATTTTATCTATAAATGTTTTATCGGAAACGGATCATTATGCGGTATCGGCTCTTTGTAACACTCATTTTGATTTCTACTTGTGAGTGGGCTGCGAAGCGACGGCGGGTGGCTGGCGGGAAGCAGTCGTGTCCGACCGTCGACACAACCGCTAATTGAAACAACGACCGCAGCCGAACATTACTTATTCATGAGAAGTCCATATGGCGGCGAAACGTGACCAACGAGATAAATCATTCAATTACATTTTTCATGAACAGACACTCCAGCGGTTATGCACTCTAGAGCTCGACTTAATGCCGGATAAGTATCGTATTGCTACCGCTATCGACCGATTAGTTTATTGATGTAAGTTATATAATTTATTTTACAACAACTTAGCAATAAACCATGTAATATGACATTCCTGTACAATTACCTTATTTATTACAATAATTATTCACGGCATAAATTTTGACATTAAATAACTAAACTAAATACAAATCAATATAATATCAAACCAATATAATGATCAACATATTTTGTACAATATCTGTCTATAACTTTGACTTATTTACGCACCATTGTTATGGTAGAATGTGATAGGACCACAATTACCTTACCACCACTATGTAACCACATTTCTTGTGAATAAAGGATTATTATTATTCTCTTTATTACTTTTTCTTTCTAATAATTACTATAAATATAGAAACTATACATATTCAAAAATATAAAACTGAAATGACCCACCGACATTGGGAACAGGGTCCAAGCCGGGGGGCAAGGTGCCTGTGGTTAGGGCCCCAGAGAGAGGAATCTCCTCACAATAAGCGCCGTGTCGAGCAGTACTGCCCTTTGGATCAAGAACTTGATCCAGCCATCTAACGCAAGCCTCTGCAGGTGGTGGTTGAGGCTCTTAGGTATTAAACCATTGACTGTAATTACTATCGGCACAATGATAGCCGAGTCCACACGCCACATGTCAACAATCTCGTGAGCTAGGTCCAGGTATTTCAACTTTTTTTCTTTTTCAGCTTTCACAAGATTCTCGACATGCGGAATGATGACATCGATGATCATTGCTCGGCGCTCCAATCGGTCTATCAGTACAATATCTGGCTTGTTCGCCACAATTGTCCTATCAGTGATAATGGACCGATCCCAGTACAAAGTAGCACGACCATTTTCGAGACCTGGATCGGGCACATACATGTAATACGGCACTTCAGATTCCACAAGGTCATCAAGGCAAGTTGCTGATGGACAATCCTAGCTACTTGGTTATGTCTATGCAAATACTCTCCATTGGCAAGACGAGAACAACTGGAGACAAAATGTTTGAGAGATTCTCCAGGCTGGTGACATGCCAGACATATGTTAACCATCCCATCCTTCAGGATATATCTCCGGTAGTTGTTCGTCATGACAACTTCGTCCATAATTGCACAGACAAAACCTTCGGTCTCAGCGAAGAGATCGCCGAATCGTAGCCAGGACACCGATGACTGAAAATCTATTTTGGGCCCATTCAGGGCCCGGAAAAAGCGTCCATGCAGCTCTTTTCCTTTCCATACATCCCTGCGCTCGTCAGTTCTAAGTATAACAGGTTTGCGCCAGTTCTCTTTAGCGAGAGCAAGCAGGGTAAAGCCCGTATCCACTGCAACTACATCGCGATGCACGCCCACATCGGTTCGGTGAAAATATTCTCTGAGATTGCACAGCTCACGGTTGTGGAGGGTCTTGGCATTTAAAAACCGCGACCCCCACACTTCCGCAGGATGTACAATCTCATTACCGAGAAGCGCGTGTGGTGCATTCGGTATGCAGTCAACAGTGTACGGACCTTTCTATCCAGGGCATCTAATTTCGTTTGCGTCCATCTGAGTATGCCAAAGGAGTACATACGGATCGGCATGGCCCAACCGTTACAGATGGGCATCCTGTTACCGCCTGACAAAAGACTTTTCAGTATTTTTTTCAAGCGGCCAAAGAAACGCTCCTGCAACGCCCGTTTCATACCGTTCTCAGTAATACCTAACGCCTGTGACATACCCAGATATTTATAGGTTTCGTTTGCAGAGAGAGATCTAAGTCTAATGAGATCTGAGAGTTCAATGCCATCAGATTCCACAACCCTACCTCGGTTTACATACATAACTGCACATTTGTCAACACCAAACTCCATCCTGATGGAGTTACTGAAGGTTTCCGTTACCTTAAGTAACGCTGTCAGTTGCGGTCTGGTGGAGGGAAATAGTTAAGTCATCCATGTAAAGGTGGGATATAACTTGACCATCTCTCCGCAATCGATAGCCTAGCCCTGAACTCTCCAGTAAAGTACTAAGAGGGTTCAGTGCTAGACAGAACCATAAGGGAGTCAAACTGTCGCCCTGGAATATACCTCGCTTCATCTTGAGAGATACACTGCTTTCCCCGATCTGGCAACATCCTGAATAGCGTAAAACCGTTCTCCACTGCCTCATACATGACTTCAAGAAAGTGCAGAGTTGCATTAACTTTATACAACTCCAGCACCCTCAAAAGCCATGCATGTGGCACAGAGTCATAGGTCTTCTTGTAATCTATCCAGCATGTCGCAAGACCTTTCCTAAGGCGGCGTACCTATTGACTGATGGTCATGTTAATTAGGAGTAGCACTTTAGTACCACGGGCCCCACTTCTACATCCATTTTGAGATACAGACATGATGTTGTTTGCTGTAATATGTAGTGAAAGTTTAGATCTCAAAATGGATGTAAGAATATTATAGATCGTCGGTAGGCATATTATCGGTCTATAATTTTTTGGGTCCATGGCACTACCTGATTTGTAGAGCAGATGGGTGGTGCCAGTGGTCGAAAAGTTAGGCAGCGATCCTGATTCCAAAGAGGAATAGGGGATACTGGAATAGGGATGCCAAGCATGCATGCGCACTGCGGAACCATTTCTACCCGAAGTTGTGCAGTCCGTCCGGTCCAGCTGCTTTCCAGTTTGGTAACGAACGAACTGCACAAGAAACATCTTCTGGTTGTATGTTAATTGGCTCCATTTGTGTTATAGTGTCACATGCCCGCCTATTAACATCCCCAAACCAATCCCCCTCTTCGTGGTCGACGGGCGTCTTATTATTATTATTATTGTGTACGGCGTAATGAGAGTTTGCGAACCCTAGTAGCATTATGTTGCGAGCGGTTGCCACTGAGGTGGCAAAATCGCAGTGTCGTTAAGTGAGTGACATATTGCATAATTTATTTATGTTTCAGCACGTTGCCCCTCTTGGTGGAACTCGTCAACGTCGCCAAAGCGGTGCTCTAATTATAATCTACCGTATTACTGTTTATCTTTTTATAGAGAAAGCCTTTAATAATACGGTTGAGGGAGATCTCGTAGTTTTAAATTAAACTTATATTAATATAAGTGTACTACAAAACTTTGAGTCTTAATAAATATAACCATTTATGGAAATCAGTTTATCATATTCCGGTTTATCTTAACCAAATTAACTGTATGGAAACTTATTTATACTTACTTATATATAGCGCAATTAGAATGCACTAGTAAATATGTACAGTGTACACGGTTCAAGTAGAAATATTTGAATAACCACAACAAAATGTATTCGACCAACATAAAAGTAAAAAGTTGAAGTTAAATATTGATAGATACTATATAAATACACGTGGATTAAGCACATCCCAACGACGGAGCAATCAGGTCCGATACTGACATGAAACGGCGTTAGTCTGTGGTATTTCCAAATGGAATTTTGCGACAGCCCGTTGCAGAATTAATATACTGCGGCAAGCCAAACAAATGGATATGCGATTGAATTAATATTTTCAGGGTGCCGTTGCTTTACGAACAGATTTATTGCTATTTAAACAGTTGTTATTAAACAGTAAAGTGAATATACACAAAGCTATTGCAGATTATTAATTATTTACAGATCCGATCAGAATTAGCAAATTTGGAGAAATTGGTGCATATTAATTAATAGAAACGTATATTGATAATGAATAAAGCTCGTATATCATATCAAGTAGGTAAATAGCAGTTAATTATTATAACGGGGTTTAAATAACCGGACAGCTACATTGATGAATATGTTTGACTGAGCGATTAGGTAAACAATAAAGTCAGTCAGTTTGACACGATCGGTGAAAATCAACTTTACAAGCACAAACAAATCGAGGCGTTCCTAAAATGACTAATGAGTACCAAAATCGATTATAGACAAAGCAACACACTGCCAACACGACTTTTGGTGACGCAGAACTCGAAAGTTTAACATCATTTATGCTGTAAATTCAGTATTAATAACAGCTGTCGACTCACTATTAAGTTACCCACTGAATAGGATTTTTACATACTCAAGGACTTATGGTGTCACTCACTAAAGATCATGTTACTACTTGTTTCCTTTATTTTATCGTACCATAAGTTACTGAAGAAGATTATCTGTATTTTCATAGTGACCCAAATCGTAATAATGTATTGCTGTCTATTTAAATATTAGCCAATAAAACGTAATAACAACGTTTATCTTTTTGATTAACATACATGCTGGAGGCATGACAGTATTTATTAACATAAAGAAATAGATGGTAAGCGCTGAAGCACGTGCCATACATAAAGATAATAAAACATGTATAAAGTCAAAGACCGTTTTAGTGTAAGTAATATTTTCGAGGTGTAGCATTAATATGCAATGTCAAGTCAGTAATGTAATTTCATGCTATAGCCGTGTCCTTTATGCATTAAATAAACTTGTTTGACATTTTATTTCGTCTGGAGCTCAAGTTCTCAGAACAAATCCCGCCGACTTCTCAGCAAACATAACCTGAATATATTGCGACTTTATACAGATACTACCTAAGTAAATATAACAAACAAATATTGAGAGAATATTATTTTCGTTTGAAGCTTGAACAATATGTTTATGTATAATTTTTGTTCAATAACACTAGACGCATCCACTTTCACAGGATATTCTAATTGAAAACATATTAGCATCAATATGAGCACGCGCTATATAAATGAACAATTAAATAAATTTATTCCGGTGAGTAATGGAACCTCTAGTGTGTGCAGTGATTGCCACGAAATGCAATAAACAAAAAGCGTTTGTCCGTTGCATTTTAATTAATAAAATCAACGGGGTGCAGAAACATTAACGTACATCACATTCATATGACATTATTATTGAATTTTGCACGCAGTTCACTGGTCATTACGAATTGTTAAATTGTGAACTATTGTCGAATTTCAATTAAAGTTCAATGAAGACATCATTTACCAATAAATCAATTAAATTTGCAAAGCGCTCCGCAAATAAACGTATCGACTCGACGGCTTTGCTGGATGTGACGTGGATGTAATTTTGAAATAATATCGTATCGGTTAACCTCGATACATTTCTACGGCATCTTATCAAACTACATGTTAGCTTTGTTGAATTATAATGAAAACATGGTACCTTTTACGAAACTGATTAGATTGTAGTTAAGAACAAGTGAGTACTTTTAAGATTTAATATTTAACAGGTACATTATCATAACTATACAAATATTTAAACATATTTATATCTGGACCATGTTTGAAGTGACCCGTTTATCGTTTAAGATAAGGCAAGTTGAGGGCGATGTAAGCAAACGGCAATATCGTCCAGAAAGAGAGAACAAAAAACATATGGCATTGGCGTCGCGTCCCATCCGTGGCGATACGCCAGTTTTCCCGGAGACAACACAATAAGGACGCTCTTCTGTCGAAAGCAATCCATGTCCGCCGCAACCAATTTCATGTTAACGTACGAACACAGGTATATTGTACTTGTATAATGTTAACCGGTGAGCTTTGTATAAAATATTATTAGGATCTGGATAATTTATTATCTATCCGAATCTACCACAATAACAATATTATGTTATGAATAGAAGCTAAACTAAACAAAAAGAAAATAAAGTTTGAAAAAATATTGACAACTTTCACTTTTTAGACATGTTTCTATTCTTCATGGAACATTCCATCCATGAGCATTAAAATTATTAATAGGATGTCACAAGAAAATAATAGTCTTTATGTATAAGTGAGGTCATTAGCTCAATTACTCATCTAATTGAGAAGTGAATTAATTAAATTAAAGTTAGAAGCTAGTTGGCTTGAGTGGTAGGTGTTTGAAGCGAATTTTACTGGCTCGTCAGAGACGGAGCGTAACTTAATGATCGCGTACGGCGCACCGGGAGGCTATATTCTATTCGACGGCAAATTGAATCTGCGAAGAGCTATTAGCCGACACCGCAGCGGCGCGCGTTCCCAGCTCGTGCCAAACGATCGTGCTCATTCCCAGTTCAACTCACTCCAGATATTGTTTAAGCTGTGATTTAGTCCGTAAACTGCAACCAAGTGGGTTTTTAATAAAACACACACATTGCTACAATGCGGGTCATTTTCGGTAAGCATGTTATAGTTTTGATTTACAAACTAATATCGCTTTGTGATAATAATATGCATACAGGTACAAACGTTATGTTAATCAGCTATATGTGGCTATCAATCGACTTTAGGGTTAGCGTTATACATGCGCCCTCCGTTGCCGACAGTTTCATATTGAAGCTGACATAATTTATTCCATCGGCGCCGCGCTGCGGAGCAAGATTTTCCGCTTTATTCGAGCAACAGCACGAGCGACGGGAGGCAAATTGGATGGGATTGCGACATATCTTGGCTGGCGTCGGCGAACTGTCGAAATTCACAGGGGAGCACACAGGGTAAACTGCTCGCATTCCGCTCAGAGTGCTCCTTTCGAATCAGAAATGTGAACCTATTTAGAACTCAAGCACACACTTCGTCTCAAGAAATAAATATTCGATTTTCACGAAACGGTTCGGAATATAAAGTAGACATGATATTTATCTTTAATAAAGAAATTCGATATATCGGTATCATTTTACAAAAAATATTTTGAACATTATTTACGGCCTATTTGCATTGTGATTTCATGAGGACAAATTAAACAGTCATATTTATGTTCGTCATTGGACAGCGCCTGCAATTGCAGACTGACTCAATGAATAAGTAATTTCTCATTCGACATGGATTTCGTAATTATCTTTTCACATATTATCTATATAAACTTTTGCTTTTTGTGTATATTTTCGTTTATTTGAACGTCAATCAAACCCCTAAATGACTTTAAAGTATGACCAAGCATTATAATATTCGTATCTACAAAGGCATCGACGCTTAACATCGGACTCTAACTGGCTTTCATTCTTCACAAAATTCAAGCGCATTGTGATGCGCTTTCATTCCCCGCAATCAAGGGGTCGTATAAAAACAACTAACTGCTCGCTACCGACTATTAAAATGCCGTAGAACATAATGAAACGGTAGCCGCTTTCACATTTAAGCTCTAAAGCCCCAGAAGTGTGGTATTACGTTAAAATGAATTAGTAGAGAAAAACAAATAACAAGTACCTATAACAAAGTTGAGAATTACGTTAGGTTACGCCGATCATTGCGTTAAACAAGTGTTTTTGTAATTAAGTGCTAATGGTTTGGGAAGCCATTAAACATGTAAACAAAGTATGCATTTCGCAAATGTTTATTTTGCAGCAATGCTGAGGATATGGTGAGGCGCGTTGACAAGTCGATTGGCAGTTCGCATACATTTTATGAGTTTGGCGAGAAAGCAGATCCCGGAAGAGGCACGCTCGATGGCTTACAGATTTAGATTGGCTGCATTTAGACATGTGAGATCACCCGCCATATTTACCTTAGATGCGTATGTTACGCGTGAGATCACTTTGCTTTGACTCAATGCTTTATATTTGGCTTAATAATAATATAATCTGCAGTGCATAGAAAAATTTGGTTAGTTATAAACCAATGCTTTAATTCTGTTCAACTTAACTTCACCTAAATTTCATTGTACAAATTAAGTTCGCTGTTATATTAATATATATGTACTAGTGAAAACAAATAAGGCCAGCAGATTTGTGGTACAGTCAACAATAGTCGTACATACAATATGCTTTGTTGGTATTGGCATTTTGCACAATATCAATTACGCTAGACTTTTGTGTACTCTGCGTTAACATGATAAAAGTTGTTTAAATATGTATGTCGTTCGAATACACGAGGTTCTGTTCATACACAAACAACAGAGTGATCAGCTATACACATGCTAAGCGTGACTATGCAAACACTTTTAGAGGATGCTTATGTCCTGTTTTACCACTACCGTACAAATGTAAACAGATGACAACAGACGCCACTTATTTTAAAAGTAAATGGTATTTTAATAATCTGGATAATTTTAACAGGTTGTGGTGAAACCGGACTTTCTAAAATATAAACGCTACTTACATGAGAGTTGACATTGTTGGGCGGGTGATTTCGCCCTGAGTCGGCTGCCAACGCCGCCAAAGGCTGACGAGGCTTTGCCGACAGGGCGTTTGTGCGAGGTGAGGAAGCGCATTTTACAGCAGCCTGTCAACAAATATGCAAATATTTCATACGCATTCATTTTTCTGTAACGTTAACACATTTTAAATACATTTGCTGTTAATTAATGGGCCACAGCCTGAAACATCTGAATGCCGTCACAGCTTTTGCATTCGCTGCAATTATCACATTTAAGACTAGTGATTTGTTGCTACTGGAAAGGAAGGCAAGTGGTCCAAAATTAACAATGAACATTGACAGTCTGTTGATTTCATAATATCAGTACGACCACATAAATACTTATACATACAAATTCCAAACTATCAACATATTAAGTTAAAGTTACTACACTAGTTAAATAAGTAATAATTCTCGATATTTATGAAGTTGTACTGTAGCTTAGTTTTCCATCCAGAAGTTCACCTCACTGAAGAGTTCAGCGACTCAATTGTGCTCAAAGTTCGAACTTTACGTCATAGTTAGAATGCAATAGCGCGTACTTCGGAGAGTAGAGATTCGCTCGTTGTAGTTACACGGTCACTAGTTGTCTTAAATCTTCTGAATTTGCTAGATGGTAAGGGTTTTCAAGATTTTAGAAGGACTCGCGACACATTTCCTGTTTTCTTCGTCAGGAAAGGAAAATATAAGATGGCAAGTTTATAACGAATGGCGATTATGTTTAATTCCTATGAAAACCTAAGTGGCGTACGTACACGCTACGTGTTCGTTTAACGATGAAGTTTTATAGATTGCTTGCAAGTAGTAACGTCCAGATACTTCAAAAGCTTAGAATAGTTATTATTTATCACTTTATACTTCTTATGACATAAACCTACACGTTTAAAGCATTAATGTGTAAGTTTGCGTTAGAATCAAAGTAACCCAAATGGGCAAATTTCCTAATGATATTCAAGATCCCTTAGGCAAATAATGTTTCAGTGGGTCCCTACGATATGGAGGAACTCCAGAGTTCTTTAAAAAAAGCGCTGTATTGCACAGTCTTTTACCTTGCATTGGCGGTACACCAACACCTTTTAAAAAGTTCCACATATGTATTAGAACAGAGCAGTCGGTTACTATCGCAGGACGAATGTCGGATTTTACAAAATGAGTAGATAAACCTATACTTGTATCTATATTCATAATTTAATTGATAGGTCTGATGTGTTACGCCTAATACTACGTCACACCTTCACAGGTGTTATTTTAAAATATAGCGATAAATTAAAAAACAATCTACAACGTCGTAACAAGACAAATATACGAAACGGACACATTGATTGACAAAATACATTACGCATATGATTTAAACATAAGTATCAAAGTAGAATAATTTAAAATATATTAGTTTAATAACCTTATTGTTATGCAAATAAAAATCAGAATGTAAAATGCGCGCGCGTAACACAATCATGCTGCCGCATTTCAACAATATGTAGGGGAGATATTATGTTTGGCAGTGGTGACACAATGAGGGTCCCTACTGACATATTTTTGAATGGGCTCGAAATATTCGACTATTGAGTCCGGCAGGGTAACGGACGCGACACGGGGATTTGATTTGATGGGAATAGTGAGGGACGAATCGACGGCGGACATGCCTGTTGACATTTTTTTTAATCCTCGTGTCGATATCGCGATTGTTTCTAATTGTGACCTTTAAATTTTAGCATGTTATAAACTGGTTGATGATTTACTAAGGTCAGTAGAGTGCACAGGATAACCGTATAAATGATCTTTGTGTAAAAGTTAAATAGCTATTAAGTACTACTTATTTACTATATTAATGTGATTGGCCATTGCAAATTCAATTTTTTGTCATTAAGTCAATTGTTATTATTTGTGTATTTATTTTTAATTAGATCTCTGTAGCGTCATCTTGTACTGATCTATACCTAATAATCATTATGTGTACACATAGTTAGAATCATAATTTAAACCAAAACTGTTAGTTTATAAGTTTTATACTGTATGCACTATGTTTTGTTTTGTGTGCCTTATTAAAAATAAAAATAAAAAAATCATACTTCTGAGCTGTATAAAAGTGGTCGTCAATGCATGCAGTTTGCTAGATTTACTAATACCTACAGTCCTGAGTTCTGTGTTTATTGTTTTAATGTTTGAGTTTCACCGCGGGACGGGACTAAATTTGGTGGAGAGCCGAATATGCTAAAATATACGATAACTTTATTAAGCCGGATTACAATATAAACATTTATGGCCGTAAATATATTATAAGTCAAAGAAATCAGAATAATCGTTAACAATATGTTTAAGAGCCGCAAAGTTGAAAACCAAAGGGATCGTCACCATAAAAATCTTAGTTATCCAAACAAAACAAAAGCAAAGCCCTTGGAGCGAATTAACAATTGTACAAGCGTAACCCTTCACCCTCGGTTAAATAACTCGAGGGTGTGTGGTAAATTGGTGTGAGAGTATTTAGTCAGGCTTCGGGACGGGAACAAGACGCACGATACGAGCTATGTATCTACAATCTACAGCTATGATCTGACGCAAAGTGGCTCGTGGCACCGACACGACACGTGTTGTCGTGACCGCCCAACGTGAATAAATAATAACAATAAACTACAACGTCCCACACCCACAGCTGATAACTCACACCATTTGTAAACATTAACGACGTATTTAACATAATACTACGGTGGCGCTGGCTTCGTTAAAATACCAACACAGGGAAATAAAAAGGGTCATTTTGTTGTCTTCCGACTACACAACCGCCAATTGATCCTCGAGTTCATTAACAATATATCAATAACCTGTTTTAGTTTCTAGTTTATTCACCTCTCTAATAGAGAAATGCGAACGAATGACGTCCAAGAATACGTATAACACATAAAGAATAAAACTCAATTGCCCACACAAGATAATAAAAAGAAAAACCGAGAGTAAACTTCATTTTACAAGGAATAAATCTCTTCAGAACTGCGACGAAAGCAAAATTCTCTCGAGAACTTTGTGACTTCCACAAAAGATTTTATACAATTCATTTCAGGCTCATAAAAAAGTTATCACGAATTCACAGAAAACGGGCGAGCTATTTTTCTGCCGACGGCGTTGCTCCCCGTGGGAACGTCAGCTTGATTCTAGATTCCTTTGGCTATCACATAATTTTGTTTTCGTATAAGCAGACTATCTCTAACAATGTTTTATTACTTGAACATACTTATGAAAAGCATAATGTTTAGAGCTGGACTTGAACTCGTGATTCAATAATTATAATTAAGGTGTTAATTGCGTATAAACGTGACGAGCAATGTTTACAAGACGCCGCGCTGTCAAATAATTAGCATCGGTCAATAACTCAGTAGGCTGCAAGGTAATCACCTACCTACGCGAGTACAGCGGTCACACCTCGTCGAGCCGCTCGCCGACAACGGTCATTTGCTGTAATTGCCTCACCAACAACATATTAATCACTAATGTGACAGTACTGATACCACCATTATAAAGAAATAATAACATCATAATAGGCAGTTATAGTAATTTGTTACGTCCACCTCATGAATATATTACTGCAATAATTAAGCTACTCATATCGAACATTCAACAAAAACTAATCGTCCGTATTTAATCAGTCAATCATTTACGATTATTAATGAGACAACGTCGAAGCGGCTGTTGAATCACTGCAGATATTTAAGATGATAAAGTTTTTGATTTATTTTTCAATGAATGTAACTTTCGTTTCAAACAAAATGAAAGTCAGTCACTAATACAGATTGATGTTCGCGTTGATATAAAGAGCCGTTTTATATTAATTGCGATAGTGTTAAATATTGGTATTTAATGCACTATTTCTTTAATTGAAAGAACAATTATTAAAATCTTGAACATGACTGATATTTACAATGCTATAGTTATATAGTTATTATTCCATTAAATTACCCGTATTTGTGATCACAAATAAGCTGTCAGTCGCATAGTAGAAATTATTACAGTTCGGTATTATTTTCTGTTGGGTAAATTCAAAATTATATTTTGAAATGAGACTGGGAATGTTCACTACATGCTCAATTACCTCGCTAAACAGGCGCGCGAGCGGTCGGCAATGGTATTCGCTGTTTAACTGGCTTTACCGCTACAAGAGTTTTGATGTACTATAATTTATACTAGCATATTATATACCAACCTTTAGCTGTTGAAACAAACTAGTTTATTTGGATAACAGAAACTAACATAATTTAATTCAGTGAATTACAATATCATAAATCATTCGTACGAATCAGATTTCTATTAACATACAAAAATAAGGATCGTTTACGTGTAAATGTAGTGTTAGTTTATGTTTTATTACTGTTACAATATTTATATAATAAAGATAGTTTATAAACATTGATTTGCTCATATCAATTTCATTATAATCAGTGCGAGTTGGTTCGTAAGCAGGATAAATCTGAAGACGTATTTCGTACCCAAGGCGCGAAATAACGTAAATAAAAGTAGTATATGTAGTTTCATATTGTAATAAAAAAAATACCTGACCTGCCTTCACAGGCAATATTTGCGGCCATAAGGCCTTGTGCCTTAATCACACTTAGTCCGGGTCGCGTGGTGCGCAACAAATTGCATTTTGTTTTTAATCTGGCAGCAGCCGCGGGCTCTGGCATGAGCCTCAATTTGCCTGAGCTGTATAATTAACAGCGACACGGCGGGTCATTAATTAAGTCATCAGACAAGCCGCCGGCGTGGGTTAGCTCGGCGCGGATTAGATCGTACTAAGCTGCGTGATAATGAACGATAATACCACTTTTTTAATAGCTTGAACATTATATTATATTTCATATTACTTGAAGATGATTATAATTTATTAGAACAAGACAATTAGTTAAGCTACAAGATCTAATTTTAAATATCAGATCTCTTCATACACTGATAAACAAAGTCACAACATAGATCAACGATTAATTGAATTATGTTCGATAAGCGATCGGATTGCCGATAGTGATGACAAAGTCCTGCTACCACCCACCCGACAGCTATATTACCTCAGCAGTCTTTTCTGACACCCACAGAAAACGACCGAATTGGCCGTCCATTAGCAGACGAGATTACAATGCATTTTATGTAGTTATAGCACTATAAACCACCGCCAGTGTTTAAATGCCAGGGGATAATGGAGCAGTCTTCGTTCAACATTATTACAGATACTAAAATAATATAATTAACTCGCTGCAGGTAACAATATTTGCACCAGTAAATGAATAATTTACGGCCATAATAATTTAAATCATCCAGAAGCAGCAAAAGCCACGGCTAATTAAGTACAAATAATTATAAAGCTGGATTCACTGATTTTCAATTATTCCCGGTATAAAGTACAATACACGCAGTTCAGTTTTAATTTAAGGGTGAGCTCGCATATTTTGTTTCAAATTAACTTCTTGTACAATGTTTGTAGGCTTTTATTTATACATTTTCAACTTAAACTCATTTTAATAGTTAAATTACACTGTTAATTGAAAGTGATTTATGAATCGCTAGTATAGTATATATGTACTATATTACACCGGATATAAATGGTATTCAGAAAACAATTACCGCTGTTAAGATATATTTAAAACCAATATTTAAAAAAACTGTTGTTTAACTCGGTGCCTAACAAAAAATACAGCAAAAACTTGAACAAAACATTTATTTCTTTGGTTTATACCGTGGAACATTTGTGCAGGTAAGTCGATTCGAAAGACTTATGTAACGACGATATAAACAAAAAATACGACGGCAGCTAGTCCGCTGCAGATGTACAACTACATAATTATGTAGGTAAATTGCGTAAGAATAGTAATCACTGACTCAGGTAAAGATAAGATACAACATTTTACGTAATTAGATTAATAATTGTGTCCGATAACATTAGAATTGAATCTTAAGTCATATTTATAGAAAAGACGTAGTCAGTGTTTAAATATTCAAAGCCAATCCAATGTGGAAAACAATGATAGCCGTTTAATTGAATGGGGTGGATAGTGGCACGTGGAAACAATATGAAGGGATGTAATCGAAATGTTTGTAAATGTATGTCGCGTGTTACGAGGCGATTACCTGCCTGTCAACTCACTCCACGCGGCCTCACATGTCCACGGAAATAAAGACTAGCATTAATGTGAATTGTGTAGTTATTTCAAGCATTTTCTCTAATATGAACCATGTTTTATTACTCGCATTGGTATGATTAAAATCTTACATTTGTCATTGTATGTATGCTCTAGTTATATAAAAAGGAAAATTATGAGTATACGTAACAACAGCCACGTATGTTTATTAAAATGCGTTCATTACAATGTAACTCAGATAAACTAATAGGTAGCACATTACAATCGTAATAACAAATCAGTTCCAACGCTATAATCTCGTACAATGACGTGATAGAAACAGAAAACTTCAATAAACACAAACTGTATTTAAAACATTACTGTTATGTCAGAAGTAATATCACAAATCGCTGCGTTGTGTTTTATCAGCCGAAATCAGTCGGAGCGAGACACAACCGCTCTCGACCGACATCGTCGCATAGCTAACAACTTCTCAGTAAACGTCTACGGTAGGCAGCGGCTTTGCTGTGTCCTGACATTGCTGAAGTACATGAGCAGCGGTTACCACTTCCCATCAGGTAGGCCACTAGCTCGTCTGCCACCAAAGATAATAAAAACAGAAACTTTTGCTCTGGCTGACGTGTATTTAGCGATAATGGAGTAATAATATGTTACAAATGTTTATATTATGTCGCGCTGTGAACGCTAATACACGGTTCACGGTAGATAATCAACAAACAATCCAATGAAAAACGTGTTCCACGAATAGAAACTAGTATATGAGTAGTGTAGGCAAAGGTAAACATAGACTATTTATACGTTCATTTAGAGTGGTTATTGATGCGTATTGAGGATTAATGTATGTTAAGAAAAAGCGAAATAGGTAACATAATACTGAGCATTCAAATCTCAAGCAAGACATTGAATACAAAGCAAGCACCTACTTGTCGGTCTATTGTTCGTGTCTATATGATATAGGAAACCTTTTACATAATAAGGGGCGGGTAAACTGAATAATTGTTGATTAATGAACAAAGTTATGAATTAAATAACATTCTAATAGCCACTTGACTAATCGGTCTGCATTTGTAAAGTGTTATCACAAGTATTATAAATAATGCTTTTTGAATTACATTAGCGTCTTGGCGATTAAGTATTGCATGCTAGTTACGTATAAAAAGCTAAATCCGATAAGGAAGCCTCGTGAGCGGTACTTGAGGCAGTCAAGTAGTCGAGAAGTAGCGGCAGCCAGAGCGACATATTCACATTGGCTCTTGCGACTCTCTTCAGACTATTAGATCGCGATGGCCGAGACGCTGTACGGTCGATCGCGGGCAGATCGCCGAGATACGTCGCGACCGCCCTACAACCGCCCGACGTCGAATATCCCCTGACGTCGTGCTCTCTCCACCGACATCGCGATTCTTGCCACTTGGGGCACTTGGCACGTCTTATAACGAGGCTCTCGAGTAGGCAATACATTTAACATTAAAATTTGGATGGAACGACGTTTTACTTCCTTTGATCTGTCTAATACTCAAAATCTTCGTTTTATTACTTTCGACGTTGGAAAATACGTAATGTTATTTGAGTGTTAATTTGGTTGAAAAGTTGCCTCTGTTTAATGTCTCATAAAATGAAGAAACGCGGCGACCGTATTATTAACATAAAAAATAATACAATCATTTTAGTATTCGGAAACTACAAGATAATTGTCTCTTAAATAAATCAATTAGATGTCTCCTTTAGAAGGACTTGCTTTGCAAGATATAATTTCGCTACTTTTTGTTATTAGATATTAAATATATCACAACAATATTTTTAGCAAAATTTTAAAGCCGAGTTGTGTTTGCGTCCTGCGTGTCTAATTTCAAGATTTACATTTTAAATATCTAGAACTAAAGTATTTATATCTGATTCTAATCAATTTGTAGCAGTATGTACAAATAATATCTCGTTGAATAATACTATACAACTACAGCACAATCACGTTCGTCTAATATCCGCATAAGCCTCAGGGCTATCAATTTCAAATACTTTCTAAATATTAACTCGCTGCATGATTCAAGCAAATATTATTTGCCATTACTACAGTACAAATATGGTTTAAAGTTTGTTAAGCACAAATATTTTTATTCAATTATGTAGAGTGGATTTCAACAAGAATTGTTTTATTAAAGGTAGATGAACGGTCAAATGTGGTAATGAAGATTTCCACAAATAAATAATCTGCATAGTGTATGTATGCAGGCGTAACTAAAGGCCACGGGATTTAGAAGATTGAATAAAAATATTAAGAGGCTGATTATGAAACTTTGGGTAAAGTTAGTTAACGTTGCTTTATTTTATTGAAAATTTATAGTTTATTATTGTATTCAGCTTCAGATAATTCAAAAAGGTATACATAATATGTACATGGTATACCTAATAAAGAAAGAAAGAGTACAAGTAATATAGAAAAAGAAAAGAATATTATAATGAAAGTGACGTTTCGTTAATATGGTTTATCATTTAGATTTATGATAAAAGATTATAGTTATAGAGTAAATTTGTTTTATTTATTCAATAATATGGGTTACGGCAGTCATTGTAACTATGGTATGGTAATGGGAAAGTCGTATTTCTGTTTTGTTATTGACCTGTCTATCTTAAAAACAAAAAGCATATTCTAATGTGTAAACAAATACTCAAGGTTAGTATAGGGTGTCAAATTGAAACCCGCGACTACTGAGCCGACTGTGATATGATTACTCATATTACATGGCATATTAATGTTTGGCTTCACAATAATTACAGGTCAAGTATCCGGCTGCAATCAACACATTATCTACTCAACAACGGTCAAGGTCGAGAATTCCCACAACGTCGGGTCATCGCCGATTCGGTTCAATTTGTGCAATTTACTACCCGTCTACAACCCGGGCCGCGTAGGTGGAGGACAGAAAGAAGTACGAGTAGTTATGTAACTTCTCTCGTGTTATACATTTTTCAAGTGCTTTTCGTACAATCTATAAGATAATAAACCTTCTATTCTCAAATGTAAAATTTTTCGTGCTTTAGTCAGCTTAGTATGGCTTGAAAAAAAAGGAAAATACATTGCGTTTCTTCCTTTTTAAATGACTTATTATTGGTAAATAATAAAAGTTGGTAAACTTTATTATATATTTAACATAATAATATTGTTATTACGAATAAGATACTTTGATAACTATTATTATAAACAGTCATTTACAACAGACAAAATGCTTTTGGCCCGACATAATTATGTACTCTCACCGTTAATTGGCTAACAGTTGGCGGCCTTACGGATACTTTTTAACAGAATTAACAATAGCCTTTAACTGTTCGTAATTAAAACTATAAATGTATTATATTTGTAAAATTAAAAAGCCTTACGTCGTTTCCAATACAAATCTATCATTAAAATCAGCTGACAACATAACAGTAAGTGATACAATTTACGTAACAACTGTCACAATTCCGCACAATTAACTTAAATCAAAAACCAGATTGGTCTAAATAAAACATGAAACGGGCTTCATTGAGAGGCAATAAAAGCGAAGCAGTGTAGTTTAAAGTTTACTCAGGTAAGTATTTATGTCACAACGTGCTAACATTGTGCTCAGGGGAATACTACAAGGGGATGGGTCAAAGAGGTGTTCGGAGTGCCCGAGACAGTGTCGGTACTCCCTGCCGTTGCGGCTTGTCTTATAAGGCGAACGATATTGATTTTGTATAAAAATATGTAGGAGACATGATCTAAGCGCATTTAAGAAGTCTTGTATGCATAATTAGTTGTTATTTTATTATCGACTTTACTCGAGTAAGACTCTGAAATCTTTCTTTCTATAATGAAACGTATATGAATGAAATTGGCAAATCTAAATAAGTATATATAAATGGTTTTAAAATACGGTTAACGTCCTGCGTGGACACAAAGAACACCTAGATTCCATTTAAATAACTGTGGATAATTCTGTCGGGGATACAACACACTGAGAACAGCCTGTGCATTGGTAACTACCTATCCATGTGAAATCAGATTCACATAGCGAGGTAGTTCAAAGTTTTAATAATTTAGATAACGATAAAGGAGCAAATTTTCTATTCAATCCCTTAAATTACGTAAATCCATTGTAGGCTCCGTGAGAAAACTCTCGAAGATTAGCAATATTAATGTTTATTACTTGGTGGCTTACTAAGTATCAGCCTTGGTAATAATATAGTCGTGAGCGCGGCGTAAAAGCATTTTGCTATTCATTACAACTGATTTTGTTGTTCGTGTCATATATATTTTTAAATTAAGTTTTTACAACCGCATGAAACGTTACTTAAATACAATATAAAACTACATGTAACGAATAACGTTATATGTTCATACATTTACATGATGTGTTTGTAATACATTATTTATGATAACATGAGTTATGTTACGAGAAAACTTATTTTACTATTTCGGAGAGATACAAAAAGTCGGAGGAAAATTAATTCTAAGCAGGCCTCCCTCGGCAAAATCCGATGTCTTAGATATTTCACGCTCGCTGACTTCTTCATGCCCCATCCAATTTTTCTCGATTGCTTATCAGGTAGACGGACCTTGTCAAACTTTCAAATTAGTTTTTAAACATCCCACGTTTTTGTATAAACATTCAGAGGTTCTTTGTTGTACACACAGTGTAAGTTATATGATTACTTTTTCAGGATTCACAATCAGATAATAGAAATTGTATGCATTATTATTTAGAACTGATTAGTCTTTCAATCTCTCTAATCTCAATTTTTTATTTGTTTGTTTATAAAAGATATCGTTTAATGCATATTTAAAACTACTAAATCGATTCAAATAATCCGGCTAGGTTTAAAAATTATCGGTATGGTAGACGAAAGTAGGCAACATTTTATTAAAATGAATTCTAACTTCGTTGTGCAGGAATGCTAGTAAGTAGGTAGGTGTAGTAATATTACTTATTCTCGTAACCATTCTGTTGCTATATAGTTCCTATATACAAATTTTACAGAATATGTAAATTGCTATTGGTGGTGAGTTCTACATCATAAGTACTACACTTATGATGTAGAACTGACATGATGTAAAAAATCTGGTGCTGGTTGCCTTTTATTATTTTCATAAGTAATTATTTTCGGCAAGATTAATGTATAAACAAATACTGACAGTAAACAAAAAATAAATCACAAAATAGTTTCAAGCTAGCCGGCTGTCGACGTTTTTTATTGAAATCGATTTATAATAATCTAGTTCCGTTTAATATGAAATCTGAATAACAAAACTGGAATAACAGCTCAAGTAGGTATGTTATAGCAGATAAGAAGGAAAGCAAAGAAATTTACTGTTATTTCAGTTTTCATTTGTATTCCAAACGGCATATGGCATTACTAATGACGAACATTATAAAACACGATACAGAATTTGACTTGTATGCCTACTTTCAGATAAAGTTGTGACTACCGGAGCTAGAAGCACCGTGGGAAAACTAAAATTTAGCGCCAAGATAATTGTTGATATTCAAGAAGCCGTTTATCGCTCAACAGGCGTCAGGCGACGTGGTCACGCCCGACTGTTTCTTTACTTCGGTTAACTGTATTTTTATTCACCATAAAACTATTTAATGGATGAACGAACGAAAAAGTCCTTTGCAAGTAACCACGATTCGTTCAAACTTAAATAGTCCATTCCAATTACAGAGTACACACAGAATAGAAAAGGGTATGTTAAGCTGGTTTGGACATGTAGAAAGAATGGACGAGGAAAGACTGACTAAGAAAGTTTATAAGGCTAGTGTGAATGGAACAGTCGCAAGAGGAAAACCTAGGCGAACGTTTCTCGACCAGATCGGAGGCGTCCTGGACAAAGGCCAGGTTAAGAGCTCCTTGAACCGACGGGCGTGTATGAGGAATGTGATGAAAGTGAATGAAGCCAGAGAAGTGTGTCAGGATCGTAGCAAATGGAAATCCGTAGTCTCTGCCTACCCCTCTGGGAAACAGGCGTGAATCTATGTATGTATGTATGTAATTACAGAGTTAGTAGTCAGTTTAGATGGCTTGTTCAATGTTACACAATAATTTATAAACTTCTCCTGTAGCCTAGTTTTACTATTAGTCTAGTTTAAGCCAACAAATGGGAGAAATTAAATCTAGTTAGAAATATCAAGTTATTTATCAATGTGTGAAGTAAAATATTAATTACGTAAGATTAATACCTAAAGTAAATAATATGGAAAATTGATTTTTGTGAGAGAGAGAGCATTAAAAGAAATGGACTGTTGAGAATCACGATGAAATCCTTTAAACATGTCTTGTAATACGGCTTATATTGAAATGCTACGCTACACCGTCTAAAATTAACAAATCATGTAAAGCGATAATGTTTTCACAATAACCTTTATTTTTTCGTCGAGTCGGGCGGTCGTTCAGAACTAAGTTTAGTCTCGAGACAAGATGTAACTTTGATACGCTGTTATTACGCTTGAGAAAATGTTATAAGATGACGTTAAATATATTAATTTTTGTACAAAGTATAAAAATACTTTGTAGTTTTTATCTATAGTTACATTGCTACTATTGTAACGATGTAGATATGAGGTAAAAATAAATGACCATTCTTTTTTACGTATTTCCATTTTGTCACACAAACTCAACTTATTTAAACTAATATTGTTATATATAGTGCAAGAGTAATATAATGCATTTCTGATTAGATTAAAATAGCCTAATGTAATCTTATTTCTAAATTATATATTGCCTTTGTCAAGCTTAGTATAATTATATTATTGTTAGCGCTACCAACATAGTTTCGTAAAGAGTGACATTAATAAACTTTAATTACCAACAAATTTAATGAATGTCATAAATATTAGCGCTGAGTAAATTAGCGCCGTTTGTTTAAGAGTTTGTCGCTTGTACGACTACTTTGTAGGTATTTTAAAACGTTCTCTAGTAGAAAATTAACTTACGGACCATTGTAAGCAGAAATTGCATAAGCATTGCACACCACATGTGGTGAATTAAATAGGAGCAAAGGAACCTGTTCGAGTCTATAATATACGCGCGCGCCGCTCCAACGAGCCACAAACGGCAAGCCTGTCGCCATAATTTAAAACGATAGCGGGGAATGTAGTTTTATTGTGCACATACGAGACTTCAACGTACACAACATATTGCCATTCGAGGACGGCGCGATAAATGAGCACAAACGAGCGAAAGCCACTTAGACCAAATTTACACTTTGTGGGAGACCGCGACTGCACCTCGCTTGCCGAGAACGGCGCTTGGCGCTCCGACAGGCGCGCCCGTCGACAGTCAGCTGCTCACTACATAATACATAAAGCTCTAACTACATGTATAGATAATACAATACTTGATAAATACAGGTTTTTTCAATAAACGAATAAAAAAGACCTACTTTCATTTACGTAAATAACAACTAAATTTCACTATCTACTTTTTATACGCAGGGTTCATTCGTTGGGTCAATGCACTTCCGAGGCGACGTCCAAAGCGATTACGAAGCGCCGTTTTTATAATGGGGATATTTAAGAAGAATCTGAACAACCTACTAAACTTATTTGTTTCGGTACCTTATATTCTCTTCCAAATCTACGAAAAGGATTGATAGCAACAAAAAGTGACGACAATTATAGATGTCGTCATCAGGTTACCTGATAATTACAAATTTTGACATAGACATCATAAAAATGATAATTGCAAGGTTGTAGGTTATTAATTTATTATGCAAATGTAAACAACCTTTAGTGACTCTTGTGTCGTATATAATTAGTAAGTAAAATACAAAGCAAAACATAAGACAATACTGAAGGATATTCCCTTGTTACTTTGTTATTAAGGAATAAGGTTCCAAAATACTACCTATTTGAATCTTTTGTGCATGTTATGTACTCACCTCTAGATCTTCATAAGTGCGAAATGCCATTATGGCGAAACCATCGATGATGTCTTCCTCTCCGAGTGGCTCCCGCGACTTCTTCCTCCTGGCAGGAGGACGAGGCGGCTTCTCTCTCGTAGGAGACTCGTCCTCGCCGCTGTCTCCATCCTTAACTTTGCTCTCTCGCTGTGCTTGCATGCGCTGTGCCCGCTCCCTTCGCCTATTTCTCTGATTGCGCTGCTTCACTTCGTTTTCCATCGTTCACACATTATTCGAATCACCCGACCACCGTGCTTCACTACACTAAAGTCCGCACTACACTTTTATCACACATGGTTATCCGTTGTTTCTACACCGCGTTATTCAACAAAATACAAATCTTGCACTCAGAAAAAGACACTGGCCGTTTCCAATGGCGGATCGTACACCGTTGCCGCATTGCAAGTAAAATGGCCGCGTAGCACTCCACGGGCTGCCTTCTTTCACATTCACGTAAACGGAGGCATTATTCCACTTAAACTAAAACATATTACTATATATTTTAACAAGAACTAAGACAATAATAAGATAAATTAACTTTATACATTATTCTCTGTGTTCAGAATCAGTCAATAGTCAATACAATGAAAGGTGTTACACGACGCCAACGCTGCGTTGCGGTCGCGATGGTGAACTAAATCAGGGCAGCCAACCTAACGTACAGACATTCCGCGATACTGGGCGTCATTGGCAATGTGGCGCTTGGTCGTACTCTTCTAACTGGTAAGTCTGTCTCTTTTACCGACATAAATAATAATTTTATATGGTCGATATTTTACCAATGTTCACATGAATCTATCGATATTCTAATAATATAGCGTTGAAATAAAAAGTTTTACGATATCAACAAATATGTTTAATTATTAGATTTCTTAATCCATATTGTTAGGATATGTCTATTTAATTTGTCATGTTGGTATCATGTGAGACATTTGTTTGTAACAGAAGTTTTCCAACTAATAGTACTTCGCGCACACAGTGTTCGTTTCTCCCTACTTTTTATCGTACTTTTACAAACACTGTGCTTATAATAAAGTCCAATTTCTTGCAATGGAGTAAGACCATTAAAATGAAGTTTGTGCATGTGTTGATTTTGACGTTTCAATGATAGGTTGCGTTCATAATTGAATATGCTATTTAAAATTTGTAGAAAGTACTGCGGCACAATTATTATAAACTACCTATTGTGTTTGTAAGAAGTTCGTATTTTTTGTTTGAAATATATTTTGTGTTCACGTAAATTAATTAATTATTTAAATTGTTATACGCGAAGATTTTTTTAAAATATAAGGCAGAAGCGTAAAAAATACAAACGTATCGGTTAGATGCCTATGTAAAAGTATTTATTATCATAATGTTTAAAATACAATTTAATTGTAAGGCCCTTCGTACACAAGCCTACGCAAATCTTCGATACCCGACGATTTTGGTCTATAAGCGACTACCGCAATACAAATTCATAGAGGTTCGTACACAGGTACAAATGTCGACGACGCGTGCCTGTGTACGAACCTCTATGAATTTGTATTGCGGTAGTCGCTTAAAGACCAAAATCGTCGGATATCGAAGATTTGCGTAGGCTTATGTACGAAGGACCTTAATATTCAATGTTGCCAAGCAACATTAAGGGCTTGTCCCACCACCTCCAAATAGCATTTATCTATAATATAAAAGTCTCGCCATCTCTCTTCTTTAACCTAACAAGAGTGAGACAGCATGCGATTCATCTTTCGGATAACTTTTACTTGTTAGTTGTGTAACTGGCTATTAATATTTATATTTAGTTTAACTTTAAATATAACATTTTTACTCAAAAAAGTGCCGCGCTGTCACCTTACTTGTGTGTCACAACTGTTGACTTTTGCGACATTACTTTAATTCACTAATGGCTTCTCCTACCACTTCCAGATAGCATTTATCTATAAGATAAAAGTATCGCCATCTCTCTTCTTTAACCTAACATGAGTGAAACAACATGCGATTTATTTTTCGGATAACATTTACTTGTTAGTTGTAGGACTGGCCATAAATGAATCGTGATACTTGTTGTGTTTATTTGTTTATAAATTAAGAGTTATATTTTATTTCTAGACTTATCATTTTCAAGTTTAGCCATGCGCTTTTATAGTCGGTTCATGTACCTGTAGATATTATCTTTTCGAAGAATAATAGTCGTGCCACCTGCCTTATGGAACGAAAATATTTCAGGACCTGATCAGACTTAGTTTAATCAATAATCATGACGTGTTGAAGTAGGCATCAGTCAAAATGTCTTGGATTTTTTTTCCGTTCGATAACGGACTTCCTCTGCCCCATCGATATGGGGCAGAGGAACGAAGTAGGTGAGTGTACTGACCTAACGTAGTATATTAATAATAACAAATAAGTACGTAATGTTGATATTTGTCTCTACGGTGAATCCATGAACGAAAATAGAATAATAATATCGCACCTTGATAACAAAAGTGGCGTTATACAAAAAAACGCTAATTTTGAGTTAAAACCACATCTAGATTGTTTAATAGCAAGCGCTTCTAATGCAAAGACAGACATTCTAATAGTTGGGATACTTTTTCCTATAGACCGCTAGTGTCAGTTTATACTTTTAGTAAATGCGACCGAGTGATTCATAAGGTAACATTATCGTAGTTCAAGACTGGCATTTGGAGGGAACGCACACTGCGGTGAGTGAAAGTGTAATTTTGTGTTTTGTGTCGTTTTAAACGTAATTCACGCCAATAACCTACTGAAGTAATCCTAATCCTAACTAATATTATAAAAGCGAAAATGAGATTGTTTGTTTGTTTGTTACATTTTCACGCCTAAACCACTGAACCGATCATTCTGAAATTTTGCATATTCGTTGTCAGGTGTACAGAAACGGACATAGGCTACTTTTCATGCCGAAAAAAATTACTGTTCCCGAAGAAAAAAACAATAACGTTCTTATGATAATAGATGGCGCCACGTGTCTTTCTAATCATGATTGAATTATATTATTACAAGCAGAGTACAACCCGAATTGATTGTCAAATTCTAAATTAATAAATTAATTCAAAAGCTAGTAACTACATAAATGGCATTTTACACATAGTGTCGCTTATTTAGTTAAAGTAACATCGAAACCAATTTTGTGATGAATTAAAAATTGTATTTTTTGTTTATTGCCGTTTTTAACGTAATTTCCTGTAGCAGTCTTCTGATCGAAGTATAATATATAAATGGCATTTGATGCATAGTGCCTTTTTTGTTACAGTAATAATATTTTTATTGTTTTAAGTGCCAGTTATACCATAAAGTTAATATAATGATAATTATTTCACTTTAATAAATAAGTATAAGTTGGCTGTGTGGTGTCGGCCAAATAGAATAGCACCAACCCAACTCTTCCCGTGGGTGTCGAAAAAGGCGACTAAGGGACACAAACCAGGGAGCGGGCAGCAGCGTTCCCTGCAATACAAATCCACCACTGAACTGCGATCCCCAACCCGCATGCCCAGCGTGGGGATTATGGGCATTACCCCCTAATGATTGTACACGCCAAAAGAAAATGGCCCCCAGTTCCCGGCCGTCTCGCTATTCCTGGCCATGGCAGCGGCCACGGTAACGGCGGGGCAGGGGGTGCTAAGAATCCCCGGGCTACATTAGGCTGCCATTCATTACAAAATTTGACCCTGGCTACGTTTAACGGACGCACTCTGAGGCTTGACCACCATCTAGCGCAGTTGGAAGTGGAGTTAGAGAACATTAAATGGCATGTTCTGGGATTATGTGAAGTCCGTAGAGAGGGGGAGGACACCGTAACCCTAGACTCGGGCCATCTTCTCTACTTTCGCGAGGGTGATAAAACATCCCAGGGTGGCGTAGGTTTCCTGGTCAATAAGGCCCTCTCTAACAACGTTGAAGAAATCACCAGTGTGTCGACCAGGGTAGCGTACCTGATCCTTCGGATGTCCAAGCGCTACAGCATGAAGGTCATACAGGTTTACGCACCGACCTCGACACACTCGGATGACGAAGTGGAGGATATGTACGAAGACATATAAAAAGCCTTGCATAACACCACTAAGGCTCACTTCAATGTTGTTATGGGGGACTTTAACGGCAAAGTGGGAACTCAGACTGGCAACGAATCTCGGATAGGCCCGCATGGTTATGGAGTTAGGAATCACAGGGGGCAAATGCTTGTCAACTTCCTTGAGAAAGAGGGACTGTTCTTAATGAACTCCTTCTATAAGAAACAGCCTCAAAGGAAGTGGACATGGCAAAGCCCCGACACTGTGACTAAAAATGAGATCGACTTCATCATGACGGATAGCAAGCACATATTCAGAGATGTCTCAGTGATCAACAGGTTCAATACCGGATCTGATCACCGACTCCTCCGAGGCTCTCTGAATATCAACTTAAAGCTTGAAAGAAACCGCCTGATGAAGTCCATGCGCCGACCTAACCCAATCCAAATCATGACGGGTACCGAGAAGTTCCAGCAGCTTCTCAGGGATAGATTTGTTGCCTTGAAACCCACTGATAACGCTGATGAGACCCTACACAATCTGGTCGAAACTCTGAGGGAAGAAGGCATCAAATTCTGCAGAACGCAGCGGACTGGCAAGAAATCAAAACTCTCGGCTGAGACTCTCGGGTTGATGACAAAAAGACGGGAAACCACCCAAGCGACTTCGTCTGAGAGGTCAGACCTGAACAAGCAAATTGCGAAGATGATACGGCGCGACCTTCGGAGTTCCAACACACGCCTCATTGAAGAGGCGATAGAACAAAACCGAGGGTCTAAAGTATTCACTCAGCAGCTTGGCAGGAGCCACCTGACGAAGCTTAAAACGCACGACGGGAGGACCGTATTGTCAAAACCGGAGATCTCCGCCGAGATAGAGGATTTCTATGGCCGATTATACGCTGCACATGCCCCTCATTCCAGACGAGACGACCACGATTCCAGAGCTACCCTGATACGCCACTACACCGACGAACTGCCAGACATCAGTCAAGACGAGATCGTGTTAGCTCTGAGGCAGCTTAAAAATGGAAAAGCCCCCGGTGAGGACGGAGTAACATCAAAGCTTCTAAAAGCTGGAGGAGCCCCTGTTATACAGGAATTACAGAACCTCTTCAACGCCATCCTTCACTGTGGGAGAACTCCAAAGGCGTGGAGCAGGAGTTTGGTGGTGCTCTTTTTTAAGAAGGGTGACAAAACCCTCCTTAAACATTATAGACCCATTTCGCTCCTGAGCCATGTCTATAAGCTGTTCTCACGAGTGGTCACGAACCGTCTCGCTAGAAGACTCGACGAGTTTCAGCCGCCGGAACAGGCCGGGTTTCGCGGAGGATATGGCACCATAGACCACATTCACACAGTGAGGCAGATTATACAGAAGTCCGAGGCGTATAATCAGCCCCTGTGTCTGGCCTTTGTGGACTATGAGAAGGCCTTTGACTCTGTTGAAACCTGGGCTGTTCTGGAATCCCTACAGCGATGCCAAGTAGACTATCGTTATATCGAGGTGCTGAGATGTCTGTACGAAGCCGCCACCATGAGTGTCCAAGTACAGGGCCAGCAGTCTAAACCCATTCAATTGCGCAGAGGAGTGAGACAAGGGGATGTTATATCCCCGAAATTGTTCACAAGCGCGTTGGAAGATATGTTTAAAACTCTGGACTGGAAAGGAAAGGGCATTAACATAAACGGCGACTACATCTCACACCTGCGATTCGCAGATGACATAGTCTTAATGGCGGAGTCGCTAGAGGAGCTGAACCGGATGCTGGACGGCCTAGCTGCAGCCTCGCGACGTATCGGTCTTGGCATGAATTTGGATAAAACCAAAGTCATGATCAATGGCCACATTGATCCTGGACCGATCGTCGTACATGGTCACCTTCTCGAAATCGTTTCCGAATACACTTACCTCGGGCAGATTCTGCGGTTAGGTAAAAACAATTTTGAGAGGGAGGCCAGGAGGAGGATCCAGCTGGGCTGGGCAGCGTTTGGGAAACTACGCCGAGTTTTCTCGTCATCCATACCGCAACGCTTGAAAACGAAAGTTTTCAACCAGTGCGTGCTACCCGTCATGACCTACGGAGCCGAGACATGGACACTCACGGTAGGGTTGGTCCACCAGTTCAAAGTCGCTCAGCGAGCTATGGAGAGAGCTATGCTCGGAGTTTCTTTGAAGGATAGGATTCGTAACGAATACATCCGACAGAGAACCAAAGTCATCGACATAGCCCAGAGAATTAGCAAGCTGAAGTGGCAGTGGGCTGGCCATATCGCGCGAAGAACAGACAACCGCTGGGGTAAGCGTGTTCTTGAGTGGAGATCGCGACTCGGCAAACGTAGTGTAGGACGCCCTTCGACCAGGTGGGATGACGATCTGCGAAAGACTGCAGGCAGATGCTGGATGCGGCAAGCTGAAGACAAGGCGCTATGGCGCTCTTTGGGGGACGGCTATGTCCAGCAGTGGACTATTATAGCCTGATGATGATGATGAACAAATAAGTGTCATATCTACTGAGTACCTATAATGCGACATGTATTTAAAAATTTTAACATGTGAAGTTTTGTCTAATGTAATTCCTGAAGTGAATTCCAATCGCAATTATCAATTTCATTATCGAACATTTTTGTTTCTTTTTTAAGATTATCAAGATGGATCCATAAAAATAGAAATAAAAGAATGTTATAATTAAAGAATGGACTGTCTCATCGAAATTGAATATTCTTCCTTGCTTGAAACACTTTGTACCTAGGTACTGATTGCAACTTAATTATTTTCGCCAATTAAGTAAGTTATATCAACTCTAGGAATACTTAATCAGTTAAAAGTATTTGTATCGACCAATATCCGTCAAATATTTTTATTTAATATTGAACGGAAGTTTATCAACTTCCGTTGGCAATAAATATAGTTATTATATTGATAACTAGATGTTCCCGCGTTTATCGTTACTGCGCTGCCCTCGTGGATCGTAGCGTGATGTTATATAGCCTATAGCCTTCCTCGATAAATAGGCTATCCAACACTAAAATAATTTTTGAAATCGAACCTGTAGTTCCTGAGATTAGCGCGTTTAAACAAACAAACAAACTCTTCAGCTTTATAATATTAGTATAGATAGCTTTGATGAATTATTATTGTTGATCGAAGATAGATAGCCATTGTGGTGGATCGGGATTGTAACTCGGGCATTCGTTCGTGAACCGAGGTTTGTGAAAGTGTTACTGTAGACAGTGTGAAGTGCGAAATATTATAATAAATTACAATTTATGATATGAACTATAACAAGCTGCGAAGTGAGTGTTGAATTGTTAATTTAATAAAAATAAGCGAATAATATGGTAAAGGGTTATAAGGCTTTTATTTCCGAAGTGTGTCCTATATAGCATAATAAATTATGTTTTAGGTATTCTAGAGCTACTATTAAACCGAGCGAGGTAAAAAAAGCAAAGATATATTTTTCTGTCTAGCTCTTTTCAAATGTTACTAATGTATGTGTTAAAAAGTAGAAGGATAATTTAATTCCAAATAAAGGCACGTACGAATTACGCATTTATAAAATCAATAAAATATGAAGTATGTATTATAGGAGGTATCTTGATTTGACGATACAATTTTATATTTCACTAGATGTTCCCGCGGTTTCACCCGCGTTTATCGTTACTGCATCGCCCCCGTAGGTCGTAGCGTGATGTTATATACCCTTATAGCCTTCCTCGATAAATAGGCTATCCAACACTAAAAGAATTTTTCAAATCGAACCAGTAGTAATCACGCAGAATAGACCAGGAGAAACATCGTTTGTACTATGTCTGTAATGGGTAATTATTTTGCTGCGATGGTTATAGTGAGCCAACTTTAAAAGATAGACATATGCTGTCGCGGACTTTTTTTTAGAACTTTTAAAGAGGAACAATTCTGTCACACATGATTTTTGCGAAACTTTTCCTGTTTACGCAGCGCACGCAGCGGAAGCTCTCAAAAGGAAAAAATACCCTCCGATTTTGAAACATTCTTCATTGGTTCTCCGCTCCTATTGATCTTAGCGTGATGATATATAGCCTATAGCCTTCCTCGATAAATGGGCTATCTAACACTGAAAGAATTTTTCAAATCGGACCAGTAGTTCCTGAGATTAGCGCGTTCAAGCAAACAAACAAACAAACTCTTCAGCTTTATAATATTAGTATAGATATTTATGTAGTTGACTGTCCTGATTACCACACAATGCTGACGTACGTAGGTAGGTATGTAATGGCTTTTTCCTAAGGGTGGACAGCTAACTACAATCTAGGGAAGTAGCAGTCGCTCTGAGGTATGTTTGTGTAAACCGGTCCGTTTTTTTAATCTCCATACAAGTACATATTTTGTGAGTCCGTGTAAAGTATTTATAGATTTCAATTAACTATATAGTATTTTAATATCTTTGAGAATGATTAACAGTAGGGTATTTTATACACAACAGCAAATTCCATATAAAGAAGCCCTGTAAAAAAAGGAAAGTAAAGAAGCAATTAAATTTTTTTGTGTATGAGAAATCTTAGGAGCGTAGTAGGAGTAACTTGTTATCTCCCTCGCACTCATGCACTACCATGATATTAGTAGTTAGGTCACAATTTGTATCGGGTAGATTCATGCATCTTTTTTATGTAATATTTTATGTAATATAACAATTTTCTTTGTAATATATAAAAAAAATCGTATTTTGCAGATATTTTAAATTTTGAACAATGTAACGTTTTTCTTAATTTAAAGAAATTGCCATCTATTCTATTGAGATTGAACAGCATATGCGCAGATTTAAATACTGTTGAACTTGCTACATCCAGCCTACATAAGCTTCGGTAGGGTCGTCCTCTCGCTCGAGGCTATGGTTCTGTCCATGGTTTCGAGTGAGAGGTCTTGGAATGCCATCGCCTCCTTCTGTGAGGAGGTGATGTTAGTGAAGGAGGCGGCAGAGAGGGAGAAAGAACGTTCAATCCCGCTCCCTAACCGCAGAGCCGGGCTCAGGAGGGCGCGAGACAACCTCCAGCCACCTTGAGTAGAAGCCTGCGGGCAGTGGACCCATTGGGGCCGTCGACCCATTGTGGCCGTCCACTGCCCGATCAGCGCAGGTCCGAGTAGGCGGCGTTCGTGTTCCGCACACGCCTCTCGATGTCGGAAGGGGGAATAGGTCTCCCGCTTTGTCGTCGGAGACTAACTCCCCCAATTTGTGTGATGGTTGTGTGGGACCCGCCACGTCACGAGGAACACCGCGGTGGTTTTAGTCGGTTCAGCCCAAATTTCCATCTTGGGCTGGATCCCGACATATCCCCATCGCCCGCCCCAAAACCGGCGATGGGGAATGTGAATTGCACATTTCCCCGCGTTAAAAAAGAAAAAAAAACAAATAAGAAAAAATAAGTAGTCAGTGGATACATAAGGACATTCTTCAATAAATTAATCTTGTGACTCAAATTAGAACAGATTTACGTAAATGTAGTATGTTAAGATAGGCAGTAAGCTAAATTGATACATTAAAGTTTGCCTTGTTGCTCTTGCGACACAAGTTTGCGCATATGTTTGCCGCTATTTGTGAGATCGGGTTTGATTTCAGAGTCTGACAAAACATTATTGGGGCTTCCTTTTTTATGTTATAGGCGGCAAACGACCAGAGGGATCGCCTGATGGTAAGCGATTACCGCCACTCATGGACACCCGCAACACCGGAGGAGTCGCAAGTGCGACGTGCGTGTGTTAGCCAATTTTCAATAGTATGGCGCCTAGATATTTTTATTTTTTTACATCAAGTCATACTCTTCACTTTTAATTAACGGACATGAGAACACCCAGATTCAGAACAACTATTTGTGAATTACACAAATTTTCCGTCCCGTGTGGGGATCGCAGTTCGAACCCAAAACATTCGACGCGGAGGCAGTGGCGAGGAGACCACTTAAACCATTACGCCATCTGTGCAGTGAATGTATTAACCAGTTGATGCAATAGACTGGAACTGCTTGGGCGTAATAAGCCTTTCGTTACTCTTCCGGGATATTCAGACAAGTGTTTGTTTGTTTCAAGAGACACATTTCTAAACCTAGTAGGTACTGACGGCTAATTAATAAAAATCATCGAAAGAGTCACATAATACAATAAAAAAATTAATAGCCCAACACGCCGATCCTAGTTTTCCTAGTATTTTAATTTATCACTAGGATGATACAATATTACACTTTATATATAAATGGTATTTTATAATAATTATGTTTTTCCTAAAACGTAAACAGATGATCATTATATTATTTTGATATTTTAGCTGATGAGCAGGTGCTCATTCAGAAAGATTTTCGAAAGTGCAAAATATGGTAATATTGTGGAACTACTTATTTTTTAAAAAGGACCCTGCATCGGCGTCTATCTAAAATTTCTTTTGAACAAATAAGTTTCTGAAACATGTTTTCCAATCTACAACATACTCCTCTTCAAATGTTTACTCGAATGCAGCATTCTGTGAATATAAGCCGGCGATGAAAACTATTTTCCTTTAAGTTGATGTTTTGGCGAAACCGAATATAGTCACATATTTTATTATCTTAAACAGACCGAGACAATCCTGCATTAAATGACACAAATCTGCTACTGGTTCTCTATCGGATTGTGTGGTACTTTGCTTGAAGATATTCTTCTCACGTGAGGTTAAACATTTTTTTTTTTACTTTGGGGAATGCATTGACTCGTACCCCTCCGCCCGCCCCCGCGGAGGGATTATATCGGACTCACCGGGGTAAAGAAAGAAGTTGAAATGCTGATATTAGACCTCCCGGAATACCGACTAAACCTACCACGCTGTTCCTTGACAAAACCGCAATCGGCGGGGCCGCGCGAATCACTTGCACATACGGTCGCGACCCCGCCGAGGTTTCGGCCCGCCGCGCCGTATGAAACGGCAGGCCACTACACGACAAGACCCTTGGTCACCTCTCAACAAAAAACTGTCGCCCCCCAAGAGGGGAGAAGGACTCGACACAGAGGCGCGCGTGGGAACACGCACGCCGCTTCTCGGACCTGGTGCTGAACGGATGGCGGGCAGGCCCACAAAGCCCACCATCCCCAGGTCAAATCTCAGGGTGGCTGGAGGTCGTCCCGCGCCCGGCTCTGCGGTTAGGGAGAGGGTTTAAGCGCTCCCTCTCCCGCTCCACCGCCTCCTTGATGGAAATCACTTCCTCACAGAAGAAGGCGACGGCGTTCCACGACCTTTCACTCCGGAACATAGACTGAACTACGGCCGGGAGTGAGAGGGCAACCAATCCGACTGCCGCGATCAATTCACGGCGCTGCGATGCCCAGGCGGGGCAATCCGCCAAAGTGTGCAGCGCCGTGTCCTCAACAATGTCGCGGCAGTCGCCGCAGTGGTGACAACCGGGCGTCTCTTGCCGGCCTATACGCCACAGGAACTGGCCAAAACAACCATGGCCAGTCATTACCTGTGTCAGCCGGAAGGTGAGGGCGCCATTCCGCCTCTCCAGCCACTCCTCAAACACGGGACTTACCGCCACGATAGTGGCGTGCCCGACGCGAGGATAACCATGTTGATACATGTACTTACTTCTAATAAGTCATCAGCCTAATAAAAGTCCGTTTAAAATCTATGAAAGGAAATTATTTTGTTTAATCGGCATTTGAAATCATACAAAATTAATACACGAAAATGTTTTCGATTAAGTAACACATAATTTTATTAATTATGGACATAAAAATGTGAGTATTTCTTTATTTATTAACCAATGTACCTACTCGTTTGTATAAATAATATTATTTAAATTTAATTTTCTCAAACTTTTTTGTGCAACTTGCTTTTTACATTTAATATGTAAAGACAACTCAAACTAAATTGCCTGGATAGGAAGCAAAGAAGCAATTTTCTATTATTAGAAAATTATAATAAAGTATATTATTGCCAATTAATTTTATACTGTTGATATTATAAAAATCAGTACTTACAAAATGTTGTCTCAATAGCTGCAAACAAGTCCGTGTAATCAATCTAGGTCATACAGATGAACATAATGTAGTTATAGGAGTACCTTATCGGACTGCATTCCAAAAATAAAATCTTGTTATCACCATATTATGCCATTTATTTATATATTTTATGATAATTATACAACAATTGATAAATAGTTAATACATATGTCATTTAGCCTGTGTCGACGGATTTTGCGGTCAAAGTCAAAAATCACTTATTCATTTAGGTCACAAATTAACGCTTTTGAATCCAAAATATATTGGTTAGTGAGTTTATAAACTGACTGAAGCTATATTTACGTTAGTTGCTAGGTTCGGCTTACACCTACTACATATTACTGACTCTAAAAATCTTAAAATAATAACAATAAATGTGTTCTTAAGTGTGAAGGATGTAATGAGAAGTAGGCATGTGTAGATGTCAGAATCCCTTACCAAAGGAATAAGAAGAGTAATTTTTCTTTAAATTCATAAACGTAGATAAGTTTAAACTTGACTTTTTCATAAACAAATTTTACTAACATTATCTTATGTTAATAACAAAAATCAGAGACTAATGAAGAATTTAAACTACGATGCCTTTTAAAATGTTGATAAAGATAGCAATCTAAATATTAAAGGTAGGTAGCTTTAAATATTGCTGTTATGTTAAGTTCATTCGGTGGGATCTTTTGTTTACTCCGTTCACTGGACCGGATAATATGAATGGCACCGATAGTTATCGACTTGACGTTTTGTGTAGGTAGGCAAGCCATCCCACGTTGTTAAGAGGATCGTCCATGATTTTGTAATTATGAGTACATAAGAAATTCATGATTATACTGGGGTTGTGCTAATCCGGTAGGGTACTCGTATACACTGCTACTAAATTCTAACCACGTAGCACTGTATTTACATACTCCTAATATAATACTTTATAAAGACCGCTTACCAAATTTGATTATTATTTAGATCAATAATAAAACTCACTTAGGAAATGTGCAATATATTAGCTACAAAGCACAAATATACCTATATAATAATATGTATATCCTACTAGTCGCAATATCACAATTACGCATACCGGTCAAAAAAGAGGAAGGACACAAGACAAAGTATTCTCTGTGGTAATGGTCTATATATGAGCCAAGTATTATCTAAATTCGCTTACGCTAGCTTGAGTATTTGTTACTTTTAGTAACATATTTTATAACTATATGTTATAGCGTAAGCGGATATGGATAAAAAATAACATTTATACAAACTTTCACATTTATAAAATTAGTAAGATAGCTTCAGGTAAAATTCGACTGAACTTATTTACAAGTGTTGACAAAGCTTAAAAAATAAATGGAAAAAATTGCTCAATAAAGCCGTTCAATAATTTAATTGCCGCGAAATGGTCTTGCGGCTGGCGACTGTATTCATGGCAGAACATTAATGTAATAAAATAGGAGCTATATGGGTTCATGTTCTAGGCTAATATTAATCCATATTCAATGGGTTAATCTCTACCTTTGCCGAGAACCTAGGCGTTTTATTCGAGAACGGGATATCATACTTCTCGGAGGCATTTTAGCACAGAATAGTCGAGAGAACTTTGTTATACTTTAATCCGGTGTGACTGTAAAACTTGCATGGATTTATCAACAAAAAGCAAGTTTACAAACACACAGAAATAGAACATACACAACAGTATATTGTAAACTATAAATCGGTCTGCGGCACATGAGTTATTCGGGTTGCCCAACTAAAACTCGAATAACACATGAGAGACTCACCGTTTTATAGATTAGAATATGTTAACCAATCAAAAACGTTTCTATAATAACTAAGAAGTCATACGTTTCCTTTAGTAGTAGCAGTAGCAACCTATTTTAAACAAATAATTAGTTTTAAAATATTAATTTATGTTTCGTAGTGTTTCTTATATGAATTATTTTTAATATACTCGTAATTAAAACTATTGTCTTCATCTATGAATTCTGATTAGAGTATTTTGACGCGTTTATGAAGTCATGACGTAAACACTTGCATACAAATGTAGCCTTAATGTAGCATTTGCCAAGGTAACTAGTACCTACTTAGTGCTTACCAAGTTTATTCAGATTCTACGTTATATAACGCATAATCAAAATATGCTTGATAAGTACTAGTTTAGCATATCATGGGGCTACGTTGTCGTATTATATGCTTAACTTTATTCAAAATATGTTCTCATTCGAATTGCAAATGGAATGAACTTCTTTAAAATCTTTATAACTTAAATTTATTTATCTGCATTTCAGCTAGGATTATACCTAAAGGCAATGATATTATAATCATTGCCTACAAGTATCAAAATAAAGTTGTTTTGTATATTATTATAAGATAAAATTTGTGTAGTTAGTTGCTAAGTGGATTTTGAATGTCTAAATTATGTTTATATTTCTTATATTATTACTTTATAGTTTGAAGCAAAAAACGGCAAATGTTTTCGTTCATGATCTTGTTTTTTTCATAAAGTTTATACCGTGAATGTACGCAAATATTATGCGTGTTTCTCTACATAATGATGTCAGAATTATAATCACTCAGTTGAGCTTGAGATATAACGTAGTCAACTCGTGTGTTATCAAGAAAAAAGCGATTTAGATTCCAGTTAGATATGAATATAGTAGCGTAGATACTCATTAACATTAATTTGTCGTATTTATCTGTGAAATTATCAATTCACAACGTGACGTGTACATTGATTCTGTGGGTTATCTATCGTTCGATGCGCTTCAGGTATGTCGTAATGAGTTAATTTCAATTTTAAATATGTCATTTTATATAACACTGGCTGCATATATAAAATATATTTTAAATAAGTTTTAACTAAATGTCGCCTCCTCGTCCGCAAAATTATTTATTAATTAAAAGATATGCTTTTACACTTAGGAATATTTTGTGAGCAGCTTGGAGTGCTTATACGATTAGTGTTTCATGCTTTAGTGGCTTATGTTAATAAAACGTTAGACCTCCAACGGGGACTGCATTGTTTGTTTTCTTTTTAATTTTTATGCCGTACGGCTATAATGCCGGTTGTGCACGAAAGGGTGGCGAAACGTATCTAGAATCGGACGACTTTTTTACTGCTGTGTAGAACATGCGGCGTCCCCTACTAAAATGAAATTGATTTACTTACAAGGGAACGTGTAAATTGGTGCCGTTAGAATTTGAATTATTCATAATATTTACTGTACAATTATTACTCGTTTTAATAACACAAGTCGATATCGATCTGTGAAGTGTGAACATACATAATTTACTCATTAACGTCCACTTAAATGCTAACAAATCAATTATATGTATGTAGGTAGAAATTACAATATTTAAATTCTGTGTTAATTATAATAATCATAGTAAATATAATATTCAAATTCAAATTCATTTATTTGTTTGCGAATATGGGTACATGAAGATCTTACATAGTTTACAAATGTGCATTGACCATATCCTACCATAAGGCATGCAAAACTAATAATAAACAGTTTAAAATGTACAAATTGAGGTTAGTAGTACCTCAATGTTATATAATAAATTATGTACAAAACTGAAAATACAATTATAATTTATCTTGTAAAAATTCACTAACAGTATAGTAAGCTTTTGACAATAGCAATGTTTTAACTTTTTTCTTAAATATGTTAATATCTGCTATCTCGAGGACTGATCTAGGCAAATGGTTATATATGCGTGGTGCCATGCAAAAAATACTTTCATTCAGTAGCGCTGTTCTATTTTTTGGTATACATTTATAAAAATTATGTCTCTTACTTTTTAATTTATTAAAATATTGCATGTTATTTCTGACAAATAATACAACTTCATTTATATATATACATGGCAATGTAAGAATATTTAATTTTATAAAGAATGGTTTGCAGCTATCTGTCTGCTTTATATTAGATATGGCTCGAATACATTTCTTTTGCGCATTAAAAACTACTTGTTTATCGGTAGAGTTGCCCCAAAAAATAACACAATACCTTAAAATGGATGCAACATAGCCATGATATGCTGTAAGAAGGGTTGAGTTACTGACCGTTTGCCTAAGCATATACAGTGCATATGAATAGCTATTAATTCTAGAGCAAAGTGAATCAATATGTTGTTTAAAGTTTAAAGTATTATCAATGTTCAGGCCTAAAAATCTTGTTACGTCTACTTCTCGAATCTTATTGTTTTGGTAATTAATATTCATATTGGTTATTTTATTAGATCTACTTCTAAATGTCATTAAGTTAGTTTTGTTTAAATTAACATGTAAATTATTTTTTGTCAACCAGTTTACAATATTCTCCAGAGTCTTGTTTATTTCTGCTTCCATATCAGATTTATTATTTCCTGTGAACAGTATAGTGCTATCATCAGCAAACAGAACTGTGTTATGTTTCGAGGCTAAAGGAAGGTCATTTACGTATATGATAAATAGAAGCGGACCAAGCACACTTCCTTGTGGAACGCCCGATCTAACTATTCTGTATGTTGATGAGTGTTTCTTTATTAGTTTTGTAATGGGACATATCCTAGTTATCTGACTTATTTGATTTCTATTACTTAAATAACTTTTAATCAAATCATACATGTTCCCTCTCACACCATAGGCGTAGAGTTTGTCTAGTAGTATGTCATGATTCACATAATCGAAGGCCTTTGTGAGGTCCATAAATAGCGCACATGCCTGTTTACCTTTATCCATGTTAGTTAATATAGTATGAAGAAAGTTATATATGGCCATGTCAATCGTTTTCTTTTTACGAAAGCCAACCTGTTCGTTACAAAATAAAGCGTTATTTTCAAAGTAATTATAAATTCTATCATAAAAACTTTCTCAAAAATTTTTGATATGACTGGCACAAGCGCTATTGGACGATAGCAGCTCATGTCATTCCTATCATTTTTCTTGAATAAAGGTTTAATTACCGTTACTTTGAGTTTTTCTGGAAATATAGTCGTAATACATAAGTTTATTATGTGGTTTAGAATATCTGCAAGTTTAATGGCAACATGTTTTAAAATTTTAGTTGATATGTCGTCATACCCAGTGCTGTTTGTATTTTTTAATCCTCTAATAATACTATAAATATCTTTTGGCATGGTTGGGCGAACAAATATTGAATTTTTCTCGTATGGAATATGACACTTTGATCGGTTAGAAACGGCATTTTTAGTCTGGTCAACGAAAAAATTATTAAAATGACTCGCTATCTGCTTGGGATCATTTATCACATTACCGTCTAACAAAATTTGTTGTATTTGATCGGTCGGTACATTTAGCTTATTGGCATTTATGATCTTCCAGGTGGCTTGTGATTTATTACTAGCATTATTTATATAATGATCATTACGAGACTTTTGAGTTAACCTGATGATACGATTAAGCCGTGCTGATAAAATTAAGAATTTATTTTTATTTTCATCTGTTGGTTTTTTCCTGTACTCCCATAAAAGCTGTCGTTTACGCTTACAGCATATTTTTAGGCCTTTCGTCACCCATTGAGGCCGGTGTCTATTTCCTATTTTTATTTTAACTAAGGGAAAACAAAGATTATAAAAAAGGGTGAAAAGTTCATAAAATTCGTTAAATGCTAAGTTTGGGTCTGTATTATTATAAACATCATTAAATGTAAGTGAATTCAAACATTCTTCAAATTTTTTGATATTATCTTTAGAACAATCTCGTTTTTCTATTATCCATGACTTAAGAAAGAGAGTAGGTTTGACTGGGCATCTAAGCAACTGAGCGGTATGATCCGACAACGCGAATTCAATTACCTTTGCTGTACAGCCCCTAATATTAAATATAATGTTGTCAATGCATGTTTGGCTTGACAAACGCGTTGGTTCTTTTATACTGAGTTTCAGATTGTAACTGTGAAGAATTTGTTTAAATTCATTTGCATCAAAAGTGGTGTTGAGTGTATTTATATTAAAATCACCGCAAATTACAATCCTTTTTTTACTGTAACAGAATCTACTTAGAAGGGAGTTAAAGGTTAAGAAGAACTTATTTATATCTTCTGCATTGGATCTTGGTGGTCTATAAATGCATATAATGTATATTTTATGTTCAGTTACTTCGATACCGGTGCATTCTATGATGTTTTCTTGTGAATATTTGGTGATTTCGTCAATTGGGACATATGCAAGCGATTTTTTAACCAAAATACAAGAACCTCCACGTCGGTTTTTCCGACAGAAACAAGAGCCCAGCTTATAACCAGTGATGCAAAGGGTACTTTTATCAGTTACTATCATATTGTGTTCAGTAATGCACAATACATCAATAGGACTTACCTCATTCTCAAGAGCCAGTGTCAGAAGACCAGATTTAGATATAAGTCCATTAATGTTTTGGTGTAGAACTGTAATGTTTTTATACACGAAAAAACTGATTTGGTATTTGTGGTGTGGATGTTATGTCCACAGTATTTTGAGAACATCTATCATTTAATAGACATGGATTCTGACTATTGGATTCAAGGTCATGACGATTTTTTGTGGTAGTTATTTTCTTAAAATAATAGGGAATAGTTCCGGGTCTCCATTGTTGGATATTATTGCACTTAGGATTTGTTTTTAAAATTATTTTTATAATAACTATTGAGATAATCTATATATTTTTTTAAATTCTGGAATATATTAGCGAAATATATTAATATTAGCTAACATAATTTTTTTTAATACCATAATTATCTCTGTAGGTATGCCCAGGGTCTACAAAATATATCTATAGAAAAGACAGATTGGAATAGTATCCGTCTGTATGAAATAAGTTGGTGTATGGTCTATTCCACGATGGAACCCGTAACGCCCAGATGTATTGATAGTACGAGTAGGTAAATCGAATCTGTTCTATGCAGATAAGTATTTGGGTCTCCAAGAAATAAATCTTCAATACTTACGTAAATAAAAAAGAAAATCAGTTTGTAACTTTATGAGTGCCGATACCATACATCCGATTGAGTGTTGAGGTATTAGGGTGCATGGACGCGAGAGTTACCTACTGACAAAAAAACGAATAATGACAAATAGCAAACATATTATGGCGAGCTTTAAATATATACCGAAAGTGTTTAGTAATTAATAAATAATTATTAAAGAAAGCTCTAAATTTATCTTAAAATAATAAATTAAATAAGTACTAAATGTTTATTTAACTACCAAATTCAATGACAGAAATATGTTAAAATACTCGTAGTTATGTTTAGTCACCGTTATACCTACAATGATTGTTTATGTATTACCTACAATCATATAGTAGGTACATAAATAATAGATGTAATTGTATCTCGCTACATTTTATTATTGTGTTGATGAATTATGTAATATCTACAGACCATATTACGTGAATACACATCACTGATGTAAACTATCTAGAATCCAAATCTAGTAAAACCATCGTTCATCACTATAAAATATTTACTAAACAGGTATCTATTTTAACGACGCCACGAAATACTAAAAATAGTTTTATTACTTTTAAATTGAATCACATTTAGTTTCTCACGATGACTAGGGGCGCAACGGTGAAGGAGAACTCAAACTCGACCTATTAAATTTATATTTAAATACATTTGCTTATGTAACTGTCTTACACTAGAATACGTATACTGACATGTATTGTATAATTGGACGTACTTTCTGAAAAACGTTCCAACCCACAAAGTTAACATTTTGAGATAATCGTGATTGAAGTTCAATCCCGTAGTGCTTCTTCATACATGTGGTATGTACTACTAAGTCATTATTTTTCATATTTAGAGTGATAATAGAGCTACCAAATTTTTCCAGCTAGTAAATAGTAACCCCGTGACTAATTTGCTAATAATAACTCGATTTTGACCCGAGTGTGGGTTGGAACGTTTTTCAGAAAGTATGTCCAATTATAGTAGGTAGTTAATGCAGTTGATCGACTTCTATGTAAAATACAATATTCGACCACTTAAGCCTACTATATAGTTGGATAATGTATCTAAACAGATATGTATCATATGTATGTCTATGCAAGACTTATCAACAAAAACATTTGATGTCATTGCACGTTTTCAATTGTTTATTTTTATAACTTTCATCACATGCCTCATACACGCCCGTTGGTTCAAGGAGCTCTTAACCTGGCCTTTGTCCAGAACGTCTCCGATCTGATCGAGAAACGTTCGCCTAGGTTTTCCTCTTGCAACTGTTCCATTCACACTAGCCGTATAAACTTTCTTAGTCAGTCTTTCCTCGTGAATGAAGCCAGAGAAGTGTGTCAGGATCGTAGCAAATGGAAATCCGTAGTCTCTGCCTACCCTTCTGGGAAACAGGCGTGAATCTATGTATGTATGTATGTATTTTTATAACTGTTTCTAATCCGACAATGTTCAGCTTTATGACACCAAGCCTATCGTAATAAATATACGAAGCTCTAAGATGCACAGTTTTTTACAAAGTGTAGTCGAAAGATCAAACCAAAATAGGCCATAAATATACCTAAGTAAAATGACTTACTCAAAAATACGGCATGTGTAATGATAATCCTATTTAGGTATCTATAAGCCTAACGTAAGATAGGTCGTGTCGTGACTTTTGGCACTGTTCCTTGTTTTCACATCACATATCAAAAAGTAGTTGGAACCCTGTCTATATAATATTGTACAGTATTATTCTCAGACCATAATGTAGTGTGGTTTAGACAACACAGTTGCAAACACTTTGTGTAAATAAATATACTTTACAGTTAAACATGAAGCCGAAGGCTCTGGACCGTGTGATCGTGTTGACCGGCATAGTCGGCATCCTAATATCCACATACACGATGTACGTGGAGATGGTAGTGGAGACCAGGCCTGGTTACAAGGCCCTCTGCGATATTTCTGAACACGCTAGCTGCTCGCGGGTGCTTTCTTCTAAGTAAGTATAATATAGCAATTTACTTGTTGAACAGATTCATCATTACCACAGATCCATCATAAAAAGTCATTAATAAGTTACATAAATTAGAAACGAGATGGGAGTGCTTAAAGATCGGGCAGCCATATTTGACAGCTAATGCATTTTCGATAATGCTAGCTTCTAACTCTACATGCTAGCGAGGCTAATTTGCCGTATTATATCAGAAACAATACCTAATATCAAAGTTGTTCCAATCCTGCCCTTGAAATATACTGGGATTTGGGTTAAAAAGGGGTTCGATCGCTATGAATGGTGGTCAAGTGCGGTCTTCTATAATATTAGAAAGTCTTACATATTCCGATTATCTCACGATGTTTACTTCATTGTTAAAGCCAGTAATGTTCTACACACTTTACAAGAAGAAGTGAATAACAGTCTCTGATTAGATGGGAAACATTCTGGAGTTACATATTAAGAGTAGTACCCAAAACCGATGAGCATGCATGAACAATGTAATGAGAGTAAATTAAGCCAAAGATACTTCCCTGCCTATCACTTCGAGTGAGATATGTATGATTGTATTAAGAGAGTAATCCATCGGTCTTTCCTTCCTGCTATATATAGCTGCTGTTATGTGTGCTCTTAAAATACTATTAGGTTTTATTTTTACAACAAAGGTGGCAAGCAAGCGAACTCGCCTGACCGTAACCGAACTATAGTACCAGTGGTACCTAGGGAAATGGAATTAAGGATGGGATGAAAAGAAAGGAATGGTAAGTGAGTATTTGAGCATGCGCAGCATACATCCCAAAAACAGTAACAGTGATATTCTAGTCATACGCCTTGTTTTCTGCAAAGAAGTATTATTTCCTGGCTTGCGCTTCCACTGACCTTTTTAAACAATTGTTAATATTGCCTGTCATAAACAATTTACGCATCGCACGGCTAATATTACAAGCAGCACTAGAAAATTCTTTAGTAATATAATATGCTTTAACATGAGAAAACCTTCCAAACTCCAACGTTACAAAGTTTTGTACTTTTTTGTTGTTATAGGTACTTGTCTTTTTTCGTCAGTCATTGCCAAAATATACCATTGTATTTTTACCAAGTCGTATATACTAGCAATTTAGATTCAATTTTACTAAAAAGCTATCATAATAATAAATATGAAACTCGTCGTCGTAGAACTAGTAGTTATTATCTTTTCATTATTCAGTTCTCGAGTATTTATTGTAGTAACTAAGTTATCGTTATTGTAGAGGTACATGCGACCTACGAGATAATATAAATTTGTGTTTCAGGTTCGCCAAAGGCTTTGGTTTATTACCGGAGGAGTCGCCGCTAAAAGTGCCCAACTGCATCTATGGGATCGTTTTCTATTGTCTCGTGATATTTTTATGTACGTATTATAAAAACGTTTATTTTTCACTGTTATTGAGCTATTTGACCCGATTTTTGTTTCGCAGAATTTCACAATAAAACCGTAGTAAACTTAACGACGCTAACCCACTCAAAAACATCTGCGTGATATATTCGAAGCACATAAATACGCTTTTCCTTAGATCTCACCGAGACCATTAAAAATTAATCGGTATTCACTTTTATGACGTTTGGATGAAAACGATTATAAAGCTGTCATTCTAAAAACGTAAAATACTACATCATTAAAATCGATCAATTAATTAAAAATGTCAACTCCATAAAGTTATTTGTAATGAAGGTCTTAATAAAGAGTCGTGTTATCAGGTGGCTTCCGATCGTAAACGGTTATAGTCACCACAGTGGGAGTTATTGTAATTAACGATTTGTATAGCTACCAGTACGAGCGGTAATTACAGTTGCGATGCCAATAATCGACATCGCATTACGATGCGGTGTCGTTCGCCGCCGCGGTGTGCGGTGCGCGGTGGCGAGGGCGTGCAATTCGCACATCAACGCGGTCCGTGGTTACCAGCTTCGTGACTTTACCACGAGAAAAATATTGCGAAACACCGAGCTAGCTGCTCACTCCAGGCATATTTGGTAGCTCACGAGCCGCGAATAACTGTTATCGTAATGGCTAACATTGCTACATACTCTTGGGAAGTGCGAAACGTTACGTGCCAATATGATTTACATGTTTGGGGAAAATGTATACTCGAACCAATTTGAGTTTGTTAGCACCACTTTATCGCTGTTTAACAAATTATTGATAACTTGAAAATAAGCGACTTAATTAATGTTTGAATATAATCAGGACCTATATAGTAACTAAGTATAAATACCGTTCTCAGCAGAGCGAATAAGAAAGTCAAATTGGAATTATTTAATATTCCCAATAGCATTACAGTGTATAACAATAAAATGTTTCTCTATTTGAATATTTAGAGGGTTTGCGTGAGCTTTTATTGCTTCGCTAAAATGTTAATTCCGTGAAACACGCTCGTAAATGGTTGCAATTGTAGTGGGCATTGTGTTATTTTAGTCTGATATTGAAATAAGCCACAGCCGCTTTGTTTGATCTCTTATGGATTGTAATACCTTGCTTTTGTTGTGTTGAGTGCTCATAATCTGTCATTGTAATTGTTGTACGCGTGATTTGATTTTATGAACCATTCACTAATATTAAAGCTTAGGAACTGCGGTTTAGTTTAACGGACTTAATTAACATTTTAATAGCAACTGAGCTTACATATTAATAAGTTGGTTGGCCGGTTGACGACAAATATGCGTTCGCAGTTACAGTCTACTGATGCATAATCAAAAATATTTAAATAAATTATGTAGCGTGTATATTATAGAAGATACGAGTAATGTTATAGGTGTATCAATTATAGTGAATATCATGATGACATAGACAAATTTTAATGTAAACTATATTTGACGCTTTCACTATGATATATACTGATGTTGTTTTGAATAAATATACATATATATGTATATTACCTAAACACAATATCAGATTTTACGCGTTGATCGCACGGATGTATTGGTCTAAGTGGTTACCTTAGCTCTGCCAGTGCTCTTAGTTCAGTAGGTTCGATTCCTACTAGGAACAAATTTTAGTTGACTACAAATAGTTATTCAATGTGGATGTTTTTGTGTCTGTTCCTGAAATAGTTATAAAACTACCTGCGATAGGTACAGATATTAATCTTTCTATAGAAATATTCTTGACAGAACAATATAACATCGAACAAAAGTGAAAATGTAGGTAGAATTATTATAAACCTATGTATAACGTATAGGTACATAATAATTCTGCATCCATCTATTATTTCTGTAGCTTGACTCTCGTAATTACCTTTAGGTTGACAATAATTTAATAATTATTATTATTATGTTTCAGCAACATTCGATCAACTATTGGTGACACGCTTGACTTTTCTGTTGACCGCGACATCGATACCTATGTGCGTCTACTTGGCTTATCTCCTAGCCTTTGTTCTACACGATTTTTGTATTGTCTGCGTCTCAACCTACGTTACCAACGGCATCATTACAGCATTAGTTTATAAAAAAATGAACGCACTGGCTGCAAAGAAGAAATGAACAAAATAATCTGAAATCTAAAATCAAATTGAGTGTAAAAGTTGTCACAGGCATTCAAACTTAAGTAAGAGAATAAAATAAGGTATTTGGTTGGTGTATTTATCTGGCATTTATCTCCCCGCTTTCTATCCGGCGCTCGCAGTAAAAGTAAAATACAACTTAAGTAACAAAGTGCACAGACACACGTTGAATATTCGATGTAACTACGGAATTAAATGTTTGTTTTATAACTTCTGTTTGTGATTTTACCCAACTATCGCCCAGAGGAAAATGAAGCTGTTGATATGCTTACGTTTATTTGGACCACATTTAACAACTTGATTGTATAAAACATTATTTTTATGTTATTCGGAAGGAAAATAAATAAACTATATTTTTAGTACTATCGATATCTACATTTGGTATTGACTGAGCATGTTTTCTGTAATTAGTCTAGTAATTAGTAAACATTGCTTGCGTTTGTATTCTGTAGTCATTTGATGTGTGCGCCTTGGCGTATAGACAAATTTAACCGGCATGGCGCCCGGCATTTCCTTTGTTATATTTGTCTAATTTTTGATTTTGACTACTCGGCATCGAGGTCGTTGAAACCTGCGGTCTGGTACGACGACCTGAAGGGTAAGCTCGGTCAAACCCTGTCAGTAGGTACTTAATAGGGATCTCGTCAATACTCGTTTTACCATTGGGTACAGACAACATTTTGGATTGAGTGGGTATCTAAAGTAAAATACTGACATTTTATAGTGAGCAGTACTTTGTCATATTGGCTTATTTGAAAAAAGAAAAATAAAATTATAACTATAAATATAATATCTGTCTTTGAAAAAATACTTGTGACCGTTAATAAATGATAGACTTGTCACTTGACTGTCTTAATCTATGAACTCACAGATACGAGTATATGGATGCTAAATGGCCATATAATATTTGATCTGTTTATATGGTGCTGCGTCGACTGTATGTTTAGTAAACTGTGAAAAATGCGCCTAAATCGGTCTATGCTTATAGGTGCTATGTATACAGAGCCAAGAATAATTAGTGTCGAGTAAACAAAAAAGATATGTAGAGATCTGTAAACGCAGTAGTTTAATTGGTCACCTCCCGCTTCATACTGCGCCGCATGTTGTGGGTTCGACTCCCACGCGGCAAAATATTTGTGCGATCCATGAATAGTGGTTCTGTGTTTGGATATTCTTTGTGTGAGTTCTTTCAATGTTTGTAAAGTCCATCGTGGCACGGGGCCAGACCCTAGTGCAGAAACATAAAACATAGATAAAACGCTAGGTATGAGAATTAGTGACCTTCGGTTCAAACAAACTGTTTCGTGATACGCCATTTTTATCCACCACATCTTGCAAACTACTTTGTAGCAAATATTGCATCTCGTTGAAACTAAATAATACACACACTAACAATCTAAAAGATTATCGATTGAATGCGTTTGTTCATGGTCACATAGTTTTGTGATGACTATAATGATAAGAAAAACATCGAATTATTTTATTAGTTAAATATCTATTATTTTGTTGTTTTATGAAGATTGTTTACACGCGCCTATTTACTTGTAAAGGGGGAGACAGAGATGTATCGCACCTACATTTAATAGTTACATATGTTTTTAGATACCACACAATAGGGAACGTGCGTGTCATTTTATTTTATTCTACTAGATTTTGCCGTATTTATTTATTTAAATGTAGTTTATTTGTTGGTTGTCAATGTTATTCTATCTCTCGGAAACAGTAGGTACTTTTTCCTGGATAAAAGGTAGTATGTCCTTTTCTGTACTCCAGACAACTTGTATGCAAAATTTCATGATGAATCGTCGAGCAGTTAAGGCTAAAAGCGTAACAAACAATCTCATATTATTCGCATTTATAATATTAGGAAGTTAGGATTATAATATTGTCTATTGTTTTGAATTTTGATCTTGATTTTTCTATTAAGTAGGTTTTTCTTGCATTTAGTCTAAATAATGTAAAATCATGAAAATTGTATGCGTATGGTAAAATATTTAAAACTTAAAAAAGAAGAGGAAGGCGGCTATATTTAAGTTCGATCTCAACTGCATTGTTCCTCATCCTCATCCTTGACATTATAATTATCTTGTATTGTTATTTTGTTAATTGCCGTCGATGTATCATAAAATGATTTAGATACATTTCACGATAAGATATCCAAACTGGAAGCGCCAAGATTATAAAGATATACTAGAATATTAGGTACTTTGTTTAGTTTTATATGGTGGCATAAATTATAAAATATTAGGTATATGAAATTTTTTGCATGGCTATTAGTATCATCAACGTGAACACAACATAATTAAAGTCACGCCTTTGTATACCCGAAGATTAGGCAGAATTTTATACACCAACAAAAAGTTTGTTTAGGTTTATTACTCACCTGACACATTGTCAGACTCCATAACGGTAAAGATAATCTATATAAATAAAAATCTCGTGTCTCGGTATTTGTGGCCGCACTTTTTCGAAACGGCTCGACCGATTCTTATGTAATTTTTAGATATTTTTGGTGTGAAAAGGTCGTAAAGTATATTTCATACCGCTAGGTGACTAGAGTGCTATCGAATGAATTTAGGTATATGGCGGAATAACGTTTGCCGAGTCAGCTAATTTATTTATAGTAACACGTACCTCTGCCGAACGACCAAGGCATGGAATTCTCTGCCAAGGCACGTGTTTCCTTCTTCCTTCAATCCTGGGTCCTTTAAGCGGGGCGTGAAAAAGCACCTTCTCAGGCCGTCAAAGTAGAGACCTCAACATCGCCTCGGCTACTATGAGGGCGGTGTGGAGACCACTGCTCTTAGACCACACGACTGCTTACCATCAGGTGGAGTGTGGTCATTTTGACGAGCACGATAAAAAAAAAAAAATGTCATGATCTTTGGCCGTCAAACCATACCTAAGCGTATTATACCCAAGCGTATATTGAAACTTGTGTTACTGGACCAAGGAGCTTTGATTACCAAGTTGAAGTCTAGACGTAATCCTTTTTTCATTGTGTATAGATATGGCTATACCCACTGACTTACTAAACTAATAAAATATAACAACTTTTTTCTGGACATTGCATACCTGTACCCTAATTATTAGGATCTTGTAACATGCATGCGAATGACACGTGGAGGACGAACAGAATCTAATGTAGGTAGCTAGTTTTTATTCATATCGTTAGATGATAATAGATTAGCACATTATAAAGCATTGTGTTGTAGAGATTTGAGGTTTTATTTAACGATGACTTGTATATATTTACGTAATGTAAGAAACGTTTCCAACTTTAGGTAGATTCATGTCTCATGGCATGTCAATATGTCATAGGTTTGATCGATTAGCCAAAGAGTTATTAGGTTTGTCCATTAGGAAATTAGCAACAAGGAGTTTGGCAATGTGCATTGGACATAAAACTTCTGAAATTCCAACAAGCTAATCAATAAGTATTATGTTATTACTTGGTGCAAACATATAAATCTACACTAATATTATAAAGCTAAAGAGATTGTTCGTCTGGTTAAATGCGGTAATCTCTGAAAATCCTGTCCGATATAAAAAATATTTTTGCAGTAGGTAGTCTGTTTATTGTGTATATATTCTAACATCACGGTAGCGAAGTTATATCTATTCATAAACCATGACAGACAGCTATCCTAACTAATATTATAAATGCGAAAATGAGTTTGTTTGTTTGTTTGTTTGTTACGCTTTCACGCCTAAACTACTCAACGGATCAACATGAAATTTTGCATACACGTTGTCAGGGGTACAGAATAGGACATAGGGTACCTTTCACCCAGAAAAAATAACTGTTGCAAACCTAACCTTACCTAACCTATATTTATGCAAGCGAAGCCGCGGGTAAAAACTAGTTATAAATAAAACTAAAAAAACGCATTTAAGTATTCTATAGGTACCAAGATGGCAAACAAACGTCACACTTGACAAGAAAATACTATTCAATCTTTAAGAATGAAGTATCTTTATTGCCAGCGCAACCACAACTTCTTATGGCGCTTAAGAAAACCCGTTCAATAAGCGAACACAACACGAGGTTAGGTATCGTCTGTGTTGTTCAGAGAGTCATCGACATTGAGTTTTCTTAGCTCTTGACGCACTGACACGTGTGATTATCGCTACGTTTTTTCAGACCTTTTGGTTAAACAAGACGCTAGCGTAAATGCCGGTGAAATATGAATACAAAGACATTCTAACGATTAAAAACGTCAAGTTGCGTCAAAAACATTGATAACCCGTAGGCTTGCTGATTAAATGATTTTGACATCCAGGTTCTTATATTTGGGAGTTAAAACCAGAGATTACCGTTAATATGGTTAACTCACAGCTTCTAAGATCAATGTCCAATAAATTATAAGGAAAGGATATATGGGTAATTAATTAAAATTTATTACCTGGAAATTTTATGGTATGCATGGTAATAAAATCAATGAACACTTACATTACTTATTTTATTGGTTTCAGTTCATATCAAACCTATTAAATAATGTGTTTAGAGACACTGAATAGATAAATGTTATGTACTTACTTGCTGAGACCGACACTTCCTGTGCTAACGAAATAAACATAACATTTTCGCTTCGTTCGTTTTAAATCAATTAACTATTAAGTTTTTAATAATACATGCCTACATTAATCTGTGAAATTACAGTTATTAGGTATGTTATCTCTTGATTAATTTATATTTCGCTGGCTGGATCTGGATAAAAGTAAACCAAAATAATATTTAGGATGCCTTTTAATAATACTTTAATATTTCTTATTCGTAAGCAAAATGTAGATAACTTATTGTTATTTATTAAATGAGCATAAGCGCATTTCTTTACGATTTTTTATACTAGCAAGTTTAAATAATAGATAACCAAAAAAATTACAAGTAAGTATTTGTCATCAAAAGCGATTGATATCTATCTTCAAGAATGTACTCTTCTGAATTCCTTATAATTTGCTTACGACAGCCTTTTAACATACATACATACACATACACATACATACACACCCTGAGACACACATACTCGTACGCAAATATGTACAATACACAACCACACATATGTACTTTTTACTAATTTTTTATTTTTTATTCTTTTCTTTTTTTTAATTAAAATTTTATTGTTAGTTAATTATTCACTGGATACTATAAGTTATAAACAACCTGTATAATTTTGTAATGGTGCCTAAGACACAGGCTCAGCCTAGTTTAGGACCAGCGGAACGTCATGTACTAGTTATGTATATTATGGAAATAAAGAATTTATTATTATTATTATTATTTTAAAGAATAGTCAATATTCCACCTACGTCCAATTAAGGATATTGGTATATGTAGTTCTAGCTAGTTTACTAGATATAAAACACAATTGTTGCATTAGAGATGGATGTTAAATTACGTTGTTATTATAATTTACAATGTTGGAAAGAAAGGACACCAAAACTGGGTGTGTTCCGCGCGGGAACAAACCCGTAGGTATGTGCCGAGTGTGCACATCGGTGAAAGTCGACAATACTGCATGCGCTAGTAAGAAGTACCTCCTTCATATGTCGCATTGCATCGCATAAGTACATACTTAACAAAGAGTATTGGGACTCGAGTTTTTATTTTTTCACCACAGGCATATGTCCTGTGCCGCAGAGAACTTTACAAACATTTCAAAAGGGACAAAGAACACTCAGACTGAGTAAAACATTTGTGGATCACACAATTTTTTGACCCGTATGGGGATCGAACCCACAACTCTCGGCGAAGCGGCAGTGGCGAGGCGACCACTTAAATCAATACGACATCCGTGCAGTCATATATTAACAGTTATAGCGATTTTTCATAGTCATTTTAATGCTACCAAGGTTGCAAACAAACAGATGTTTTGTTTAATGGTACATAGCCGTTACTGTAACCCACAGGTGATTGTTACCTGTACCTATCATTGCTGAGAGACAAGGTTTCCTCTAAGGGTCTGAATATCCTACCATTGGATTTGCGATTAAATTTTCGTGGGTACAAATGCCGCCGATTACCTCTACTCTACACCTACCCACATACAATAAAGGCATTTTAGTTTTGCTGGGCTGGCTTTAATACTTATAATTTCTAACTCAAATTCAGATTGACTGCGATATTCTGTAGGGAGGTAGGTACAGTAGGTAGGTTTGGCAGTCGGGGTCAACCAGTGAAAGCGAAAACCCAGGTGCATATCTCAATAACTATATGCCTATCCAGGTAAGTAGCCAGTCAAATGTCGCGCCCGAATATTTCATGGAGTGTATATCTTATCAGTATCTAAAAACATATTTATTGTCATCTCCTTTTGGGTACGGTTCATACTTTAACACACTAAAAGGAATTATATTTTGTATTTTCTCATAGACCGAAACTGTTTATCAGTAACATTCATCAATAAAAATCATACCCATTCAAAGTTATAACTTCTATCGAGTGGTACCTCACAGTAAGCCAACTAAAGAGTAGGTCAAAAACGACGACTAAGATTTTTAACGAAGGTCGATCTCGCAGTGTTTTATTACTTTCTGTTTAGTTAAAAATAAAATATCATAAAAATGCAAGGACTGTATCACTAGTGTTCGAGGTAAGTAAGGCCATCTCTTGTTGAATAGTGTAAGGAATAGTGAATTTTACTGTGTACAGTGCCATCTTTTGTTGAGAGGATGATACTAAAATATACACACTAGATGGCGTTGTTCTAGAATGTGCAGTGAAAATGTTATAGTTTCAACATTTTTGCTCAAATTATATACGAAATAGTTATATTATATTTCATAGTTATCTTTCGTTTTTATAACTGTTCCAAAACAAAAAGAAGTGAGTAAGTCAAGTAAGTTTCAAGTTGCGGCCAATTCTTGACAATCGACACTAACAAATCTAAAAAGCATTGTGTAAAAATTTTATGTATCTTGGTCACTTGATTAAAGGTTTCACTAGGAAACTAATAAATATAATATGTTTAAAGACACCCACCGAGGCGGTGATCGAACCTTCGGCACTCTCAAAGCAAATTTGCATAACACAATATAATAAAATAAAAATAATATACTAAAACTCTTGTGACAATAAAACGACGGGCTGCCATATTAATGTATCTATTTAATAAACCTGTAAGACCTGTGATGTATATCAAAGTAGTTATAACATGTAGAAGAAGCGCTTCTCAACGGAGTAAATCGTAAAAGAGAATTTTATATTGCACCTTGGTTAACTTTAATGTTCGCTTAACGTACGAGATAAATGTCGGACGTCTTAAAAGGAAGCACTATTATCCTTATAGAGGCTGGGCAGGCATTTCCTAGTTGAGCTTTGTCGGACCAAATGTAGATAGTACCTAAGTAATTTTCTCATTTCCGGTGATATGCGTGTTACAGCAATTTTAGGGTCTTATTATTTAATATCTCTGTGGTCTTATTATTTGATGATGAATCGTTTACAACAAATAAAAAATAAATATAATATGTACTTTATTTACTTCATCGAGTTATTACGGTCTCGAGTTCGATTCTAAAGCACGCAACTCTGACTTTTCGTTGTGTTCGTATTAATTCCGTTATTATCACTCCTTTTAACAGTAAAGAAAAATACCGCGAGAGAACCAGCATGTTCAAGAGTTGTTCATATGTTCTTGAAAATACCTATGTGGAATCTATTAGATTGCGTGTGACTAGAGCAACTGGCTGAAGCATCATGCTCTCCAAAGAGGCACGTACGTGAATATCTAGCATGATGACTTTAACTAACCCACATTATTTAGTACCTACTTGTATAGCTCTGACTACTTCGTGTTTTAAACCACTGTAATATCATCATACATCATACTGTCCATTCTTTTGACTTTTTGCAAACGCGGTGATGTAGTGAGACACAAGTAAACGGAGTAACGACCTTAGGACGAACGCTTTGTTTGCGCAAACGCAGACGATCTGATACAGCCGTCGCTGGACTGATGGGCCAAACGGAGCGATTAAAAGCCACTGATTACACCGCGCAAGTAGCGAACATGAGGTATTTGACATTGTTTAAGTACGCACGTCGAACATAAGCTTTAACATCCTCCGACAAGTTATTTTAGTAGCAGTTTTGTGATGTCATGTTTTAGTTTTAAAGTTCCAGTTGTTTTCAATTATTTTGTTTACTTGTCCATGTTATGTAGGGTAGTACTAATGTGTATTCTGTGATAAGGTATGTGACACGCTATCTAGAGGTATCTACAATTTTGACCTATGGGCTACTAAGATAAATCTAATTATTAATGTCGATTGGAATCCATATTGCTGGTAGCCAAATAAAAGCATACCGCGAAAATACACTGTACAGTCCATATTTATATTTTGTTACTTTTACAACATTATTTTATATTATAAATAGTTAGTTCAAAGACTGAAAAATCACTCTCTAAAATGTATGAAATAAGGAAATATTCTTATCTGAAATTGTTATTTATAAACCATCTAATATTTATCGTTAATTAAATAAACAACTTACACGTAATATATTTAATACACATTTATAGTAATGTTCAGGGTATAGCCGTGTTCATATACCTCTTTGTCTCAAGCTTATGATTATGATCTCTTACATAGTTGGCCGTATAATAATGTATTGTTGCGTTGAGTTCCGTTAGAAAATTGCACCTGAAGTCCAATAATTCTTCCGGTCCCTTTTCCCCTGCTTCGCCGTACCTTTTGGCCTCTTAATCGTCATATAAGCCACAGCAACTGTACCACCAAGCAGCAGACTGTCTCATTGTTGATCATCGAAGCGGTTTACGATAGGAAGCGGTTTGGTTGTGTCTTCTTAAAATTGCTTCTGTAACACAAAATATAGCTATTGGATGTTTCTACTTCCCACGAAGAAGACCACTGGCGCGTTTGCCACCAGCAGCAATTAAAAAAAGGTATGCCAGAATCGTGGCAAGTGAAAATCCTTAGTTTCTGCCTACATTTCCGAGAAACAAGCGTGGGTCTATGTATGTATGCATGTATGTATGTACATATGTATAACGGCTATACCACTAAAAGTGGCATACGGTGCTTTAACTCTAATTTTGAAATGCTAAAATGTTGACTTTATGTTATTTTTAATTACTCTATATTACGAAATACATTACTACATCGTATCTAGAACTTCTAGAAGTAGATCAAATATATTCAAAAACTCGCGATTCATATCCACTATGCTTTTACTTCATGTAGAGAAATCATTTAAAATTTTACCAAGAACACAATGATCTATAAAATAAATAGCTCATTAAACCTCAGCTCGGATTTCAAACGTAACAATAATTAGCGAATCATTTGTGTTTGTGGGCGCATCATAAACTTTCGACCGTAAACTTGGCAATGTGAACTCCCTAACAATAAATACGCACATAACACGAAATGTATCTCACGCTGTTTATGTAATGGTACTTAACGCTTTTGTAATGGACCAAATGAACATTCTCATTGCCATTCTTCTTGCAAAGTCGTTTGTGGCGGATCTGTTGTTCAAGTCGCTTGAAAGTCTTCAGCTTTGTGACAATATTGTGAGGTCGATTTACAGTTTTAGAACATTTTGTATAAAAGTAATGTTTGTTTATCTTTTAGTGCTCTGTTCAAAAACATTGATACCTTTTTACTGTTTATACAGTATCAATAATAAGAATGAGTAGTAATAAAATTCGTAAAATATACCGGTATGGCATCATATCGTACAATTTTGTGGGTTAGTCCCATTCGCCACCCCGAGCATTGCCCCCGCGCCGGTGGCAAATGGGACATTTTCCTTTACTTTTTACCTTTACAAAATTTAAATAGATATAGTCATACCTATTTACATTTTTTCTATTTCATTTTTCTACGCTATCCGTGCAGTCGCACGAATGGCGTAGTGGACTAGTGGTTCAAGTAGTCGCCTTACTGCCACTTTTGTGGGTTCGATCCTAATCCACATAGTTGTGCCAAGTGAAGTAAAATAAAATAGAGTCTGGGTGTTTGAATGTTTGTAAAGACCCCGTGATACAGGAATTATTCCTAGTGCGGTCGTAGGTATAATAAAAAAGAAAAAATTCTTGACAACTCCTGTAGCAAATGCTTTTCGCGGACATACAGGTGACTATCTATACATATATAATTCTCGTGTCACGGTGTTTGTGTTCGCACTCCTTCGAAACGGCTCGACCAATTTTTATGAAATTTTTAGTATATTTGGTAGATATGAGGATAGGTCGTAAAGTATATTTCATATTGTGTGTATGTGATAGAATATTATTATTATTATACCGCTAAGAAATAATTTATATGGCAGAACAATGTTTGCTGGGTCAGCTAGTGTTATTATATAATGTAAATTTTTATACCTACTACGTTAGATGATATAACAATAAACACATTAAACCACAAAAACTTGTTGTGATATTATTCTCGTAATATCGCGTGGGTTTGATGTGCGTAAAACTAAATAATATATATTAATCGTGGGCGTCGCCGTCGTACATTAGTGACTAAGAAAATTAATTGCTTAGCATTTGATCAATTGTTTTATGGCACTACAATTTGAAGTACCTATCAACATAAATCTGCTTATCCTAGGTACTTTACCTGACCACATGTGAGACAGTGACAAAATTCAGATTAAGGTAATAACCGCATACCCGTTCAAAGGTCATCCTAACTACTATTATAAATGTGAATGTGCGTTTGTTTGTTTATTCGCATAAACATTTGTTTGTTTATGTACATTTCGCATCCACGTTGTCAGGGGAACAAAAAAAAAACAGGGTACCTTTCATCCAGAAGAGAACTTTCTAATATACCCTAACCTACTCTATTTACGCGAGCGAAACCGCGGGCAAAATCAAGTAAATAATATTATTATGCAATAAAAGCAGCAAACTAGCATGTCACTTGCCTGATGGTAAGAGGCTGTCCAAGCCTTTGATCGCCGATAAGTCGATTGTAAGCGACAACCGTAGGAGTCTTCACAGTCACGAGCAGTCGCAATTTGTGACAGTCAGTGATAACTATGATCGGCTGCTGTTGTATTATAAGGTGAATGTAATGATCATTGATGGAAGAGATCCTCGTTACTTTTCTAAAGAGATTGCCGTGGTAACGCCTTCATCATAGTAATGGTTTTCACTGCTGTGCTATAATTATGACATTATGACCAAACCGATTACAATATAGCAAACTATGCCGAATTTAATTCTACTTATTAAAAGTATATAGATCGTTTAAGATTGAAACGAGTGTAGTTTGTAACTACAAATATTAGCTTCATACAAAATTGGAACATACTCAAAAATTGCACCAACCACATAGCCAATAATAGCCGCATCTTTTACACAAACCGGTAAATAATAAACGCATATATCTTCACCTACAGCTGTTTTAAACACGCAAATGAAGTATGCTAATAGAGTGGAACTACCGGTAAGAATGACTAATGTTTATAATATTTTTGTGGCACACACTCGTTGTTCCGAATTTGCACACAAAGAATGCCCACGCGGCGATGACTACGTTTTATCTTCGACGTGCCTTGTTTACTACAAAACAGTCGACGAACACAATAGCGGTTTACAAGCTGACGATGTTGACAGCTTTAGAGCAATTGTTGCTATTTTTTAGTGATATATGAGATTAGAACGCAACAGGAACTGCGAAAACAAATAATTTAAATAGTCAAAATATTTTAAGTGACATAATCTGTTAGCGTAATGATTTTTTAAAATGTTATTGATATATAAACAAACCGCAAAGGTTAAGGTCTACATAATGCACTATTACGTCATTAGTAAGTATACTTAGCTGTATTTTTATGTACTAAAGAGTAATATTTATTTTAGGTCTGTTTATAATAACTTAATATATTTACAGAAGGTTCTCCATTCTCGACCGAAAACTCCTACTAGTAAGGCCATGTCCAGATAACTACAAAACCGCCTATAGTCTAGGCATTCTTTGTGTAGTTTTTTTGTATAACTAGAATGTTTTTCTAAACAAAGAATACTATAGTGTACTGTGCTTTGTAAAACGTAATAAAGTGTCTGTGTGACGGTATCTTTATTCTTTGAATGTATAGTTTCATGAGCAATTTACTAATTTTGTTCTTAAGTACTAGCTACAATAAGGCTTTTGGAACTATATAGACTACAACAAATGTTTATTTAAATTTACCGATGTCATGGTGTAAGACATTGGGTTGAAGAATAAAGATGAAGAAAATACAATGATTTCCAATAATTTGTTTTGAACTACTACCATTATTGAGAAGGCTTGATTAAAGTTTCTGTTTGGCTATTATGTCTTTGATATTTTGGTGAACAAGAAATAATTATCTACGTTATAATAATTCTCAGGTAATAAACTAATTTAGCTTAGTTAAAGATCTTTGTATTTAGAGCAAATTGACAAGCTTGTAGATTTTTGTTGGGTGGACAATTAATGACGTATGAAAGCAGTTCACTCCAGTCACACATAAGTGGTAAACCTTTAGTTGTACAAGCCCTCCTAAGTCCAAACTAAGGTCTATTTATTTCAGTTTTGGAAGTACGATTAAGTACCTATTTGTCCGCGATCGTGTAAAGAATTTGGAACTTCACTATGCAACCGGAAGTGCAATGCACTAATAAATAAAGATTTAAACAGAAAATTTGGCCAACATGACTCAAAACATAAGGTAATAATTGTACTACCGTTTGTGTAAATTTGTAAAACACTATATTTACGTTACATATTAGACAGCATCAGGTAGTTAAGCTTGCTTCTTTATAAGTATAACAAAGGCTTAAGTACAAAGAGACACTCAAAGTCTTGCTGTCATTCATGTTAATGGTTGCGGAACCATTTTTGGTATCGCGGTATTGACCTTACGCTGTTGTGGCCTAGTGCAGATTGTGCCATATATGGTACCCGCGACTTGTTTTCGACCACATAATCATAGCTCAGTCAATGGCAAAGGACTCGTAGGCCATTTGTAATAACAATGTTTGCTCATGTGGGAGGTAATGAGATCATTGTCATATGAGGCTGACATATGCTTTTCTCATGTTAATTGATTGCTACGAAGGCCATGTAATAATGAATGTATCAAATATGCAAGCAGTATGAATGAGCTGACTCACTCGGGGTAGTGTCACCCTCTCATAGGTAACAGTGACACTATTACTGCTATTAGTGCGGTGAGTAAGAGTTCTGAAGATTCTCATAGCTACCTCTCCATTTTTCCTTTTGTCTTATCATTCGTCTTTCTTTAAACTGGTGACGCGCAAGTGATACCCCTGGTATTCCCTGGATATGTAAGCGATCAGATCATATGCTAATCGCTTAATTAGGCAGCTTCAACACGAGCCAGCCCGTTTCTTTGTTTGCGACTTTTCATTATGCGTATGATACGTTTGTATTAATGCAATATAATTAAAGCTTCATATATATTAATAAAGATGAAGATCTGAAGAATTAAAAATGAAATATTTGAATCGATTTAATGCAGCTTAAGGCTGTCATATGAAGCTCTCAATTAGTTATTAAGTGCAATTGAATGTCTTTATCTGGAGGCAGAGCTGCTTCATGTGGCTATAATACCTGGTCTTTCTTATTATGTTTGCCAGAGGAAGGTCAGGTTAGAAAACATAAGCAGTATGTCGCAAATAACTGGGATTTTATTCAATCTAGAGCAGAAGCTGAGAAAGTGCGTAAAGAAAATTGCAGCCAACTTACTGCATGGGGAGCTACTACGGTAAGGATTAAGCTCTTTAAGAAGGCAAGGTAACTTGTTGTTGCCTTCGCCCGTACTACGGGACCCACTTATCAATATGTATGCTTGTTTGTCATTTTGTTTGTATAAAAATACAGCTTGTTATTTATTACTTTGGTGAAACACTATTTTACATATCATGAGTCAGATAACAAAACTACACTGACAAATTAAAAAAAATATGTAATTTAGAATGATCATAATTAGTAGTAATTAACCATATCGTAATCTACTACTGTTTACATATAGTTCAATTAGTGTTAACAAGACAGATGGATTGACAAAATCTAATACGTCCTGAGCAAAAGAAAAACCATTGACCGTCATATGTTTCAATACATTTCACTTGAGCTGAAACGTTAATGAACTAATAAAAATTTATGGAAAAGTATCCTACCAAAGGACTTATGGTGCGTCGACAGCAAGGAACATTTATAGGAGATGTTCATCTTAAGTCACTAAGCATTGAGCCACACTGAATAATAAGTATTAGATAAAGTATTACCCATTTATGGGTATCCAGTTTCATTAGAATTCAGGCTTATGCAATTTAAGCACTAGAACTTAACGACTTGTTTACAATTTATACATAAATCGATTAACGATAAGAGTTCGTAGAACTTGTTTGAATGGACTGAACTTCTTATGACACAAAATATGTAGAACTAATATGTATATGTGACTGTATTCGTGTGGTATAATGTGTTTACTCTTGCTTTTAAATTTAACGTAATAACGTAACAACATTTACGTATTTTTATGGAATTTATTGAACAGTATTCATGTGTAAAACAAGTTTTATTCAACAGAGGAAAAGAAAACAACAGGTTTATCATTAACAAAAAAAATGTTTAACGATGTATGTGAGTTTGCACAGAGTTACAATCAAACAGCGACTGGGTCGCGGAAAATCACAAAGAAAATGTGGAAAGAAAACATATGCATTTACTACAAGAGGAGAAATAGGTTAAGAGTTTCTAATAGTGGATGGATATATGACACTAGAAAGATAAAAATGGGAATTTACACAGTAAAAGAGAAGGGTACTTAAATGATAAATAGAATTAGACTTTCTTCATAATATTAGTATAAATCAATGTACGTAACGTCCCACGCTATCCTAAGTTATCAAGTCTGAGTATACTATTACTACAAGTCATAGATTTCTCAATGAAACGCTTCTAAATAATTTCCAGTATCTGATTGTGTAACTGAATGAGTAATTTACTAACTAAAATATGAGCGGTATTGGTTTCAGTCGTTTTAAAGCAAGCAGGATTAATAAATTGCTTGGATTAATGATTATAATTTTGCACAGGTTATGGAAATGTTTTGTGCGCATCTAGTAAATTATGCTATAGGAACTTAGTAAAGATAACAAATTTTACATTTGGTGCGTGAATTGTTTCTTAACAAACTAAAATTTTAAATTGTTTACTAACTTAAACTTTCCTTAAAAAGACATCGACTTCTACATTCTAGACGTGGATATGTTTTAACTAAAAATACTCTCTCCAAAGTAAAGAAATTGATAGATTTTCTGAAGCTATAACTCCCCTTGTAGTATTAGCTGAAGACGTTGAGACGCAAGATTAAATTTTTTTATTTTCTTTCTTTATTTAGGAAAACATACATCTATATAAAAGTAGTAAACAGAACAATATGAAAAGGAAGCCAATTACAAGTTTTCAGTTATAGATATATTATTATGACTAAAAAATAATTACGGTGGTAAACATTAAACGTATTACCTACTTACAAAATAAACGAAACGTGTCTAGTTTGTATTAGGTACATCTTTTGGTGTAAAAAATTGATTCCAAAGTACCTACCAATTGCACCGTATCTTTTTTAACTAAGAGATGTCAGTATTAAATACCTATATCGATGTCAATATCCTGACTCACTGCATTGTACGTTCGACATGCTCTAATTAAAAATGAATTTTGCCTATATGTTGTTCTTGCCAAGGGAGTGTATAGCAGGTGTGATCTGCGTACAAATGCAGTATGTGTGATTGTGAAGAAAAATATGAGTGTTGTGTTCCTAAAGCCTCTAGACATAAGACAAGTGTAATAAATTTAAACAACGTACCTACCTATACATAAATAAAATACTAGGCCCACTCAAATTATACGATCGCTTCAATCAAAATGTTATTGAGTGCTAAAAACGCGTCAATACCGCTTCCCACATTCGTATAATCATCTTGACTATTCATGATACATCTTGTGTAGTGGCGAATCGATGAATTCATAATGAACTACCTGTGTCTTTACCAAGATCATGAGCTGTGATCTGTACGACAGTATTACCTTGAGGTCATAATGTTAAGACATCACAAGCTTAGAGTTACTTGCGAGTTTAGTCCATGTATAGATGTGTGAATATATCCACATATTCACAGTAGTTGTACGTACATATATAAAGCGAGTATGTATAAATGTATATATTCATCATCTTACTTTGTCGATATTTTATGGTTAAGGTTGAAAACTTAGGATTAATATTGTCTTATGTTTACGCGAATGATATACATTCAAAATTAAACCACTTTATACAGATTGAGTCGATTTATTTTGAAACAGATTCTCCCCGTGAACATGGCTGCTGTAAAGTAAAATGTAAGCTTAAATATAGATAGTTTTAATTAATTTAAATAGCTTAAATTCAATAAAGTTGAATAATAGAAGTGTTAGAGTTTCAAAATTATCTAATAAAAGTGATAATAACCAACGCGACAAAATCCATTTAAATTAGTTTAATTACTTGGTAAGATTAAACTTATATATTTTTCTGTACACATTTACGCCACTGAACTCCTTTAAAACGGCTGAACCAAGTTTGACGATCTTTTTTCCTTTGTTTGTGTGGATCCCTGACTCGTTTAGATTCACAATTGGGCCTGGTAGGTGACGTAGTAATATATGTATATTTGTTAAATATGGCTCAACTTTAGCCGTTTATGTATAGATCCCATATGACATAAATGTAACAGCTTGTAAATGCGGGCTGATGTTAATACTTGTTCAATGCAAAATTCAATTGTCTCAGTTATTTAATCAATATTGGTAAAGCTTTCATATACCAAGCGATATTAAATTAATGAATCCTAGCATCGATAGATGAAGATAATCATAGTCATTAATCTCTTGGCAACGGCAAGTATCTAATTGCAACGTAACCATTCCGATGCTTGGTATCATAAATTCCAAAATATAGAATATTCAGCATGCGTTGAGTGGTTCTTTAGGTAATAAATTTTCATATCTACATACCGCTGCTCAGTGTACATTTATGAATGATTACAAGACAGCAATTAGTCCTTAACAGGTTGAAACGAACTCCAATGGCTCGGAGCCAATCAACTGGTTATAAATTATGTATGCATATCGGACCGCTATTAGTTAAAATTGTTGTTAAATCTGGAGCAATGGTTTTCGTAACTCCGATAGTTTAGGTACTTGGTTAATAATTATTTTATTGCATACATAGTCATGCGTGTTTCCTGGAAGAATAAGCAGATCTATGACTTTCATATCGAATCGAATTAGGCGTTACTATGCAGAAACCCATTGTAATAAAGAGTTGAGTAGAGTAGAGTAGTCGTAGAGTGGACCATTCGTTGCCAACCTTTTTCTATTGCAATATTTGGAGTGGGCAATCTGAGGGTGCGTGGTGGGTTACTTTCTTCCCATTTGTTTTATTATTTTGACGTATATGTGATGTCTGCCAACCCGCACTGGGCCACCGTCGTGGACTGAGTCCTAACCATTCTCACACTAAGAATAGGCTCGTGCCCAGCAGCCTTGTTGAATACAGAGATGTTTTTTTTTAATTATTATACTATACATAAATATTAGTTTAGTTACAGTTTTTGCCGAACATTCCAAAAATAATGCCTGCATCTATGTGTACGCAGGAGACAGTTTCTTAGGATAACATAATGCAAACAGCAAAACAAAATAATATCAGCAAATGGCGAAATTCCATTACTGTATATTTATGGCCTTTGAAATTTGATGCTACTTTCATACAAGGTACAGAAGCATGGATAAAAGTACAGACAGTATCAAAAACAATTGACACAAATTCTTTCTATATAACGTAAGAACCAGTGTCTTAGGAGTGCCTCAGCACACATAATAAATAACAAATTTATTATAGAGCCCGTGAAAGCGTCAAGTACCGTGTGCAAAACATTATAATAAAGCTGTCGAATATTTAAAAATCGGCTGTGAAGGCCCTAATGCCAGTCGCGTAGGCGGTCCACAAGGCTCTGCGAACTGAAGTAGGCCGATTGGCATTTTCGATGGCACTTCTCCCACTTTGGTTGTCACTCTACCAAACATGGACACGCTTTCAATTTTATGTACGCATTTAGTTTCTAATAAATATTATGGAAAATGAAACCTAGTCGTGAGTCATAAACGCCTTTAGTGTACGTCTGTATTTGGACATTTTATGTGATTAGCTTCTTATAGATCACAATTTTGTCAAATTAATGATCACACCCGTCTAGTCAATAAACCAATTTGAATATGGCTGCTTGAATTATTGACCTGTGCCCATAAAATAATATTTTAATGTTATTCACTACTATTTAGAAGTAATATGAGCATCGTATTAAGGTATTTTAATATACTGAACAAAATAATCTTAACGTTTTATTACGTAAGTAAATATCGTGCTAATATCGATCAGTAATCGTAATTGGTATCGATTTCCTGCATGAAGTGAAATCAATTCCGATCACGATTGAAGAATCACGACCAGACTTCTGGTTTGATAAATGTATTGGTTTATCCTCTTTACTAATTATGACACAACACCAACTGAATAAAATGATTGAATTCTATTTTTGATCTACTACTTAGTGTAATAAGTAGGGAGGAAGAATATTATGATATTTGTTTGCCTGTTGTTTGTTAATCTTAATTATGAGACGATATACATATACATTTCAACGTCGGTACCATGCATGGGTATCGCCAGGGCCTACCCCGCCTAAAGCACATGTATGACGGTTTTATCTATTTGTTATATTATTATTATTTATTAATTTGTGCTACTACTACTAACAAAGTTAGCAAATAAGCGTGCTACTCGACTAATAGTATGCGGTTACAATACAAGGGCAATGACTCGCGAGTAGACAGCCCTTAAAAAATATGGTGTTTATGGTATGTGAAGCGACAGGTGTATGAGGATGAGTATGATTCGGAAATATTCATACTCATCTCTCTAAACTTACCAACCGAAATACAGCAACAATGTAAATTTTATGTACTTTCCTGGGCGAGTTCGTTCTTACCATCACTAAAGATGACAACGGCAGCAACTCGAATCTACTCTATTGATATTATTTTGAATTTAGGCACAGAACATTTTGTCTATTACCATAATGAACAGGAAAACAGTGATTACAGTAATTTTATAGCAGATTTAATGATTACAACCATTATTAGTCCACATTACGTTTTAGATGATTGTAATACCGGTGCACTGTAGTTCTAATGGTCATGTTAATGTTGCATGGCATGATTAGTCAATGGCTTAGAAGGACAATATCGATTGGATAGTGCAATTAGGCTCAATGATTGACGGGTTTGGTACAGTAATTACATGTGTTGAACTTTTCGGATATGCGCTGCTCATATTGGTCGGTTAATTGGCGAATAAATGTATTCCATTCATAGTCTGTGAGGTGGGTAGGTTGAGAGGTCCTGAAGTTGAATTGTCCTCTCACTAGTATCAATACGGCTTTGTCACGAAACAGTTATTTGGGTGATCCACAGGTATAGGCATTTTTATTTTCAATATTTGTATGACTCTTCGAGATTCACGTTGATTTTATAATCTGGTGGCGATTATCTCGAAATTAAAGTCGAGGGATGACATGTTGTGTACTATTTATTTTCTTATTGATTGCACTCAATTTTTGCTTTCTGCTTTTGTCAGTCCATTATTGCCTTGTTGTTTTTTTTTCGTTCAATAATTTTTTTGCAATCCATTGCTAGATATCGTTTGTATCACTAACTTTGGCCTTCCGTATTCGGTCTTTTGCAGCGTTCTTTTGTCGTCCTATTATTTATTTGCTAATTCGCCATTTGTTTCCCACAGGTTTTTTAAATTTCTCGTAGACTAAACCTATCTAATATGCTAAAATATAAAACTTATATTAACAATGAGGTAAATAATTGTGATGAAAAAATAAGTATATGAGTGGTTTAGGCGTTGTAAAAAGCATTGCCACGCAGAGAAAGGCGAGTCTTTTGATCCCGCGAAGCGTCGATAAGGCAGCGTCGATCATCATAAAGACAGGAGTGCTTCGACTCCATAATAATGTCCTCATCTCAAACGCCTCCTGAAAACGTGATTAATTGCTTATGTAGGTAAAGTATTTGCGTCGTAGTAGGGTTGTTATGGTAGTAGCACCGGTATAATTCCCTATAAGCATAAGATGTGACTGGCTAATTAAGGGAGGGTATTGAAGATTTTTAGGAACCAATTCTTGTTCCAAATATGTTAACTAAGGTATTCTTCGTGATTTATGAAATGTTTCTTTATGTTTTTATTTGTGAAATAAGAGTAAGTTTAAGCGTGTCGTAAATATGTACCTCGTTTCACCAGTGACATTGTGTATATAAAATATGGCGATGTACTACTACCAAACAGAAGGCTTGTATATCCAAATATTGTTAATAATCTTAGGTTATAGTAGCCTTTTCATATGGTTGTTGTTTTGTAACCCAAAGCAGCCTTGATAAAATTGGATAAGTATTTATTTGTAGAAGACCCTGATAAATTTGGTTGTATTTGATCAAGAGCTTAATACTAATGACCTTAGTTAATTGGTAGTACCTACTAATGGCGCCTCCAATATTGATTATTATGTATTATTAGGTCTCGTTGTTTGAGTACCACTTTTCTCTATTTGGAGTAGCAAGGACAGATGTTGAATACAATTATTAATGTCGATATAGAGGTGATTCATAAAGTTTGAACAATAGGGCCTTATCGAACAGATGTATCTGTTTGTTATAAGACAACAGCTGTATCTAATAAATAGAATTTTTCCGAACTTGATGTTGAATGTGGTTATTAAGTCGGGAATGAATACAGTATATAAATGAATTAAAACATAACATTTGGGCAGGATTTTAGATATCCCTAAAAGGTAACTTAAAGGTTTTAATTTTGACCAAATATTTTAGGGCTCAGGTAGGGTGGCAAGCTATTGCCTCCAAATCAAGGCAATATATTGAGGTCAACAAAGAATAATTTAAGACTACCGACTTACCGAGTATCACTCGCCAGAAAAACGCAAGAAAAAGAAGGATGGCAGTGATGGATGACACATATGCTTCCACTAATAAGTGAGTTAGTCCTGCTTCATGACAATGTTGTGTAGTGTGATTGTTGGTCAAAGCAGGACCGGGATTGAGCAAGCCTATATCAGCTTTAATTATGATAGAAGTCTTGTAGCACCACTTCTACTGGGGCTAGTAATTTATATGAAACAGTTGCATGGACTTGAATAAGCCGTGAACTCATTCATAATACAAGCATTTAGCTTAGTTAAAGAACAAAAATACTTTGTTCTAATTAATTTGCAACCTAAATTGCTAGTAATCTTTAGAAATAAAATATTTTCTCTTTGAACGCTTATGATTACTTTTTCTAATAATTGTATCATGTGATTGTAGTATGTAATGGCTCCTCTACATTATCGGCGATTATAGACAATTACGCACGAGCACGATTGTGTAGAGGGCATATTTGACTGTACTCGCCGATCATCGTCTATGATCACCTGCGACCCGTGAATTGTCGGTTTTTTGGATACGCATCAAAGGGAATCATTGGGTGGTTGCCTTGAGGTGCCCACACGATCGTCGATCATTCATTCGCCAATTCAGCCAATAACTCAGCAAGCAGATTCTCCATTATTTCTCTGAAAAAAAAGTATATCGAAGTGCGATAGGGAGGCAAATAGACGTTTTTCGAATTGCGAAGTTCGGAGTATCTAAACTCACTTGACTTAACCTGAATAAGCCCGCCACAAGGTAATTGTATTATATATTTATTGTCACTACTTACTTGGTTCTATTACGATGAATGGTCAAAGACCACCATCTTCGTTTCCTCCATTTTTTTTCACAACTTTTCGTTGAACCACATTGACATAATGGTTGTATACCACTATTAAATAAATGGTTGCAGCAGCAACACAATCCACGTCCATCTTGACGCTTGCCATTCGACAAACTACTACAGATGATCGTGTGGATGCTTGCACGATGATCGTGCCGATTATAGACGATCACACGATCAATGATCATCGCCGATAGTGTAGTGCAGGCTCACAAACGTCTAGATTTGTGTCAACAAAACAAGTTATAAAAAGGTAAGGTTAACATGTGCTTACAGCACTGAGACGATATATGAAAGATGAATGATAAATTAGGATCACTATCAATTGAATATGTGTGCAATCATTCGTACGTACCTATTATATTATGTCACGTAATACATGTGTAACTTCACAGTGGATTAAGTGCTAAGTTGCATTTAAAACATCTTTACTCCATGTCGAAACAGTAAGCAATATAAACAAACACCATTACCTTCAGTTTCTGACCTTTTGCCTGTCATCATCGGCGTAAGTGTTGTCAGAGCCGCTCCCGGTACTTTCATCAGCTGATCAAACACAACGGTAACCAGCATGGCGTCGTGTGACTTCGTAACTGCTCGTAATCACTCGTAGTGTTACAGAAGTGTGCCTCCTGGCTGATTAATAAAAACAGTAGTTGCGCTTGCGCAGACAGTGTTCTTCCGTTGTGGAATATTTTATGGTGTTGGAGTATAGTATTACTTAGTAGCGTTGCGTATATGCGTGCTCCGATAGTGCCATAGAGTTATTTCATAACATAAATAAGTTTGTCTATTTTATTATTCAGATAAATATGTTATATTTTTATTGAAAATATAATTATAGACAAAACCATGCATATGACTTTTATGTTATTGTGGTATTACTGAGGTTAAATTAAAATTGACTGCTCTCGTATGGCTTTTTAAAGAAATTTTATTTAGAATTTATATAATAAAAGGGCATTCGGAACGCTAATTGTGTTTACTGAATAACGATACTTATTTTAATTACATAATTTATTTAGTATATCGTGTTGATAAGAGCGACTGCTAATCACGGTTGCCTGTTTGAGGGGTCTATCAAAGTGTTATTATTTGTTTTGACGAAATGACGAAAATAGTCTTGCCTTCTATTACGTGGGATGTAAATAACTGGAAGTAGAGGCGTGATGTTTTATTAAAATATACAGTTGTCTGTGTCTCAAAGTCTCAAAATTACATGCACTCTAAAGACCACGAGCAAAAACTACGTAATTATTGTTATATTAATCACTATAAGTTTAGCAATAATAAATAAGTTTCAGACATTATAAGACAAAGTCGTTTAGCTCAGGGCGCTGCGTGGGCGCGTTAGTTGCAGTCACAGTTAATAAAGACTGTACCTATTGATACCGTTTCATAATTATTGTTATTGGCAGTTATAAATGATTCCTGGGATCGTAAAATATCCCATTATGTACTAAACCTGTGTAAGATTTATAAGCTATGATTAACATTATTAAAACAAAATATTTATATGGATAATATATTACCGATTCTAATATATCTAACTATGCCACAATGTTTCTGTTGGTTTGTATATTTTTTGCAAGAAACCGATTGTTGATGTATCGCAATGTTGTATATTTAGCATAAGTGAAAAAAAAACTATTATCTGCAGATACGGATAGTGATTCAGAGTATTGGTGTTATATTTTTAAATTATAGATTTGTAAATCCTAAAAGGTTGTTGTGCAGAGTTTTATTCTAGGCGTCTAGGTGTCTTAAAGATTATTTTGGTAAATGTAAAAATAGAGCAATGGAATGACTAGATACCAATCATAGAAACAAGAAGTGACAAGGGCTTTCTTTACCTCATGGGATAATTCATCAATCAAAATAATGATACTTCTAAAACTCATCCTTTGATAATAACATATAAATCATTTTTCAACCGCCAACCGGAGTGTATTTATTGTTTATCAGGAACATAGCAAATTGCTGTAAATATTCATGGGAACCATGGCAAATTATTGGATCGGGTGAGTAAAATATGATTAATCTTAAAATCTTGCTGGTATCTACGATAGCTGAGAAAGGGAGAAAGATAACCCTCTCTTATGACAGAAGTCCAATGACAAAAGATGTTGGTAACGCGTGGATGATAATATCAGACAGAAGTATGTGCGTCAGATTTGTCTTTCAACAATTTTCCGCTCGTCAGGCGTTTCTATAGAAAAGTACATTGAAGAGATCGGCTGAATGCTAAGTAGGTGTATGTAGTCACGAATCGCTGGTCTGTTCTTTGTTTATTTTCCTCATATTCTCATCTTCTTCATAATGAGTTTCCTTTAAAGAATATCTAAGTAATGTCATGATGTAAGTAAATACCACTATAATTGTATATAATATAAGTCTTTTTACTGCAGTTGCATGTTTTGGGGAAACGTGACTATGTTTTTATTTGAAATATGAGGCGAAATAATAAGGCGTTGTCGGACTTGTGTGTAACACTTTAAATATATACACTACATTAATTCTAATATTCAGAAGGAATAGAAGTAAGATTATTACTTATATTTAAGTAAAGGCAAGGCAATAAAAGCACAAGGCCTATGCTTTTGTGACCTTGCCTTCATTCTTATGTCATATAGCTTTTAGACGCTTGGAACACTAGTAGAATCACTTGCATAATACCGACTCTTCAATAAAGGTGTAAAAGTTGTGATTGATATTACAGCTCCGATTGAACTTATTAGAACGCTATATTGTTATCTACTTAGAATTCTTAATTCACCTTCCATAGTCTGATTGTGGTGGCACCAAGATGATATGTCGCAGTTTCTTTAATAAATATCAGACGCTATCCACGAATGGATCCTTCCCCAGCTGACCGCTGCAGAATCTCTATAAAGTGTACACCAACCGCCACAGAGTTGTGGGAAGAAAAACTATGTATCTGCTGATAAAACTGTTTGAAGCGAAATTGTTCAAGATGAAGTACCTACTCTCAGATTCCACGATGCGGCTGTGCATCATCTGAGAAGTTCGGCATTTCCCAAACCTTTTTCTATGGCAACAGCTAGGGAGGGAAATCCTGAGGATTGGTTCTTCTCTTCGCAATTATTTTAGTACTCTCAAGAAGTAACATAGCTCCGCATAAGATCTCAGCTAATCGTAAATTTAGTATTGTCAGATATAACATGTACTTATGGAATATTATGTTCTCAAGTCTATAGGTCAGTGAGACCTTTATTTCAATATACAACCAACAACCATTGATAAAAACCACAGCCCACATCCAATTAGACGGCAGACGTAGTTAGAAACATATTATATTTAAAATAGTCATGCGCTGGAAAAAATTAACGTGTATTTGTTTTGAGACGTAATTTTTATGTTGTACCTCTTGTTGTGTTGGTTTATGTTATGTATTGGTATATATTATGAAGATATATTGCGTAGATTAGCAGGGCAATGTTGTTGTATTTGTCGGCACCTACATAACTTAACTTATTGTCACGTCTTTTTCTCATCGAATGTATTAGGCAGAAGCGTATATACCCATTTTATTTTACAAGTAATTACTTTACTATGTTAATGTTTAACGTAATTCCGTTAGGCTATTTGATAGACTAGGCGCAGTTCCAGATAATGTGCTACTTATTTATAATTTGTGTCTGAAAAGTCTAAACACAATTATAATATAATAATTGACACTTGGGTAATTAGTGCACTTAAAAATTACAGTCCAGGAGTCATATTGGCTAAAAACTACGTATGTACATAATTATGTACGTAGATTTTAGCTTATATGACTCTCCGACCCAAAAACTGACCATGCAAAGAATGAAGTCGATCTATTTTTGCGTTAAAGAAGAAAACTAACAAATTATTGGCTGCTTTAAGACCAGCTTTTTTCCGTGATCATGGCTGCTGAAAAGCAACCTAAACGCAAAGAGATATCAATTTTAATAGTAAAAATAGCTTGCTTTTAAATAAACCTCAATTAAAAAGTAATTTAATTTAACAAAAACATACTTTCGTATTTAAAAACAAGTAAGGAAGTTCATAGCTTTAAGGTTATATTCATGGGACATGTAAATTTTATGCCGACATGTTAACGATAATTTTACATATGACGTAACAAAAATACCAGAGATCTTGTCTATAAGTAATAAAGTTATATCTACCAGCTTCGTTTATTTATAAGAAGTAATTTGGTTTAAGTGCCTTATTACAGAAGTATTAGAAACAACTTCTACAAACATGTATAAGAACTAAAATGATTTGTAACAGGCGTTACAGCTAAATTGCTGTGGAGTTAGGTTTTAGCTGCGAAGGCATAATCAAGGTTTATTATTTACATAAAGGACCTTGTAGTAATCTCGTGTAAAAGGAACATAAGCCTCGTTTTAGATGGAAGTACTTGGTCGACTAGCAAAAACGTTGTTGACTGCGTAATAACTGTATGGACCTATTAGTTACTCGTATATCGTAGAACTGATTTGAACGAAATTAGGTTCATAGATAGACCATGTTACATATTAACATATATGATATTTTTAATGCCGTTATATATTGCCAATTGCCATAGAATTTAAGCAGGCAATTCGTAAAAACCGGTAAACTTAATTTTCAAGCCGTTTACTTATTTCGGGCGTATTCCAGCAGCTTTCGTATTCGAAAAATTGTAAACGAAATAAGTGATAAATCTGTTTTAAGTAAGTGATTTATTTTCCATTTATATTATATGCATTCGCAAAAATAATATATTTTTATTTTTAATTGACATGTCTTCCATAATTTATAGGTTAAAAATTAAACATTTATACAGACTATACCTACTATTTATAATACTTACACATGTTACGACTTACGACACACATTACCTTAAAATTAAATATTACCGCACCTTAATATACACGATGTAGGTAAATGATTTATTGTTTAAAACTCGAATCATTCAAACTGACATTAGAAGCATTGACATTAAGGCGTTATATTGAGGAAGTGGCAAATTTTTCACACAGTTACCTACATTACAAGTGTCTCGATACCATAGGTACCGTTAATAAATATTATAGCGGATGCTGACTCGTATGTGCGCAGACTAGAAAATGTCATAATGATGTAGATTAATTTGTATTAACTATAGAATTAAATGTGGCCCACATTATCTAGAATTTGTTCTATGAGAACAAACCTTACCGTTCATAGAAAATCTACGAAATTGGTAAAGACTTTGATATAGCACCATTTATCTCATTATTTATTTTAGTGGATATAATAGTTAGATTTTTTTGTTAAAATACTTAAATCCGATTTCTAAAAGATAGATTGATACAAAAATTTGTCAAAAGACGGTATAACGTACGTCAATCGCTGAAATTGCCTGATTGAGTTAGCAACATAACTTTAATTTTTACACGTCGATTAGTGGCGATAGCTCAGTGGGGAGACCAACAGACTGCAATGCAGAGTGTATCTAGTTCAAACCCACGTCGCGCACCTCTGACTTTCGGAAATTATATGACTTTTCGAAATTAAGTGCATATTGATTGACAATTATCGCCTGCTCTGTGCCTCGGAGAGCACGTTAAGCCGTCGGTCCCGGCTGCCATGAACATCTATGGCAGTCGTTATTGGGAAATCAGTGTCCTCCAATGTTCTGACACTGGTCTAGCCTTAGGGTATCGTTAGCCTTCGGGTTGCAGAGGTCAGGTAGCAGCCGCTCCGTGTAAAAACTGATATCCAGTCAAATCCGTTAGACTAGAAAGCCGATCCCGAGTGATTTAGTCTATAAAATCTGGTGTCCTTTTCACTTTTCATTTAAGTGTATAATTATCTCAAAAAATGTATACATGGTATTTAATCAGATTATTTGAAATAATATTCTAATATAAACTTAGTGAGTATGCTGTATCTTTTATAAAGTATATAAAAATGTGCTTGTTAAAATTTATTACAAATACACTTTTATACTCGAGAACGATTGCCGGTGAAGTGTTATTCGGTTTTTCTGTCGGCAAATTCTGTATAGTAGCATGGAGTCTGAAAGCGAGACGTTTTCGTGTTTTTATATGTCTTATATTTAATAACGTTGGCTTTCATAAGTAGCTGATGGAATATGGAGTTAATAAAAAAATATAGTTTTATTTATATAACAAAGCAAACATTTTTAAAGCTGTCGCTTCTTTAACATTCTAAACGTTTAATATTTTCAAGTAACAATATAACCACTGTAACAATGTCACCATTCGTCGGCAGATTGCGCCCCATAATTTGTAGAGAAAATGGTCGCTATACACGTGTGCATCTCGGAATTGCAAATGAAATGTTTTCTCAAGCTTATCGCTTAGTTACAGTCCATCAAGATATCCGCTATGTCCATTTGTTGGACTCGTAAAAGGACAACAACAAAACGAAATGTTCGCACTGACTCAGTAATTTTTTACTTTGATATTATTCTGAGGTAGGGCTTTTAAATGACTAAAAAAAATTGCTTCCATTGTGCTAACTTTACTAATGCAAAGATAAGCCAGGCAAAGAGTATTTGTCCGTTCTTCATGTCAAATAGGAATATTAACATTAATGGTTTTATAAAAAGATTGGTTGAAGCTATGGAGAGCGGCATAGATTATGTTTACATGAAGCACATTAAACAAAAGTTCTCGTAGTCAAGTTGAAATATTTTTTGTACATATAAGCAAATTAAATATCGACATTAAAATATGAAAAATATACTATATTTAAAAAGGCCCAGCCCTCTTCAGTGGTACTGATCACATAACGACCAGACATAAAACTCTAGCCAGATCTTTATAATGATCATTTTTCTGAACTATTTTATAATATTTTCATGTTTTTCTATGTAAGTTAATAATGATGTACTACGCTGACGCAACTGCAGTCGAAAATGATTCTAAATCAACATTTTAACCTATTTTTTTTCAGAAATTGCTGGCTAAAATTTTTGGTAGTAATAAATATTGATTTTGTTAGTTATTATCTTTCCACGTACTATTTATTTATAAAAATTTCCAGACAAACCTATCCCTAATGCCACTTAAATACCTTACGCCGGTTTAAGAAGCTGAATCTTTATAGTATCACAACAGTTTAACTAGTAAATTGTAAGTTGCTACATTATTCTGAATAATTTTGTTTTCGAGACGATAACGTAATTGCATGTTAAATTTATCTAGGCCTTCAAACTTGTACCTGTTAAATGATATCGGTGCAAAGCCCGTTCTTCCTACTCAAGAGCTATATTTGCGAAATATGCGCACAATATCATTGAAGATATGGCATTGTATTTATACTATATTGTAATTTTATGTCTTCGTGTGGGCGACTGGCGCTAGACGCCAATTTAGCAAATACCAATCTCAAAATTCCAACGATTTTATAATGACATTATCGGTAAATTGTTTTTATATTGTACATACTTGGGCCCTTTAAAAATAAGTTGGTATGCGTAAATTAAGATAAAGAAGCGTACAATATTGTATGAAGTGCATGACTATATATAGAAGAGAGTCGATTGAACGGAGCCCGAATGTGTTGGCGAGTTGGATTATGACATAGTTGGTAATGTTTATGCAAAATGTCGCCCACGTCTCATTGGCATGCATCTGGGGCCGGTGTGATAAACAAAAGCGGTGGGCAGCCGGTCCTCCCACTGGCCTGTTTAAAGGTGCCTTTACTTTTGCAAGTTTCGACTTAAATAATTAATTTGTTTAGTTACGAATAGACACGGCCGTCGTAACTCAGTATTGAAGCCATTCAAAGAGTAAATATCCGCATTAGTAATGTTTGATTTAGTTATTAGCTACACCAGCGTAAAAATACGCTCAAGTTGTTATTTACACAATATGTGCGAGCCTACAAGTATAACTGTCTGGCCCTGATTTTGTTTATCTACTATTCGATATGTCTTTTGTAAAATATATGTTATGCTCACGACTAGGTAGCAACGAAGTTAGGTTATATTGTAGGTAGATACTGACGAATAGCATAAAAAGTCTATGTGTATATTGTACACCATGTTATCATAAATAACAAAATAATACGCAGCATAAGATATTGAAGCAGTTTATCAACACAAAACATTGCTTGGAACCATATAAAAAAGGAGTTTTAAGTATCTATTCTGGTGATCAAGTGTTCGATGATATAATCTTGTTATTGATTTTTATGGGTTTAGCGATGTTTGTGTTACTGAGAATTTTTATTGAAATCCATAAATATGTTTTTAGTAGAAACTCGTTTTTAATGTAGAATAACGAGATTGTTCCCTGCGAAGATAAGGCGGATACCGTGCGTCGCTCGACGGTTAATTTGAATAAGATATTAAAGTTGACGGCACGGGTGAGGCTGCGTCCACGCAGTTTTCCATGTTGGTCCTCGCGGCCCCCACTCTTGCGCAGTGCGCGAGCCGAGGTTCGCCGGTGTCATACTTGATACTTGTAGTGTCTCTGTCTCACTCGCGACCGCGTGTACGATCGATCATTACACCATCGATTTCCACCGATACATTTTACTAATTTTTCTGAATGAAAAGTCCTTGCAAAATGTACTGACAATAGCCCGCACGTGTTGGAATGTTAGTGCCATCGTTCAAGTAGTTTGGTGTCTTTTTTAACCATTACCGTGTGAATATTATCTCATTGTTTTCAGTGTAGTGACTGAAAGTTTATTGTAAACTGTTTTGTTGTGTTATTTGTGAAGTTCACGTGTTTTTTTTCTGACTGAGGTTTGTAACAGTTTAATTAAATACACAGTAACATGCCACACCGATAATAATCGTAAATTTTTGTACACGTGATAATAGTTGACCATTATATATAAATATAGTTATGTTTACGCTATAATAATATACTATTATGACTTTGTATAAGTATGTGATAAGTTATGACACGCGATTTGTCATCGCTGTAGCCGATTAATTATTTGCGGTGCACCTGCATGTAAAGGATAACGAGGTATATATAAGGTGTAGTGACGCATTTTCGTAGATTTTCCGGCGTTGTTGAGCTCGATACCTGTTTGTATGAAGTATATAATGACGGTATTAAGCACCTTGATTATTATATTTAACAGTGTTTAAGATCTATGGGACTATATAAAGGACTTTCCTTTGAATTTTAATCGATTTCGATTATCGATATGCAGTAATTTCGGATACAGATTTGGTTGCGCTTATAGTTATAATAATATGGAAATTATTTGTTTTAAATAAATCTTTATGTGCACTTACTGTTGATGTGTTTTTGTACAATATTGTATATTAGGCTGGCTGGTTGGCTAAGTAGGTAATTCTAGTTATTCAGTTTCATAACGTTCTTAATATTTTATAGCTTCGGTAACTATCAGATACTTATAACTATTACTTTATTAGTTCTACTCTGGTTTGTACAGTATTATTACCTGTGCGTTAATAGGGGCTCTTATATTTCATTTACGTAGTTTAACACTGATTACTGATTGTAGACTGCTTTCTTTTAAAACACGACTGGTAACCTTTTTGTTAATGGTTAAGCGTTTGGGTTTAAAGCATTTTGTGATATTATTTCAAGTATTGAATATATTTTATGTTATTCGGATTTGAATTTCTATATATAGATGGTTGTATTTGCTCGAAGAAGTAAGTAGGTATTAAGACCTATTTTTCACGTGTATTATGACTAAGATTTTTTTAGACAGTCCAAAAAAGCTTTTGTCGCCCTGGGAATCGCATTTAGCACGTCATAATCGGACGTAGGCATAAACCAACTTTCGTAATTTGGATTGCACGGACGGTGTATTGGCTATATTAGGTTGCGTCGCCACTACTATTGGGCTGGGTATTGTAGGTTCCCTTCTCACACTGGACATAAAAATTGAGTGATCCACAAGTAGTTGTTCTGAGTCTGCGTTTTCTTTATTTACGTTAATTGAATATTTGTAAAGTTTTTGAGATACTAGGTTTATTTTTAGTGCGACATTTGCATATTTTAAAATTATATATATATAATTGCTAGTAAAGTGTTGCTTATTCTAATAACACGTAAATATTGTTGATATATAATAGGTGCTATTCATATTATATAAGGTGTCAATGCTATGTGTGAACCATAACGTCTAATGACGCATGTAGGTGTCACGCTATTTTATGTGGAAACATTTACATAGTGCCTTCACATTGTACATGTGATTATGGTAATACTGTTTCCTGAAGCATTCAATGGAATTGCTTGTATTAAGAATTAATCAGGCTTTATATTCATTACTCATTTGGATAATCAATGATTATGTCAGTAGGATTTGATAGATAATTTATTTAATTGTATTTGCGTCAACTTGATTTGTAAGTGGTCTTGTTTGATTGGTAATTAAAGTGAGATAGTTATTTACATTTCGTAGACTGTCCCACTAGTCCAGCTATGTAAGTATCCGTTTGAACTGCTTGCTTGGGTGGGACAATTAACTTTTTAATTTTTGTCTCAAATTCCTTAGTAGCTTCTAGCGATCAGGCTTAAAAGTAATAGTGGAAAAGAATTACATATATAGTCTCACGACCTTGTAGATAGAGATGTATTAGACCCACAGTTTGCACGCTTTCGTTTTAGTTCCCACGTAAAAGACGGCAATAGGACTAATCCCAGCGTATTGTCGTCTACCGCGCACAGATTCAGCCTAGTAGGGGCTGAGAGTTCTTTGGTAAAAAACCCAATAACATTTTTGTTCGAACGACATCGAACCCAAGTCTTAAGGACAGAAGTCGTATCTCTACCACTGCGTCACTGAGAAATGTTGCAAAGAAAGAAATAGAAGGTCTGACGTGAGACAGAACACCCGTATTTAATCAAAATAACCATTTATTTTGTAGATTATACACATTTAGTCCAGCGCGAGCATCAAACTCTAACCGTAACACTGAACCATCAAAGCGAAGCAAATTGTGGTAATAACAAGACGACCACAAAAAAACATTGCAGCATCGGCACACTAAAATTAATAATGAAGCAGGCAATCAATTAAGTGGGCAATCAATAAAGTAGGCAATAAATTAAGTAGACAGTATGAGTCTTTCGTCAATAGACGTCAGTACGGATGTCGCAGCCCGAAGCGCGTGCGCAGGAAACGTACAATACTGACCGATCAGGTGGAACGTTGCGTAGCCGTGTCGACTAGTTGACTATTGTCTTTCTATGGATAATTGGTTCTAATGCTATTTAAAACGTAGTTTGCTTTACGTTACTGTAAAGTGAAGTTTTTTTTAGGTGAACTGGTAAAGAATATCTTTTTCTAAATAATTAATTTTATTTACAAAGATAACTTAGATCTATAACAGTTTTGTAGACGCTAAACGTAATTGTTTAACGGCGAATCGATGGATAGATAAAGTTTCTGAAGTGAGGTTTCATTTTCTCAACGAAAGTGTAGATCCAAAATTATTTACGAGTTTTGATTTATTATGTAAGTTGAGACTTGCTTTTATGCAAACTACTTATATATGCATATGAAGACTTCAGGCTTATTTCCATACGATGGATATATTATTGACAGTAACCCAATAATATTTTGCTCGACCAAAGAATGGAATCTGAGACCTCATACGCAATAGTCGCATATTCTACCTCAGATCCATCATAGCTGATGATTTTGAAAATGAAGCATTGCATTAAAAGAAAATATTAAGCATTGCTAAAAAAAGAAAATGAATGTAAGTTGCTAGCACGATAAGCATGCATACAAAAAACGTTGCCTCGTGTTTCGTGTCAGAACATTTAAAGTGCGTCAAAAGCTAATAAAGTTGCACCAACTAATGATAGGTTATCGAGCCTTCGCATAAGTACATGTAATTGTTTAACAGGCCTATTATGGCACCCCGTTCCCCCAGTTAATGTCTTAGTCAGAATCAATAACAATTACAATGTGGATACTTAAATACTGTTCATTTAACTTAAGCTTGCATAGCTACAAAGCAATTTGATAATTCACAGTCATAGGTTTTTGAAAGGCGGATTAAAGATCTGTCAAAAATAAATACATTTCAAGTGATTTGATTGGATGTGGCTAATTTAGTTAGCCAATCACGGTAGTTGACGTGCGTCTGTTTAACAATTATTTGTGTTGTTTAGCGTTCTATAAATTGGGCGTTGTGGTGTGGCGTGGTTTGGATCACTGATACTGACAAACATTAATGAACACTTTGCCTAGTGATTGTGTCATTAGGCAAAGTATTCATTAATGTGTACCAGACAACTGTCAGTAGCAATAGTGAATTTGTTACACTCTTCTTCTCTGATAAGTTGTACCACATCAATATGTAGGACAATTCCCACTTAACTAATTTAAGAACTACGTATAATTGTGGCTAGTTTTCATGATCATAGGATATAGTTCTTTGAAAATTACGTTCATAACATCGCCAGAGCAATCTGTCAGTCAAAGCTTCGAGCTACTTAAAACTTTGATACGTTAGTTTCATTACATTATGCTAACAGCATTTTATTAGTAGTTGCTAAGAACACGTAATAAAAATAAAAAGTCCTGTATCTTCTCCTAGTATAAAAACCAACGCCTTTATTCAATCAAAACTTTACTATACACCAGTATAATTACTTTAAACCCAAAATCTAGAGGAATTACTATATTTTTTATTGTACATTATCATAATGCAGGTATATCATTAGAGTACAGCCTTATAAATGAGCCATTACAATAACACATAATGGCACCCGTGCATATGTTATTACTGCTATTACAACAGAACTATTATTTCACTTATCCGTCTCGACATAATTATTAGTCATATTACTGAGAAAAAATGGGACAAAACATTGGCAGAGGCGTTCTTATATTAGATTGAAGAATAATAGCAGTGATTGTTTGTCAGTAATGCGCCTACGCATGCTTTATTGATCACAAAGATAATGTATTGTTATCCAGATAATAAACTTATGCTATTCTCCGATCAATGATCTTTGACATTAGGTGTTAATCCAAGAGCGATTCGATCGAAACCCGCTTTTAATAATTCATTTTCTATAACGTTTTGATACCTCCTTAATTAAATTTTGGGGCGGATGATATATGAGAATTTAAGTTTTATCTTCGTATTTATATGAACAAAAACATGTAGCACAAATACTTATGCGTAATAAAAAAAGAAACATTGTATATTTGTTGGTGTCAATATACACTATGTATAAAAAACTTAATTGAATTAAAATAAATGCATACTAAAAAGAGGCGACATATTTGTTAATGTAAATAGTGGTTGATTGTTTAATCGCCTATAATTTCTAGTTTATTATGTTATTTTCTTTATTTTATTGTGTAGTCAGACTATTCTCCTTGTTTTCTTAATATAAAATAGATTTAAAGCTCCTTCGCAGTAGCGTTTCTCTAGCTTAGGCGTTTGATGTCTAATGTATGCGCAGCGCAGACGCTGCGACAACGCAATACCCATGTCTTGTTGGCGCTTGTACTCTGCAGTAGTGTCGCGCTAATATATCGTTTAGATTCCAACTAGGAAAGTTTTAGGAGATTTAGTAACGGTTATGACTTTGCATGCCGCTGTGATAATATCATGTACGTAGCATGCGCTTATCTAATGCTTATGCTGGAGAAGTGCTAGTGTGTAGGGGCTCTCAATTTCGAAACAAATAGAAGTTCTTTGAAAATTATGAAGACACACCTGTTTGTAATTAGTCAAAGAGGAACTATTAGGGCTGTGACGTAACGCTGCTAGTAACCGACATTGATTCCTAATATAGTGTCGTATAGAGGAAGAGGGACAAAGCAAGCTTGCTTCTAAATACACGAAATCTTTTTTATACGATTTTATAATGCCTTGGAAACACACAGATTAGGTATATTTATAATAATGCAAATAAAGTGATATTTTAAATTTAACTTAATATAATATGGTCTGCTAAAATCTCCAAATAAAACTTAACGGTAATGTCAATCTGGCTTTTTCTATCACGATGACACGCGTCTAACATTGTTTTAGGTATTAGTTCAGTGGACATTTGGTTATAAAATCGTAGTGTTGAATAGGAATTTGAACGAGACCACGTGCACAACATAATTACAACTAATAATCGTAAAAACTCGGACAGGATTTATGTTAGTCACATCCGTGCATGATAAGCAATCGTTTTCTAAGAAACTATGTCATACTAAGCTATGTTTCTTGTTTATTTAGCTGCTTGGAGGAAATAAGTTCTTATAAACGCATTAGGCTGCTACAAGCCAGTTCAACTGAATAATTAGAACTCAGATTTTGAATGTGTGTTGGTTCAGATATTATTTTGTAATGACTAGAACTTGTTGTCAAGCGGATGGTTTTGGCAATAATGGCTTATTGATCGGTTGGTGGTAATGTTAGCGAAGTTACCGAGGATTTATGTTTATAACTTATGTATATCGTAGTATAAAAACATTGATTATAACTAATATTATTTGTTAATAAACATACTTGCATAACATCACGCTTATATTGCGAAAGGTTTGGCAGAACTACCTACATACATATCCGTGGCGGCCACGCCTTTATTACAATCTCAAACGCACATTTTGATCTTACATTATTGGAGCCGACAATGCCATGATTTACATTCAATTTTTGACAAATAAAGACCAATTACTTGGAAAATCAAACCTCTAACGATAGGAATGAATCCTCTTAGGTGGGTTTAATCAATTAATATAATTACATGGATACATAATAACATTGGTTTCAGATTAAGTAATTGTGATTTTAAACAAAATGTCCTTTAACAACATGACCGAAAAATAAGCATCTTTCCTTCCTAGAATAAAACGTGCACGCCTACACCGACACTCATTGCTTAATAGTGTCATTGACTGTTCATGTTTTCATTCACTACGCGTAGTTCAACTACAAAGGACATTAAATTATCACTTCTGAGCAAACACTTATGTATTATCATTAGCTGAGTACAATCCTGCTCATTTTTCTAATAGGTACTGCAATCTTGGAATGCCGTTAGTCGCTTTACGTATCTTTTAAAATACCTTAAAGCTGTCTCGAGGCTGGTTTTCAATGCATTCCACCCGCGGTCGTTCAGAGCTGATTATTTTCAAGTAGTAACACTCTAGAATTGCTCAAGCAGGTACTTGGGTCTATACTTTGCTGTTAAGAGTAGATGTCTTATAACAAGGTGAAGTATCTGTGTGTCATTAACTGCCCAGTTGGTAGTTATGGTATACATTTTAGCTTTCCTGTACTTTCTATACTAGGTACTAAACCTTGTCGTAATACAACTTGTAGCAGAATAAGGTTCTTATTAAAGCCCGAAGGCTTCTTACGGTGAATAAAGTAATTTTTTTGTAGACTCTTTATTCGACAATTTCAGTTATTATTATAAACCTAGTTACTGTCCTAATGCTGGGTAAAGGCATCTACATCCTCCTTCCACTTTCCCTAACCTTTGCAATCTGGATCCAATTCCTCCTGTATGCTTACAGTTCCGCCATCTCAGGTCTCGTTATTTAGGCTCCACCACACGGCTACATACGTAATGTCGTATGCCAAAAGAAAGATAACTAGTACTATTTTAATCTGGCCACTGAGTGACCTACATCTGAAATGAAACTGCTATAACTCTTTTGGAACTTGGTATTGACTCGTATCATACATATGTCAGTTGCATTGTCAAACATCCACATTGAAGCATAAATAGTCAGCTGGATTAAATTTAATAAATTATATTATACATCCTGGATCGAGAATTTTTGTAACACAAGTCTAGCATTTGGGCTTATTTTACTAGTAATTGTATGCATACGAGTAGATTGCACGATTGGCGCAGTGTACAAAGTTGTGTCCAAAGTTTTCAACTGGCCATTACCAGCGTGTTGGGTGAACCGGATTAGATCACTGGACGGGGCAAACATTTTTGTTGTGCCAAGTGTAGGCATTGTTTGTTCATTATTTTAATATCAAGTGCATAGCGATTGTGAAAGAAGTTAAAAGATAAAATATTTTCTTTTAGCATGTAAAATAAACGTTTATTGTTAAGAACAAATAACTGACATGGTGGTCTCGTAACATAGGATGGCGCTTATGTTTGCTGCCAATCGTAAGTTCCTAAGTTAAATTTCTGGGTCAAAAATTTTTATTGGCATGCTCTGTTAGGAAATACTCAGCAGTTGGACTGAGTTTAGAAATTTGGGAAGTGGACAGCGATAGGCTCTCCATTACGTAGGACATATGACATAGCTGGCATTATTCACCTGTAGTTGTAATACACTCTGAGATTACAGACGTCTATTTAAGTAGGTATTAATTAAAGATACTAAAAAATGTGAATCTAATATTGTATGGTCATTTGATATTTATGTAACATATTGAATAACTTAAACACACTCTAATACGTCTATTTAAGCACCTATCACTGTCATATTTTACAAAAGCCAAAACGATAGAATATCTATTTCTGCACGATGACGCCTAACCTCAAGAATTTCGTTTAAAAATAATGACCGTCCTTTTTTATTTGTAGTCTATGTTTTGTTTTAATAATTACGGTTCTTATAAGTAGGTACACAAACATTATAATGACATCGAAATATTTTAAAGGCCGCGGTTTTACTGGTTTGATGTGTGATTTGATAGTTAATGATAAGGCCTAAGGAATCCTTTTTCCTCTTTACCTGTACAGATTGTAGCTGCGAAGAATGTTATATACCCATTTGATTTTATATGTACATACGTTTAACATACATATCATGTTTAATTAATTGAATGTGGCGCTATTTACATTGTAATTAGTTCCACATAGTTTATTAACATAAATGAACATTAGCACTTTGATTGTATGTACACCTAGAGTTAGGTAGACCTCTTCTTATGGCCCGGCGCCTACTACGCCATAATAGGATGTCAAGGCAAAGGATTTTAAGGCAGTGAATAATAATTTACCTTATACTAGATTTTGCCCGCAGCTTCGCTCGCGTAAACGTAGGATAGGTTAGGTTAGTAAAAATATTTTTTTCTGGATGAAAGCAACCCTATGTCCTTTTTTGTACCCCTGACAGCGTGTATGCGAAATTTCATGATGATCGGACCGGTAGTTAAGGCGTGAAAGGCGTAAGAAAAAAACAAACTCACGTTCCCATTTATAATATTAGTTGGCATTATGATGTTATAGTTGAAATTCCAACGAATTCTTTATTAAGCTTAATATTGCTGTGTCTGCAATTCTGTTCTTGTGGCAATTTTTTATACAATGATGGTAAGCAACAGCATACGCTTGCTTGATGTTAAGCGTTTATCGTAGTCTATACGCTTATCCTTGCAATATTATTACACATGCACGTTGGCTAACTACGGTACCATTATTATCACTGAAGTTTCAACTATAACATAATAGAATTAAGTTATATTATCATTCGTCACCTCAGCATACCGTCAACAGTGGGCGCGAAGCCTAAGCATGGCTAGCAAATTGTGAGTGTAACGCATTTGTAGGTACTATGATCATATTACGTCATCTACATCCAGGTCATAACTAACGCATGTTCTACTATAGGTACCTACCTGAGTTTCCACTACTAAAAACCAGAACAGTAATGGATACTAGCTTTTACTGTCAGATATTTTAGGTGTGGCACAGAATAAGCCACTGGCTGGTTGGTAGAGGCATGTAAGCTCGCATATAGCGCCTAAACACAGCCAGCATATTTTAGGTGAGATACATATCGAACGTTACGTTTTATACGTTTCTCGATCAGATCGGAGGCGTTCTGGACAAAGGCCAGGTTAAGAGCAGCTTGAACCGACGGGCATGTATGAGGAATGTGATGAAAGTGAATGAAGCCAGAGAAGTGTGTCAGGATCGTAGCAAATAGAAATCCGTAGTCTCTGCCTACCCCTCTGGGAAACAGGCGTGAATCTATGTATGTATGTACATATCGAACATAAATCCATACTGTAAATCCCCGAACATGTACAGACAAATTGAAAAGAGATTAGCTACAATGTTTTTCTCAAAGATTGCTTGTTGCTTATTAAAACGTCTATAGATACCTATCTGTTACAACATGAATGTATAATTTAACTATCCGCTTTTACTATATTTCCTTGTAAAAATAGTATTCTGGCTTGACATATGAGTATTTGATACTTTTATTGGAGAGATAACTATTTCCTGAGTCGTAAGATTCAGTTACGACTACGACGCATGACTAATGCAAAAGCAATAATGGTTTAAGGATGGAAGGCGCTTATATCAGGAACTTGTCTCAGCCTACGTATATAAGTACATAGAAATAAATGAAATTAGGTAAAGTTTATACAAGCAGTTTCCTCATAGCTCTTGATGTATTCAAATGTATGTTAATGTGCATCAAGAGCAATGAGAAAAGATCCTTAATGTAAATACATTAAGGACCATTAAGGATTGCTATAAAAATAAAACAGTCAATATTTTTCTCTAATGTTTGGTTTCAGTGTTCTATTGTTTATAATTTTGTGTACTATAATAGTTAGGCCAGCTCAAAAACATAAGTAGTCCTTTAGTTAATCAAGGATAACAGCGCCGCGGCGCAAGTAGAAAATGTGTAGTATGTCATGTAGAGGAACACATATGTATGTTGAGTAGGATTTAGATCTTTTAACACTGATGATAGACTGTTTGTTTTGACCACGTTAACGTTTGTACATTGGCACTAGGATCCTTAGATAGTCGATATCCTTAATTTATAAAAAATCGCTTCCTTGATTTTATCTCTTAATATAACTAGGATGCTGTGCCTGACAGGGTTCAGAATTGATATATAGCTTTTACTTAATCATTTATTGTATACTATATTATGGAGAGCAATAAAGATTTGAATTTGATTTTCAACTACCTCTCATAATGATTCCTCTAACATATTATTCTAAAGCTGTATATCGCCAACATGTTAAACTATGTGTATCCTTTGTTATTCGTTGTATACAAGGCTGTTCGCTTTAGTTATTGCGCGGCACGTAATATTTAATTTATTGCAATATACATCCATCACATCTAACTTGGACAGAATTAATTGCCAAAAAGAACGAGAAATTACCGTATCCGCTACTACGCTACTGAACTGTTTCCATCACGTTAAATGCGTAACCTTTATTCATACTTAGTTTTAGTTTTCCTATTGACATAGTTAGACAATTTGACTTAGGTCTAAGACCTTCAAAAGATGGTCATATTGTGGCCTTACTTTTTTGCCAGTCGGACTAGTCATGCGGCACCGGTCTGTCTGTCAACTGTAATATTGTAAGGCTCTTAAAATATACATTATATCATATTTCATCAAGAGGTGTTTTTGTCGTCATTAGTGTCTTGTGTACATTTGTTATATAAGTGTTCATTTTTATGGATGTGTTTCTGTATGATATTGCACCGTGTAAGCAAATATTAAACATTTGAGCGTATATACGGTTTTGCATTTTTATGGTGATGTTACTTTTACTATTATATTACAAAAAGAAATATCGCATATACTATTAAAATTTAACAAACAGTTTTATGTTCATAATAACATAAATTAATAGCGATACTTTTTATGCCAATGTATAAGGAGTTCAACGGCATAACCTCAGTGTTGAGAGCGTTCGTATGCTGCAGTACCTACCCCTTAAATTTGTTGTGACCTTTAGTATTACAACATTTTCTTATTTTTAAAGGCACGTTTAGCTCTACGGATGTCTCTGGTTGTAAATTGTGTAGGAAGTTTTACAAACATTCAACCAACGGACACAGAGAACACCCAGAGCCGAAACAACGATTTGTGGAGCACGCGTTGTTTTTTTGTTATTTTCTAACAGACTAGGTAGCATGGTCATAATAAAAGGCAATTTAAAGTATATTAGCTTTTACTTTCTATATAATATAGTAGCAGTTATTTATTTCGACAAACTAAAACACTAAATTATATCATCATCATCATCAGGCTATAATAGTCCACTGCTGGACATAGCTCTCCCCCAAAGAGCGCCATAGCGCCCTGTCTTCAGCTTGCCGCATACAGCATCTGCCTGCAGTCTTTCGCAGATCGTCATCCCACCCCTAAATTATAAGATTTCACAAATGTAACATATTTGCTACCTTATTCTACGCACAAATCAAATCCTTATTCTAAAATTACATGGCGGTTTTGTTATTTTAGTGAAATCAAATGTTTACCAATGTTTACAATAAAATCATAATTAATGACAAATATTGGTTAACGGAGAAACACACGCACTCAGTAAAATTACGCAAGTAGTTTGCGTCATGTGGAATGTTGAGGAACTTCATGGCTTTTCGTTCATGGGTGAATGAATCATTCAAGTACTTGTGACCAAACACAAGGATTCTACGAAAAGCTTGAACACACCACAGCATTATGTGCAAACAGCCAATTTCATGGTTTTTCTTGCACGTGAATCACTGTCGCCAAATACTCTGAACCGAAATGCCACAGGCAGATCAAACATCCGGACTCGGAAACAATATCTGCGACAATTGTTTGTAATGATGACATGATTTGACGGTACTTAAGGCGATAGGTACAATTAATGTCATAATGTCATTAATTCACATTGTGGTTTGTAGAATAACATTCTTTAAGGTTACCTATTCAAATCTAATGTCACAAATTATATAGTTCACAAAATGACACTTATGAACGTCAAAGTTTTGAAGATAGTGAATTTATTAAAGTCACATTTAGGTTGTTAGTTTCAGGCAAAAGCCTATGAAGGCATGCTTTTCATTTAGGTAAAAGCTAGACAATTATTATTTTGTATTTATATTAGTTACTATTCTAGTATACAGTTGGCTGTCCAATTGACATTCATTAGGACTCAAGCCAGTAAGGATTAACTGAGACTGTTCGTGGTCAGTAATGCTTGAGGAAGTGGTTTATTTTCGACACATACTGTTAAATACTAGTAGGTATTTAAATACGTAACAGTGTTTCCACAACTTCATTTAAGTACAAGGGTCAATCTTTGACCCTTGTACTTAAATTAATTTAATTTACGCTATCAACTACCGAAACTGCAACCTTTAAAAACGTGAGATAAAAGTGTCGCTTCAATTAATGAAGTGTATGGAGACGACAAAAATGTATATATTCTTATAGGAATAAAATGCATAGTCATTGAAAGTCAATTTTAATGTTTATTCTTTGAAAAGTACAAACACACCTACTACTTGTGAGGATCTATTGAGGTTTTTATGCTAAACTATCGTAAGTTAGATGCCTTTTCTATTAACAGGAACGCAGACAAATAGCGTATATAAGTATCATGTGGCCTCTACAAGCAACGTTGATGAATGAAAGATTCAATGAAAGCTTGTACGGGTAAACCTGTCCAACGGCATTGAGCCAACTACCTGCCTACTTAATTCGCGTTATTTCTATGCAACATTTTGCCCACGGTTTCGTTCGCGTTAATGTAGAATTTGTGAATAAATTTCTATCCCTCGGGAACAGTACTTTTTCTGGATAAATGTTACCCCAAATCCTTTTCTGTACCCCTGACAACGTGTATGCAAATTTTCATGATGATCGGTCGAGTAGTTAAGGCGGAAAGCGTAACAAACAAACTCACATTCGCATTTATAATATTAGTTAGGAAGTTAGGATTCACATCACGTCATGAGGCGACAATTCTTCAGCCAGTGTCGAGGTTGCTTCGGCTGTGACCCTAGACCCCAAACGCCCACGAAACTCGCGAATTGTGAAGGTCATGTCAGTCAATGATTGGAATACTGAATGAGGTTAATGAGCAAATGTGGGTAGTGCAGATTTTACCTTATGGGTATTGTTTGATAATGTAACCTTCGTGGCCTAAATACTGCGACGTAAATTTAACCTAATGTTAGCAAGATTTATTTAAAGTGGCTTGATAATAACCTCTAAATGCTTGTTAGTTTACGTTAGATGTGATTGTGCTATGTTATGGCTGCTTTATGCGGGCAATGTATTTACATCATTAGGAACTCTTGACATGAATTACAAATGTGCGAACATTTGTATTATACATCGCGTGTCGATGTCTACTTTAGCGCCGAAAAATGACAGTTTAAATTTAAAATCGCGTAAGTACCTTGTGCAAAAAAACTGAAAGAAAACATTGTTAAAATATAAAATAGTTTTAGCTCGTGCGAATATATATTTTTCTTTTCTCCGATCTGTTGCGTAACATTTGAGATCTGGGTGACCATATCCGTTAAACGGTACAAGGTTACATTGGTATTATTTGAGTTTCTATAGTCTAAATAAAAGCACTTATAAGATAATCCAACTAAAAGCATAATTAGGCATCGTGCCCACTCTATTACGCTTTTGTGTTGATTATTTTTGGCTATTTGCATAGCCAGAATACCTATTTACCTCAAGTAGTGTAGCAATCGTAAGAATCAAACGCTTAATGTAAAGGAAATTCCTTATGGGAAAAATATTCGAAGCTGATGTAATCATACACAAGCAGGTTGCGTATCTTTAAATAACATATTTGAGAGGCCTCTTTCCTATATCAACAGCTACTTTGCATAATCCTAAATGTTATGTAATTTGCCTACATGTTTGATAACCGTTCTCGCTAACCAACCCAACAGTAAAGTTGTATACATCTGTGTGACAGGCAGATTAGTAAATAGCATAACATATACAAAACAGTGACATTTAAGGACGTGTGAAATAAACATACTTATTGTTCTATAGTGTATCGAGCTTGATTTTATTTATATGGGAACGTATATCTCTTTAGCATTCCGTTTCACTTTTATTGAAAAGGTTACTCACTACAAATTAAGCTTAAACAATTTACATGCTAAATGATCACCGAGGCATTTATCAACAAACACGTAACTAAATGAAGAGCTCGTTAAGACGAGCTTAGCAATTATGAAATCTAATTGGAAAAACGTGTGTACCCAACTAAGCTGTAACACTTAAGATCTGCATAAAACATGGTGTCGAACTACTTACGTTAATGTCAAACTATGTTTTTTCCCACGGAGAAATATATCACCAAACCATCATGCGATGATCTCCCAATTGAGTACCGGTATTCTTTAGTTATTATGGTTGCAGGGCTCATTATAGGCTGGACCATATTCTATATAATATATTAATAGAGATGGCACGACTAGGCTTGTCAAAACGTTTCGTTTACATAACTCGGTGACGTAATTTTAACGACATGTGTGGCGACGGCTTTTACTCAAGCGTAGCGAAAGAAAACACGGGAGATGTGTTCGCGCATACTAGGCCGCTAATTAAATAAACTTGAAAACTTATGAGCCTACTTTTACGGAACTAAAAATTAGTTGATTAGTCAACTTATAAAACAGTTAGCATTTTAGTTTTACGGAGATCGGGTGTGTAATTTTTTTCTAATAACACTGTTCAACCCGTCTGTCAAACCCGAGACCTCATGCACAGCAGTTGTATTTAGTCCCGCTGCATGACCTAAGCAATGTAATATGTATCTTTACTTACTCCATTTTTTATACAGATTAAGGTTTCAGATTGAGAGTTAAAACTTAAAAAAACAGGTGCTCTACATAATAGCTAAATAATTGTCCTCGATAGTAGTTATTTTTATTTATCACTATCCGGTCTAGCAAAGGCAGTTCTGCTGTTTCCAGTTTGCGCCTCATGGACGCAAAGATATTATCTCTATATTATCCTGAGATTCACAATAACACACTACGTTGTTATTATTAAGTAATGCTATGTACACAATATATACAACAAGATAAATCATTGGTCAAATAAATGTTATTTCGATTTCAATCTATTACTGTCATTTCCTATAAATTGTCATTAATTTGATTACATAATTTACTGCTGAATTTATCATTACTGCTGAAACTGTTTATCATGTGTAGTAATTGGAACATCGTCGTACATTACGTTGCATTGATAATGATTGATAATCGTAAAAGGAACGTTTGATTGAACAACTATTTGATCGATTAGATTGACAGGTAACTATCAATATATCAATTTGTCTTTCTATTTACAATCTTGTTGGCGTAAGAGCACACGTGTTGAGCCGATTAAGAGATTCGGAATATTGTGTTAAAAAGCTTTATATAAGACCAATTCTTGTAATATAAATTATAAAATATGGTCAAAATGGAGTGCAATTTATGTGCCCATTTGACGTTTTTGGAAAATACCAAAATACCATTTGTGATATTTATGACACTGTGAAAAGATCGGAAAGAGAAGGTACCGATTGCCAATTTTTGTGATAAACAGTGTTGGGAATAGAAAGTTCAAACACTTATTATTATAGAAATTGGCTCATAGGTTGTGCTGCTTACCCCGTACTTAAAAATTGTACTGCACAGAGAATAAAGGGCCGACCCGTATTATATAAGACATACAAAAAATTTATTATTTGGGTAAAATACAAACGTAATGTTCGATATGGGAGCGAGATATTTGCTTTGCGACAAATATACTCGTAAGTTAGATATTCCAGTCTGTAAATCCTTACTAATATTATAAAAGCGAAAATTAGTTAGTTTGTTTGTTGCTTTTTCACGCTTAAACCACTGAACCGATCCTTCTGAAATTTTGCATGTACGTTGTCACGTGTACAGAAACGTACATAGGCTACCTTTCATCCCGATAAAAATTACTGTTCCCGAGGAAAACAACAATAACGTTCTTATGATAGATGGCGCCACGTGTCTTTCGAATCATGATTGAATTATATTATTACAAGCAGGGTACAACCAGAATTGATTATCATATTCTAAATTAACGCGAGCGAAGCCGCGGGCAAAAGCTAGTATGTTTATAATTATATGAATATAGAGACATGAAAAATATAATACTACGTACAAAAATATATAAGCTGCTTTAATTGTTGCGACTGTTAGTTAGACAAGTTATGGCGAAGACTACCTGTTTGGCAAATAGGGTATTCTTCGCGAACACTTAATATAATTGCCAATGACAAGAAATAATTTGGATTACCAGTAGTAATTTAATTCAAATAGGTCTTATATCTCGATAGATATAAGACCAAAGATCAAGCAGTTAAAATTAGCGCGGCCGCCACCTTAATTAATGATTTTCTGTATAATTCATTGTGTATACTTTAACCTTTTTTAGCACCGATTAATACCGGCCGCGTTGATAAGAAAATTATAGCATTAATAAAACTAATATATGATACACAGATGGCCATTTTTGTTAAAGTAAATGTATATTTTCTGTTAAAATATCTTCACAACCGTTTTGTTCACGATAACGTGTCTCTTCGGCTAAAATATTGACTAATAAAACAGCTTTATGATTAGTCACAACGAATAAAAATGTCTGCTATTTTTATCGAAGCCTTAACAAGAAATACATGACAGGTTTTTGTTGAATATAATGTTTCTAACGAACTCCTTTTCCGCAAAATTAGGTTTTGAGGTTCTTTTATATGAGCAATCTTTTATTCGGTAAGAATGACCAGTATCTATATGTATATTAACATATTTATCACCGGCCTGATATCCGAAATACTCATTCTTATAGCCCTACTGTATGAACGAGAACTTATTAATTATTTATAGATATTAAATCAGATATCGAGTTAGGTGAGGTTTCGCAAATCGATGAACTCCTTACAGATATATTCGAATTATGTTTCAAGTTAACAAATCGAGTAAGTAAAATACTGTTATTCGTATTACATAACAAAAGCTTGGGTGCGTCTTATAATTTTATGACTGGTGAACCCAACCCACTTACCTACTACATAACTGAATACTTACTCTTAAGTACGCCATTTAAAACATTTTCGTATATTTGTAAGAAATATATTTGTAAAAGACGTCGAAGGAATTGAATGTCCTGATTCCTAAATTGACTTATCAGAGAAATCTCTTATCGCGATAAAATATAAGCTTTGAGCTGTATAGACTTGTGGTATGTAAATCATGTCAACGTTGACACAGATTATATTATATTACCGTAAAACCGAACTTATGTTGTGACAGATTTAAAGACTATAAACCAAACCAGTAAATAAGCGAAGCATGCAAAAGGTTAAGAGATTTGTATACATATATACCTATTGTATTAATTCCTAGCCAAAGAATGTAGCCTTGTCAGAAAAAAAGATACGAAGAAAATATAAATCGCTTATCTATTTAAGTCATGACATGCCGAGGACTTGAGATTAAATTCTATACATTAAATGACTGCACTATTGAAATCGATCTTAACATAGCACAAGCATTTATAATTTAATCGCTGGAGATAATGTAGTTATGCTTAAACCACGATGGTAGTATCCAATCAAATAAAAATACCAACAAAACAACAAAGAGGATAATAAATAAATTAAAAAGCTCAGTGTTTACATTGGTGAACTATTTTGGGTAAAGGCTCGCACAATAGCGAGTATGAAATTGCAACCACATTGAACAGTCCGTTAGCCTTCAAGCTTAATTAGTCTGTTGTATTACAATTAACGTTGCTTATTTCACGGGATACTACTTGTCGAAGAGTCAGTTGTGCAAGCGCAGTTTGGTTAGACGATTGACTCCTACGCATGCGCGATCCGCTGTGAGAATTCGAATCGGTCGTAGTAAGTGGTAACAGAGACACGCTTGAACGGACGATGCGATATCGATAGATGCAACACCTATACATTCTTATTGCGAAAGACCGGTGTAATTGGAGGTTTGATTAAATTAGTTAAAGTGCGTGAGTACGGTATGACTTTAAGCCTCTTTATATTCACGTTTACGATACCGGTGAGTCCTGTTTTGTGATATTCGTAGTGCGCAAGATGTTTATGCTGTTACCTAAATATCGACAAGAAATGTAATTATCACATAACTTGCTGTGAAACAGAATAGAAAATGTTACACTAGCTTGAATTCCTTGCTAATTACGTTAAAAGAGTTAATTTATGTTCGTCGCTATTCTTGTGCGGTAACTTTTTAATTTCAGCGCAAAAAGGGGTGTTGTTAGTTAAGTGTTTGTTTGTTTTTGTTTATGGCGAAACGGATTGATCGATTCCGACGTGGTTCTTAATCAGTAGTTGTTATTTATTAGGTCATTGTTTGTTTCTTGTCGATAGTTATGTAGTTGATGTTGTAATTCCTGCTTAGATTTGATATACCTGTAATGATATTATGATGTACGTATATGACTCAATAACGCGTAAACCGTTGAACGGATTTAGATAAAATTTATACTTAAATACAGAGATAGATCACATAGATTACATTCTATCCCGGTATGCGATCCCGTGGGATTAAAGCGAAAGAAACCAAAAGCTCTTTATAACTAGAAGAAATTGTTTTTCAACTGTTTCATTATTTCTGTTTAGAGTATATTTCATCTGAGTAGAATGTGTGTTAAGACCAAAAAAGTAATGCTAAATAGAGGCACTAGCTCTATAAAATAGAGTGCGAGAATTTTGCTGGACGTCTTTTGCTGGTGTCACAGCCACCACTAAGCACGGTGTTGCTATTAAAAAGTTATTAGTAATAATCTCAAAATCTTTACACGACCTGGAAATCCAACTCAAAGGGAGCAGCTATCTTAAGCCCAAAATTATGATATGGGATCAACAAGCAGTCAAAATGTGCAGAAAAATAATTTAGCTCACAAATGTCAAGGCATTATTAATAATTTATGTACAAATAAAAACTGTTAAACAGTTACCTATTCCAATTGATTTAAGTATCTATATGAATAAGGAAAGGAGGTCGGCTGTGCGTGTGACTCTAACGCCAATGCCTAAAATGTCGCGACATTGGCAACCCATCAACTGCTTAACCCAATTTAGAGAAGGCTATCATTAGTTTATATCGTTCATACTCGTAGTCGGTCTTCTATATTTAGAGAATCGATGTGCACGATTGCATTCGAATTATATACGAATGTTATATTGTCTTTCATTTACGTGAATGTTATTTATTTAAATTAAACAAAAACTAAATTGTAGTTACAGATGGAAGACAATTAGACAGATCCATACGCTGCTACATACCCCAACATCTCAATTTTACACACATAAACACACTCACACACACACACATACATATCGTCTCATTTATCCTAAAACATAAATAAATATATAAAATAGAAATTATATAATTTACTATGTATCTAAACTCAAGTGTAACCACGTGACGAACGATACTGGTCCCCACGATATAGGGAATCCTAGTCTAGGGACCCCACACTGTGCTCAAATGTATCATGAACTATATTTTTTTATTGCGTAATCAAAGTTATTATTATTATAACCTACTTTATACGGATGTTATCGCGATATACAAGAACTGGACATGCTACCGTGTAGATTGATATCCGGAGAAGGCTACCGCGACTAAGATCACGATATGAATTATTAACCGATGAAAAAGGAGGAGGTCCAACATGACGCGCATTTATTTTTTAAAGGTCATGTAGTCAAGGGCTAATACAAATCGAGGCAGCGAAATGTCTATGTGAAAATTATATAAGTTTTTAGATTTTGCATAGTCTATACTTACATGATACCGTAATGCGACAAGAAATTCAAATTAAATCAAATTCAATTCATTTTGAGTGTCGTTTGTTGATTAGATTTTTTAGATTAGATTCAATAGAGAAGATGGTTCGAATGTACCACCAGCTTGGGATCCAGTAATTCAAATAGTCAAACCCAAGAAGAAGCAAACCACAGCTAGACTTCATGATACTTTGAGCTCATTCTGCGTAAATAGAAACACCCATGATTAAATTATGTTCGGCTACTTTGAAATAACTACACTGAAACATTGAGACAACTACCATCTAAGTCTCCCCGTGACCATGGCTGCTGAAAAGCAAACGAAACGTCGGGGAAAGTGTAAACATAAATATAAATAGTTTAATAGTATTCAATAATTTAATTAGCTTAAAAATTAGTAAAGTTTAATAGTATTATAGTAGTGTAACAGTTTTTCAAAATTTTGTAATAAAGTGTCAAACAAACAACGCGATAAAATCCGTATATAGTAGTTTAATTGCAATGAATAACATTCGCGTAAACAGAAGACAATATTATGTAGATCTTCTTCAATAACTAAAGCTCTGAGAAAATGAACTGCACCAAATAATTTAAAGGTTTACCTGTAACATAATATGTATATGATATTTAAATGTTCATCCTTAAGCTAATAATTTTGTTCTGATTCTTAAAATTAATAAGAATAGCCGCACTACTTTTTTAGTTTTCGACGAATATGCCAAAGTAGAGAATTAATTTTATGTCGTTTTCCGCTTTAGTCGTTTTAATTTTGCTTTTTTATCCATACATCTTAGAAGACATTGAACCAACTAACAGCATAGTTTTTCCTTACCCATATTTGCCGAAAATATCTAAAACGTTCAGACAAATTTATAATATCTTATTGATAAAACTAAAAGTACCTGATTACTAGTTATTTATTTTATTATTTCCTAATCAATTACTGTATCGGCAGCATTCAAATATATACGATACAGAAACAAATGCCAAGAACGATTCTTAATTAATCTGTGGATCACACAACTATCTACTTTGAGAATCGGACCTGCATGCGCCAAAGTTAGTCAAGCCATATAAAAAAATACTGTGTCATACGTTCAGTCAATTTGCCGGCACTTGGTTTAGTACTGACATACGATCTCATTAACATTTCCACAAGTACACAAGTTTTTGTCGGAGATCTGAAGAAAGTATCACTGGCAAGTTTCCCTTTTTGGATGGAGAGGTCGAAGTGATTCATGCTCTACCTCCTTGTACGGATGAAAAGGTTGCGCGGCTTATTTCTTCATTACTGATCGATAAGCTTATGTTTATCTGATGTGGAGATGGGATTGTTTTTGTCTGATAAATAAAATTATATTAATATTTATAAAGCATTCAAGTAAGTTTATTGATGAAGTTAATTGTATTTTCGATTTTATTCAGCGAGACGCGGTACCTACTTATTCTTTAACGCTTTAACTTGTTTTGTATATCTACGTATTACATATCAAATATCTTTAACACCATTATAAATATAAAAATAAATATGTTACTGTTCTGAATAGTGAATTGGTTTTATGTTGAAAGTGATAGCTTAATGCTATCATTTCCTGGTAAATGACATTATTCATAAGAACGTTATTGTTTGATGTAATTACATCAAATACTGTTTTATAATATATACTTATATGTGTATAATTATATAAACAGAACCGTCATAATATTGATCAGCTTATTAAAAAACATAACTAATCCAGGGATTTGTCTGTATCGTATCATCACTGTATCGTCTGCAGGAACTCCACAAGTAATAAAAAAATTCACGTGACAACATTTTGTATACTTTATTTAAATTTGTGGATACAATCGTGTAGGTAAGGATTGTATCCACAAATATAAATTAAATCTATTCAACTGTCAATACATCATTATATCTAAAAGCAGGCATAATAACTTAATATATTTTTTATTTTTGAAAACATATCGTCTTATTGACGCTTATCTAATTCTATGTACAAAAATTATGAAATTTGCCATTTCAACATTTATTTCAGAAAGCTATTGAATATATTTCGTGTATAATATAATAAAATAGGTTATAACGGTACTATTAAATTAATTCAACCTTGTACATAATCAACAATTTGCGATGATACGCTAAACGATTAGAGGCTCTAATGAAGCAAGACGTGTAATGCCGAAATTATATTGGTCTAGACTCTAGACAAATTTTGTTTGAATACTACTAAAGGTCTTATTCTTAGATTACCAGCTTTCTAATAGACAATGAAGGGGAAACCTCTTACCATAATCCCATACATACAGAGAGTGCTTACAGGGTTAAGTAAATCAAACCCAAATATGATTTCATACTTCAGAATCATAAGTGTATAGATTGCGGCCACCTAAAGCGTACGTGTGTCGAATTTAAAATATATTACCATTCGTTTAGAAATCATGTAATCACTTAAATTAGAAGAGTCAACATAGTTTAAAATATGTTATGTAGTGGAAATGCATTTATGCGTAGACTTATTTACTTATTTATACAAAATTAGTGAACGTCGCTTTGGCCTATTTAAGATCTTTGTAATTCACTATCGATTTTATTGTTAATAAGATTTTGACCGCGGCTTCGCTCACATATGTATATGTAGGCTAGGTTAGATAGTAACAGTAGCTTTTTTTGGATAAAAATTACCCTATGTCCTTTTCTATTTCCCTGACAACGTTTATGCGAACTTTCATGATTATCAGTTGAGTAGTTAGGCGTGGAAGTTTAATAAATAAACAAACTCACATTCGCATTTATAATATTAAGTTAGGGTACAATCATGTAAAAGAGAAAAATCTAACATTAAATGATAATGTAGTATTATTTCCGGGTACGAGATTTTCTTAGTGAGAGAAAGGTTAGGTAAAAGTAATTGATGATAAAATCTTGAATATGCGAGAGCAGCGTCCTCAATAAGCCGACTTAATTGATAATTACTCTCAGTATAATTAGAGAATAATTATCCAAACAGTGTCAAAGTATACATAATTATAGCATGATTCATTACCTAATTATTCCAAGAATGTATTATAATATTCCAAATATAAATTCTATACGCCTTCGTTCTCTTACCGTACTTAGAATATTCGTACGACACTAGATATCCTACATCCGCCAATTAGTATTTACATACGTATTCCAGATATTCCAAATGAAGTCGAAATAAATAAACAAATTTATTTATACATTCTAAGTCATCATTATGTCGTACTGCTCCGTGAGTAAGGTACTAATGAGGAAGCGAAGCCTATGGAATGTCGATGGCAGATACACTTGATGTGTTGCCAAAGGTGAACAGGTTCCCTTGTACATGTGGTGACTTCTGTGAACCTCAAGGATGGTGGACTTCTAATTATAGATGTGACGCTTTTTGTGTACTTGATAAATGATAATATACCTCTATTATATAGTATTGTAATATAAATTGACAACTATTTCTCTCAACAGGATTAGGGAATGGTTTTATAAACTTTGTCAGTTATGGTTAGGTCTTACATAATAGGGGCTGAGCTTATAGGACTTGCCCCACAAATGGCGATTAGAAATCTTCCAGTCACTCGCCGGCGAACGATAGGACGAGTCCCTATCACTGCATTAGGCTGCACAATACAGGTATCTTCTGACGAAACCCTAGATAACACTATGACTGGGGCAATCCTTTTTTGACTGATGATGATAGTAACCAATATGCTCAGCGTGATGTCATACGTTGTCAGTTAACGCGTCCATTTCAGATAGAAGAATTATAAATTATAGAAAAATAACACGAGTGACGTCAAAAAGACGTGTTAACCCTCCAAAGTGATGTGTCATCTAAGATTTAATTGTCATTGAAACCATCAGTAATGTGGCGCAACTGGCTTCTAGTAGGCACATGGGGTGTCAATAGTGCAAAGGTAAACATTTAAACAATCCTTGGAGTCTGTCAGTCCCTATCAGCATAGATACAGTCTTGCAGTTTCAAATAGTCCATGGCATTGACGTCCTGTTAATGACTACCTTATTATCTATATTATAGGCAAGCTAATTTAAACATCGATCGTATATACGTTATAGCAGTCAACGTGTGCGCCGGTTCCGGTTGTCATCGCGTGTTGGAATGCTTATCGCTATTAATATGTGGGAGCTCGATGGACTCTGACTAGGTTACCAATAGCCTAACACGAGAATCGCGAAGGTCGGCAATTACCTGCTAGTTAGCTAAATACGCACTTATCTAATATCCTATTAGTACATTCTTTAAAGCCTACTTTCCTAATGAATTTTTGAGATTTTAATAGGGATTATGCCAATTATTTTAAAATAAATTATTACTCTAGAAAACGTGCAGATTTAATTTTAATTGTTTTAGTATTACTATAACAAGTCATTTTAAATAAGATTCAGCGTATTAACTGCAACCCACGCATGCATTCGAACGCAGAGCTATGCAAGATAACTAACACAATTTTTTCATTGCCTGTGATTCTGGCAGACAAGATTTGGATGAATAATTGTGTGATAATACCGTCGATCCATTAAAGAATAGAACTGACTTTTTATCATGGGATAACTTATAGTTATAATTATAGTAATTATAGAAATAGTAGATGTTCTAAAAGATATAATTATTAAATATGTAGTATTTCGCAGTTAAAACGGCGCTTTGTTATTTAAAGCGCCGTTTTAAATTAACCTATTCTATTTATCTAATGATCTAAACAAGAAGTCATAAACAGCCATAAATAGAAGTCATATAGTGTGCCATCTATGGACGTTTTATCCATTATTTATCTGATTTTACAATGTCGAGGTCGGCTGTCTATTTATTATGATGCGGTGCATCGTACAGGTCATATGTATCCGCCTGTCAGTGGGTTAATAGTGGCTTTACAAGGAATTCAATTTATGATAGTGATAAAAGTGAATGAATCAAATGAGTTAGTATGGTTATTTCTGATAGAAAACGGTGTCGATTGTTATAAAGGAGACTTATTAATGTCGTCAGTAATGGAAAAACTGTTCAGTTAATGGTCACAGCGATGGATAGATAAAATAAATGGATAAAGGGGCTGTGAACTAGTAAATTAGTCTACATTGTCATATATAATTTTTTTATAAAGCTATTCTCGCGTTTTGAATAAATCCTGTGTCGCGGGGAACTTTACAAACATTGAAACAACGGATACAAAGAACGCCCAGTGTGATCCACAAATAGGTGTCTCGTGTACCGAACCAACACTCGGCGCGGGCGGCAGTGGCGCGGCGACCATTTAAACCACCACGCCATCCGTATACTTGACTTGGTTATTCTACCTTTTTAATTAATTATTTCTTTAAAATATTGGCAAAAATTAGCCACTACAGTTGGCGTTATATTTTGAATGAAACTTTTGATTTGTAGGAGCTTCAAGAAATAAATGCAGGAATAGTAAAGGTAGATCTAGAACAAAAGTCTTTGGGTAGCAAATATAGTCTGCCTTTGTAAGTCATAAATTACTTAATTACTACTATCTAGTGATTTAGAAGAATATCATGCTTTTTAATACTTAGAATTTGGAAACCAATTATTCATATTTCCACGTAGGCTAATAATATTTGAAAATACAAATAAATAAATAAATGACAGACGATGTCTTAGGACGTGTAAGTTAAAGAATTAAACAGGATAATTAGTATAATAATAATAATTCTGTTTAATACAACATATGTGGCAGACTAGCATACTGTCTGATGGTGTCTGATGGTAAGTGGTTTACTTATTCTATTATCGCTTGAAATACCTGGGCTATAGCTCGCGCGTCATCGACCTAAGGAAAGAAATGGTATGAAAGCAAAGGATTGAGAAAGATTGGTATATGACACTTAGTAACTCTTAGTTACCGGACAAAACTCCTACTTTTACGCCGGTTGCCATCAGGAGAGTGGTACTTTCCCGAACTAGCTGGCTCATCTATACCGTCATCAAATTATTAGCAAAGCCGGGCTTTTCTAAAGCATAATATATCAAATTTGCATTTCTATAGTCTATAATATATACATATAATAAAATTGTAACTGATCGATGTCTGCATATATAAGAAAAATAACGTGAGGGTCTTTATAAGTGCTATAGACGCTAAAACAAATAATTTTAGAGTATTTTTCTGTCTGTATATTTGTAAGCACATTACGCAAAAACTACTGTTACTGTCACAGTCGTAATGTCTAACTTCAAACTTGGTGCATCTGCCATTCTGGTTTGCCGCCTAAATGTCGAGTGTGTGTAGATCACCTTCTTCTTTCATGCAAAGAAAGTAGAATAAACATAGGTACCTAATTCCAATTATTTCGTACAAAGTCGCGAGGTAAAGCTAGTGTGCTATAAAAATATATTCGGAATATTTTGATTATCAAGTAGCAGACATGTTTAGTTATTCTATCTGCGACGGTAACCAAATATGGCGTACCAATATGTCACTTTATTTTTTGTCCGAATTTATTTTCGTTTTATTGTTCACATGTCAGTATTGTTACAATCGATACATCGCGATCATATTGTCAAATCGTTCGATTACAATCGACCAGAGGGTAACGGATACCGATGCCGATGACCTCCGGTGTCGTGTTGAATTTCATTATAATATTTTATTATTTCAAATATAAAACATAATTTATTATAATTTGTGAACATTCGTCTTTTATACTGGCAAGTTTGTGACAATTTATTCGCAAAAATATTTTTGTGGTAGTTTTACTGTGTTTTTCTAGTTTATCGTTTGAAAGTTGTTTGTTGGACTCTTAACTTAAGTTTGATTGTTATAGCGAAGGATTGTGACGTCATAGGTTCGAATCCCTGGTCGGGAAAACTGACAAAGATATTTTTTTTACCTGGAATCTAAAAACATAGCTTTGTGGAAATACAGACATGAGTCTATGTACGTAATATAATTATTTGTTTTTTTGTCAGGGCCTGGGGCCGCCTCTGTCATGGCACCTATGCAATATGAAACCGGATGGCCAATATAACCTATTGGCTAGATTACACTACTTTAACCGCTATATTAGATATTTATTTAGTTGGTGTTCAATTTTTGCTGTCATTCGTTGAATAATGTTCACTGATTGTTTAAGGTTTTGGTTATTTATGTTGCTTTAGTATACCGCTATGGCAGACAAAGATTCAGGTGGACTAATCGGTTAAGGAGGACAAGTATTAAGTGTATAAATTGTTGAGCAGCATAATATCTTAAACAACTGCAGGCCTACTATGAAAATGTTTATTCGAAACTTCGAGACGAACGATACGAACTTACAAAGAAGATTCTTCAGATTTTTTTCTTTCAAAATGACATTACTCCGTTGATTGGACTGCATCATGGAAGGGCTTATGACAATTAAGAGGTTGCGCACCGAAATTAAGACAGAATAACGGAAGAAATGTACAAATGTACAGTGCAAACAAACAGCCCGAAACTTCGGCATTTACGTTTTATAATATTGTCTTCTGTTTACGCGAATGTTATTCATTGAAATATAGTAATAGTATAAATAGTTTTAATAGTTTCAATAATTTAATTAGCTTAAAAATTTGTAAAGTTTAATAGTGATTATAGTAGTGTAACAGTTTTTCAAAAAATTTTGTAATAGTGTCAAATAAACAACGCGATAAAATCCGTATATAGTAGTGTTAGATGAGACGCCATTTTGAACATGCGACAGCGCCGCGTCACTAGCTAAACTATAAAAGCAGTTGCGCGCCAGCGCCGCGCCCTCGGTCTGCGTTCTACCGCCGTGCCGTAAACATCGCTCCTAGTCTTACATACGTTTCTAACGTTTCTTTATTCGATTATTTTATTGTACATTTGTTTAAATTAAAAAGTACTAAATTATAATTTTCCTTGTAATATCTTGTTTTTTTTTTAGTTTAAAATTATTGAGACCGCTAACATCAGAAGTGGGATAGGCTCCATAGCTTATCCTAGCTCTGGCCCTAGCGACAGATCTTTGGTAGGATTAGGAGTGTTGTGTGAAAGCAATGGCCGACCGTTCTACCTCTAGTAATAGAGGGAGGAGCAGGCGTGGCCGAACTACGGACACGGGAAGTATACACGAACAACTTGGTGCTATTCTGTCACGCCTAACCGCGTTAGAACAGAATGGCCAGCCGTCTGCGTGCGCTGATACACCCACATCAGCATTGCGCGCGATCGCGGCTAACGATGTCGCAATACCCGCATCTTTACCGTCGGAGCCTCCAGAGTCTGTGGCGAGTACATCAATGCCCACCGATGTAACGGAACGTTTTATCGGTGCACTACATGCTTTGACTAAGGTACGATCCACCCATTATTATATTTCAAGTTTTGATCCTCGCTTGCATGATATCGATTCTTGGTGTGACGAAGTTGAAAAAGCCCGTGATATTAATAAATGGGATGACAACGAATGCTTGTCCAGGATTGCTAATTGCCTAAAAGGTGATGCACGTAGCTGGCTTGACGACTGGATCACGAGCGATCGCTCGTGGACTAATTTCAAAGCGGAATTCAAACCGCTTTGCACACGGAGAGTCGATATCGCACAAATCTTGTTTGACGTCATGAGCACTAATTCGGACCGCTATTCCACGTATGCCGAATACGCTAGACGTTCCATCCTCCGATTAAATGTTGTAAAAGGGTTAAGCGACGAGCTCACTACAGCTATAGTTATACGCGGTATAGCGGACCCACAGATTCGCGCCACCGCGACTAATGCTCATTTGGTGACCAAAGATTTGGTTCAGTTTCTATCGATCTATACTAAGCCAAACGCTAAATCGACTAGTAACTCTGCGAAATCGTTTCAAAGCAAAAATAACGATCGTAACTTAAGAAAGCGTGGGTATAACAACAATAGAACAACAAGTGAGGTTAAATGTTTTTCATGCGAATCTGTCGGGCACCTAGCGCGAACATGTCCTAAGCGATCTAAAGAAAACACACTTAACGATTCTGGGAAAGCGGGTAGTTCATGCACGTTTTGTAAAAAGGCTGGACACGATTTTGCAAATTGTTTTATTCGAAAAAGATCTGAAGAGCGCAATAAAAATAATGTAAACTTTTGTCGTGAGTTAAAAGGCGTCTCTGTAGACAGCGACGTCACTACTGCAGTCATACAAGGCGTACCTACCGATGTTTTAATAGATAGTGGTTCGCGTGTGTCACTCGTCTCAGAATCGGTCTTAAAACATTTTAAATGTTCACGATTACCCACATCTCAAGTACTTCGCGGTATTGGTGACCAGAATGTCGAGTCTACTAGCTATGTTACGCTTATCATAGAATTCCCAGAGATTGCACTCGAGGTAGATTTCTTTGTTGTTCCGAATGCTTGCATTAATGTACCAGTGCTCATAGGAACGGACGTGTTGAACCGAGATGGGGTAGCATACGTTCGTACTAACAACGCGCATTGTATTACGCGAATTTCTAATGCCGATAGTGGCAGGAAAAATGTGATGCACATCAACTCGAATCAGCTAACGACTGTCAACTCGCCTCTCGAGGGTGACGATCGACAAAAATTGTTAAAAATTGTCAACGAATTTAGAGAACATTTAATTGTGGGTACCGCTTCCAGTACTGTGACGACCGGTAGCATGAATATCGAGTTGACTAGTAACACACCTGTCTGTTATAGGCCATATAGATTGTCTACAGACGAAAAATCAAAAGTACGCGAGATAACACGAGACTTGCTTGACAAAGGCATTATTCGGGAATCTACGTCGCCGTATGCCAGCCCGATCATTCTCGTCAAAAAGCGAGACGGCAGTGATCGTATGTGCGTAGACTATCGCGCGTTAAATGCCATTACAGTTAAAGATAAATATCCATTGCCATTAATCGAAGATCACATTGATCGCTTAGGCAAATCTAGCTATTTTAGCTGTTTAGATATGGCAACAGGATTCCATCAAATCAGTGTCAGTGAAGAATCCGTGCCAAAAACAGCTTTTGTGACGCCAGAAGGGCATTTTGAATATCTAAAAATGCCTTTCGGATTAGCGAACGCTCCAGTAGTATACCAGCGTATTATTACAAACACACTGAAATCACTGATTGATGGAGGTAAAGTATTGTGTTTTATCGATGATGTCATCGTCATGGCGTCATCTATGCCTGAAGCACTCCAGAATCTTTATGAGGTGCTGGTAGTGCTGACTTCTGCGGGGTTTTCGGTAAATATGAAAAAGAGTACGTTCGTTGCCACAGAAGTAGAGTATTTAGGCCGCATCATTTCTGGGGGTCAGGTAAGACCGAGCCAGCGTAAAATCAAAGCTTTAATAGACTCACCTGTGCCCACGAATGTCAAACAGGTTCGTCAATTACTAGGCCTCGCCGGGTACTTCCGCCGATACATAGCGAACTACGCATCCAAGACAGCATGCATAGCTGGACTAACACGAAAAGGGGTGTCGTTCCATTGGGGTAAAGATCAGGAGATTGCCCGTAAGTACCTCATAGACTGTCTTACAAGTGAACCCGTGCTGGCCATCTTCGATCCTTCGTTGCCTGCGGAATTGCACACCGATGCAAGCTCTGTCGGTTACGGAGCAGTGCTCATCCAGGTTCACGAGGGTGGCCAACGCCGGGTGGTGGCATATTTTAGTAAAACCACTCAGGGTGCCGAGGCGCGGTATCACTCGTATGAGCTTGAAACGCTTGCGGTAGTCAAGGCCTTACAGCACTTCCGTCATTATTTACTGGGCATACATTTTAAAATCATTACAGACTGCAATGCTCTTAAAATGACGGAACGAAAGAAGGATCTTCTACCACGCGTTGCGCGTTGGTGGATATACATGCAGGATTTCAATTTTAATATTGAATACAGGAAGGGTATTATGATGCAACACGCAGACTTCCTGAGCCGAAATCCTGTCGATGTGTATCGAATTACGCGACCTAAGAATTGGGCTCAGATTGCTCAGTCTGCGGATGAGGAAACTCTTGCGCTGATTGATAAAGTCAACAACAATGAACTCGATCCAACTCATTATGTAGTCCTTAACGATCTCTTATATTATAAGTATACCCCTACTGGGGAGGAGTCAAGACTGCTTTGTTACATTCCCAAAGGTCACCGACTTAGTCTTTTGAGAATATTTCACGACCAACATGACCATGTAAACGCTGACAAAACAATTGACCTAATATTGCGCCATTTTTGGTTTCCTGGACTTCGTGCTTTCGTAAAGAAATACATTCGTCATTGCTTGACATGCCTCTCATCAAAAAGGGTCCCACGAGCTCCCTACCAGCCAATATCGTCATGGTCAAAGCCAGATGTTCCATTCGACACAGTACATGCAGATGTACTTGGCGTCTTGCCCGTTTCAAATAGTCATAAGTACATCCTACTTATTATCGATGCTTTTTCCAAATACTGCTTATTTTATGCCTTAAAAAGGCAAGACTCAGATGAACTACAACGGGCATTTACAAATGCTATATCTTTGTTTGGAGTTCCTAACGTTATAGTTTGTGATCGGGGAAGAATGTTTGAGAGTGCGAGTTTTAAAGAGTGGGTTTCTCAGATGGGCAGTAGGATCCACTTTGTAACACCAGGTATGCATAGCGAGAACGGCCAGGTGGAACGTTATTGCCGCACGCTCTTAAACATGCTGCGTATCGAGGCTACAAATGGTGACGGTGAGTGGTCTGACGTTTTGTGGCGTATGCAACTTGTCCTCAATTGCACCAAACAGAAGACCACACAAACGTCGCCACTTCAGTTACTGATGGGAGTTGAAGCTATGACGCCCGTCATACGAAACCTCGTGCGCGATGTTGCCATAGACGATGCGCGGTCTAATCGCGAAGCGTTAAGAGAGCTGCAAAGGCAGCGAGCTACCGAGCTCCTAGACCAAAATAGGCGTAAACAAGACGAGCGTGTAAACAAAAATCGGAAAGATGCCCTCTCCTTTCAATTGGATGATAAGGTCTTTGTAATAAAAGACGCGCAAGTTACAGGAAAACTCGATCCGGGCATGCGTGGACCATACCGCGTGACGCAAGTCCTACCTCATGGTCGGTATGCGCTACAACTACTAGGCGGGTCGTATGGCAAGACGACTCAGGCTGCCGCCGAGCACATGGTTGCTTGGCGAGGAGAGTGGACCCCCGAGACGTGCACCGCATTTTTCCAAAGTAAGTTACATTTGCTGGTTGCCAATCTACCTAATGCATGCTGATTGTGACACCTAGCTTGTAGAAAAATGCATAACATCACGCATTATATGACCCTACCGGAATAAGCGTAGGTGCTCGGTGCCTATACCTACCTATACAAACTAGGATACGTGTCCAGTCAGCACTTCATGTGGATATGCGAACTGTGCGCCTCTGTCCATCGAGTGCGTCGTGAAGCGAGTGCTCCACACGGATATTGCTAACTATGGGCCACTGTCCGTCACGTGTTGTGGAGCGAGCGCTCCATACGGATATTGCGAACTATGGGCCACTGCCCGTCACGTGTTATGTGGAGCGAGCGCTCTATATGGATATTGCGAACTGTGGGCCACTATCCATCACATGCTGTGCGAAACGAACACCCAACACGGATATTGCGAACTGTGGGCCACTATCCGTTATATTACATGTATATTAAGCCGAAGCTCGGCATGCTCTATTTCGACAGCTCATGTTTAGCATTGGGCAACGTTGAAGCTAACTAGTATCTCTGTACGATACGAGTATCAACTGTCTGAAAGAGTATTTACTAATGACATGTCTTTCCATACTTTCAGCTGAAGACGAAGCTCATGAAGACTCGTCAGCCTGTGGACAGGCATCTACAGCTCCCTTTCGGTTAGCCGAAGACGGACAGGGTCCACCAGTTCCTCAGACTAGCAGCAGCAGCGACCATGATGGGGTCGGGACGACCCCCTGTCAGGAGAGGCCGTGTTAGATGAGACGCCATTTTGAACATGCGACAGCGCCGCGTCACTAGCTAAACTATAAAAGCAGTTGCGCGCCAGCGCCGCGCCCTCGGTCTGCGTTCTACCGCCGTGCCGTAAACATCGCTCCTAGTCTTACATACGTTTCTAACGTTTCTTTATTCGATTATTTTATTGTACATTTGTTTAAATTAAAAAGTACTAAATTATAATTTTCCTTGTAATATCTTGTTTTTTTTTTAGTTTAAAATTATTGAGACCGCTAACAGTAGTTTAATTTCAATTTACGTTTCATGTTAGGCCTACTGTTTCCAATTTTATTTGACTCGATACAAATAAGTTAGCCATCAGGTCGCCTGAAGAATGACTGCCCTATTACAGGCAACCAATTTAAGGGTAGGTAATAGCACTGTTATTGGGTTTTACCCAGTAAGTGCTGGGGCTAACTACCCACTTTCTCTATTATCATGTGATTATAGAGAAAGTGGGTATTGCAACCAATCATAAGCTATGATAACCGATAAACATTTATTTTTTATAAGATTACTTTAATATTAGCATCCGTGTGGTTGTTTGCTACCCTTGTTTAGTATAGTTTAATTAATTTACAATTATTAAAAAGATTACGCACTAGTAAAAAGTTCTTTGTCGCGGAGGACTTTACGAACATTCAAACAACGGACACAAAGAACACTCCGATACTACTATTTGTGGAACACATACATTTTTGTGTCTTGTGGGGTTCACAACACTCGATGCAGGGCAGTGGCGGGCCGAACACTTAAACCACTACATCATCCGTGCAGTCAATATGAAAAAGATTGATGTAGATACATTTATTTTAAAGTGTTAGAAGATTAGATATTATTTACTAGCTTTTGCCCGCGGCTTCGCTCGCGATCTGTAACTTTTTATAGTTGACTAGTTATCACCCGCGGCTTCGCTTGCGTAAATGTAGATTAGGTTAGGTTAGGTTTGCAACAGTTATTTTTCCTGGATGAAAGGTACCCTATGTCCTATTCTGTACCCCTGACAACGTGTATGCAAAATGTCATGTTGATCGGTTGAGTAGTTAAGGCGTGAAAGCGTAACAAACAAACCAAACTCATTTTCGCATTTATAATATTAGTTAGGATTAGGATTACGAATTTGGATTTAATTTAGAATATATACCTATATGAATATCTAAAGTAAGTTCGTTTTTTGTTTATAACAGGTATATTTAATTCTAGGTAGTGTTTATAATTAAAGTGTGATTGATGGGCAGGTGTTGTCATTATCACCATAGGAGCGGACATTGACGTATTTTATATTTTAGCAGATTGTTGTTTTTGTCCCAATCTACATAAAACGTATGGATTTATAGTTGTAAATAAATAGTAATAAAATATTTTCATATGGGTGTGTACTTATATATTTATTCACTATAGTTGTTTAGAGTTAATGTCATGTCGTAGAACATATATACACTAAAATAATTATCTCTATTAAATATGTTTTACGTTATTTGGATTTCTAACGCTTTATTTCTAAACCCACTTCGATATATTAAAGTGACCTTGCTTAACACATAGATATGCACATAGGGTATTTACCTGAGCATATCGCTAAAGCTATTTTTAAGGAAATAAATTAATGTACTTTTTGTTTTTATACGCCGCTTTTTGTTTTTATGCTTGTTTAAATGTTTACATTAGTGGCAAACAAACATACGGCTCATCTGATGGTATCACTTGCGCGTTGCCGACCCTTTACGAAAGGAAGAAGAGAAAAAGGAAGTGGGAAGGCGAAGGAACGGGCAGGGGGAAAGAGGGTGATTGGGCCTCCGCCACACTCACTCACTGAACGAAACACAGCAGTAGGCATACTGCTATTTTACGTCGTTATTCTGTGAGAGTGTAGTCCATCCCTGGTTGAGTCGGTCCATTCATGCTGAAATCAGCGAGGCTCTACTATTCTATTATATTAGGTTAGATTAGTAACAATACTTTTTCTGGATAAAAGGAACAAAAAAGGACATAACGCCTAAACTACTCGACCGATCACGCATGCACGTGCATGCGTGATCGGTCGAGTAGTTTAGGCGTGAATATGAAACAAACAAACTCACATTCGCATTTCTAATATTGTTAGGAATTAGAATACTTACGCACACCCGTGGCTTTACTCCCATTTTATTATTGAAACGAATCTTAGAAGTCTTATTTCCTCATGAATAAGGTAGATTTTCATTAGTAAACGAATTTTATTTTTGGAAACGGTTTAGTGGTTTCATAGTTACTATGTACTATCAAACAAACGTTACTTTTTTATAATGTTAGTATAAGTTTAGGCATGTACAAATATCCTTGAAGAGGCTGTTACTTAATCGATCACAGACAATTAGTTACAAGCTAAAAACCGAATGAAACTGCAATTCATCAACAACTGACTTTAATTTGCCGAACTACCTTGACTATATAGGTCTTATTATTACCTATTCACTTTTTTCCAGCGCTATTTCATAATTAATTAATAAATGTATTAGATTTATTGATACAGCATCTCGAATCATAAACATAAAATTTTGATTAATTTGTGTTTAAATATGAACAGCATGATTACAAAGATTACAAAATTATTAAAACAACATTTACCACTTGGTAAATTAAATATTTTATGTTACTCTGTTTTTTAATTCCCATTTCTGATATATTAACGTAACCTAAATTTACGTGAGCGTGAGCAGAGCCGCGGCAAGAAATCTAGTATTAAGATATAAATTAAGAATATTCATATGGAAATTACGCATCTAAGTATACTAGCGGTCGCCTAGTGCTCGAAATTCGACCAAAGTTTGCCTGTAAGATATTGCTGATATATGTCATTATATATTGATATATGTAACCATAGTTACGCCCTTTGACTGCGTGTGTCAAACGCATGGTTGTGTGCGTGTAGTGTTTTTTCATTAATTTAATGTATTTCTAATGCATATTTTATATAAATATTAGGATTCGTCCCTCCTTCTCCATATAAACTTTAACTGTGCCAAATTTCATACTCCTCCGTCCGCGCAACTTTCGTAAAAAGGGGTACAAAGTTTTTGCTTCACGTATTAATATATAGATAATACTGTAATTGTTTGTACCATGTTTCTTATATACTGCACAACACAAACCGTGGTATTGGCTAAGTGACAGTGGAAGCTTCACAAGTTGTGCATAAATGGCGCCTTGGACGCTCACAAATCCGTGATAAATCTGATTAATAATAATAATAATAAATCTTTATTTCGGAATCTTTACACTCCATATTTTACACAGAAAAGGAACAAAAAAAGAATAACATATCCGTATTAAAAAGAAAATAAATGAAGTTACATAACAAACAAAATGAATATATATAACCTCTCTACGCTATTACTAAAAATGACGCTATTAGATACAATTATTACGCTGCAATCTGTAACCATTTATTGTACATTGTGGTAGTATACAGTCTTTCAGAAAACTCTTTGATAATACTGTTCGTACACGAACCAACCCTCGACTTGAATCCAGCGATTCGTTTTCTCTGGATGGCATTAAACACACTTGCTAAGCGTAACATACGTAGGCCGTTTATCTCATTTAATATGCTATCGTAACTCTAAATATTTAATAGAAATCCTTGTCTTACAAAAAACTATTGTATAAAGAAATATTTATATTGTCTACAACACTAGAAAAATATAATAGCGCACTAAAATACCTACTATTTTATTATTCTAGTCAGACTTTAGCTCCTTGTATTACAAATCAAGCGAGACTGCGGGCCACACGCGTGGACTACGATTCGCGTTTGGTATGATAGAGCTTTAACAATTAATGTAGCGATTTACGAACATGGTACATCCTTGTATCGCTACTTATCTTTATTTTCATATCTGCATAATAAATATACAATCTCATAACATCAACTAACACTGTTAAACGATAATAATACACCCCCGTCGCCGTCGTCCGTTTTGTCACGGTATCTTCGAGTATGGTAATGAGTATTTATACAGTCGTCACATCGACGGCGACGCCACCGTCCAAGGTCAAGTAACATTGTGAACCAATACCAACGTGTGATCAAATACAGAGATATTCCGAATTCGCAATATGGTACATTGTTACTCTTATCTCAATGACGTTAATAGATTTATGTGTTGGAGAAGCAATGTATATTGTATATGGTTGTAATTACGTGTATTAAGTAATTTTGAAATGGTCTGATCAGCCGTCTAAGTCGTTTTAAGTTGCAATTTCTATTCTATTGAGTTGAAGTGTACGTGCTGTATTGTTTACTAATAGGTATTAAATGAGTGCGTGAAATCCGGCTTTAAATTAAAGGCTTTATTCAATAACGCGTAAAACTATTTCTATTCTAAATCAAGTATCTAATCACGTTTCAATTGTAGATGGAAATGAATGAGTGGCTTTATTTTTTATGGGAGATTGTTATTGGCATGTTACTGTCGTTATCGTGGCATCGCGGCCATGGTGCTGTTATTATTGTTTTTATAGCATGGTATAGAATACAAGATATTTGATTTATTAATAAACAATTTGTTACAATTTGTGCTCTTTGCCTTTTGTTGACGTTATTACGAAACTCACTTGGAAACTTAGCATATTTAATTGAGGCTGAGAGAGATTATTTTTCAGAGGCGCTAAAATAAGCGGTACTTAGAAGAGGTTTTTATAATTCTCAAATTAAGAAGGAAGGGCGCGACGCCGCTTTATGTTTCAATTTTACATAATTTATTTTTGTGGATTACCATAAATCTGCAACAAAATCCCGTACAGATTTATGCCTGACATACATTATTTGGTATACACAATGATAATTGATGTATATGTCATTTTTATTCTAACTCATACCCTATATATCTAGTTATCTACTCTCCAGCACTTTGATTGGTTTCCATATTTCCTTATCTTATTCACGGGTAGTTTTATTTAAACCGTTTTTTTATTTGTCTAATCTATTTTGTTTTGTCCACAGTGACCCAGTAATGCGCTGACATGCCTATCACAGCCGTGTCTCACGAGACGCCGCCCGCGTCACCACCGCTGATCGCCGCCACTTACGAGGAGGCTTTAGCCACCGTATGTGTATCTACTACAGTTATAACTTGCCTCTTATCAGTTCATTATTCTATAGCCTATATTGTAAGTTAGAAAGGCTTCAAACATTATTTTCGTTTTGGTTTAAATAATTAAAGGAATTAGGTACTATTAAAATCGAGAAAGCACATTTTAGCGAATGTTAAATATTTACTATATTAGCTGTTCCATTTTATACTACATTTTTAAATTGAATATGTAAATTATACAGTCAACTAAAACAATGCAAGTTTAATAAAATTATTATGTATAGTTGTATAACGCCTCGTGGCTATGGCTATTTAATATTTATATATCATCTAACACTAAAAAACCGAAAAAGGTGGACCGACGACCTGATAAAGGTCGCGGGAAGCGGTTGGATGCGGGTGGCCCAAGACTGGTCTGTGTGGAAAACCTTGGGGGAGGCCTATGTCCAGCAGTGGACGTCTTTTGGCTGACATGATGATAATGATGATGATGATAATGATGACTAAAAAACTACTCTTATAATGTCCTGTGATATGTTAAATGTGTAACATTAGTTAAGCAAACTATGTTCTTTGTTTATACTATAAAACGAATATAATTTTAAAAGAGAAATAGAGGATATAGCATAACCTAGTTGTCATTTAAGGTTTTCAACCGTAACTGATCTAAATTGTAGTTTTGATCGCACGCACACATACATGAAGTAAACCATAATATACTTGTACTTATGAATCATTCTACCGTGTCTACTTTACTTGCCGGATAAGTACCTACTAGAGTCTGCTCGTTTGTATCGTTCTAAGAGAAAATGTGAGAACTGATAAGAACCTACATAAAAAGCGGTAAATGTAACTAATAAAAAAATATTTTTATTAGTTACTAGTTTTCACCCGCGGCTTCGCTCGCGTAAATGTAGATTAGGTTTGCAACAGTTATTTTTTCTGGATGAAAGGTACCCTATGTCCTATTCTATATCCCTGACGTTGTATGCAAAATTTCATGTTGATAGGTTGAGTAGTTAAGGCGTGAAAGCATAACAAACAAACTCATTTTCGCATTTATAATTTTAGTTAGGATAGTAGGTATCTTTATTAAATGAACTATAACAGTGTTGGGAAAATTGGTCTGTATTTTCATTATACACATCATTTTACACACAAAAGTAAATATTGAGAAAAGCAGACGCTACTTTTCGATGACTTTAAAGTGGCTTTATTTTATCCATCTTTATTTTTAGAGTTCCGTACTTCTTCTTTCTAGGGATTATTAATCTTAGCTTAATGCCAGAGTCCGCTTATTTTAGAGTTCCGTAATAAAATGGTAAAAACGTAATCCTTATGATGCGATTTTGTTTTTTCGTCCACCTATTCCTATTAGCTGCATATCTCAGTAAATACTTATACCTACTATTGACTTAAGAGTTGGAATAGTTATAAATAATGCTTGTTCAATATTTTTTATATATAAAATACCTCTTAAATATTATAATATCTTTTGAATATGGTCCTGAAAGCTTATATTGCTTTTGCATATTATAAAAATATATTATTATCTACTATTTTTTTGATGCAGTATTGCTTTCGACCTACGATTAAAAATGTCAAAAAAATGCATTTGACATCCCTCCTCTCATGAAATATCTCAAATAACTAGAACGGATAAAAGTTTATGAAAAGATTATAGAAAATATAAAACATTGTATCCAGCAAGCACAGTTTTTGAAAAATCGGCAATTATATCGACTACAAACAAAGTTATTTTTGCGGTCGGCATTCAAGCGGAGCGTGTCGGATTAAACGTTTCGCTATTCTCTCAAAGAATTTGTCAGTAGCAGGACGGAATTTAGAAATGTGCCCAGTAATGTACTCGCTTCTTACTATATAGGATTTAAAATACATTCCCTTTCGAGGATACAAGCATGAGACTACATAGTCTCGCGCCAGTATGATTATACCTTCCGATCATTGATATATAAAAACCCTATTCTTCCAAGGTACAGCACCTTGAGTTAGCGAATCCGACTCGCACTTAGCCGGTGATTATGTATTTAATAGGTAGGAGTATTTTAGACGTCATTGTTCTAGAATTATTTGCTATATCGTGTCAAAAATGATGCAAACGTAAAATGTGACAACATTTAAATTTTTTTTTTTGCTAATATAAGTTATTAGACTTATTAGTAACAATGAAAGTTCTGCCTACCCCTCCGAAAAAGAGGCGTTAGGTTACATACATACGTATATATGTAAAAGATTGTTATCTCACGATTACCTAAATTACTATGTATTAAATTGACTGCGTTTGTTCAACACTATTCTCATATAATATTTATACCTACTATTACGTCGTGGCTGCCGACTGTTAGCTATGGGTGTAGAATCATTGCATCGCAAACCTTATAAACTAGTTATGTGTTAGTAATCTAGTTCTGTTTATTGCAACTGGATGTAGAAGTAAAATAACATAAAATTTACATCTTATGACAGATATCAAACAGATTTCTCAGTCTCTTATGTCGGATAGGTTTCATAAGTACATAATTATATGATATATTTTTTCATAGCACGAGTGCCCACACGGATAAGATTACACTTTTTGAATATGCCGTAATATTACTATGCAATACAACAAACAAAGTAAAAAGACGGAAGGGACGTTAATGCATAAATTAAACTCATCTAATCAATAAGACACTTATTACCATCTTCCCCATTTTTATATGCGCAGAACATATAAATACGATAATCGATTACACAAATACTATAAATAAGTTACTCGGATACATATTTTACAAAAAAAACATTCTTATATAGAGAATAGATTCGTGATGCCAAATCAATTTTCACGTGTAACAAAATTGATAAGTACGTGAAGAAATAGCGCACAGAATCACACGGTTTACACCATTTACACACATCACGAAGCTTACACATTGATTTGCTATGCTAATTTCCTAGCACCTTGACACGCGATTTGCACAGACATTGCCGAAACGCTACCGTAGTGGACACACACAGCGACAACATATCGACTTTAAGTAGCGGTCGGATTGCCCCACTGTGTGAATGGAAAATGGCCATAATAAGGCAAACGGACGTAGTACAATCCAGCTGCATACAATAGCTTAGCAGTTTAGTTCTGTTCCCAGCTTCCGACGCGCGACGCGTGGCCTTCTCGCGATGTACACCGCGAGTATCACGAAACGAATTAAAAATATATACGAATCAGTCACACATCACACATTTGTCGTATAAGTGCTAATTGTGAACAAGTTCGTGACTGCACATGTGGAGTGATGATAGTTTACGTGCCCAATATATGACGCAAACAATGTGATAAAATAAATCATTGAAATATTTTTATTGGATCGTAAAAATATATATTTGTTTGGAGGATTAAAACGCAACCGTGAATATGCGTGTTTAACTGTTTGTTGTGTATTGAGACCTTGGGTCATATTTTATTGAGAGCGATCTAATTATAGTGTAGTTAACGTGTTCGATGTTTGGGTGCGATTTCCCACGAATGCTGAAGTATTCTTAAACAGAGATCAGTCACGACATTGGTTTACTCACGGACCTATTTTTTAAGCTCGATTTCACGCTGGCTATTTCGCGCTACATTTTGATCTCTGACCTATACACGCATTTAATTATAACATTGAAAAGTCAGTACGCAGAGGTCCTTTACATTTATATATTTATATATAAGTAGGTATTCGTTCGCTATTGTGATGCTTATTATTATGGAAAATTTATTGCGGATATCGTTAATGAAACGACTGCAGGAAAAACATAATTGTGGATTGTGTAAAGATGCAACGCAGTGGTTTTTATTATTATAAATTGATGATTATTATACTTGTAGCCTCGTTATAAAATAACGGTTGTTGGGATCAAACGAATTAAAGAGAGTAGAGATAATTTAAAGATAAAATTAAAATCTTACTTAACACTTTTTTGCTCGTTTCTAGTGCCTCAATACATTTGTCTAGTTCTTTTAAGATAAACGCAAGTACTTCAAAACGTGTTATAATGACTTAGTAGCGATCTCTAGAGGAAATAAATAAACAAATAAATTAGGCGGTATAAATATTTTCTTATAAGAATTTAAATTTAATTTACTGTCGGAATGATACCTCATTCCGACAGTAAATTAAATTTAAATTCTATGATAATTCTATGATCATAGTAAACAAAATAAAATAGTTACAAGCTATTTTGTAATTTCTTTTCCGTTTAACGGTTCAACAACTGATACATTTTGGATTATTTCGTAATATTTTTTAATTGTTTACTACCATTAACCATCTTCAAGATAAAACCCGACGTTATTATTTTTGATAGTATCAACATCCATTTTTAGCTTAATATAATTAAACAGTTATCTCAAACATTCAAATCCTAATCCTAATCCTAACTAATATTATAAAAGCGAAAATGAGTTTGTTTGTTTGTTACCTTTTCACGCCTAAACCACTGAACCGATCATCCTGAAATTTTGCGTATACGTTGTCAGGTGTATAGAAACGGACATAGGCTACCTTTCATCCCGAAAAAAATTACTGTTCCCGAGGAAAACAATAATAACGTTCGTAGATGGCGCCACGTGTCTTTCGAATCATGATTAAATTATATTATTATATATATTATTACAAGCAGAGTACAACCTGAATTGATTGTCAAATTCTAAATTAACGCGAGCGAAGCCGCGGGCAAAAGCTAGTATTTTATATATATATTTTTCTAACCGATAACCTTCATAGGTCAGTGCTATAATAAGAAACTGCACGAAATTGCAGAAGATACACCTTATGTTATTCCTATTGACTTGTACACCTGGCGTTCATATATAAATCATTAAATCATCGATTATGCATTATAAGTCCTTGGCCGTAAAGTCACCTCTTAAAAGGTTACACACTTAAGAGCGTTAGTATCATCCTTGCGTGTTAACTTATTATAATATTATTATGCTAGTCAAGTCTTACTCGTGTCGATTCGTGCAGTTTATCCTATGGTCTACGGTATCCCACCATATATTACACATGCGAATGTAAGTTTGTTATGTTTTTACATCATCATGACATTTCGCATACACTTTGCCAGGGTTATAGAAAAGGACACCCTTCATCTAGAAAAAAGTACTTTTCCCGAGGCATGGAAATTGATTGGAAAATCTACACTATCGCGAGCGAAGCCACGGATAAAATCTAGTAGGATATATGGCCGAGTATTATTACGCCATGTGATTTCGCCATATAAATGTATCTACTAAGTTTTTATCAAATAACCATTATATGAAGAGTATGTTAGTATGTTAATGAACGTTATACAGATGAAAATATTTTAGCGATTACACGTTCTTCTGTAATATGTGCAAAAACATACGTAATCACATGTTTGCATATTTTGAATCATTACGAATTTGCATACGAGTAGTGATAAGTCGATATTTTGATTGTAACTGTTATTCGACTAAAAAACTCATCTGGTAATCGATTGTCCCCTCGCTAGTAACCATAGTAACGAACTATAATTGCCATGGATACTGTAGAAAAATTCAAATTATAACAGCTGACTTGGATGTGACTTTGGTTGTGAGATTACACAGCTGTTTATGGATTTTTACTTAAAAATAGATTAGGCGTAAACAGTACTATTCTGGGTTCACTTGAGGCACAAATTGTAAATTGTATAAACACTATTCAGCCATATATGTATAATAATATATTCCTTTATTATCCGTGTATAATAAATAACTTAAAGACATGAGGATTTCATGTCACTCGCAGTCTTCTAGTTTAGTAAAAAGGCTTTACAACAATTAGTTGTTTTGAAACTGGGCGTTCTTTGCGTCCATTTTTTTAAATGTCTGTTAAGTCCTCCGCAGCACAGGAATTAATCCTTGTGCTGAAGGTACCATTTTAAACCAAATTCAAGAATATGCCTTGAGTGTATCTAATATCAATTGGTACCTCATAATGCCAATCGGTAGTAAGGACAAGAACAAACTTCAGGCCATTACCGTAAAACATGACAGAGGTAATCTACGATGTGTGTAGTTACATTACGCAACACGATTCACGCACATTGAGCCTGTAGCGACAATTTAAGAATAGCTGGTTCACCTTGCGTCGTGGGAGTGCCATTTTATGTAAATTCCGACCAGATAACTACCGCATTTCTAAATCGAGTTGAATTAAGTAAAATTGAGTGGATGAAAGGTCGTTTCGTAGGCTTTTACTTACTGTGAGATTTTTTACTCAGTATTGGGTAACGACGTATTTTTGACTAATTAATGGGCGCGTAAATGGTGAACCAGGAAATTAGCTACGTAATATCACGTTTGTGTGTTTGCGAAGAGACGAGGCGCTACAATTTAAATTTTGGCTATGCTAAGATTTTGCGTTACATGAGGCAAAATCATTATATTACTTCAATAGCCGAAATCCAGACACATCGAGAAATGCTGTGTCGGGACTCCGAGTTTGTAACATTGAAGAGTTGAAGAGAATATAACTACTAAGCATAATGGCAAACACACTCATGTCACTAAACATATATTTAATGTAAAATCATTTTCATTAGGCCGGCCGGCAATTAAATCCATTGCATTGACACCGCTCAGCGATTGTACTTATAGGCTTACTACTGTAAGTATTAGGACCGTTATGTTATGTAAGTTGGTACCTAAGCAATGTATATACCTAAATTAGCTCATAATATATATGAACAGAAGACGCGGTCAGTAAAAACAATTATTTATTTAGATATAAAATACATTAAAAGTAATTCTGTGATAAACTATTTCATCAATCCATTATTGAAAACATCATTCACAAAGAAATAATCTTTTTTCAAGAATTCTCTAGGTAATTTTATTACATATTGGCAACGAAATAAGAGAGAACGAAAGAAACGAGATTGATCTCCATATTAAAAGTTGTTTATTCATGAATATTAAAAGATCTCTGACATGCTCGCTAATATATAAATTCTTCAATGTAGTATAAAAACGTTCTCATGCTCGCTTTCATTTGTTTTCGCTTGACGAAACATGGTGCACGTTTTCATTGTTTCGTTGACATATATAATTCATACGATGAAGGGTTAAAAAAGACACGGATAGCATTTATTGTCAAGCGGTTTAAATTGTCGCTTCCCTACTAGAAACAATACGCGTCGTTTTTTTAATTTAATCACAGTACACAACCAAAGTTCCTATAGATTATAGATTGTTGTTTTTAATAGCTAAGTTCGTAATAAGATTGCTATCCTGTATATATGTATGTAAGAGCGTCGATCTGTAATTATTCCGCGTATTCAGCTTTTATATAAAAGCGGAATACGCCTTTACGTACTAAGATAACCACGCTCCAGAGTCCATATTTTGAAGCATGGTTATCTACGACTGCAATATTGTAAGGCAATATAAAAAAACAAAATCTTTAATGGCTTAGAGCAATCAGAGTACCTACTAAATGTAGTAGAACCTTTTATTCTTTTGTTTACCTGGGGAAATGCTCCTGATACATACCCCTCATCACAAGAGGAGGCGAGAGTGTTATGTCGGGCTCTCCCGAGACTTCGGGCCTACCGACTAAAACCACCACGATGTGCCAGCTCGCTGCTTTGTATGTTGGATGTGTCGCTAGGACTGAAACTGATGTAGTTTCAATTGAGCAACCCACCCTGCAGTGCCCAATGCAGAGATGTAACGGTTGCTCTACATCTTAATCTCACTCAGTGAGTATGTTTAGACTGTTACGTTATGTAATAAATACGATATAAATTATTTAACCCTTCGTAAATCATATCTACAGATGTTTTATAGTTGGATATTCGATACTTTTATTACACACAAAAACACGTAAACATTGACACCTGTTACGATGAGACTATCACAATCAAACTAGCAGCTATTACTCATAGTTTCTAACATAAATATGCCGTCATTGGTATCGCGACATAGACTTATATCCTGTGTTTATAAGTTCTCCGATTGTGTCACGTGTAGGAGTCATAAATCACAGCAAAAACTTGTCACGTGGCGGTTTGAGTACACGTTTGCATCATACACGGTAATAGTCGTGTATCAGAAGCACTATAATAAATAAATACACCTACCTACCGAGTTTCTTTTCTCACGTTTATGCGAATATTTTGCTTTGAAAATATGATTGCGTTGACGTTATTCTACTGTTAGTAGTTTTAACATTTTGTTTGAGGTACAATTTAGCGTTCATAATTAAATAAATGACGTAGTATAATAAATAACTTTGTTTATAATTTTATTCTTATGGTTAATAATATAGTCGATACTTTTTATTGCCAGCCACACTGTTCTAGAGATGCCTTATGGCAACTCTATATCAGTGTGTCAGATGATGGCAACCTAAAATCGTAATTGGCCGTAATTGATTATCTCCGTTGAATCAGTCCTAGTTTCAAAGGCCGCTTAAGAAATAGGAGATTGAGAATGAAATCTAACTATGCATCCGTACCTTCAGATTGCAGCTTTCAGTTCAGATCATACCTAAGAAATAAATTCCCAGTATATGTACAAGTACATAAATATATTTAATTTATAGGCATTGGAAAAATTGGGCGCCGCTGAAAACTTTACAAAGACTGAACCAGCCGACACAAAGTACACACAGATTTCGAACAACTATTTATGAAACTCACAAATAATCCTGTGTAGGGATCTATAGATATAGACATACATTTTTGTAACGATCCGCCAAATTTAATGACACACTACTATAATAAAAACTGGTACTAGATTTATAGCGTGCGTATCAGCCTATAAATTTAAATGTGTATACTTTACACATACGTTATTTGTACTTACATATACATAATATATTACAGTGAAGTCATTACCCTCATTTTTACTACACCATAGTCGGATAAAAACGATTGTAAGTGATGACTTTGATGTGTTCAGAGATCACTGCAAAATATCATGGCGTAATTACCACGTTGTAAATGATCCTAACGTATGCCTTTCACGTATCATCAATAATACGAGTGAATAATAGGTGTTTATATTTCTTTAGCGTTTTATAGTAAATGTAATAAATTTCTGCCTAAACTTTCGAGATTATAGCTGTGAGGCATACCTAATGTAGTATTAGGAAATTTTCAGACTGGCAATTTAAGAGTTCACCTGTCACCAACAATAGACTTGTATACGTAGGACTTGGGACCTTACCACTATTTTTTAAAGCACTAAAACGAGACAACCTATTATAATGTGTACAGTTTTGTCTCGCTTTCACATATAACAATGCTTTATGATATGGTGGTACGTCTCCTGAAAGGATCCTCCGTACTAAGGAACCCTTTTTTAACAAAAATTAAATAAATAATTTTTTTTTTTATACATATATGACATTAAAGTTACATGCACTAATCTTAGAAGTAAGCACAATCATTTTAAAATGTGTCATTAGATACCGATTTTGATTTCCAAATTACCTAGATCAAAAAAGGGAACAGTGCAGTTTGAGCAATATGTCGTTGGTTCTACTTTTTGTTATATTGGTATTTTTAGTGTGTGCGAGTGCACACAGATAGATAAATTATTCTTCATCTTTAAAGTGCCCGTTTGAGGCAGGTTTCAGGATGGAGTCGAATCCAATTGTCACTCCACCCCTGTGCATGCTTCTAATTAATGTGTCCTAATGTGGCTTTTGGGACGGCCGCACCGATCCCTCAGGAAACAGTCGTCCAGGTACTCATGAAGTCAAGTCCAGTGGACTGTATTGTGACTGTACACTGCGCAATTTCTGTGTACGCGCGGGTCAACAATGTGCAATTTTCGCTCTTGGTGTCGTTGGCAGCGGTAATTGCTAACTGTATACCGCTTGCATAAATATACATTTGCATAAATATACATTGCACAAATTTACATAAATATTGTTTTGTTTTATACTAGGTATACTAGTATAAAACAAAACGATATTTATGTAATAGTATATTAATTTGCAAATATTTGAATGGGATAGCCATTTGTAGTTATTACAAGGATAATGACTGCATTACATTGTATCGCAATAGTCATTAAAGCCTATGATCACATATAATGCAAATGCAAGTTATATCCACACATACCTATAATTTACAATGCAGCAGCTAAAATAGCGATAATAAAATATAACGTATTTCTACATCAATAAAATAACATACATACGTGTAAAATAACATTTAAATTAAATTAAAGAGCAAAAATCAATACATAAATCAAGTATATGAATATGCACATATCACAAGTTGTTTCAATGAAGTTGTAGTTTGTGATGTAAGGAGCTTAGTGCCAGAAATGAAGTCAGTTTTTTTTTGTATTATTACATAATATTACATTGCTATTAGGACTCGCGCAAGAAATGCGTAGAGGTGTATTATACACATATTTTCTTAGCTCGCTCCAAAATAGGTAATAATAATCTAGCCTTTGCATACTTAAAGCGTACATTGATAATGATAATACTGTAAAAAAATTCAGTGAACGCTTCGTTCGAATCGGGCATCAAAGCCGGTAACTGTCGAACTGCAGTTGCAAGTGAACCCACATATGCCGCTACACCAACTAAACGTCGGAAGTAAATTGTACAGGATATATTAAAGAAAAATAATGACTTCAATATTTACCTACTTCTATACAAGGTGCCCATAGGTACTTCTTAAGGGGACACTGACTGATAATATGACCTCGCCCACATGACAGCCCGACTAGCCCCTTTATCATTCTCCATTGTTTACTTTAAATAACCACGTACACTGTAGCCATTTAGAAGGTCGTATCAAATACATACCTAGTGTTTATATACAGGTACATGTGACTATTAATTTACGTCATTGTTTTATGTAGGTCAATCTGATATATCTACAAAATGGTACTATTAAACGGCGAGATCGTGTGTGTTCTGAATTTAAACAAAG